>CM077827.1:2299287-2899287 GCA_039720395.1 Liquidambar formosana | reverse complement strand
GAAACAAAAGCAGAATAAATCTAGAAACAGAATCAACAGTAAAAAGAAGAAGACGAGCAAAAACACAACTTCAGATATCACTTATTGTCCCCAAGTGCAAGAGTCCTTGATGCATGCCAATATGCCATCATTACCAATTTACCATGAGTCCATGATATGTTGGCCAAAATTTTGCATGGATATTGTGTCAATACTCTGCAGCACACCCCACCCATGGGCTGAATTGACACTTTAAAAACCAGTGCATAGATAAGCCCAGCCATGGGGAATGTGACTGAGAATAGCCTATGGGTTGAAGGGGCCATCTCTGTTTGACTGCAGGTAAAATGTCTATAGGTTTTCATTTGTACTTTTGTATTCATATACATGTCCTCCTAGGTTTCTATCATTCAAAAATGACATTAAGGATATGCTTCTTACAACTGTTAACCATCATGCATAGCTTTTAATTTAGGAATTGATAGGTCATTTCTTTTTTCCCGAAATACTTGTAACTTAGGCCACAATTTGAATAATTCTTGTACTTGGAGAAATCACTGCTTTCCCTTGATGTGATCGTAATTTTATGGAATAATATTTTCCTTTTACTACCCTTTTTTTTCTTTTTTTCTTTTTTTTTCTGAATTGCAAAATTTACAAATGGGATTCAGCCCAGAAAATTTTTTCGATGTTTTATAATTCAGTGGGATATGCCCAAAATTTTGGATTATTTATTCAAATTTCAGCGGCGAACATGTCAAAGTTTACTTTCGTTTTATTCCATTTTTTGGCTGGATTTGGGACCACAATTCTTTTACCCTACTTTACCTTAATTGACTCAAACACCTTTCCAGATTGAAATTAGGGAGACTCCAAAGTAGCGGTTGCCTTAAGTAACTTGGAATTGGGTTTTGACTCATTATGTTCCTTATATTATATTACTCCCATGAAAGTGAAAATTTTACACCCGTAACATGATATCATATGCTATTTATCAAAAAAAAAAAACCATGATATCATATGCTAAAGACAGCTAGATTTGATTATTTTAGCTTTCAATCAACATTTGATGAACTATTTGAGAAGTGTTTTGTGAAAGCACACCATTTGGTTCTCTTTGTCGATTATTTCCACTGCACATAACTAACTTCATTCCAACAATACGTAGGACAAGGATTTAGGTAGACAGTACCCCCTGAAGTTTGTAACATCTTCTTTAGAGAAGAAAGCAGAGGCAGCTGCAATCAAAGCAAAATTTGATCAGAATTCCACTCGTGTATCTTTTGCTGCCTCAGCAGCTACTGAATCCAGTTCAGATAAGGCCATGGACTCCCAGCAGAAACGTCTAATCCGCCACTCTGCTGCTTATGAGATTGCTGCTTCAGCCGCATCTTATGTACAATCTCGCGCTGAGGACCTTTTGTCCCCAAGCTCCGAGCCTCAGGAGGAGGCATGTGATGCGGATCCATGTGGGAACGAAGACCAACCACAAGCGGAGGGAGGGAACTTACAAGCCCAAGTGTATAAGTCTGAGGTGGCTGCCTATGTGACAGCAACAACAATGACTGCAGTGGTTGCTGCTGGGGAGAAGGAAAAGCAGGCTGCGGCAAGGGACCTTCAATCACTCCACTCCTCACCTTGTGAATGGTTTGTTTGTGATGATTCAAGCACTTATACTCGCTGCTTCGTCATTCAGGTAATTCCTTCCTTGGCCCTTCATTCTAGCCACTTTATCATAGATGGACCATCAATAGTCATGTGCTTCTCAATCCTTGGATGAATATTCACCTCATTGAATGATTGCAACCATCTGATGCACAACCACCTTCACAGTTGTTGTGGCATCATAAAATCAAATAATTTTTAAAAAATAAAAAAATTATATGATGCAAGGGACTTGCCAATGCTTGACATGGTGGTCATCTGTGAGTTGCAGGGATCAGACTCACTGGCATCATGGCAGGCGAACCTCTTCTTTGAACCCACCAAATTTGAGGTAACCATTAGTTTGCAACTGTTAAGATAATTCATCCACTCAGTGAACATAAAAACCAAAGCATTGATGATCTATTGTATTTAATGTAGGGGACAGAAGGGCTTGTTCACAGGGGAATTTATGAAGCTGCAAAGGGAATATACGAGCAGTTCATGCCGGAAATCATGGATCATTTGAATAAATATGGGGATAGGGCGAAGCTCCAATTCACCGGTCATTCTCTTGGGGGTAGTCTCTCTCTTTTAGTCAACTTGATGTTGCTGGCTAGGAAGGTTGTCAAGCCCTCTGCTCTTCGGCCTGTAGTCACATTTGGATCACCATTTGTGTTCTGTGGAGCCAAAAAGATTCTCCAAGAGTTGGGGTTGGATGAGAACCATGTTCATTGTGTGATGATGCATAGGGACATTGTCCCTAGAGCCTTCTCCTGCAACTATCCTCAACGTATTGCCCAACTCCTCAAGCGCTTGAATGGCACCTTTCGTTCACATCCTTGTCTTAATAAAAATGTGAGTATCCTTCTGATCACTTCTTTCTATAAAACCTCTAGATTGTGGATTGAACCATTTTCAGAGTTTGAAAATTCAGCTTTCTTCTTTTTCTAATTCTTCTAATGCTACCTGTGAGTGTTTAATGCAGAAACTGTTGTATGCACCGATGGGTAAGATATTCATTCTCCAACCTGATGAGAAGTCATCTCCTCATCACCCCTTGCTTCCTCCGGGGAGTGCACTCTATTCCTTGGCGAATATGCAATGTGGATCCAGTGCGAGTGCCCTTAGGACCTTCCTCAATAATCCACACCCACTAGTAATTCTAAGTGATCCCACAGCTTATGGCTCAGAAGGTTCGATCCATAGAGACCACGACTCAAGCAACTATCTAAAGGCAGTGAATGGGGTTTTAAGGGAACATACAAAGATGGTTGTTCAGAAAGTGAGAGAACAGAGAAAACACGATTGGCAGCTGCTGCCTTTGCCATCTCCGCACACATGGAGCCGTGAAGATAATTTGGAGAATACCAGGTTACTGAGTAATGAGGTAATGACAGGGGTTTGAATGCCCTTTCTAGGATTTTTCTTTCTCTGCAGGAAAAACAGTGTGCTCATAAGAAATTGAGTTTGGGGTTTGGTTCTTTTGTGTACATCTAGATGTAGTACATTAGGTTTAACTTCTTAGTTTCCTCTACCTCTGTGTAATTCAGTATGCGTTACTGGACACCTAATAACACTGTTAAGAAAATGTCAATATTCCTTGTAGTTTCAAGGATTCCTCTTGTAATTTATTTCTTTACGAGTTGGAACATTGAACACACATGCAAACGCACGTGCACACACAGAGATCATTAAAGATGTTTTGGCTCCCAAAATACATGAATCTAATTTTCTGATTTCCAAACAATCAGCAAACGGGCTAAGTAAAAATTGCTTCAAATGGCCAATACAGATTACAGAGAAATGCCGAAATAGAAAAGGGCCTGTTTATAATTGAATTTCAGTGGACAATGGTTGACAAATTCTCTTCCCCGAGTTCGGTCCACTTTCTGAAAGCCAAATTATGTTGTGTTTGGCTGCACTGAAGATGGAGGAAAAGGAAAAGAAAGATTGGAATTTGACATCCATGTGGAATAGAGATGTAGGACACAAGGTTGATCAGCTAGAAAATAACCCCCGACCTGGGTTCAAGTTTCAAGCTCCTAGTGCAGCGTCAACCACATACCTGAGAATTTTACTGAAAGAAAGAAAAATGAAAAGAAAAAAATAAAAATCATCTCCACCATTTCTCTCAGCTTAACTATCTATCAAAAACGAAAATGAAAGACTAAAATATTCTCTTTTTGTCTGCTTAGCGACGTCCATACAGAGACTTAAAGCATCTAAACAACAAAAAGACAAGCTTCTTAGAAATCTAGGCTTCTACAAATGTAATCAAATGATTTTAACTATTACAGTATATAATACACAAAATTTCATTCAAAATAAAATACGGTTAAACAAACTGCGTTTCATTTGGCAAATCCACCATACAATGTAAGATAAGGATCTCAGCCACTCAAACATCCTCAAGGTAGTGAATTGTGACAAAATCAATTACCAAAAAAATAACAGCAATAGTGAGCATACGCTCCAATCCTGATATTACCAATTAACAGACTTGTACAGGGTAACCATATGAATTTTTCCCAACAAAGAGGGGAGAGAGAACACAATCACAAGTGCAGAAGCTACTAGCAAAGGTTAAAAGCTTAAGAAACAAACCACATGCCCATAAAGTACAAAGTGCTCATGATTAAATTTCCTCTACCTCAGTGTTGTGCATTTCTTCACGTTGATTTTGAAACTCATGATCAAGATAAGATCCACCGAGAAGTGAATTTCCACTATAACACTAACTGAAAAAGAAAAAGAAATTTTACAAGTTCAAGTAATTACAAAGCAAAAACAGTGAATGAAGGAGACTGACATATCCATTATTTTCCCTCAGCAGCCATCTTTTTGCGTATCTCATGAGCCGTATTGAATATTCCAAGGGTAGGCTTATTGCATACGAAGCACTTCTTGTTCTTCGCATGATGCTGTACACCAAAAGAACAAAAATTTATATTAAGCTTAAAATGAGAGGATATGAACCATGGTAATAACAAAGATATACAATAAGCTTCAAAAACTCAAGATTATGACTCAAAGCATGCTCAAGCATAAAACAGATGAAAAGAAATGGTCGACCCTTACGAAGTTATAAAATAAATAAATAAATAAAAAGAAACAGCATATCATGGCACACGAGGTTTCTTGGCATTATATAGGTCCCATCTAGAAGATCTTTAACTGCTTTAGTGGAGCTTTCACAGCAGAGGGCATTCAGACAAACTTTAGCAAACACGTCATTTGCCAAACTAGCCCAAGTGCCTTGGTATTCCTCGCGTCGAGTTCAAAGGGCCTACTGGTCAAGGTGAATAATGTCTGGAGAGAAACCAACAGGGTGGTTGATGGCTTAGCTGGACAATAAGGGGAGCAATTTTAGGCATGCCAGTCTATTGGGAAGAATAAACACCCCCACCCCCACCAACCCAGAAGTACTAGAAGTCTTTATGAAACCATCTGATCAACTAACTCTCTTTGTGAACTGTTAATCAATGGACAGTTTCACTCCTGTATGCATATGTTATAGCAGAAATATAAATTATATATATTATATTTAATAACATTTTAACTATGTAGACAACAACTATCAGCATATCAGCCTACTGTACTGACATAAAAGGGTTCTCAAATCAAATGAAATTCAATTGTACTCTCATGGGTGGAGGCACATGGGCCTGGGGGGGTCCACCGGTCCTTCTGAATTGTTTATTTTATTTTATTACTTAAATTTTTATATTAATCATAAATTTGGCCCTTCTCAAAAATTCTTTTTTGCTTGGCCTACAGGGGCTTCTCTTAAACATGGAGTGGGTTTTTGTTTTGGTTTCTTGAAGAACCTTTGGTCCTTGCCCTATTGTAATCATCTCTTCTATTTACGTACATACATACATACATGCATATATATATATATATATATATATAGTTCAAAATTTTCCTGATGTCTTGTTGTTGTAAAGTAGGGAGAAAAATTGCAAAGATTTGTAGTCAATTAATTTCTTTGGTACTTTGAATTAGGATAGAAGTTTAAAGGGTAAAAATCATTTTAGTACCCTGAACTCTTTTAAAAATCCCAATGTGGTACCTAGACCATTTTTTCCCCAATTGAATACCTAAACTTACTGCCATGAATCAATGTGGTCCCTACCCCAAACACTGTCCAATAAGTGACGGAATAATCATGTGTCGTCATGTTAGTGAAGAATTGGCATCTTACATGGAGCCTATGTGTAAAGGGTAGTCAAAACATAATATTTGAATAAACACTTTTCCTATCTTATACTTTAGATTTAGTTCCAATTTAATATCTAAACTAAAAAAAAATTCTAATTTGAAACCGAAACTTCATTGAAATGTAATGATTTGGTCCAACATAAGTTTTAGCAAAATTTATTTTTTTAACTACCCTTGACATGTAGGCTCCACGTAGGATGCCAAGTGTCCACTCACATGACGGCACATGATTATTCCATAAATTATTTGGACAGCGTTTGGGGTAGGGACCACATTGATTCACAATAATGAAGTCTAGGTATTAAATTGGGAAGAAAAAAAGTCTTTTTGGACGATGACTTCATTAACAAATTAGAGAGTCGTCAACCTTACCACCCAAGGGGTTCTGGCTACCACATTGGGAATTTCAAAAGAGTTTAGGGTACTAAAATGATCTTCACCCATGTTTAAAAATCAACCAAAAAGTGGCCACCTTGGACCATATTCCTGGCTCCACCCCAGTGTATTCTTTCCACATTATATACCTATAAGGCTATAAATGAAAAAGGGTAAAGCTATTAGCTCTCCACAATTAGCTTCTCCCACCCTACATGGTTAGTGCATGAAAATGTAAAGCAAACCTAGGAAAGGAAATAAACCATCAAAATCATATCTAACTACGCCGAAAAAGTGGGGTGCAAGAATGCTTACCTTTAAGGCACAATGCTCACAGAAGTAGTGTTTGCACTTGGTTTCAACGGGATCCACAAAAGGCTGCCTACAAATGAAACACGCAAAGGGCAACGAATCATCATCATCCTCCTCACTCTGTTCTGCATCCCCCTCATCCATGCCATCTCCTCCCAGAGCTAAATTTCTCTTCCTCACCTTCTCTGCTTCCTCCCACTCCCGCTCCATCTGCCATCCAGACTTATAATCCCCTCTATCATGCATAAACTTACAGGAATCTCCATACCCACAGTAACCAGTTTCTTTGTAATCCTTACAAATGTCTGGCTGATAATCGAACCTTGTTGATGCCCTAATGTGGGCAGAAGCCCTAAGAGGCCCATGTGCTCCTCCAGCTTTCTCACCAGAAACTGTTTGCTCTCTTCGGAACCCAGCCTTATAATCAGTATAGCCATGAATCCCTTTATACAACTTTTCATCACCAGAGCTCTTGCTTTTCCCCTTCAAAGCTTCCTCTGCTTGCTTAAGAACTCTCTCTCGAATTGCTCGAGCATCTTTCGAAAACTCAGTCTCAGTTTCCAGAGTTGCTGTTACTTTGCTATCATGTTGAACTTGAATTTCCTTTGAAGACTCAAATTGAAAGATTGGCCTATCAGATTCTACATGTGATGCAGCGGACATTGAGCGCTTGGAGGGTCCAGTCGAAAAGTGTAGCTTATTGTCAGGCTTTGGGGGCTTCTTTTGATTATGTATCACTGAACTCTCAGTTTTTGAATCTTCATCTTCATCTTCATCAAATGTTCGTTTTCTGATATTTTTGTTCTTTGATGGCTTTCTGAAGAAATTGCAAACTGTGGACAACAGTAAAAAATATATTGGTGAAATGACAAAAGCAAATGAATACAAAAATGGAAATGAATCAAATGAGAGCAAAGATATAGGTATACAAAACCATCAGACCTGGTTCTGACTGTTGATGTTCACCTGAGTCCGCCATTCAGATGTTGGACCAAATGTTCAAAGCTTATACAAGTGAGATAAGATAGACTTGATATGAAGATATAACCAAAACTATATCAGAATTGCTCGCAACTACCACTCACAATGCCCTGAGACCCTGAAAATTAGTGGAGTGTATAAATATGAATGAGAGTTACATATAGAACTATAGCATAAAAGCATGAATGGATTATAAATAAAAGTAAACATGCCACTCACAATGCCCTGAAGATTAGTTAAAGGACATATAAATACAAGTGACATGTACATATAGAAAGATAGCATGACAGCACAATTGGATTATATGTAACAGTAGCCAACCAGTGTAATTCTACCAATCCAGCAACAGCCACAATGAAAATGCACAATCCAGTGTTCTTCTGACTGATCTCAAAATCAATGAAAACACACTAAGAGGCACCAGAGTTGTAGCCATTGGCATGTGCATCCACCAAAATGAAAATAACTATAGGTATGGTTGAAAATACTACTAAAGAACACTACGCCGAGCAAGTTCAAAGTCAGCAACTCAGCATCCATCTCAGTTTGGACTAAAAGAGAATCCAAAGGATTGGCAAGATGCACAGATCAAAGTCAAGGAGATGAAAGTGATCAATTTTATTGTGGAAACACAAAAATTGAATTCTAGGAAGCACCTCTGAAACATTTGAAGCAAAAATTTTTGAAGGAGACCCAAAAGAAGGCCCCACAAATTGGCCAAAAGTATACTGAAAATGATGCTTTATGTTTTGAATAAAGAGATAGCTCATAGAAAGCATGCATAAAGTAAATAACTAGCCAATGAGATGCACATCACTATGAGCCCCCACCCCTGCCATAGAAACCATCCTCATCTAGCACCACCCCAATCTGTTACACGGCCACTGTGATGCTAACAATGTTATCTGATGAAATTGCAATATGAATTCTAAATATCCATCTTTCACTTTAATATTCTATTCCAAGGTCACAGCCTAGGTTGTTGAACTGGATGAATAAACCAGTATTAGCCCCTTAAACATTTTGACTTATCAGTGTTTCAAACCGTTGGTCCTAAGCACATGCCGCCCCGTCATAGGTGGATGTGAACTGAACTCCATCTAATTTGTATACATGTGGATAGTGCACAAGCTAAAGGCTTCCCACAACACGTTTGAGGAGAAGCAGTGCCTGTTTGGAATATCTGTAGCTTCTGCAGCTTAGACTGTAGAATTTAGTGCTGCCTATTGGTTGCTGAGTTGCATTTAGAAGCTATAATTCAAAAGTGTAGTTGAATTCTGTTAAGAGCCCTTTTTTTTCCCCTAATTGGCAAGAACATGTGCTGAAACCACCACTATAGCTAAATCCCATGTACATGAAGCATATACATGTAAAAAACAAGGAAGCTCCATTTTAGAGCTTGAGAATATTCGAAATTTAACAAACGAATTCCCCAAGCTATCCCCTTTAACACTACTCCAAAAATGAAGATTCTTTACCAAAGAAGACTTCAAGTCAATCAAAGAGGTTTCACAGACGCTCAAAAAAAAAGGTTGTATAATTTCTTTCTTTCCCAATGCACCAAAACAAACTATGCGGCACCACTTCCAATAGTCTTGACAGTAAAATCAACCAACCAATCTTAAAAATATTGGATTGGAACTAAGCAATTCATGGGCAATAATTTGACGGTTGTAATCTTTCTTTTTTTTCTTTTTTTGTCTTTTCAGATGAGTTTTCAGGTACCCAAACAGTGCCAAATCTAGAGCTCTAGATGCAAAGTTGCCATTGAATTAAGAAACACAAGACTACACACACTTTCATCGAGCAATTGGTCTGCAATATAAGCAAAATCAATTGAGGTGCATTTCTAATTCGTATAGGTATGAACACAATTTGAATATTTGATCCTTGCAGCATCATATAAACTCAAATGCGAAAATAAAGGCAGTATCTATATATATGTACTGGATTTATAAAGCAAATCCAAATGAAGAAGGCGTCGATTATTAAAAACTAGAAACAATTATTCAAGCAAGCAATACCCAAAATGCATTCAAGAAGCTGAATCAACAAACACCAGACGCACAAGCTGTTTGGTTTACACACACACAGGTGAGAAAATAGAAAGAGAAAGGAAAGCTTTTACCTGCTAAAAGTTCACTGGAGAAACAGAGAGACAAACGTCGCCGGCGAAGAGATGAGAGAGAGTGGTGATGGGAAGGAGCTAGGGATTTGAATCGTGTTTCATGGGATACAAAGGGCATTTTAATTGTCTACATCGAAATTGTGAGGGTATTTCTGGTATTTTGAAATGTCAAGAATAGGCTGACAGGCTCGTTTGGGACAGCTGTGGCTGTTGCAACTTTCGTTGTACAAGAAGAGAAGTAGAAGGTAGTGCTTCTAATTCACTACTATTTTGTATTTAGAAATTGTATTTCAAAAGTGCTGTGGATGTTAGAACAGCTTTTTTACCTATTTGGCAAGATAAGTCCTGAAGTGGCTTATAGTCTTGAAATGACACCATTGCCCTTTGCAAAAGTGCTTATATTGCCTGTTTGGCATTTAAAATAAAAAAAATCTATTGAAGTAATTTTGCTATGAATTTATTGAACTGCATAAGTTAATTAAAAAAAAAAATTACTAAAAAAGAGGATCATGCCATTATTCATAAGCCAACTATTTTGTTCAAAATGACCTATAATCTGGAGTTGTTTTTCTATCCAAAAAGAAGAGAAAAAAAAATGAAAAAAGAGGAAGAAGAAGAAGAAGAAGATTATTACAATAATGTGACATCTATCCACTAATAAGCTCTTCAGTAATCCTATCACAAATAACTCTCATCTCGCTATCATCCATTGTTACACGAAAATTCAACTCATCACCATCTTTAATGGGTAATCATCATTGTTTTCGTATGCTTGAAATTTCATTTTAATAATGGTCTCACTTCTTATAAATTTATGGAAAGCTATCGATTAACCAATATGATGTTTGCTTGCCAATGTTATAATTAGGTATGGAATCCAAGATTACCCATCGTGTCTTCCACACCAAATATGCGCTCTATCACACTTTGTAAGAATGGATTAGCTTTATAAAATATTTCCTTAGGACCTTAAGGTTGACTACCACCTCGAAATTTGGGAAGATGGTATCTTTTTCTCTTATGGGGTTAAGAAACCCTTTATAGTGGGATGGCCAACATTGACTAAATAGTATTTATCTAAAATTAATCAATTAATCTCATGAGTCATTGTAATTCATCAAAAAAAAAAAAACATATATAAATATAAACCCAATCCGAAATGATCCGAACCACCAAGAGGTTTTCAAACTTTTAAGATATGTTACAAACAACAACCCATGATGTTATTAGCTGCAACAAATGCATCATGAAGGAATGCTTGTACATAAGATATGTTACCAACGTATTACCCCTTTGGTATCATACTATCATCAATAGCATAATGCCGCATGCATACAGTAAGTGAGACCAGATGGAATCCACCTTGGGATCATTGTAAACAAGTAAACAACTAAGAAAGCAAATTCTAGTATGCTCATTGCTGCATAAATCAAGAATGTACTTATACAATGTTGATCACAATATGCCCCACATTGGGTGCATCAAAATTGGGTTTCACCCTGTAATTGATTTTGAGCTGACAGTTTTGCCACTGGTGGATTGTATGTAGAGTCAGGGATGTGGGTACAAAAATCCATAAATTATAACCTTGCGACTGGCAATTATAACATGCCTCTCCCAATATCATACAATTAAGAACACAGTTAGGGTGCTCACCTAGTAATTACAGCCTTACTATACTTGATTGTAATTGGACAAACAGTACAGCATAGTTCAAAAGCTCCCTAAATGTAATAAATAAAAAAAATAGCGTGAAGTACCATCGGCAACTTAAAGAAGTAATGTTCTAATCCAGAACAATATACCTTAGCACTGAAGACAAATTCTTCTGTGCTGGACAAGTATGGGAAGCAAAGAGGAAAATTGAAAAATAACAACCTTTTTTTTTTTTTTTTTTTTTTTTTTTTTTTTTTTGGGGGGGGTGGGGGGGGGGGGGGTGGGGAGACAACGGCATTTGTTAAATTTACCAAATAATTCTCAATGAGAAATTAGAAACAAATACCTTCTTGAACATGACAGTGGGCTCGTTTGGGAACACTGTTACTTTTAGAGCTTTTGCTGTAGAATAAGAGAAGTGGAAGCTATTGCTTCTAATTGATTA
This sequence comes from Liquidambar formosana, assembly GCA_039720395.1. Taxonomy (NCBI): domain Eukaryota; kingdom Viridiplantae; phylum Streptophyta; class Magnoliopsida; order Saxifragales; family Altingiaceae; genus Liquidambar; species Liquidambar formosana. The sequence goes on along the minus strand of CM077827.1, from coordinate 2,887,543 downwards.
CTGTGTTGCGTTTGGGAATTGTATTTCAAAAGTGCTGTTAAATGTTGAAAGTACTTTTCTACCTGTTTGGCAAGTAAAGTCCTAAAGTGACTTATAGTCCTGAAATGGCACTATTACCCTTACCATAAGTGCTTATTTAGCCTGTTTGGCAATAAAAGTGCTTTTACTCTAATTTTATTAAAGTGCATAACTTTAAAAGAGAATCATGCCAAAACTACAAGTCAAATATTTTGTTGAAAATTACCATAATAACTTCAACAAAGGTACTATTTTTGTATGAGGTAAAAAAATGTCAGTCCCCCTTTCCCCCTAATGAGTTCCATGTATTTATAGAGTTTTCATAAGAACAAGTGGAATAAATCTGCCAGATTTGGATTTTCACAATTAGATCCACTTCCAGCTCATTTTTTACTTAGAAAACGCTTGAAATTAGGAAAATGTCAGGAAATACAAAAGTGAAGGTTTTCAAGTCTTCTTTCCAAAGCCACCAAGTTCACCAAATTGGATATGAGAGTAAAAAATTATGGCCAAATTACCAAAACCTGTTCAATATGTCCAGATTTGGTGGCTGATTTTTGGGGCCATGAATTTCCTTTGCTTAGACTTTGAATTCCAAGTGCTAAAATCTTCAATGTTGTTGATCCTAGCTCTTATTTAATCTCCATGTAACTCTAGGCAAGTGAGAAACCTACTCTAAGTTTCATTCATTAGCTTAAGTAGATCTAATTATCATCTTTCGGTGTAAAATCATTAACCTCCTGCAATTTAATTAAAAAACTTCAAACATATCCAATTAAGTAGTTTTGATCATGTGCAGGATATTCAGGATATCTCGTTTGATCACGGCCGTCCGTAAGCGACACACGCCCAGCACTTAAATGTGCTTGTGTCGCCTATGGACGGCCGTGATCGAACAGGATACTTGGGATATCCCGTACATGATCAGTTTTCCCCAATTAGGTATAATTTATTAACTAGAAAATATAAGTTAGGGAATAATTTAGATGAATATTTTGTAATTATCAAGTACCCTCCAACTTACACTTTGCTAGTCCTCAAGCAAAGCGAAATGAAGTACAACAAAACGAAAATGAAAAAGGAAAAGTAATAATTCCACTTTCACAAGTAATACAATTGAATTTAGCGGACGCAACAAACGTTTAAAACCCTAGGTTTCCCTCTAGTGGACAAGTTATAATCTCATGAAGGTTTTGAGTGATGTTACCCATAAACATTTCTTATTACTACAGATGCTGACCATAATTTTGAATTCAAATAATGTCTTGCTAGATATGAAACTAACTTAATTCAAAATTCTCATTCACTAACAAAATTAAACAGCATGATTTGCAAGGCTTCAACGCCGCCACCACCACCACCACCAGTATCATATCACCCTATGCATGATGCCTATATACACCCATATTAATTCAAAATTCTCATTCACTAACAAAATTAAACAGCATGATTTGCAAGGCTTCAACGCCGCCGCCACCACCACCACCAGCATCATATCACCCTATGCATGATGCCTATATACACCCATATTTGCAAGTCCCTGCTGCTTCTTTTTTGTTTTTGTTTGTAGCAGTCCAACCACACAAGGAAAATATATCTATATATCTATACTACTATATAAAGCTAATTCCCTTTGTGGTTAAACTGTACTTGAAAATACCAAAATACCTTTATAAGTTAATAAAACTAAGAGACGATTTGGTAATTTTACTGACTCTGAAAAACCCACGACGTGTTTTCTCTTAATTCTCTCTTACACATACATATGCGGTTTAAAAACTTGGAAACGGACATAACAGTTCTACTGATAGAGTAGAAACTTGAAAAAATGTGTTGCACACGCATTACGTGTGTTTGATTACTACTACATTTAAAAAAAACCCTCATATGCAGAAAAATCCCAACGTCAAACCATTTTCTCTCTCAAGCAATCCTCCAATTCCTCCACCAAACACGCCCTTAAATTTCTCATAGTCATCCCCCATCAATCATCGTATATTGACACCACCACCTATCCTGTTTTCCCTTCAATGCTCTAATCTTTGTTTTCGCCATCATATAAATAATATTATAGATATACATGTGCTGTATCGCCTCTCTTCATCGACCCTTCCCATTATTCATGATTCGGCGACATTTCACACCATACCACTCACTGTTAGGGTTTTGATCATCTGACCCCTTTATCATCAAAAGGATAACTCCTTTGATTCCCTCTAGGGTTTCCATTTTGATTTCTAGGGGCTTTCCCCTTTGTTTTTGTGTAGATTCTGATTATTACGACTACTTTTGAAAATTTGCAAAATAATTTGCCCACTTCCAATATTGGTTGTTTTTTTTTTTTTTTTTTCGATTTATTCTTTGTGATATCTTTCACAAATGCCAAAATTTTTTGTGCAGTACTTGCAGTGCTTTCCATTTTGTAACTTGAAAGAAATAATAATATCTTTGTAACCTTTTTTTCTTTTTTTTTTTTTTTTTTTTGGTGTGAATATTGAAGTAATTGGAAAGTTTCCTTTTTTGGCCAAAGTTTCACCTGTAAACAGCATTTTGGGTTTGGACCCAAATAACCTTTCTTTGAACTTTCAAGTTTTTTTTATTTTTATTTTTGTGTTTCTGTTATTGTTTTGGGTGGAAGAAGATATAGTTTTTTACACTGGTTTTCTATGAGGAGGTGTTTTGAATTTGAAGAAGCAGCACGGGCTTGTGATAGGATAGCAGTGCATGGGCGAACATGAGGGCTGGGCACAGCCAAATGGGCTATTGCCGAATGGTCTTTTGCCCAATGAAGCAGAGTCGGTGATCCGATTCCTTGACTTGGAGAGATGGTCGAAAGCCGAAGAGAGAACTGCAGAGCTTATTGCCTGCATTCAGCCCAACCAACCCTCAGAAGAGCGCCGAAATGCGGTTGTAGATTATGTGCAGCGACTCATCGTGAAGTGCTTCCCCTGCCAGGTGAACCTTTTGCATATTTATCATCATTATCATCGACATCATACTTGTAATTAGGTTGTGAATTATGTAGTTTTTGTGATATATACCAATAGACTATACTGTTTATGGCGCAAATTCAAATATTCAATCTAGTTTATAATTTTTGTTCAATGTGAGATTGGTTGATAGTGTAGTGCACTAATTCATTTAGATTATTTTTGCATAAACCCATCATTGTATCTACACTTTTCTGTCTCCCCTTGTTTTGAAGATATATTGCTTTTATAGATAGGATTGCGCAGATAACTCAAAACTTTGATGGTGAAAAAAATCACGGACTTGGTTCCAATGATTAAAAATTGGGGATAAATTGAAAAGACTGTTGGTCATGGATTTATATTAGGATCGATGAAGTGGATCAGTGATTGTTTAGTTTTGTCTTATTAATTCATGCTTATTAAACTGATGAAGATGTTCTGTTAGACAACCATACAGGACCAACTATGTTTCATGATACAAAGCGTTGAGTGGTCGAGAAGGAAAATGACGGTAGAACTGTAGAACAAGCATAGTTTAATGACAATGCTGACATATATGAGTGGCAAGACAAGAAAAGATTAAATTAGAATGAATATATGCATGGGAACTTTGAGGTAGCACAAATAGGTAATGAGATTGCAGTTGGCTGATATGACTTGGTTATATGCAATGAAGATCAATGAGTCTGTACTAAGGAGTGATTTTTTCTGGTTGAAGATGCTGCAGGGAGAGGGAAAACCAGGATGGACATGATTTGAGGTACTGGTGGAATTGTGGGATCTGATTTCCATAGGCACTGCCAACTAGTCAGGACTAGGCTTAGTTGATTTTTAGTATCTATTGCATGGTAGTGCAGTTGGAGCGATGTTCACTGTGTATCCAATATACCTTCAGTTGTTTTCCTGGTTACTAGTTTATAAATCTATATAAATTTTGTATAGTTATCTTGTGGTTCCTTGTATTTATTCTTTTATTGTCTACAGGTGTTCACTTTTGGGTCTGTACCTCTTAAGACTTATTTACCAGATGGAGACATTGACTTAACAGCCTTCAGTGAGGATCAAAATTTGAAGGACTCATGGGCTACTCTGGTTCGTGATATCCTAGAGAATGAAGAGATGAATGAAAATGCTGAATTCCGTGTAAAAGAGGTTCAGTACATTCAGGCAGAAGTAGGTCATTCTTATCACCCTTTAATGTCCCTATTTCTATGTATGGATTGTGTATTAGCCTTGTACGGTTGTTTCTACCTGTTTAGTAACTTCTCTATTTCCAATTCAGTTGCAAAAAATAGCTTATAACATTCTAGCTGACATTTAGCTTCTTATGGTTGTTCCATGTGCTCATTTTGTTCTGTTCATGCAGAATTGCACTTCTACTACTAAAATTTTCTAGGCATTATATTTTATACAGATGACCAAGAAATGTTGTTCCTACTGATGATAAAATTAATACATGTGAAATTTTACTCCCTAGAAAGAAATAAGTATCTCAACAAATTGACAAAGGAGGACTGAAATTAGAGACTAAACGGCTATGAAGTATGGATACAGATATGAGATATAGATATGATACGTTATGGATATGCTGATTCGGCCATTCTAAAAAAAATTAGGATACAATACGCCAGAGATACGTTAATAAATAAATATATTAATATTAATATTTGGTCTATAAAGTAATCATAACATAAAAAAAGTTTAAAACATTTATAAAATCAATTAATATGTAAGAATAAATGTCCAAAGAACACATCCATAAGCATCAATCATATTCATCATTCGTTAAAATAAAATAAAAAAGCTAAGCGACATCAATAATACAAAATAACCATTTAGCTCTATTACTTCACGATGGTTGCCCTAGAAGAGAGATAGAGTGGGAAGAAAACAAATATAAGAGAATTGAAATGGGGTCTCTTGTTTCGACCAAAGTATGGGTATTGTGTATTTTTTTGTGTATTTTTTAAATTTATATTTAAACCTCCATTTATTTAAAATGTAATTATAAACTAAACCCCAAACAAATCCCACATGTATCCGTTGTGTATCCGATGACGTGGCATTGTTTGTTAGATACATACAAAGAGTATTGGATACATATCGGGGTGTATCTATCGGAATCCGATGCGGATACAATAAAGATTTGTGGTGGTTTTGAAGGATCCATGCTTCATAGCTAAATGGGCATTATTTGAGGTGCATCATCTTGCAATAGAAATATAAATGAATTTGCCCCCTCGTTGGTTCATAGGGTGCTTCTATAATAATTTGTGATTTTTGCACCCATACCTTAAGGTAGATTATTCTTTACATATTGAATCAAGGAGAGGAGCAGTGATTTCGATTAAAAAAGGATCTAGTGCAATTCTTATTAGGGGTGCAACTTGGGCAGGTTGGGAGTTCTGGCCCATGTTCCACCCGAAGGGGTTCCCATGCCCCAATCGACCTAAACATAACCCTGAGGTCCTCTGTCCATGACTGGTCCAAACTCTATTGTCTGAGCTCGGGGTGACCTTTTTTAAATGTAAAATTGTTATATTGTTAATTATTTATTTTTTAAATGTTAGATAATACATATATATGTGTGTGTGTGTGTGTGTGTGTGTGTGTGTGTGTGTACAGTCCTGATCAGGTCAGCATGGTTTGATATAAGTTATATCTGCACCATGCATTGGGGGTTGTACCTTGTGCATCAACCTAATATAGTAATATATACCCCGTAACCCACTAATACACGAAGTACAACTGTACAACCCCCAATGTGGGTGTTTATATAAGTTATATCAACATGTGTTTACTTGATTATCATCCTATATATAATATGAACTTGGGTTCCAGATTGGACAGGTTGCCCGAGACCTCTAACCAGGACTAACCCAAATTGAATTCGGGTTATCATTTTTCTGCCCATGCCCAAGCAGTAGATTAAATACACTGACCAAGCTAGCTCGAAGTTTGGGTTGGGAGTTGAGCTCACCCAAGTTGCACCCATAATTCTTATTAAGACTTGGAATTTGAATAGGTGACGATGTTTCTAGCCTTGTCATTTGGTTTACTAAGTTCAACAAAATGTTAAGGACTAAAAGGATGATTGATGAATGGAGGAAAAATGCTCTAGTACCTATGTATAAGAACAAAGGCGATATTCAAAGCTGCACCGACTATTGTGGTGTCAAGCTCATGTGTCATACAATGAAACTTTGGAAATATCAAGATCATGAGTCATAGAATGAAACTTTGGAAAAGAGTGATGGAGGAAATATTAAAACATGAAATAGCGGTATCAAAGAATCAATTGGATTTGTGTTAGGAAGATTGACCATGGAGGCTTTTTTTATTTTATTTTGTAAAGACGTATAATATTCAAAATGAAAATGGGGAGCACCACTGTGTACGCAAGGTATACAAAAACAAAACACAAACCAAGCTACAAATGTAATCAATCAAAAAAATTCAAGGGAAGAAGTCCTGTGAGCAAAACCATCTGGGTCTCTCCACTCAAAAAGTAACTCTAAAATACTTCTTTTAATCTTTTCAATAGTCCACTCCACACCTTCAAAAGTCCAATGATTTCTCTCCCTCCAAATGGACCAAAAAATAGCATGAGGGACCATCTTCCATACTGTGAGGAAGTAAGAGTTCCTACTCCTATGCCACCAAGCCTCCATCAAACAAAAAGGAGAGGGCGCGGGGGGGGGAAGCACAACGAATCCCAAAAAATGAAGACAAAAATTCCACACATCCCACGCCATTGTACAATTTAGAAGAAGATGGTTGAACGACTCCACATCATTTCTACGCATCACCCGTTGGTTTGACAAAGCATAGTCTCTTTGTTGGAGATTGTCAAAGTTAGACACGTACTCCACACAGCCATCCAGGTAAAGAAATAGACCCTATATAGAAACGAATAGACACAAACCCTCAAAGCCAGAAGCGACCCATTCCCGCAGCTATGCAAGGAATCACAATAAGACTTAACTGAGAAGACGCCATTAGTTTTCCTATAAGACTTAACTTAGAAGACATCATTAGTTTTCTTACTCTAAACAATGCCATTTACTGCCCCCCCCCCCCTTTTATTATTATTATTATTATTATTATTGTTATTATTTATCGTGGTGATTCATGGATATATGGTGTTTATTGAGTTGGAAAAGTATGTGATAGGATCCCTGTAGAGATAATATGGGGGGGTTCTCAAAGGAAAAATGAGTATCACTTAGATATATTGATTTAATCCAGGATATGTGTGATAGAGTTATAACTACCTTTAGAATAATTGAAGAAGAGACAAGTGAATTTTCAATAACATTAGGCTTACATCAAGGAGTGGCTTTGAGCCTTTATATTTTCGCATTGGTTATGGTGAACTTACTGGGAACATTTAGGAAGATGTTCTATGGTGTATGTTGGTTGCTGATCTTATAGTTTTAGTTGATGGAACTAGAGTAGAGGTTAATTTTAAGCTAGAACTATGAAGATGTACACTAGAATGTAAAGATCTTAGGTTAAATAGGACTACAATAGAAAATAAGGAATTTAAAGTTAGTTAAACTATAAATAGGAAGGAGGGTGTTGTGCAAATTGATGTCTGAGAGATAACTAAAAGTGACTATTTTTCACTTTCTTGGATTGAGATGGTGAGATTGAGGAGGATATTTTCTATAGAATTAGAATTAGAGTAGGATGGATGGAGTGGAGAAGTGCATTTGGAGTGATGTGTGATAATAGAATATCTAGGAAAAAAATCATAACACAGTCAATAAGACCAGCTATGCTAAGTTTCATATTATCCCTTTCCTGCAACAGATCCTATGCTACAAACGTTTGGTAACTAAAAAACTTGTTCTAAAAATGATGCTTCTGCAACAAGAATATTAATATGGGAGAGTGGAAATACGAGGAAAAAATAGCGTAAGATACAAATCCATCCGCAAGAAGGTAGAGGTTGCACTATTTGAAGAAAAAATGAAAGAAAATCATAGAAGGTGGTTCTCACGTGCCATGAAGACCTATGAATGTTTAGTATGAAGAAGTGATTGATTCAAGTTGAAGATGCCAAATAAGCGATATAAAGGCCAAGATGAATGTGGTTAGAGGCGGTGAGAAAGGACATAATTTTCCATGAAATTAGCAATGGATATGGCTTTAAATAGATCTATATGGGGACTAAGGATTCCTGTGGATGACTCCAAATAGCTGGGTTAAGGCTTTGCTGAGTTGAGTTGCTTTTGTTGAGTTGAGTTGAGTTGCGTATGAATAAAGCAGGTATGTAGGCATGCTCACTGTCTACATTTAATCGTGTGAAAAAAGGTGTTTTTACCATTACATGGTGAATGGAAGGGAGGCAGAGAGGATATAATGTATTGAGCAGATATGTATTGATCATTTATGAACATACATAATTATTACACAAGTATGTGTATGTTTAAAATACTATATATATATTTTTTGATCAAGAAAATACTATATATATATATATATATATATCTTGTATCTTAAGTCTTAAATGATATGTGTAATAGAGATTTAGCCTTATGGCTAACTATCATTAGGCAAAACAGTTTGAGTGGTGCATCTCTACAGCTTCTTTCTCGGTGTTGGTTGATGGAAGGTCATGTGGTTTCTTTAGGAGCTCCTGAGGTCTGAGACAAGGTGATACACTATCGCCATTCCTTTTAATAATTGTAATGGAGGTTTTGAAGTAATCTTATCGGCAGGGCTGTGGAAGTGGGTTTCTTACAGGGATTTGTGATTGAAGGGGGAGGAAGGGAATCAGGCAACATGTCTCATTTATTATATGGAGATGATACTGTGGTTTTTTGCAAAGACGACAGGGATCAGTTGAGATATTTGAGATGTGTCCTTGCTCTGTTTTGAGGCAGTCTCATGGCTTAAGATAAATCTAGGAAAAAGTGAGTTAATTGGGATTGGGGAGGGAGTTAGGGTGGAAGAGTCGGTGACAAACCTAGGTTGTGGAGTGGGGGCTCTACCCAACAAGTATTTGGGACTTCCGTTAGGGGAATCTTATAAGGCCAAGGCGGTTTGGGATCCAGTGGTGGAAAGGTTCGAGAGAAGGTTAAGTGGTTGGAAGAAATACTTTCTTTCGAAAGTGGGAAAGCTTACTTTGATCTGCAGCACTTTGGCAAGTCTACCAACATATTGCATGTCTTTGTTTATGATTCCAAAATCTGTGGCTAATAGATTAGAGAAATTGCAGAGTGACTTTCTTTGGGAAGAAATGGACGGGGAGAAGAAGCTGCACTTAGTCAATTGGGAGCTTATTTGTTTGCCTAAGGAGGAGGGTGGGTTGTGGATAAAACATGTAGAGCGGGTCAACAAAGCTTTATTAAGGAAATGGCTTTGGAGGTTTGTAGTCGAAAGGGGAGCTTTATGGAGGGAGGTGGTGAAATGGAAATATGGCTGTGAGGATGGGGACTGGTGGTCTAAAAACCCTACTGGATCGCATGTGGTGGCGGTGTGGAAATCCATTATGAAGGAATTGAACCAATTTTCCAGGAAGGTGAAGTTTAAGGTGAGGAACAGAGAATGGGTCAGGTTCTGGTCGGATGTGTGGTGTGGAGGTAGGCTGCTGAAGGAGCTGTTTCCATCTGTGTTTTCGATTGTTGCTAACAGAGAGGGATGGGATTGGAGACTTTGCAGGATGGATGGGTGATTCACTAACATGGAATGTTATGTTTATAAGAAATTTACAAGACTGGGAAGTAGATGTTGTGGTTGATTTTTTGGCAACCTTGTATGAGGCCAAGATGGAGAGGGTTGCGGAGGATACAGTCATATGGTTAGGGAGTGCATCAGGGAGATTTACAGTGAAGGCAATGTATAGGACACTGAGTGGTAGTGGGTTGGCGAAGTTTCCAGCGGTCCAAACTTGGTTACCCTCTATTTTATCTAAAGTAGCCTTCTTTAGTTGGGTGGCTATTTGGGGGAAATGCCTCACTATTGATGTTTTGCAGTTAAGAGGATTTAAGTTGGTCAATATGTGTGTGATGTGCAAGGCTGATTTGGAGACTGTTAATCAACTGTTTCTTCTTTGTAAGGTGGCTTCGGATCTTTGGGCTTTTTGCTTTGGCATTTTTGGGGTTATGTGGGTTATGCTTGTTGGAGTCAGGCGGGTGATGGAGTCTTGGAGGTGGAGGAGTAGGAACAAAGTGGGTTGGGGGTTTGGAAGATGGTACACATGCTATCTTTTGGACCATCTGGACGGAAAGGAACAAGAGGATTTTTGAAGATAGAGAGATGACTTTCGTACAGCTTAAGTATTTTTGCATAGGCCTTCTTTTTAGCTGGAGTCGCTTTGAGCCTTTGAGTTTTGGTGGAGCGATTGTTGTGACAGGATTTTATGCAGTCCTTGCTGCTTTAACTTTTTAGCTTTTTGAGTGTTGCTTTGATAGTAACCCTTTAGTTTCTGGTTTGTAGGGCCTTAGTGGGGGGTTACTCTTTTTTGTTCTTGGTCCTTTGGTATACTGTTGGTATACTTGTTATGGCTTACTGTTTTCTATTTAATTCAATTTACCTTTTATCAAAAAAATCATTAGGCAGAACAGTAAATTAGATTAGGACATATATGTGGCTAGCATTTGAAAGCTTAGACATTTGTTACCTATTTTATTAATCTTGAATTTTCTCATCCATAGTGTTTGGTAAGAGATCCAGTTTATGAAATGTCAGTTGTTCATGCTTGCATGCATTGCTGTTCTTTTGGAGTCATTGTAATAAGCGTATAGAGATTTTTCTTTTTCAACTTTGTATGATGGCATGTTTTATGTTTTATTTGCCTTTTTTTGTTCAATGATATAAAAAGGATCTGTGGTACTTTCTGTATGCATATCTGGATAGAATTGGGCTGGGTTAAAGTTTTAGTCCTTAATTAATGGGAATAGGAGACGCCTCATTTGCTAGATTTTCCTGTCAATCCTGGTGGCAAGGTCACCAATTTGTGAATACAATGCTTTGAGGGTGAATCCACGACTTATTCATAATTTATTATTATGGGAGTGCATATTTGAGGTTTTCAGGTTTTGTTTTGTGAGGGTTTTTGGGTGGAGGAGATTGTGAGGAATTCTTCCCTGACCTAGGATCCACGAGATACGATAATAAACGCAGAAACGAAAAATCAAGAACACACAAAAAACACAAATTTACGTGGTTTGGCAAAACTCTACCTACGTCCACGGAATCGCTATAACTTTCACTATGTTTTTCGCAAAAATACAAGAGAATTAAAATGGCCACCCCCCACTATAACACATATATAGAACTAGGGCTATAGGTTACAAGTGTGAAAATACCAAAATACCCTCACTGAAACATTGGGGCAGGATGTATAGTATAATCAGGCTCCACACTACTTAATAGAGATTTTATTGTTTAAAAACCAATCAGAAGAGTACTCATTGTGAGCAAAATCTAAGCTCACATTATGAGGTCACCGAACAATTTGCCTTAGCTTCAGCTTTTACCAATCTCTATTATTATTATTAAAATTTAAGTGATTTTAAAGGCTTAGCAACTAACAAACATTATGCATATATGATCGTTATCAAAAAAACATTATGCATGTATGATGTAGAACCTTTAGGGGAGAATACCAAAGCTTGAGGATAGTAGGCTTTGTAGATGGTTTGGGTTGGGGATTGGTTAAGGCTTGAAGTTGCTGGAAATTTGGGAGGGACCTATTGTCTATGCATCACTTATTTTTACTTTGTACAGTTTTAGATGCTTATGGCTCATTTGCATGGTTGAAAAGAAAACTACAGCCTGATTTTTGTTAGTTACCTAGCTTTTTTTCTTAGTTTGTGGGTAGGCCTGCGTCCTTGCTATATGTATATATATTATATGTATTTAATTTAACATTCTAAGCAATTGTGTGTGTTTTGCGAACCATTGAATTTTTTATTTTTTCCCTTCACTTGATTTATTTGGAAAAATGTTTCAGCGCAACTTATATTCATGTCTGTACTTGTGGCATGTTCCATTTAGGATGGTGCTCTTTGTCGATGCATTTATTTATTTTTATAAATATACTTACCTTTAGATGATGCCTTGCACAAACTTAAATGAAAATTTATCCCGCATTTCGTAATTTACCATTTACTTGAGAATTTTAATTTGAGTACAAAATTTAGCATTTTAATTTCTTACTCATTCATTTACAGGTGAAGATAATAAAGTGTCTCGTAGAAAACATTGTGGTGGATATATCATTTAACCAGCTTGGTGGTTTGTGCACCCTTTGTTTCCTTGATCAGGTTAGTTGTCCATTCTTAACATCTTGCATTAAACCGTGATAATTTCTTTATGCCTTCACTAAACAGTAATCCTTATTTCTGCAGGTTGATCATCTGATCAACCAAAACCATTTGTTCAAGCGTAGCGTTATATTGATTAAGGCCTGGTGTTATTATGAGAGCCGTATACTGGGGGCTCACCATGGGCTTATCTCGACTTATGCCCTGGAGACCTTGGTTCTTTACATATTTCATGTTTTCAACAATTCCTTTGCTGGACCACTGGAGGTAAATATGTTTGTCTTGCTTTCTTTATCTTGGTGTATTTCTTTTCTGTCTAAAGATCTTTTCTTTGCATGTCTAGGTCCTCTATCGTTTTCTGGAGTTCTTTAGTAGGTTTGATTGGGACAATTTTTGTGTGAGCTTGCGGGGTCCTGTACCCATCAATTCACTTCCAGATGTAACAGGTATTTGTAAAGGGCAATGCTATATGTTTGAAATTTTTTTCCCAAATCCAACATTCCAAATGAGGTGGCATCTTAGTATTGGATCTATTTTTGGCTCACTATTCAAATTCAAACCTCATCTGTGGTTGTTATATAGCCACATCATTTGGCATATTGGATTTGGGAAAAAAATTTGGGACATGTAACACTTTCCATTTGTAAATTTAGAAGATACTTGATTGACCCCAAATAGAAAATTTTTGCAAGATCCCACATCGACTAGCCAAGGTTGGCTTTAGAATTTGATAAGGTTCCACCTCTCCTTCAAGAGCTAGGCCCTTTTGGAGGTTGAGTGTGGGTTAACCTTATGGGCTCTTGAGTCCTCCTTTGGGCAATGTCGCATATGTGGGCTTCCTCCATTTGTGTTGTGTGTGTGAGTATCTGCGTGTATAGCACAAAAAAAAAAAAAACCCAATGGGTTGGTCTAGTGGTTGGGCACTTGGCCCCAAAGTGGTTGTCTCAAGTGGAGGTGAAAGATCCCGAGTTCGAGTCCCAATACTTTGGAAAAAATCCCTGGGCTAGCGATTTACCATTGCCCACTCGTCGCGACAGTGATTAGTCCCTTGGTTGTCAGCTTTGGGAATACACTGGGTCAAAGACCAAAAAAAAAAAAATTTAAAAAAAAAAAGAGGGGGGAAATTTTTTCCAACTTGCTAGTTCTAATATATTTATCTTAAACTTTTTACAGCGGAACCTCCTCGAAAAGACAGTGGAGATTTACTACTTAGCAAATTTTTTGATGCTTGTAGCTCAGTATATGCTGTTTTTCCTGGTGGCCAAGACAATCAGGGACAACCCTTTGTTTCCAAACACTTCAATGTTATTGATCCTTTACGTATAAATAATAACCTTGGTCGTAGTGTCAGTAAAGGTATACAGACTCTAAACTTTAGCTAAATTCATGGATATGTTATCTAACCTTATTTTTTGAAGTACTGTTTATAAGATTTTCCTTGGCCATTTTAGGTTGTTTTATCAGTGTATTAATCAAATCTGTTTTTGTTATTGTTGATTATAATGTCGATATTGGTAATATGGTGAAAATCAGGATCTAATGTCTTTTCTTTGTTCTACTGACCTTTGAAACGATGCCTATTGCAAAAATTTTCCTTTTTATTTTTCATTATAATAACATTTGGGCTTATTTTACTCATTTGTCATGGTCTAGTTTCAAGTAGCTGTTTTTATTGCCTGCTTAGAAGTTAGAACAATTTTCTCTCTCTATCTTCTAATGGTTCTCAAAATTGGCTTGCTTTGTCTGTATGTTTAGTGGGGTTTAATAGATTTGTTGCTTTTTAGCATGTCATGCCTAGTGATGCAGTAATGCTCCATTTACTATCATTTTGCTATATTCTTCAAAATTTTCTTCTTTTGAATGCATGGATTGAAAATAGAAAGATAAATGAAAACTGTACAGAAAGGGGTAAAAGAAGAAAATTTTGAAATTCTCTATAAAAAATTGAGTGTCACACTGTCACATAATGTTGCTTGCTCAAAATGTTATTGACTCATTGTCTATAGCCATTTTTTTTTAATGATGCTGGAGGAACCCGCCCAATTTATTGCCGAGATCAACTCTTAGCTTAGCTGACTGGTAAACTTCCATGGACGCATGCACGGCATACCTAGAAATATGGCTATTTAAGGGCTAGAAATTATGCATAAGTGTATGGAAGAGGGAGTACATTTCAAAGAGGGGCAAACTTTGATTTGCAGTGGTTTTGCTAGCTTGCCCACATATGTCATGTCCTTATTTCAGATTCCGTTTGATCAGAAGGGGAAAAAGGTTGGAGAAGCTTCAAAGGGGTTTTCTTTGGTCAAGTACAGGGGAAGTATTTAAGTTTCATCTTGTAGATTGGAGGATGGTTTGCTCTCCAAAAGAGGGTCGTATCTAGGGTTGTAGACCTTTGACAGTGGCTAATCAAGCTCTTTTGGGGAAATCGCTTTGGAGATTGGCAGTTAAAAAGGAGAGTATATAGAGAAAGGTGGTCGAGTGGAACTATGGGTGTGGGTTGGGGGAGTGGAGGTCTAAAGGGTTGAGGCGTAGTCATGGGTTGCATCTTTGGAAAGTCATAATGAACAGTTTTGAAGCCTTTGAGAAGAAGGTTAGGTTTAAAGTTGATGAGGGGAGTCATGTTAGATTTTGGTGGGACTATTGGTGTGGGGAGATGGTACTTGGGGTGGCTTTTCTATATTTATTTGGGATTTATTTGGATAGAGATGCTTGGGTGAAGGATTATTTTGTGTGGGAGGAGATCGTACTTAGGATGAATTTTCTGGATTTATTTGAGATTTGTTTAAATATAGATGCTTAGGTGAAGGATTATTTGGTGTGGAGGAGGTATTTCTTTGGAACATAGCTTGTACAGTTATACTTGAAATTTACATGATTGGGAATTAGAGTGTCTTATTATTTTTTTGAGAAGAAAAATTCATTAAAAATAGTTAGAAGGGTGGAATATATGACAATTTGGACGGGCGATTATAATGGAGTTTTTTCAATCAAGTCATTCTTTAATGGCTTATCAAGATAGGAGGATCATGAGTTTTTCCACTTTGATATGGTTAAAGGTGGTGCTGGCCAAAGTGGCCTTTTAGTTTTATTTTATTTTATGTTTTCGTGGATGACGGTTTGGAATAAGTGTTCAACTCTTTATAATTTATCCTGTCGAATTTTTTTGTGCCTAATTGGTGTGTGACGTGCAAGGAGGTGGGGGAAGTCAGTCGATCACCTTCTTCTTCGCTGCTAGGTTGCCTTAAAGTTGTGGATGTTGTGTTTTGCCATCTTTGGGATGAGTTGGGTTATGGCGACAACAACGTATCAATTGTTGGAAAGTTGGAGGGTTAGGTCAAACAACAAGAATGTGCTTTCCGTCTAGGAGATGTTTTCCCCATGCCATTTGTTTGAATCCTTTGGAAAGAAAGCAATATGAGAATGTTTTAGGATGTGAGGTTCCTTTTTTAAAGCTTAAATCTAATATAGTTAGGATTTTTATTTTTATTTTGTTTAAAAGGCTTGGTATATATTAGAAACCAAGATTCCTTTTCTACTTTTGGAGTCACTTTCCTCGTGATTTTCCTTTTTTATTTTACCTTTTTTGGTACCTCGCATTTATCAGGCTTCAGGCCATTTGTATTTGAATACAATCTTACTTTAAGAAAGACAAAAGGCGGCATTTTGACATCCAAGATGTGTCTGTTTTGTTTTACATACAATTTTAATTGAGTACATTGCTTTGTTAGCATTTGAATGAGTATATACTTCATATCTTCATTAACATGTGGCTATTGTAAGGACACCTTAGGATTTCAATAGATGACTTTGGTGATTAGCATAATGTGGAATCACGCTACTGATTTATGTTTTTAAATGCTATGTGGAATTGATCATTTATTTAACACCCCCAAGCCAATTTTTTAAGTGGAAAAAGGGGGAAAAAAGTTACGTAAAACAGTGGACTGGCTCAATTTCGACGGGGACTTTGTACACCCTTAATGCTATGGAAGCTGAAGTGGTTGGTTTTTATTGCTAACTTGCTAAAATCCCATTTCTCAGCATTTGCATTTCTAAATAAAATAATAATAATAATAATAAATTAAAATGGTACTTGTAGTTCTAAAATTTTGAAATTTTAAGCATTTTCTTGTGATAAAGCTTGTATTTTTTTCCTCACATCTATCTACATCAACTATGATGTTTATGAACTTAGCTTCCGATGAAGTGTGTTAAGATGAGGTCATGTGCTGGTTAGGGTGATGTGACATCTTTCAAACTGCAAACAGAGCCTTATGGTTATTTCTATGAGTGCTATGACTTAAATGACTAATTTATTTCACAATTTAATGGAATAGAGACATATGTTTTGAATTGATTTGGAGCCCCCTTGCTTGCTTTGGATTAGTTTTTTTATTTGGGGGGGGGGGGGGGGGGGGGGGGGGGGAGGAAGGGGTGGGGAATCAACTAATTATAATTCCCTTGTGCGCACCAGCTGATAATATGCCTTTTGTCAGTTCAATGAATTAGATCAACTGAGAAAGTGGTTTAGATTTGTTTGGTAATTTTTCGTGATGTTCCTCAGAGGTGTCATGGTTGAACCTGTTCAATAACACAGTTACTCTTCTCTTGATGGAATCTTGGAATCGCGGGCTAGTAATTAGCGCAAAGAAGAATCACAATTATTGATATTAGTTGCTCTTCAAGTGCTTGTATGAAGCAATTAACATGATAATTCTAGTGTTCCCTTTTTTCTTTTTTTTTGTTAGGTTAGGCCTTAGGGGAGTGGGGCGCAGTTACTCTAGTATAAGAGTAGATAGTTTTAGATTGTTTGTTTCAGCATATTTTATGCACTTGAAAACACTCAAAGCTGACATAAAGACGTACACATTTATATGCTTGGAGACTTGGAGTCATAATCTTCTTGTGTGGTAAATATGTATACTTCTGTCTGTTAGGAGCTCTCTGAATGTTTTGCTCTTGTATTCATTCCTTTGCATGATCTTTTACTGATCTATTTGCTTTCTTATTAGTCTATACTGTGTACATGTACAATTTCCAGGTAACTTCTTTAGGATACGCAGTGCATTTTCATTTGGGGCTAAAAGGCTGGCAAGATTACTTGATTGTCCCAAAGAGGACCTTTACTTTGAAGTAAATCAATTCTTCATGAATACTTGGGACAGACATGGCCATGGCCATCGTCCTGATGCACCAAGGACTGATTTGTCACACTTGAAATTGTCCGATTTGGACCAGTTACATGGGTCTGAGAGTCTTGGGAACAATTTAAGCACCCAAAAACTGAATGACAATTCTGTTCAGGAACCTCAGGTTGAGAGGACTCGTGTCTCACGGGGTGTTTCCTCCCGACGTGGTAATTATCCCTCAGAAATCACATCAAGAACCAGTAATGTTTCTACAGTTTCTCGTAATCAAAACCAAAAGCCTTCCAGCAACCTGAACAGCTCAAGGATCCCTGATCAAATCGTACGGGAAATCAGTTCTAATCAGGGTGCACATATTGATAAAGGACAAAGAAGTTCTAAACCTGATCACTTGGTGAATGAAATTCAGGGAAGCTGTCACTTTGTGAGGTCATGCTCCAGTCCTGAGCTTACTGACACGTATTGTGAAGTTTCTTATCGAGGAAGGCGTAATAGAGCTGCAGAAAGTGGAAAAAGCCAAATTGCTTCTGCAAGGTTGGATAATCCCAGGAGGAAGAATCTCGGATCTGAGATTTTAATGAGCCAAAGCACTAGATCTTCAGTTGATGATCCATCACCTGTTAGACACACCTCATCCCATCAAAGTGTTGATGTTGCTGCTGATTCTAACAGTTCTTCAAATAGTTATCCTGATGATTCTGGCTTGCGTGTCATGGGTGAAGAACCTGTTCCTGTTATGGGGACACAGGGGATGCATCAAGAAGAGCAAGATCTTGTGAACATGATGGCCTCTTCTATGGTTCATGGTTTCAACGGACAGGTTCATATGCCAGTGAATTTAGTTTCACCTCACCTATCACTTCCAGTGTCACCTTCTATTCTAGCTTCAATGGGTTATGCTCAGAGAAATTTGTCGGGAATGGTTTCTGCAAATATTCCCTTGATTGAGCATCCTTGGGGTGCAAACATGCAATTTCCTCAAGGTATGGTTTCTTCACCCATGGCCCATTACTTTCCTGGTATGGGACTGTCCCCGAATCCTGAAGATTTGATTGAACCTGGTAATGAAAAATTTGGTACTGTGGAAATGAATCCAGGGGAGGCCGATGATTTCTGGCACGAGCAGGATGGGGGCTCAACTGGAGGGCTTGAACTGGATAATGGAAGTTTTGAAATACACCAGTCAGATGATAAGCAAGTATCAACTTCAGCAGGTTTTAATCCCTCATGTCGGGTGGGTGCCTCTGGAAGCTCTTGGAGAGTTAAACAGAAGTTTACTAAAGATAGCCGAGGGTCAATGAGAGAAGATCATGTGGATGCTTTTGAGTATCAAGATAAGAGAGGAAGTGAGATTTATTTAGATGACAGAACTGCAAGTTCGAGTTTCTCACCTGCTGCACGCTCTAGTTCTTTGAGAAGTAAAACGTCTTCTGAGAGCTCCTGGGATGGATCATCAACAAAGGTTTCAAAGTCATCGAAGGAAAAGAGGGGAAGGAAAACAACTTCCTCATCAGGATCATCTACTGTCTATGGGAAAGGTACGAGTGTGTCTGAACATGTCTCTTCTCAGGCAGATGACGACGGCAGAGACTGGAATTCACCATCAACCATGGGCACTGAAATAGCAGAGAGAAGCACAGGACCTCAATCAGTTGCACATTTTCATGTTCCAAGGCATCAAATATCTGGCTTGGAACTAGCTCAGACAAGTGTATCAGATTCACCTATACCCATTGCTCCAATGCTCTTAGGTCCTGGTTCACGGCAAAGAGCTATGGATAACTCTGGGGTTGTTCCCTTTGCATTCTATCCTACAGGTCCACCAGTTCCATTTTTTACAGTGCTCCGTTTACCAGTGTACAATTTCCCAACTGAAACAGGAACTTCTGATGCATCAACAAGCAATTTTAGTGGGGAGGAGGGGCTGGATGGTAATAATTCTGTTCAGAACTTTGAATCATCTGGTGGACTCGATCAGTCCGAGGTGTTAGGGATTCCTTCTTCTATAAGAAGGGATGCATCTGTTCAGTCACCAGAGGAGCATAAGTCTGACATTCTTAACAGTGACTTCACTAGCCATTGGCATAATTTGCAATTTGGGCGATTTTGCCAAAATCCACGTTACCACAGGCCTTTGGTTTATCCTCCTCCTGTTGTGGTACCACCTGCGTATTTGCAGGGTCGTTTCCCTTGGGACAGTCCTGGAAGACCTCTTTCAGCCAACATGAACCTCTTCACTCAATTTATGAGTTATGACCCTCGGTTTGTTCCTGCCGCTTCTCTTCAGTCTGTTTCTAATAGACCAGCCAGTGTTTATCAGCGTTATGTTGATGAAATGCCAAGATATCATAGTGGTACCGGGACCTACCTGCCAAATCCTGTAAGATAATTTCTGCATGAATATATTACTTTGCTCATTGGGTTTCATTGTTTTTATTTCAATTGTTGAATATTTTGTCATTTCTTTTTGCCGTTAGAGGGACTAAGTACTAAGGGCCTGTTTGGGAACTTCAAAAACTGGATCAGACTAGGTCTAGTCCATAACTGTTATATGGTTTTTAAATAAACCAACTCACAGTTGGTTTGAAAAAAACTATGTTTATGCCTTATTTTCAGAAATGACCAGGGTATAGTAGTGAAGGGCTTCTCTCTAATCTGAATATATGCTATTATTTCAATGGAGCAGCTGTCACTAGTTATAGTTTGCCAGCTGAGGTACATGGCCTTAAAATGTTTCGTTGCTACTTTTGGTTCGGTTTCATTTTAGTTTTGTTTCACTACCTTGGCAAATTTGATTCACCTATAATTTCTCTTGAATATTTAAGCTTTGATACCACTAAGTTTACCAAGATATATGATGTTTCGTTTTGATTTTTTTTCAGAAGGTTTCTGTTAGGGACCGGCATTCCAGGAGGGGGAATTACAACTATGATAGAAGTGACCACCATGGTAACAGAGAAGGGAACTGGAATATCAATTCAAATGCACGAGCTGCTCGGCGCAACCATAGTCGCAGCCAACCTGAGAAACCCAGCTCAAGGCTGGACCGGTTGCCGGCAAGTGAGACCCGAGTTGACAGACCATGGGGCTCATATAGATCTGACTCATTCCCTTCATACCAGGCTCAGAATGGTCCATTGCGCTCAAATTCCACTCACAGTGGTTCTGCCAATGTGTCGTATGGCATGTATCCACTACCGGCTGCAAACCCCAATGGGGTGTCATCAAATGGACCTACTGTTCCACCTGTTGTCATGCTATATTCATATGACCATACTGCCAATTATGGTTCAACTGCAGAACAGCTTGAGTTCGGGTCTTTTGGACCGGTGGATTTCTCTGGTATGAATGAGGTGTCACAGCTAAGTGAGAGAAGCCAATCAAGTAGGGCACATGAGGAACAAAGGTTTCACGGCAACTCTGCTCGACGGTCTTCACCAGATCAGTCTTCTTCACCCCACCTTCAAAGGTAATTTGTTTTCTGTTTTTTACTAGAGTATGTGCAAGTTTACAAAATTACCAGAATGCATTAAACTTGCTAGGGATCAATTATATTTTTGAAATTGTCCACTTGCTGCCTACATTGAAGAGAGGAATAACTTGCCCACCTGGCAGTAGCTTGTTTATGCAATTTACATTGTTCCATGGGTACTTTTGCTTCTTGTTTGTACTGAGAATTGATTTTGATGGCTCACGCATTCTAGCCCGATAGGCCTGCCCATTAATAACCCAACATTGCCTAGCTTTGAAGGCTTATTAATCTCAACTAGGATGAAATACGTAGGCATGGTTAACTTTTGAACTTATCTTAGGCTTTCCTATTCATGGCCCAGTTTCTATAATTTATGACCAAGTAAAGTGCATGCTCGTTACCTTATTTATCTTATGAAATATTCGTGTGATATAGGAATGTATCAAGGAAACAATTTGTTTCGTTAATATTTTTTCAACAATCATTTCCTATTATTTCTCTGGGATCATCTTCTGATGCTGTCGATGTATATCTTAACAGGAGGGTTTGATCATTTTGCCAGTTCAGTGGCCCAGATGAATTATCAATTAAAAGATGAGGATTTTCCACCTCTTTCTTTTCCTAACCAGGGAGAAAATGATGGCGGGAGAAATCATAATGGAAACCCTCCCATTACCAGGCCTTCTTGTTCTCACCTCATTTGTATAATTTGGTTTCCTTGTGCTTTGTTTTTAGAAAAATTTCCCATGAAATGGTCAAAGTTTCATGTTGGCTTAGTGCTTTGTATGTACATGACAGTATTTTTCTAACCTACGTCCGCTTTCAAGGCTATAGAGAGTGGCGGTGAAGGGGGGGAAGCAGGTTTCTCTAACCAAAAGAAAGCAAAGAGAAAGAAAGGGAAGAGTGGGGTGGGGTGGGGGAAGCAATGCTCTTCAGTTAATTTTTATTTTATTTTTTCCTCATAGAATTTGACACATTGTAACTCCATTGAAGTAGAAACTCCCTTACGGTCTAGAATTTAGGGTTTTACCATTATAAATTTGTTCTATCAGGATTTTCTTTCACAAATTGTGGTAGGGTTTTTTGATTTATAAGCACATTGTGTACTAGCTTTTTTTTACAAACTTTTGCTTAAGATGTTAACAGTGTAGCAACGTCACAGCCAAAGATAAAATTAGATAACAAAGATTCTCATTGTTCCCTTGTAAATGTTGTGGTGCTTCTCTGATTTTGCTTTCTAATATTTTGCTCAATATTCTGCAAGATTTAAATTTATAGCACATCAGAAGAGAAGGTGTGTGGTGGTGGTGGTGGTGGTGGTGGTGGTGGGGGGGGTGTGTTTTGTATGGTTATTTAGATTAGGGGTGCTTTTGTGAGAAATGAAGTACCAGATATGGAGTGCATTTACAGTGTAACCGCATGCAAACCATTACATTAGATCCATTAGAGACCTTTTTTGGTTTTTTTTTTTTTTTTTTTTTTTGGGGGGGGGGGGGGTGGGGATTGGGTATGAAATGGATAAAAGATGCACACACATATAAAGACGCGCACACTCGGGGGAGGAGGAAGAGAGCAGGGATAAGATAAAGGCAACTAGGCAAGGCCTATCACCATTGACATTGCAATTGCAAAACCATTAGATCAAGACGTTTGGAAGCTATAAGGAAAAGAGAGAACGTCCTCCATATATATATATATATATATATATATTTTTTTTTTTTTTTTCTGGTGTTCATCTATTTGGTGTGGTGGTGGGGTTATTGGAACCCTCATGGCTCGACTGGGGCTTGTTTGGTCTGTGCTCTGAAAACAATTTTCTTTTCAAAGTTTAAAAAAAAAGACAAAACAAAACAAACAAAAACAAAACAATACAAAACAAAAGTAAAAATGATGATGATGGCATGCAAAATTATAGAGCTAGTTTGATTGATACAGTAGGCAAACCCACTAGAAGGAATAGTTGACGCAAACTTTAGATTGGTTATAGTGTTATACTGATTTGGAAAACGAGGATGTGATCATTAGCTTGTCTAGTTAAAAGGATTCTCAATATAAGTGAACCAAATGCTTGATTGAAGCAATGGCAGCATTAAAGGGAATTAATTTGGGATACATGTCAGGCTAAGTGAATCTTGTAGAAGTGATGCTTCAGCCTATACTTTGGCCAAGTAAATCACTCCATGATTGTAGAACTTGCCAAATTTTTTCTTTGAATGTAATTCTCTTTGCTGTCCACCCGAAATATATATATATTTTTTTAAAAAATTACTTTTTTTTAATTAAAAAAAGGATGCAGATAAATATACCGAGTATGTATCTTATAAAATATATAAGAGATTACAATGAACAAAAAGAAATTTCTACTATGTGATGATTGACAAAAAGAACCTTCATACAATGATCGTCCACAAGAATTTTCCTTTTCAGTGTATAAACATTAACTCGTACTTGACAGATTAAAATTCATAGGTACAGCTTTTCAGCTATTTTGAACGCAAACCAGGGACATTTTTAAGGCCCATCTTGCCAAGGATGAGCCTGGGAATAGCTGGAGGGTTGTCGAGTCCCATGCTTCGGCTGAACTCATTTGCAAGCTCCACAAGCCTTGTCTTGTCCCGGCCAACATTCTTATTGGAATTGTAGTAACCAAGCCATGCCTGGTATGCTGATTCTTTGTTCTTCATCTCTACCTGGGACAATGCCCGTTCCACCTGTTCAGTTTATGTTAGCACTACTGACTGATTTCCTCTTGTATTCACTTCAAAAATGAGAATATTCAAAAGCACATGCACTTTATATATGCATATACATATGTATGTTCATATCTAGTATAAGATATTTCTCTGGTCAGTACATTAAAAGTTATTTGTGGAAAATTTTGTTTTCTGTTCTATTTTGTAACAAGTTACTTCTGTTTGCTCCAGAAAAAAAGAAGATAAAACCTGTGCTTACTTTTTTCCTTGTGTCTGGATCAACTGAAGGTACTGGAGCCTTCGTTAACGGCAAATCTTTGATGGAAGATAAAAAGAATTCCTCCCATGGCGCCAGTAACAATATGCCTTGCCCTTCTTTACCTTTACGCCCAGTTCTTCCAAGTCGATGAATATACTGTTCTCTATCAGCTGGCAAACCCACCTGTGATTGCCAAAAAAAGGGGGTTTGGTGAGTCAAAATCATGGTGGTTGAAGGAAAACTACAAATATTTTGCCCTCAATCTTCACAAGGCTAAAAACCTCTTCTTTTTTTTCCCTTTTTTTTTTTTTTGGGAAAAAAAAAAATTTCGAATAAAGAAACTAATCATTCTCTGCAAACTTGAGTAAGGTCTCCCAATAATGCACTTTAATGCACTTGACCAAGGTCCCATGAAATACACATTAAATACTTCCATGTCCCATGGGGTAAAATAATATTCCTAATTCTCTCCACTATCAAAAACGTAATTGCAAATGGCCAACAAATCAATTAACAATCAGAGATGATAGTTACATTACCTGTATAACGAGAGTTACATCTGGATAATCAACTCCACGTGCAGATACATCGGACGTCACAAGAATAAGCCCCTTTGACTTACGAAATTCATCAGAAATTCTGGTTCTATAACTCTGTGGCTTTCTAGAATGGATCTCTCGAACATTCAAGTTCAGCTCACCAAGAAGGTTAGCAACAAGTTTTGTAACCATTGCAGTTGTGCAGAATACAAGAACCTGGACAAACCAGGTGATCGATTACATAGTTTGGACAAAGCATCAAGTAGTTTGTGATATTCCGACAAACAAAAGCTCTGAATCTCATTGACAATATAAGCAACACCACAATGACATAGATTGATTAGAAAATTATACAGAGGAGAAAAAACATCATGTCTGCACGGCCTTTCCAAATTTACATATTTCAGCACCATTTTATTTTTTCCTTTTGTGCCATTTAGAATATCTGAGAACTTGTCAAAAGAACCCCAGGAAGACACTGAAAAACATCATGGAAACTATCTAATGAAGATATTTCAGAGAACATGCTTTATGACTACAAATACATACCTTATAGTCAACATCATCTGAGATATGCTCTTTTAGAATAACATATAGCAATGAAAAATGCTTGTCTAGTGGACCAACTAAATGCATCTGTCTGACCTGAAATGAGCCAATATTTTAGATTTGGGATAACAGTAGAAAGGATAAAGTATCAAATATCAAACATATATGAAAAGCAGAGTCAACAAATGGCCTACCTGTGCATGCGTCTCCTCACTACCCTCTTGAACTGTGTTTATGAATTCATGATCTCTTTTCAAGGCTATATGACAGATTTGACGGACCTTCATACCAAAAGGCATCTTTAGAATTTAATTTAAATTAACAAAACACGGTACCATACACTAAAGATAGAAGGAAAAAAACCTCTTCTGGAACTGTGGCAGAAAAAAGCAGCGTTTGTCGCTGTTTTGGAACTGCAGCAATGATCTTCTCGATGTCTTTACGAAATCCCATGTCTAATAAATGATCAGCCTCATCGAGTATGAGGACTTTCACACCCATCAGCCTAGTTGCAAATCCTGCAGTATTCTCAATATGATCTTTGAGCCTTCCAGGGGTAGCTACAAGAATCTGAGAATTTCACTTGTTTAATGTCTATTTCAAAATGAGTTGATTATCTCGTTTTTTGAAGATGGCATACATACAATAATATATGTAGCACATACAGAATGAAGAGCCAGTGATTAATTGTAGCTGGGCACTCCTTGGGTGAAATTTGAACCAAGTAAATGACACTAATATCTCGTATTGAATAGTTAGGATCATTAAATCAGTTTAATATTTGGCTTGATTGATCTCCCAAGAAAGCACATTAAAGAGCAGGGATCAATGATGCATTGAAGAGCAAAACAATTAAACTGGTTTTATGTATGGCCTATTCGATCTCTTAAAAAATTCAATTCTGTTTCACAATCCATGTCCTCTTACAATGGCAAGAAACTCACCTGGCAAGGGTTTGCTTGCATGCGTTTCTGCTCCAGAGTTAGTCTCGTACCTCCTATCACAACTTGAACACCGATGGTAGGATGATATTTCAACAAGGTATTAGCTTCTGCTGCAGCTTGACTTGCAAGCTCTCGTGTTGGGCATATCACAAGCACAAGAATTGGGGGCCGCTTTTGGTCACGACCAACAGGAGGTGACTTTACAACAACTTCAATTGATGGAAGCTGAAATTAAGAACTCCAACAATTAATAGGGCGAATGACTCCCGAAAAAACCCTTATTCAAGGCTTCAAACCAAAGAAATTTGATTATAGATCTTGGAATTTCAGCTCCCAACAAATTCTAATGACTTCACATTGTCAAAAATTGACCAGATTCACAAAATGGCGAAAATTTTCTCCTCCATTCTTGGAGAATCAAAATCTTTCTTTAAAGGCAGCCTTAGTGAAAAGAAAATAGAGTGTAGTTAGATGACCCTTTTACCCCTGTACTTCAACTCAATTCTATTCCAAATGGTAAAAATGTAATACTCTGCATTCTTTTCCACAAAAAATCTATGGCATTAATATATATATATATATATATATATATATATATATATATTTTTTTTTTTTTTTTTTTTTTTCTGATCAATGGAATTAATATTTTTTCCTTGGAATAAAACATTATCTCTCCGGAAAAGAGATTTTATAACAATTTTTGAAATGCAAATGAATATGGAAGTCATTGGAAAATTAGAGGGAGCACAAAGCCCCTCACTTATAGATTGCAGGTAATCTTCCCTTGATTCAGAACCCATGATGTGGACAGAAATGATAAAAGTGCCTTACCAAAAATGCTACAGTTTTCCCAGTGCCTGTTTTAGCCTTGGCAAGAACGTCCTTACCTAGAAAGCACAATTGATTAGAATAAGCAGTGTAGTCAAATGAAAAAAAAAAAAAAAAAAAAAACCAAGCACATGCTAAATCAAAAGAGAAGAAGAACAATAGAGTAAAATGTAGAACAATGTAAGTTCCCAGGATACACTTGTGGTAAGTTCAGGATCACACAACTGAACTGATGATCGATGGGGTTTTATTTTAGTAGCACTCTAAGGACATTGTTTGAAACAGGATGTTACTCATGGGAATTAGAAAAATATCAAACTACAGGGATGTCACACAGATCAAACTTGCAACCTCTCTTATAGGAAGCAGGGGCCTTCAAACCTTCCAAGTAATCAATAGCATAGTTGTCCATAAAGCTAATTCATTATCAGCTACAGGGAAGAAATTATTCTTGTGTGCCAGAATCTCATGTTATCGTTTCAGCACATGAGATACCAAGGCCAGGTTTCAATTCCTTCTAGTACACAAGTTTTAAAATCTCCAATAAAAATAAACAAAGGTCCCTCATTTATATCCAATATTCCAAATCAATTTCTAAACTAATGTTTCAGTCACTGAAATAAATTCTAGAATTTTGATTTCTATCCATTACCATATTCTACAATAAGAAATAGTTGTTGGCACATTCAATTATGATTTGCTGGTTGAGAAACCAAAATTGATTTTACAATAAAATTCCACATGCATAATGCTCCCCTTATATTGACAAAGTAACTGGAAATAATAAATAATACTTTAGCTTCTATTCAAAAAAATTTATTCAGAAGTTATAAACTATGCCTGAAACAAACAAACCTTTAAGAATGACAGGAAGAGTTGCCTCCTGCACCATGGTCATCTTCTCATATCCAGCATCCTTGATTCCTTTCAATGACAATGGAGAGACTGAACATTGATCAAACCTGCGAGAATTCACAGAAATCAGAAATTTTCAAAACAACTGTACAAAATTGAAAGGGAGTGAAGTGTGGCATAAATCCAAAAATTATTGGCCATATGGAAATACATAAAAGTATTGGCCCCATGGAAATGCTTGCATATAAACCATGGAATTGAGTAACTCTTACATGTCCGTTTTCTCATTTCCTTGATATATACACACATTATATAAAGTACGTGGAAACTCAAAATAAGCTGTTTCTACTCTTATCCATTGAAGCTTCAAGGCATATATTCAGTAGTTGGTACCAGGAAGTGGCTTCAACAAGAGGAATTTCCCAGGTCAAACAATGTAGCTAATAAGATCAACTTAAAAATCAATGGTGGCATAGTTTTTGCTCATGCCCAAAGAAATGTAAAGGATTTCACAGATCGGATGCATTTCGAGCCTAGAATCAATATTTTATTATACTTATTGTTACTGCATTAAAGATTTATATTGCATAACAGTTACAAGTTATCACTATATATCTCTTCTTTTAGTCAAAATAGATGCAGCTGGAAAACCAAGGCTACTTCTCGTATCCATTGACTTGAAGAAGTAAGCTCAGGGCTTTAAGGATCTATATTTAATGGTTAGTGTTTCCCTAGATATCTCTCAGCTCTAAATTGGAGTAGCTGATTGCCCATTTTCTATTGATTGGGTCTCATCTCCACATAAGGTCAGTTGGGACTTGGGAGAGAATCAGCCATACCGACTAGAGGGCAGCAACAGCAAGACTCTTATGAGAGACAAGCATAATTTCAAGGCTTTGTTGAGTTGAAAACTAGAATTGGGATACATCCAGAATTTCAAGTTTTTGGAATTTAAAATCTTTCTTATACAAGGGAATTGTTTTGCAGACTTGTACTCATGAAACTCAAAGTCAATTCGTAATACAATGGTCTATAAAGCAACCAAACTGAAAAATTACAATCGAGGCATCCAATTCCAATTCAATGCAACCTATGCATAATTAAATGGTAAAATCCTAATAGATAAAACAATCATTAAAGAAGTGTTTAAAAAACATACATAGTCTCACTAAGGTAAGATTCATTCCCAGGTGAAGTCCTAGGCAAAACATTTGGGATAACTTCTTTGTCTAATCCAAGAACAGAAGCTGCATTCTTCTTGAAAACAGCATCATCATCACCATCACCATCATCATCTTCATCACCCTCTTCACTATCTTCCTCACTCAAAAAACCTTTAAAACTATTCTTCAAATTCTCTCCCTCCTCCTCCTCCTCCTCCTCCTCCTCCTCATCATCATCATCAGTACTATCTTTCTCATCTGACATCAGTGGCCCTCGCATCTTAGAACCCTGATCACCTCTATCCCGCCAATTCCCCATTTCGAAATCTCTCCCACCTCTTTTATTCATCGTAGAAGACGGTCCTCCTCGAGAACTAACTCTATCCCGTCCATAACCCAAATCCGAATCTCTCCCACCTCTCTTATTCATCATAGAAGAAAACCCACCTCGAGAATCACCTCTATCCCTCCCATAACCTGAATTTGAATCTCTCCCACCTCTCTTATTCATCATAGAAGACAACCCGCCTCGTGAACCACCTCTATCGCGCCCATACTCTGAATCTGAATCTCTCCCACCTCTCTTATTCATCACAGAAGAAAACCCACCTCGAGAATCACCTCTATCCCTCCCATAACCTGAATTTGAATCTCTCCCACCTCTCTTATTCATCATAGAAGACAACCCACCTCGAGAACCACCACCACCACCTCTGTTTCGCTGAGAATGTAACTCACCATCCGCATTTTCCCATTTACTCTCGAACTGCCTTTTCCCAACCGAATTAGACATGCCCCCCCTCGAATTCCTCGAAAATGAGTTACGAGGGCTCCCCCTATTTGACTCACCAAACTCATCCGAATCACTCTCCCGTCGCCTCTTCAACGATGAAACCCCTTCCCTTCCCCTACCCCCACCACCCCTATCTCCATACCTACTCCTACTACCTCTACTAGGACCCCTATCAACGTCCGAGTCATCGTCCTCGCTAGTGAGTCGACCCCGAAACGAGTCAGGCCTCAACTTACCAACCCAATTACTGAGTTCATCTTCATCCTCAATAAGACTCCTCGATGTCCTAACCTCACCTCTTTCTTTACCACGAGAGAACTCGGAGTTTCTGGGTCGGAAAGGACGAGTTGAGAACCGACGGAGGCCGAGCTGTTCGGTCCGGGAAACGGGAAAACGTAACCCTAGGTACTTGACTTTAAAAGGGAAGACCCGAGAGAAAATGGGGATGGGCCGAGAAGATTGAACGGAGGATCCGAACTTCATGGTAGGAAAACGGGTTAAAGGAAGAGAAGGGTTGAAGAGACGGAGTGGTGGTGGAAGCTTAATGAGCATAATTAGGTTCTCCAATGTGAAGAGAATAGGAAAGCGATGAAATTTTCCCGGAGAATGAAAAAAGTTTCAGGGAAAATTTCAAAACGGCGTGTGGAAAAGGGAGAAAGATAGGGTTTAAGGGTTAGAGGTGTGAGAATAGGGTTTAAGCAGGGAGCTGATGTTGTCAAGACAAGGGTACATAGTAGAAGTCAAATAAAGTGGAATACTATTTTTTTTTTTTTATGTTAAATGTAGAACGATGTCGTTTCGGATTACTTTCTACTCCATGGATTTCTTAAGATTAAGGGGCTTGTTTGGGAATTTCAAAAGCTAGATCCTAGTTCATAACTGTTATCTAGTTTTTAAATAAATCAACTCATAGTTGGTTTTAGAAAAATTGTGTTTATACCTTATTTCAAAAGAAAGCTAAATTAATTAGTACGAACAAAAACTTATCAAACAGTATGAAATCAAAACTGATCATATTTAGAATATCTTTAAGCCTTACTTATGCCAAAGCTATATCAAATTCAAATTTGAGTATAAAAAAGGCTAAGAACCTTTTCCAACTCTTTATTCAAATCCATATCAAATCTAGTTTTACTCAAAATTTTCACCAAATTAGAGGAGCATCAAATTCATACTCAATTGTGAGGGGTAAAACGATTAAAAATTCCAATAGGCATTTGGAAACTCACTTGATCCCTTGCCAGAAAGTAATTTTGTCTCTCTTTCTTTTATGTTATTGGGCTTCAATTTTTTATTTTTTATTTTTGGTCTTTGACCTAGTATATCCCCAAAAGTTGACAATCAAACACTAATTACTGTTGCGACAGGTAGGCAACGATAAATCATTGGCCCAGAGGCTTCAATCTTTGCTAATTAACAAACAAGTTTTGGGCTTCAATCTCACTAGAAGTAATGATGAAAGGAGATAATGGTAGGGAAACGACGATATGGTATCCGAGGCTTCAATCAGTGAATGAAAAGGCTTCATCTCTACTTGAATAAGTTTTCTTCAGAGAATTGTAAACTGAGACTTCAATTAGAGACGCAGAAGATGGTTGTATAGCGAGAAACAACTATATAGTGGTTGTGCAAATAGTGGGAGATGGCGATGCCTCTCTACCAAGCTTCTTGGGGATTTGCATGGTGATTACTCATAGAGAGAGATGAGAGAGAAATGAATTACCACAAGATAGATGAGGGAAAAAATTTATAATAATATAGGTTTGGGATAAGATGGGAATTTAAAAAAAGATTTGAGTAAAAATTAAGGATAGCATTGGAGTGCTCCATACCTAATAAGGTTTTTGTTCAAAATTTTACTTAAATCTTTAAAAAAAAGGGGGCAATAGTTGGAGATGCTTTTATTTTTAATTGGTCAAGTTTGCCAAATAGTACTGCTCCTAATAGTACAATTAGTGATTGTAAAAAGATCATTATTGAAAATAGTATAGATATTAAGCTTAATCATGTGTGTAGAGAAGAAAATATAATTGCTAATACTATTACAAAGTTAGGATATAAAGTAAAATGTAATTGTTTATGGGAATCTAGTTTTTCTTAAAAAATAATGATTGTTATTTGGGAAGATTTGATAAGTAAAGATAGTTTGAGAAGGAATTGATATTTTATTTATCTAAAGAAAGAAAGAAGGAATAACAAACAAAATAATACTTGGAGGGTATTCTGGTCTAAAAAGGGGTTTTGTAGACTTGACGTACGCTACATAAGTTTTTATCATGACTTGTGGCTCTACAAGTCTAACTATATGAGCCAAAACCTCCTTTATTTTATGGGAAGGGTTCCATTGACACCCTGGTGTAAAACTTTTTACACTTACACTCGTTAATATCTTTATATAGAAATCATATTTCACCAATTCAACTGTTGGATTACATAT
The DNA here is from genome assembly GCA_039720395.1 of Liquidambar formosana. NCBI lineage: Eukaryota > Viridiplantae > Streptophyta > Magnoliopsida > Saxifragales > Altingiaceae > Liquidambar > Liquidambar formosana. Next base: position 2,855,596 of record CM077827.1, on the reverse strand, counting down.
TCTTTTCATACACATCATGCATGCCAAATTTCAAGTTAATTGGAGATTAGGAGTTATGTCATCTATAAAGAGCTTGAAATTAAAGTTTTATTTATTAAAAGAAATGTAGGTTTCCGGATCAAATACTTCCCAATATCCAATTAACTTAAAATTCCGCATACATGACGTGTATGATAGGAATACGTAATCTAACGATCGGATTGGCGAAATATGATCTCTATAAAAAAATATTGATGGGTGTAAATGTAAAAAGTTTTACACCAAGTGTCCACGGAACCCTCCCCTTATTTTATAGCGTTTATACTTACCATAAGACTATACCGAGTATTAAACTAACAATGAATATTTTGAATTATTATAAGTAGGAAATATCTATATTTGATTAATTCACTAATCGATTATTGATTCTCAAGAGGTGGATCAATAGTTAATTCTTAAGATGTATGTTTCAAAAGACAGATGATCCGAGATTCAACTTCTCAATCCTTTGGGCCAATTACCAATAATCACATCCATGGGCGGAGCCAAGGGTGGGGGGGGGGGGGGTGTCCTTTGGAGGCACGTGCCCCCTACTAGCCTAGCAATTTTATTTTTTTGAAGACATATTACCATTGGATAGCTATTTCTCAACGTAATGCCAAAAAGAAGAAGATGGTAGTCATTTTAAAATATATTTATAGTCAATTTGTAATAAGTTAACAAAACAATCTTTTTTTGGTATTAAATTGAAAATTGATTATTAAAAAGTAATTTTTTTCAAAAAATACTTTCTAAGGTTTTTAGTTCCTAATACCCCCTTCTCATAATCACAGCACAGTGCCCCACGAGCCGTGGCTTTTGTGTTAAATTGTCTCCCTCGCAATTTTGTGAGTAACTTGTTTTGCGGGAATACAGGCAACGGAGAATAAAAATTATTGGCTCGACTGATAAGACAATATATTTTGTCTCAAAAAACAAAAATGAAGAAAAAAAAAAAAAATAGAAGAGATACTCCGTAATATACTTCGTTGGAAGGATAGATCGGTCAATACGATGATCGCCCTTCGTGGAAATCATTCACAATTTGGAGTAGTAGTAATCTATAGGGGTGCTAATGGTTTTGGTCAAAACCGATAATCAAACCAAACCGGGTGGTTTGATTTGGTTTTTTTGTTATTAGGTTTGGTCATGGTTTTAATTTTAGAAAACCAAATTCAATTGGTTTGGTTTTGGTTTTCAGTTTTAAAAAACCAAACCAAACCGAAAAACCAAAAAAACTGAAAAATATAATATATATATATATATATATATATATAAACTTAAAGTTTGTAAATTCCCAATTCTAATAAGGGTAAAATAGGTAATGGGCTTGTTTTTGTTGATTTTAAGCTTCTTATTGTTTTCCCTTTTTTAGATTGGCATGTATTAAACTAGCTATTAATGTTGTGTGTGATATTGACATATTGATATGTGTCAATATGTTTTTATTTTGATACAGTGTTTGTTTTTTTTAGTTGCTAATGTAATGCTTTTATTAAAAATGTTTTTATTTGGAGTTTGGCATGTTATTTTTTTCATTTTCAATTATTTGTTGTTACTTGATAGGTTAAAACCAAAACCGAATCGAACCAAACCGAAATATAATGGTTTAGTTTTTTTATAGTATAGTTTGATTTTGGTTTGAGAGGAACAAAACCGAAATATAATGATTTGGCTTGAAATTTCCTCTAAAATCGAACCAAATCGAACCATTAACACCCCTAATAATCTAGGCACGATTTGAGTGGACATTTTAAAAATATATTTTTGCTTTTGCAGCAGAAACGTAGCTAGAAAAGTGAAAAAGTACTTTTATAGGAGAAAATAAAAATAATTTTTTATTTTATTTTATATTGTCAAGGGCCATAATACAAATAGGTTGAGCTCTCATTTATTCAATCAAGAGAGTTCGCGATACATTTTTCTTATTGTTTTGGTGCGAGTTTCTGGCACCATTCCTTGGATTTCTCAGGAAGTTGCTCTCAGATTTTTTTTTTTTTCTTCTTTAATAGAAGATGGTCATTTTGAATTAATTTTTTTCTTTTTTTTTTTTGAAAAAAACCCAAAAGTAATTTGGAAAGCCAAATTATTACTTCCGTTCTACGAGAAATTCAAAAGTGGCTTTTTAGCTTATCAAAAGTACGTACTTCTAAAAAGTTCAACCAGGCCTTAAATTTTGTCAAACCATTAATCATGCAATCAGCCTGCAATTTCAGCAGTACGTACAATGCTAGTTTAGGTTCACAGAATGGAGTTAGAAAGAATCCACAATCTTGAGTATTCACATCAAGTGCAACACTATATAGGCTGCTTGAAGCAAAGCACCCAAATCAGAGCCAGCTGATTCTTACAATTCAACCTCAGACTCAGGATCAATTCTTGAATTTGTTTGCCGTTCAACCTAAGAAAGAGCAACTGTATGCAACATGACTAACTCTCATATTTAATTTTTCATTATGACCATAGCATATAATAACTGATTAAAACAAAACAAAATAAATTACCACCGGCCCTTTGTCGCCTAGTGGCCGGTACCAGAGTAGGGTGGGGTGGAGTGGAGTGTACGTGGATAGTCTAGCGTTCGAGTTCCACCAATGCAACTAAAATAAATGAATAAATTACCATCTCAAAAGGAAGAAGATGAAGAAGATAATTCAACTGGTTCTTCATAAATAAAATGTACCACTAATTAATACTTCATGACATCTAGAATTATATAGGGGAAAAAAAGTCGACTTGCCTACGATAAACTCTCTACTAATGTTGAAAAACACAGAACCTTTGAAAACTTGTCTGTGTCTTTCCTTGTCTGTATTTCTCCCCCTTCTTTTTCTTTCCTGACTCTATGAGTAAGATGTATATAACTATCCAAAATGTGTTGCATCACAGCATATATGGAAGGACACAGCTGTGTACTTTGCCCCTTCTTGGGGCTCTACATATCCTATCTCTTTGATTTCCTCCGAGTTCAGAGAACTAACTTGCCCTAGGAAGAGCTAGCTTCTTTTCCACTGTGCTAGATGTAACAGGAAAGACATGACCTCCTTCGGATCACGCAGGGAGTATGAAGCCTTGGTCTCCTTTGGGATGGAAGACACAACAATGGGATAACCTTGCCCAAAGCGCTTTATAGCCTGCAAGTATACATGCACATAAAAGATAGCATTAACACCATTTATTTGTGCGGGCATATGTATGTTTCCATTGTAAAAAAGTACCGAGCTACCCATTTTACTATTCATTCAAACTAAAAAAATGTCAATTTATCCATTTTGAATAATGTGGCAGCTGCATTTTTAAAATTTATAGAATATGATGGTCATTTTGGTTTTAAAGTAAAAGGGAAAGTTGGATTCACATCAACAAGAACGTTCTTCTGCATGAAAAGTGAACTTTCAATCTGTCTTATGATTAGAGCTATACCTTAAACGCATCTTCATCAGTAACATCATCTCCGATATATATTGGGTGGACGTCACTGGAGCTGTCAAAACCTAGAGTGTCAAGTAAATATTCCACAGCTAGTCCTTTGTCCCAAGCGATAGGCGGGCGTATCTCCATGACCTTCATGTTCAAGCAAAACTCAAAGAATGGGTCATGTGAATCAAAATAAATTGGTTATTCAGGACTCTCTAAATAAAAATAGTCACACTTCCAATAACTTTAAGTACCTCTTTACCGCCGGTCAGGCGAAACTCTGGAAAGGCTTCCATTACAGAAGTCACCAGCTTTTCAAGGGCGGCAACATCCTGCATATATGTCAACATGTAATGTCTATAAATCCCAAGGAGATTGGTTGACTGAGTTTGACATATATATATATATATACCATATATGTGCGATGGTTTTGCACATCATATCCAGATTGGATTATAGAGATCTGTTAAAGGCTGAAATCAAACCTCTTCTGGCACACGTCGAGAGTGTACAGAAATGCAGAACTTATTGTTTTCAACCATTGCACCTTTTATACATTTGGTTTTTTCACCCAACACTCTAAAGATCTGCAACAACAACAATAAATAAATAAATAAATAAAATCTTTTATTATCTAAAAAGAATAAGAATTGAATAGAAGTGAGGTTCAGAGACTGTTTATGCATTCTACTCTACAAAATTAAAATCGTTTATTATCTAAAAAGAATAAGAATTGAATAGAAGTGAGGTGCAGAGACTGTTTATGCATTCTACTCTACAAATTTCTGTACCTCTTGAACTGTAGGCAAGAAATCTTGTGCAGGTTGAAAGAGAAAAACTTTATTACCCTACAAAATAGAAACATGCCATGATGAAAAATTTTTTTTTTAAAAAATGTAAAAATTAATGAATAGAAAATAAAGTGTGGACTAGCAATCAATCAAATTGAAAAGCTAACCTTTTCATCAATAGATGTAGTTTGATGCTTGTGATCTCTGAACTTCAAAGAGCGTACGGGGGTCATTATATCCATCCCATGACTTCCAGCATAATAAACGTCATTTAATTTTACAAATTCATGCACCTAAAAAAATTGAGAAAAGAAAGACATATTATGTGCCCTTCAATGTGCTTACTTATAATTAAAAAACACATTGAGGTTGTGTGATTTTTGTCTAAATTATATATACATTACTTATGTACAGTTTTACTTAAGTAATTACCTTGTCTCGGCATCTTCCACTGATGATTGCTGTTGGGAAACAACAAGCAACTTCATGCACAGCTGCACGCATCTGTAATTCAGTACGTTCATTAATTATTTCCATCATGCAGTAAATATATTTCTGAGAAATGCTCACAAAAATCTCATTTAAAGCACAAGGAAGTCATATTTCTTAAGCTCCTTCTATTGTAACCAAAAAAAAAAAAAAAAAATCTTCAAAATCAATGGATCAATTATATTGATGAAGCATCTATCATTATGCAGGCGATGTCAGTATGACACATTTTTAAATTGCCTGCATAATACCCAAATTCGCAATGGTGTCAATCCAAATGGGCCAGCAAACTATATAAAAAACGCCCATGAAGATCTGGTTTTCCCCATCAAACAAAGGCTTCATTGACGATCTTTTGGAAAATAAGCTCTCATGCGGGATTCATCTTCCTATAGGGAAGATAGGCTTGCTATGCATAACTAGGTCTTCTCCTATGCACTGCTTCAATAATCATAGCACACAGCTATTACTTTTACAATCATAGTACGTCACACCTCTTTCGACTATTTGATACACTCCTTTTTCGATATTTGGTATTAGAAAGAAACAAAGCAACTCATGATCTACCAAACTAAATGGTTAATTTGGTTCCCAACCCTTGATAGGAATCTCAAAAATTTACCACCATTGTTGCATCTCGTGCTGTCTAAATGTAGGTTACTCACCGCATCTGTCATGAAAGCTATGTCAGGGTTGTCTACAATCTGAGCTAGAGTCCCATCATAATCCAGAAAAACAACTATCTTGCTCCCCTTGGCTGTGCTCATCATCCTATCAAATGAGCCCAACGCAGAAGGGTGCTCTTTCTGTGCATCAAAATAACATATAAATCAAAATCGCTCAGTGAGTTCATGTACACATAAGATAGAAGAAAATGTGTAGAAGATAGTTTCAGGAGATGATCGACAACATACTAAAGCATAATTGATCAATAGTGGGATACACGAAAACAAAACCCCAAAGAACTAGCATATTAATTTATTTGATGAAACCTACAAGCTGTAGGTGTCTATGCTGTGTAATTCTTCTTTAATTAATAAAATTTCTTTTGCTTTTATGATCAAAAAGAAAAAAAAAATTGATAAAACATAATCATATTGTAATTTTGGATAAATATGTACTTATAGACATCTATAAATATATGAATTAATATATGGTGCTTACCAGCCATGAACTATATGAACCAGAATTAGCATCTCCATTGTCACCAAATGTTGCTTTCGATATGGCTTCCATGTTCATGGTTTCCGATGGTAATTGTTGATATCCCATTGCTAAATGGGTCTTTTCAAAGTTAAGATTTACCTGAAATAAATTGACTCTCGTTAAATAGCTCAAAAATGTTAGCCAACTCTGTACCTACGTCTTGTCACTACTTAAATGTGTGAGTCAAACAATGTTAGAATCTAATTTGATCAAAAGGTAGCAACCCTGATGCATGTTGATCCATTAACTGACCCTTAAGAGTGAAGACTACAACGTAACTTTGATTAACTGTAACTACGTTCATGATCTATTAATCGTTTCAAGAATAAGCCACACTTTGTGCAATAAAAATCATAAGAAATGAAGATGTGCCTGAAAATAAAAAATAAAAATAAAAAACTCCTTTATCATGACTATGACATAAGATGGATTACAAAAAGAAAATTATACTACTCCATACAATTTTCTAAGCTAAACATTATGGCAGTTTCGATGTCCAATAGCGCCAAATTGAAGACTCTTAAAACCAAATGAAAATAAGAATATTAAAGATTACATTCAAGTTTGTTTTACCAAACATGTGTGTTTGAACAAAGTGCAATGTGCAGGTTTGGCTATGGGTGAAGCCAATTTAATTATGAATTTGCAACCCAAAGTTCTCCAACTTCAATTTGCCATTCATTGCAAAACCCTGTGACAGATTGTCAAGCTAGTACTTCACTTCTACTTCACTAATATAGCTACCCACACAAGTTGTCATTCAAGGTAGTGTCCGATCGCGTTTTCCTCTCACCCTTTGTGACATAGCTGCGCTGCTTACAAGTTGCGTGTTAAGAAAACCTTTCAAGTATCCTTTAGTGGGTTTACTAGCAATAAGTATAAGCTGGTAAACCGAGGAGGATATAAGAGGGTGATGACCAGTTTTTAAGACTTTAAGGATTCGTAGTTTATTTGCAATGCATACTAACCAAATACCACATAAAATTGGTACAAAAAGGGCATGGGGTGGGATGGGGAACCTAACCTATGAATCATTCAAAGTAGGGATATGTATCAACCAATAGTAGGGATAAAACAACCGTATATAGCAATCACATTTCACTGAACTTAAACTTTCATGAGTCTTTTGGAATCATGCAAAACCTCCATCTCCTTTTGGATAACAAGTAGCACACTTTTAGGGCTAGCAAAAGTACGTAATTAAAACCCTTATTCCTCTAAGAAAGATATCAAACTACGAATCCAAGAACTTGCAAGTTGTAATCAAGGTACGTACTCACTTCATGAACGAGCTCAACAGCGAAGACCAATCCCTAGTTCTCATTGGAGCCACACATGCAATTATAGTGTCCCATCCCTCCATGGACAATGTAACAAGCAAAATCAACATATAGTGCTTGCCACAACGAGAAAAGTAGCGAAAACAAAAGCCAGAGGGCGATTTGACTAGTGATATAGACCCGTCAAAAGAATTAAGAGTATAGAAAATTATTAAAGATGGTTGCCTCGATCCCCCACCTTTTTTTTCTTTTTTTCTTTGATCAATGATAAGATTCGAAGTCATGCGCATGCATAATATATAAATATATATATATAGTCACCTGCCTTTGAAAATAGGTACCATCCAAATTAAATAGCCTTTAGTGGCAAATAAAGACAGAAAATCTTTATAAAGCCATACATGCATCTCATACAATACTTTTCAAATCACTAGTCAAAGGACTCAGATCCGAACAAAAAAAAAAGGGGGAGGGGGGTGGGGGGCCGGGGAAAGGACTCAGATGAGTTTTGGAAAGGATGCAAAACGTGAAATACTAAAACTGGTGGAAGTGTACACTGTCATGCATGGAAGAAATTTCAACGTTTTTGGTTTATGTACTATCCTTACCCAACACACACACACACACACACACACACAAATTGGTACAAATACCCCATCAAAACATGCCGTGATGGGTTTCTTGATAGTCTGATAGAAGTCATGTTAGAAGAAGAAAGGTGCCGGACTTGTTGACTTGATGACCAGAGAACTCAATTTCTGGCTTGACATGCTTTAATGCATTTTTTTTTTTTAAATTTTTTTTATTTATGGTGATGAATCCTCGTATACGTTTCACCACCTAATTGATTGTGATTTTGTTCAATTGTCATTGGGCAACCTTAGAAGAAGAGAAATAATTAAGGAGGTTTAAAAAATTACTGTGATCTGTGTTGAGGTATAAGCAAGGCAAAAAAAATGAGGAGTCAAGGGACTTAAGGTGAATTTGGGTAGGTGGGGTTAGGATGTGGGGTAGTTTAATGGCCGAATCTCCATTCTCCTCCACTGTGACCCTCCCCCTCTCAAAAGCAAAAAAGGTGGTAGTATTAGTGGGGTATCCTAATATTTAACGATTAGAAGTATCTGAAGCTTAGACATGAAAAATTAAAAAAAAATTAAGCAAAAACAAAGGCAAACGCAAAACATATAAATTTACATGATTCACTCAAATTAAGACTACATCTACGAAGTTGCAGTGATTTTCACTATATATGTTTTGAAAAACAGTGTAAAGAGGTGTAACAACAAAAAACCCTAAAAGAAGTGCCAATTTATATGACTAACAAATCGGGTGATAAATCCAAAACGGGCCCACAAAATCCATCGACTAAGCCTCACAAAAAATCTCATTTAAACTGTGTGCCTCCAAGGTTAAATCAGGTCGGGTGCTGTAAATTGGGCTTAATAGGTTTTAGCCCAGGCTAATCTTTTAACGATTCCAGTGAGATGCCTCATATCTATACAAACAATAATAGCTGTAAAGAGTTGAAGTGATGATCTCTGGAGAGCATATGTAAGATCTAACCGGTCGACCAACCCCAAGAGGCCAAATCCCTATTCTTAAACCTACCTAAATAAGGACTTGGTTCTAAACTTTTAATCGATCATTTGAATCTTATCCCACTTGATCTAGGCCACATACAATTCTCCTATAACTCGAACATGGGTCTGGTAGAAAATAGATCCTTTCTCAAATTAAGTTTTACAAACTTTAAACTATCTTAAAGGGCCATCCTAAAATAATGCCTTAAAGACCGATTAAAAATAAAAAAATTCTGGTACAAGTACAACTAACGAACAAATATCCATTGGGATATTTGGGTTTTTGGTGGATCCAAACCAAATAGGAGTTTGACATTTATTTTTTTATCCAAATTTGCAAAAATCTTAGTAAAGATTTAATAAGACTTTTAAAGAACCAAATTGGATACATGGAACCAGAGCACATGATTCACATCAGCTCTCGGGTCACACTCGCTCCACGTACTTCATGCTTAGCCTAAGCATACACTAATTTGTGCAACTTGGTTCCATTTTGGTCTGATATATTGATACCTAAAAATAAATTTGGATTATCGATCCAGGGAATAGAAAACCAACCCAAAACCCAACCCACCTTGAATCTATCTCAACTTGGGGTACTAAAGTCAGAACCACCATCTTTAATTTGCTCTAGTTTTCTGCTGCACGCAATGATTGGCCACCAGACACTTCAACCTTTTCACAAGTAAGATTTCGACATCAAACCATATCCTAGTCACCTCTACAGATGCCTTTACGATCATATTGTGCCGAGATGGCTTCCAAAGCTACAAATATACATCACTTCTTGCATTTCAAACGTTTTGTAACTTATTATCTTGAACTAAACCTTGGAATTAAGGATCGAAAGTTGTTTTATGTTGTCATTCTTACTTAATGAAGTAAATAAAATATTTTTTTTTTTTGGATAGGATGAAGTGAATAAAATTATTATTAATAGAAGGTTCTTCGTTGCTACCCACCCATCCTAACCCTTTTCTATGTAACCAAAAAAAAAAAAAAAGGGGGGTTGGCTTTGTCTGATTGAGACAATAATGTTTTAGGGATCACAAAGTTGGTCTGTTGACCAATCCCAATGAGACACATGACCCTCCGTACGAAGGTGGAAAAAGAAGATATTAACCATGCATCAAGAAACTCACATGATTCATACTTGAGGCAAAACTTAAAGCCTTAAAGGGGGAGAGTGCATTTATACCACAAAATGGTATTCTGTGATTGGTTACAGTGACCCTCTCCTTGGACACCTCTTGTCTTTTTGAGTGATCTTTTTATCTCCATTCAAAAACGTAAAAAAAAGAGGGGACATGTCGCTTTCAATAAATGTACTTTTAATTTTTCAATAATGTGCATTGAGGTATCTTTAACTAAATTGATATGGAAGATAATTTTCAAATCAATTATTAAAGGCTTAAAGCGGTAACCATTAAAGCATATATTTAATGGGTAGCCATCAATGCTCAAATTTGGAGGAATCCAAATTTTGGAAAAGTGCCTAGGGCAGGCACCATTTTTTTTTTCCTGCTTTTGTCCAACTGCATGCGTTACTTCCCAAAGCGTTACTCATTGCGCTAGAGGACAAAATCAAAATCAAAATCAAAATTTTCAAATAAAATAAGACTGACCAAAACACACACAAAAAAAAGAAAAAAAAAGAAAAAAAAGAAAAAAGGAACTATGTAGGGTTGAGTTCCTCCTTAATAGTGTATGCATCTATATACATACCTATGCACATATATAAATTTTATATGTGTAATACAACATAATTTATGAACAAACATATCAAGGTTTACCACAACTAATAATATAAAAAAAATTAATAAAAGAATAAGGAATCAAATTGAATTTCCAATCCAACAAAAACCAAAAAGACCTTATTTTTGCGATGACTCTAATAAACCTCGCACGAAGAGAGTGACTATTTATAGTAGGGGAGGGCTATTCGCACTCCCTCTGTGCCTTCTCACACTCCCCCTTTCCCATTAATTGTGTATAAAGATCATAATGCCCTCATGTTCAAGTCTTTTAACTAGATTAGTCCTCTAAATCCTTCCTAAAGATGAACTTTATCGTCATGCTTTCATCCACGACTCCCAATGGATATTCGAGCATGTCCGGTCGTCTTTGTTGAAAATTTTTAGAATTTTTTTTTTTTATTTTCTTGCTTTCAAGTAGTTTCTAGGGAGTCAAACAGAGCTTAAGTTTTTTTTTTTTTAAAGGAAAAAAAAACTGTTGAATTTTGATTATATTAAAAATATAGAAACCAAGAGATGTAAGGAAGCAAACATATTGTCAAATAGATAGGAAAAAAGATTAAAAAAGAGTAACAAACAGGGGCAAGGAGGGTGAGAGGGGAGAAGGAAGAGGGCATAAATATCAATTTGAAGGATAAACTTGAGTGGAATTGCTAGAATATCTGCATAGGGGGAATGCGAATAGCCTCTCCTTTATAGTATTGCAAGGATATAATAGTCCTTATAAAAAGGCCATTTTGGTGTCGGTATTTTTTATTATTACTATTATTATTACTAACTAATCAACATGGCATTTGAACCTCTAATCTCTTCACTAATAACCTTTAGAGTTAATGACATATCCTATTCTGACAAGAATATGGGTTGAAAAGATTTTAGTTTCAACTCCCTAAGAAAATAAAAGAATAACAATAATAATATATAAATATATGAAGTTTCCCCGCCTAATCTTTAGACATGGGTACAATCATTACTATCTCACACCAATTAGCACTCCAGTCCAGTAGCCAATTACCCTATCTGTACTCTCTTGAAATCGAAAAAATATTTTATCAAAAAAAAAAAATCATGTATAATATAATATTAAGGAACAAGTACATCAACAGGTGTCCGATTCATACTAGATGGAGAGAGGTTTTTTTTTTTTTTTTTTTTTTTCAAAGGAGGAAAACAGACAGAAAGACCTGAGTATGTGACAATGACACGTACACTTAAGGGGGATGTAAGGGCATTAAGGTCCTTTTAAGAGGCCAGTTTGCTTCCTGGTTATGTAGCCATAGGGCCGTATTATCCTACTGAAGAAACAATCGTCCACCGTTTTGACTGTACCCACTCACTCCCCCCCATGCCTCTGCACCATGCCTATTTTTCTACCGTGCGCCGAACATATATATATATATATATATATATATATACACATATGATATTCTACTGCGGGAAGAAGTCAGTTCGAATCGAAGAAAATCTCTCGCATGGCACACGTTAGCCAAATTCTAGGAGGCAAAGGAAAGATTACGATCGAAATCTCTCTCACGAATGGCTCTTGAGTCTATTTGCATTGTCCCATCCCAATATGAGTGTGAGATTTGTTTGGAAGTCTTGGTTTCGACCGTGCCTGGGTGCGTGTATGGGGGTGTGTTCTCTTGTTATTTGGGGGCAAAAAAAATACATATATATGTCTCCAAAGGAAAACATGCAAAAACAGTGAAGAACAAGGCACCAAACGGATCCAAAAATAGCAATTACATCATCATCATCGTCATATCACCGTCTGTCTTCAAAGAAAAGCATGCATATCAAAATTCATTCGTGCCTCTTCACGCGTGAAGGTATCACACACAGATTTTACGGAGGATATATAGACGACTGATACACAATATATATATGTGTGTGTGTGTGTGTGTGTGTACGATGAATTAAGAAGAAGTATATATATATATATATATATATAGAGAGAGAGAGAGAGAGAGAGAGAGAGAGAGAGAGAGAGAGAGAGAGAGAGAAGAAGAAAAGCGTACAGAAAGATAGCTGATGCTTTCGGAGAAAGCTCCTTCGAACCGCCAAGCTTGTTCGGAGAAAACGAGCACCGAAAGTTAGAGAGAGAGAGAGAGAGAGAGAGAGAAATGAGAATGGACGATGTGGGGAATTATATAGCGAGAGAGAGAGAGAGATTTGGTGGCCTCGGGAGTCACGGGACACTTGCTCCTTCAATTTTAAAAGTAAATTAAAAAATAATTAAAAATAAGATTACCACCAAAATCACCTGATTTGCTAATTTTTTAAGATGACCAAAATGACCTTATCAATAAGTAAAATGATAGGTAGTCATTTACGGAGTACTTCTGTTTTTTTTTTTTTCTTTTTTTTTTAATGAAAATCTATTAAAATTAATGGAAAATACTTGCAGGCGGAGGAGCTCCTTCTCTCCTCCCACTCATATTTCGTCCTTTGTTCAAATAAATATACAAAATTGATTGTATGCATGTATTCTTATAGTTACATAACTGTGAACACATTTTTATAAATCCATATTTAAGTGTTAAATGTTTATGTTAACATAAATATATATTCCCGTATATCATATTAACTTATTTATTTGTTTACACGTAATAATTAAGTTATAGATGATCAAAAACCCCTAACTAACGTAATTGTCATGATTAGTGGTAATGATGAGTGTGTGCATTACGATTTGCTTCCGTCTATGTTGATGAGGCTATGAAAGACAAATTTGCTTGCATTTTTTTTGTTCACTTTAAAGCGGTGCAAGTAGTTGAGAATTTGTTTACACGTAGCTGGTGATCGATGATCTGGAACCCTTGATTAACGTAACTTTCTTGATTAGTGGTAAAGATGAGTATGTCTGTTACAATCTTCTTCCTTTTATGTTGATGACGTTTGCATGAAAAACAAACTTGCTTGCATTTTTTTTCTTACGTTAAAGCAGTGCAAGTAGTATGTTCAGAGTTTGTTTATACGTAGCAGGTGATCGATGATCAAGAACCCCTAAGTAACACTAACTCCAATGATTAGTAGTAACGATAAGTGTGTGTGTGGCGATCTTCTTCCTCTTATGTTGATGACGCTTGTATGAAAGACAAAATTGATTGCATTTTTTTCTTGTTCACTTTAAAGCGGTGCAAATAGTTGAGAATTTGCTTACACGTAGCAAGTGATCGATGATCAGTAACCCCTAACATGGTCAGTGATAATGATGAATGTGAGTGTTACAATCTGCCTCATTTTACGTCGATGACATTTGTATGAGCCATGCTTTCATTTTTGGAACTTCCTTTCACAAACAATATTCATGTCTACTTGTTCTCCAATCATATCAATGAAATTTTAGATTCCAAAATTGCTAAAAACTTGGTAGCCAATGATTTTTTTTTTTTTTTTTTTTTCTCAAAATGGTGCGATTAGTTGAGAATTTTTTAAATTATTAAGTTAACAAATATGTAAATATTCTTTTTTTTTTCCTTTTTTTAATTATCTTGAGGACACCTGAAATTGGCTTTTGGGCTACACAATAACACAAATTTAGGGTTCTAAATGAGCTTAGCTGAGCTGAGTAGTAGGCTGCTTAAGCTCGACTTGTTAAGTTAACGAACTCAAAAATAAATCTTGCACCTAGTAAGTATTCTTTGTATAAAAAATAAATCAATAAATAATTATTGTGAGAAGAAACCAAATAGGCTATTGGGCTAGACAATTAGGGATGTAAACAAGCTAAGTCAAGCTAAGTAGTAGGCTGCTCAAACTTGATTAATATATGAGCTTAAAAATAAAGTTTGAACATGACTCGTTTAGTTTATGAGCGAGCTAGAACAAGGCTCTTATTGAGCCGAGCTCGAATGGTTTGGTTATTTAACCATTTCGGGTTTTAATTCTTTCACTTTTGTGAATTAAGTCTACTTTGACTTGGAGAATTTTTAATCGGGAACAAAAGTTAAAATCTTGACATCCAACATTATTTATTTTTTCACTTTAAATTGGTGGAAGTAATTGAGAATTTGCTTATGCATAGCAACTGATTGATGATCAAGAACCCCTAGTTATAATAATTGTCATGGTTAATGGTAACGATATGTGTGAGCGCTATGATTTTCGATCTTCCTTTCATGTTGATGACGCTTGTACTTGTACGTATAGAAGACTAATTTATTTGCATTTTTTTAAAACTTTTTTCTACAAACAATATGCAATACATATCTACCTATTCTCCAGCCTCATTCGTGAGACCAGAGACAAAATTCAACACGTATATAGGTATTTTTTTTTTTTTTTTTGCTTTTTTAATTAACCCGAGGATCGAGAGCCTAAATAGGCTCTTGGGCTACAGAATTAGGGTTGTAAACAATCCAAGCCAATATTGAATTAAAGCTTGAGCTCAAAATTGAAGATATAGTTTGGCTTATTTAGTTTACAAGCAAGATTGAACAATCATTTAATTTATTGAGCTGAGCTTAAGTAGTTTGGTTTTTTATAATATTAATGAGCTTATTGACCCGAGTAATGCTCTACTCAAGCTTGGCTCGATAAATTAACAAGCTTCAAAAATAAGGCTTGATATATCATGTGCTCTTTTTATCTTACGAGCAAACTCAAACAAGATTTTTATAGGAGCCACACTTGAGTAGGGAAACCGCCTAACACATTAAGCTTAAACTTGGCTTGTCTTACAACTCTAATACATTAGAGGGAAACCCTACCCTTCCTTAAAATCCCTTCATCCCAAGGTTCATAATTCAAACCCACGACCTATATCTCATTATAGGAAAGGTACAACTAGGCCATTAGGGCCGGTCTTACATGTTTACAGTTTGTAATAAGCACTCTTTCAGATTATGCGATTCACCTCCATGATAAACCATAACCATTAAAGGGTTAATTTGAAATACTTTTATTAATTAGTGTAATCACTAATCACAATCAAGAAGACAAATTTGTTACTTTTTCTAATTTTCCCTTCAATACACAAAATTGTGTCTCGTCACAAACTTGGCTATCCCTACCCCATGCGTGCAAAAGCACTTGCAAAAAAAAATTCCAAAATATACAAAGCAAGAGTTATTCTTTGAACAAAGAATTATAGCTACAAATAAGAGACGTATGGTTGCTTATAACAAGGTAATTATCGCAAGATCATCTGCACTATGAGTAAATTAAACAAGCCATTAAATCAATAAACAATGCTTGGAAATTTTAAAAAGGCAAAAAATAATATATAGAGGATGATGATTAGGTAAGCACATGTTGATGTAACTCATATCAACACCCGCATTAGAGGTTGTACCTCGTGCATTAGTGGGTTACAAGATACATTGGGCCAATGCACAGGTACAACCCCCAATGCATGATGCTGATATATAAAGTTTTGATCATATGTGGAATATCCCATTCGACCACAGTTGTACATGAGCGACACGTGTATACCATGCGTACGTGTCATCCACAAACGAGCATGATCAAACGAAATAGTTCAAGATATCACACACATGATCAGTCCTATGTATATATATATTGCAAGTAAAAATTGTACAAATAGCTACATTATTTTTTTTATTTTTTTTTTTTAAAGGTAATTGATAAGTGTAGCAGTTACACATACCAGCCGACATGTAACCGGTATTATCGTAATTTATGAAAGAAACATGTCTCCTCTTTAAAAAAAAACACTTCATATGATCTTGTAGATTCATCTAGTGGATGATGTAGTATATATTGCCCTTTAGAAAATAGACTATGCTATTTCACCGACATTATCTCACCTATTTATATGTGGCAGTTTTTTCTTATTCCATGCTAACTCTATATAAATGCTTTTACCTATTTATTATTAACATAAGGTAAGTGACAAAGGTAGATGACAAAAAAAAAAAAAATGAATGAATTAACATTTTCCTTACAAAATAGTCTCAGAAAAAACAAAAAGTGCCCTATACAACTTTTTGTTAATGGCCATCATCAATGATGATTTAATAGGGTAGTGCTTATCAAGTTTTTACTCTTTTTGGGTTTTCTAACCTGTATCTTAAAGGACACATATTAAGGTGTACGTATTTGATAAAGCAAAAAACGGTACTCCATATAACCAATTTGGAAATGCATTTAACATGTAAAAATGCATTGAAAATGATGAAAACTTATTTTTTATTAACTTCAACGGCACACACTAGAATATTTTATTATTTATTTTTATTATTATCATTTATCGAGAATAATTATACCTTTCTTTTTAACGAGAAAATAAAAGGGATAAATTTTCTTCCCCTGTTTTAGATGATTTTTAAGTTCCTTTTAGAGGTTTTTCATTTTGAGTTAACGAGTTATTATTGATATGTAAGAGTATATATACACTCCGTACATTAAACCACACTCAGCCAACAACAACAACAAAAAATAAAAAAACGTACACTAACCCTCATTTCTCTTGCTATGAACTTTCTATTTTTTTTTTTAATCAATTATTGTAGACATGAATTCCAAACACGCCATCATATCATCATATTTATGATATTAACTTGACCTTGAAGAGTTAGCAATGCTTGAGAAAAACTTTCTATACAACTGTGACATGGCCACGTAATGTCAGAGGTCAATTAGGACCAAGTAGAGTGGGATTGTCAAGATACTTTTTGGCTCCACAATCCCACTTCTCTAGGTCTTAATTGATCCATGACACCACATAACTCGTGTCACAGTTGCTTGAAAGTTCTTCTCGCAATACTAGAATACACATCACTCATACCAATCAGTTCAACCTTATCTTATATAGTAACCTACATATAATGTCACGCCAGTCAATTTTTAAAACACAAAAAAATTGCCACTCACATGAAACATTACGTCAATCTACATGACATATCACATTAGCCAATTTGCCGACGAAGAACATGCAATGTAGATTCTCATGTAAGATGGAAACGAAGCGATAGGCATTTCAATGTGTACATGCACCGGCATTTATCTGCCTGCAATATGTATTAAAGTAGAGAGAGATTGAGCACCCTCTCTAGCTTTTCTCTCTTGAAAATTCTAGAAGACACCCCAATTCTAACGTTATGCGTACCCTTAATCCACCTTGCCTTAATGAGGATCGTACTCTACCAGTTTGACCCATCCAGTAGTGGAAAAGAAAACCCAAGACACAGTGTGGGAGGATTTTGTAGGACGTCCTCCTCACTAGTAAAGCAAATGGGATTCTCCGTTACCAATTCCATCCATTACAACAAATAAATATGACCTACCAAAAATGTATTCCACTAATAGTTTCTTAAAATGCTTGTAAGAAAAGTTTCTAAAATGTTTGTAAGAAAAGTACAAAATAGTTTATAAGGAAGAAAAAAAAAATGGAAGTGCATCTTGTACCAATTCATCGAGTAGATGATATAGAAGACATTTCTTTAATTGGGCTAATGGGCAGAATTGAGTTGGCGTAAAAAATTGGTACATATCGCACTACTCAAAGTAAAAATGCGAATATACTAATGAGGTCACCCACTTCTTTTATCTACTACTCATAATATACAGGGTAATGACAAATTAAAAATTATTATAAAATTTAAGTTGTTTTTACTTTCAATTTAGAAACGTTGAGCATGGATGCGACGTCTAAATCTAATGAAATCATAAGTAAGATGTATGCATGTAGTGGTACTTAAATTAAAAATGAAATAAATTATCTTGCTTCGAATGAATTTTTTTCTCACATGATTTAGTTGGATGCAGCTTGTTCCTTAGGGGGAAAAAAATGATATCCAAAGAGAGGGGAGTAATGGTACTGCTCAAATAGTCACTACCAAATATTCCAAATTTTTCAGTTTTTATTTTATTTTATTAATATCGATAGATTACAGATGCTTTACACTTAATTAATCTCTTTTAGGACACATACAATCTCTTGTCCTACATGCACTAAGCATTTCTAGGATAAAGTCCAAATTTAAAAAAATAAATAAATAAATAAAGATTCAACATTTTTATTATGTACTAGCTGGGCATTGGACAGAGACTGAGGGTAGTATGGTTATTTGGTTGGTATAGGTAACGGCCAAAACGTCCCCTTCAGAAGCACCACAGTGGCATCCGGCAGTGCAGTACTGGAGCGGACAACAACCGCCATGCACGTTACGGCCCTCTGTCGGTGGAGTGAGTCTTCCATGTACATGAGACACGATCAGGTGGTGTCACAAGCCAATAGCAGCGAGAGAAAGTGAAATTGTGGGATTAAAAAATACATTGATAATTCAATTTTATTTGGATTTTATTAGCTTGTGATACCACTTGACCATATCATAGTTACATGGAAGTTTTTCTTTTGTCGGTCGGGTTTGGTCAACTCAAATTTTATGAAGGTTATCCCTTGGACCCTCGTCTAAGAGTGAGTCTTCTATATAACTATGATACGGTTAGGTGGTCTCATAAATCAATAGGGGTCAAGTGAAGTAAGATTATGAGACCGAAAAATACACCGACAATTCCATTTTGTTTGGTTCTCATTAACTTGTGACACTACCTGGTCATGTCACAGTTACATCGAAGTTTTTCTCCTCGTCCAAGGCCTCAAACCCACCATCATTGGAAAATAATTACAGTTAAGTTCAAATTGCTGTTAACTTCTGAATAAATTATTACAAACTTAATTAAAAATGACTATTAATTATAATTATTTACCTGTAACCTGATCAATCTAGAATTTCCCCTTATTATTACTCTCTCCGATCCTAAATTATTGGCCTTTTTTTTTTTTTTTTTGTGGATGTTTCAAAATTATTGTCACATTCCAACCGTCAATGATTCTTCTTATTTCAATTCCTAAAATACCCTCAAAAAGACATTCTCTATTTTTTCAATGTTTTGTACACTTGAGAGCGAAATTGGAATATCAAAACATATACATTGATATAAAATGATTTAATAGGTTTTCCTAAAAAAATATGTTTTTCAAAAGTGACGATCAATTAGAAATTGAAGGAGTATTATTTTTTTCTCTTTGTGAATCCTTAGGTTTGTGAATCCTGCAGTGTGAGAGTGTAAGACTTAAGTAGTCTTCGATCTTAAGTAGGATCACTTGTCCACTTAGAGTGGTGAAAATGCTCCAGCCTCCCTAGTGAATGCCCCTTTATAAATGGCAAGTCAGTAGTTAATCCTAAAAATAAAAAGAATTAAATTCAACAGCTTTTATTTCGTGTAGATGTGAAATTAAACTCAACTAACCCAACCCACCTTGACTTTATCCTTTTCTACTTCCTTTTTTCCTTTTTTTTTTTTAAATAAAGGATTCTACTTCCTCCTCCTTGCTATATAGGCATAGTGGAAAGAAAAAATGTGGCATGGTGGCCATTTCACATGTTTTTCAGGGGATGTACATTAAAGCGGATTCAACTCTTAAATCCTAAACTCTATCCACACCCATTCCACTCAACCTGGGAATCTAAGTTAAAAAGGCCAATGGTAGCTACCATTTCACTCAAATGATGCGTCTATATAAGTATTTATTTATTAATGGTCTGTTTCGTCATTCAAATAGAAATTAAATGATTATATTGGATTCATAGCATTGAATGTATAAAGTCACCCAAAAAATATAAATTAAAAAAAAAATGTATAAAGCCACAACCTAGAATGAAATTATTTATGAAAGTTTAAGCTAGTAATCACTATAGTTGATGTTAATTTCTAGAAATTTGTGAAATGTCACTATTTTGAATTTCTACTCTTATTTGTGATGACGACCATAATTGTCTTAAATCTTTTTATTTAAAATTATGGATTTATGCCCTTCATACTATAAAAATATTTTTAAATTATACTGTTTAATTTTCGGTTGGACCCTACTGTTGAGCCCTACTCTACCAGCTTTAGCTAATGAATTAGTTGTGAATACTTAGGTCACTAATGCTCGTACGATGAAATGTCAAATGTGTAGGTGAATACTTAGGTTGTGAATACTAAGGGATGAAAAAACACCGACATACGAGTCACGAGTGTACCTCTTGTGTTTATGCGTGATGTTTTTTGTCTCTTCGGTGATATTTTACATGACGAACTATAATGCAAAGTCAACAAGCACAAATTTAGTACCCTCTGGATTCCTAGTTGAGAAGGAATATTTGTTTTCTTTCCAAAAATTTGGAGTGATGCTTGCTTTCACTAATTTTTAGTTGTCCAACTTAAGAGCATCTCCAATGGTCTGCCATTGAAGCTGCCAAAGCCAAAAAAAATGGCAGCCCAGCTCAAAAACTCCACACCAATGGTCTGCCACTTTGTATGCCAAATTTTAGCAATGGTAGGAGCCCTCCCACATTTGGCAGCTGATATTTGAGCCATATCTTCCTTTCCCCTCCAAATCCCAATTGTGGTTGTACCAAAATGTGGCAGTATGCCATTTGCATCATTGGCATATATTCTATCATTTGACATTACAGCATGCCAAAAATAGCAACATCAAACTAGTATACATACAAATCACTGGAATTGCTCTAAGAAAGAACACTGGCTTGTATAATTAATTGTTTTTAAGTGTCTGAAACTAGTGTAATATTTTCTTTTTCTTTTCCTTTCTTTTCTTTTCTATTTCAAGAAAACATTTCGATTGCCGCAATCAAGTTTTGAACTCCTAACCCTCCCTTTAAAGAGGGAGAGAAATACTATCAAGAATACTAGAATAGGGAAGAAAAAAGGAAAAAAAAAAAAAAAAACACTATTTAATTAAGACATCCATCAATATATGTGTGCATGTTATGATGGTGGTGGTATAGGAAAAAAAAAAAGAAAAAAAAAAGGTTTTTAAAATACAGCGAACTATGAGCATTCGTGGCACACAAATTTTTCATCTTATAAAAATCGTTTGCTTGAAAAAAAAAAAAAAATGAAAAAAAAATGAAAAATGGTTGATGAATGTAGTACAATATTTTATATGAGGGCGATAATATTGTTGGTAAGGAAGATCTTGACAACCCAATGAGAACTTTCTAACTTTATCCACGCCACTTTAACTTTTTTTAGGTACCTTCGTCCTAAATGAATTTAGTGCCGATGATTAATATTATATTTGATTGTACTTCACTTTTAGGACTTTTTATATTGTCCTTCGATTGCTATTGTTGTTGTTATGGTGCTGATGGTGCTGAACAAGGATACAGTAGTATAGTATGCTGCTCTTCTTCTTCTTCTTCTTCTTCATTTTTTTTTTTTTTTTTCTAATTAATGATAAGAAAGTCTTTGAGTAAATCCTGGATCCATATAAGATTTCTTAACTTACATGGATCGATAAGATTAAGGTTCATGAGAACCATTGAAATCTTGTTTGAGTGACCCTAAAGGGATAGCAAGTAGTGTTGGTTAATTCTAGTATTTTACCATATAACCCACATGAGAAGGGTAGAAAGTTGAAGAAAATGAAAAATTCATTATGAAAATGAAAAGGAAAAAAAAAAAAGATTTCCAGATGTTGACACGACGTGCTGATTCAAAGCACCATTTTACGAGGAGAGTATATAACTATATATACACACATTAGATATTAGATTAGATATGATAAACAAAATTAATTAGAGGAGCTTTTAGTTCCTTTGTGTGTGTTGATGACCACAGGTTCTTCGCAACTTCCATTAAACTAATGGTTCTAACATGGAAACAAAAGTCATACATCTAATCCTACACGTTAGCTAAGTGGTTCTTGAGATTTACTTTCAGAAAAACACAATTTGACTTCTTACCTTCTCTTGTTGAGGGTCACTAGTAAATCATAGACATCAGTGGCCAATAAGACGAAGGTCTAAATGCTCTTATTGGTTACCCCATTCTCGGAAAAAAAAAAATTAAAATGAATAAGTGAATAAATAAATACCCTTCTTTAAATGAATCATAGCCAATAATTATGTAACCCTTCCTAGTGTACAAACCGACCATCATTATTGGGGTGCAAAGTGGCCAATCGGTTCTTTTTAAAACCCCATACCCTTTAACATCTTTCTGAATAAAATTATAGATCTCAAACAGATCTGCTTAATTAATTACATAATCAAGTAGTGCTCCTAACTCTTTTTTATCCTTAATTTTAAAATAATCACGCATATGAGCAAGCATAAAAAGGTAGTTAAACTGCACTTTGAGGGTCCGAATTATCCACATGGCACCTTATTAGGCATACACATTAGCTCTTTTTGTTGCCAATAATGGGGCTGTTTGTAGTATGCACCACCTGATGGGTTGTAGTGGACAGATCCCCACAGTTTTTTGGTTTTTTTGTTTTTAGATTTTTAAAATTTTTTTTTCTTTGTGTCCTAACTTGCTTTTGATTAGATTAATGAAAAGTCCTAATCCTGGAAGGGCATGGACTAGCATGTACTACTTTACCAATCATTCAAACTAGCATGAAGTCTATCTTATATTTTAAGGCTTCTTTTTTAGGATCTGAGTATGGTTTATGGTGGAATTCCACTACAATGATCAATAAATGTTCGGTTTTTACAAATTAAAAAATAAAAATAAAAAAATCCCTAGACTAGGTTATATTCCACTTCACATTAGCTAGTTAACTTTTATGTATGATAATTTGATTAGTACTAGCTTGGTCCCAAAAAATAGTAAAAAGTCGAATTCAAGACCTTCTATTTCTTGAAGCATAAGCCCCGAGCATCATTGAGGTTTGTTCAATATTTTCAAGCAATTATGGTCGGTTCTTGCAGTGTTGCTCATATGAGTAAGGAGAGTGAGAGTAGAAAAGCCTCATTCTTATAAAGGGATATATATAGTGTCGGTAGCCAAAAGAAAAAAAAAAAAAAAAAAAGAAGGCAAATTTATTCCATATGAGGGGACCCCCAAAGGGCCCAAAGCTTCATCCAAGCCGGACTCTATCAGTGAGGAAGAAATGGCACTAGGCTATAAGGCCATTAGCCACTATAACAATTGTCAAACGTACTAATATAATTATCTATTCAAAAGAAAAAACAAAAAGGAACTAGTATAATTATGAAATATAACCAGATCCAGACCAGGACAGAAACTGGCAAGCAATGCTTTAGCACAAAATCTCACCTGGGTAACTAATTTGAGTTTGGCCCAACCCATGGAACCTTAAAGCTAGGCGAGACCTTGTTTTGAGTACTGGCCGGCCGCTGTACTCAGCCCTCACAATTCACCTCAGCAATGGAGGTAAAGTTGTTTAGACCCCATTTATGTTTCCTCAAAATGAAATTATTCTGTTGTGCTTTTCTCGACATTTAAAATTAGTCCATTTTGCTCTATATATTACATTCGAGGTGGGTCTAGCCCGGTATCGATAGTATCACAATTGGCCAATTGGCAATTCAATCAGGCGAAGGGCTATTCTCCCCCGCCCCCAAAATTTTTTTTTTTGTTATCACACCCCCCCCCATGTCTTAGGTTTTACACAAAATATAAATTTTTTTACAAAAATAGGCCGTAAAGTTCATTAGAAAACATCATTTTGAACAACTTTGCAAAAGAAAGTTTTTCTAAAATCTATCATATAAGTAGACTTTTTATCCATTTAAAACCTTTATTTCATTTTTTGCCAAAAGGTCTACTTAAACAATAGATTTTGAAAAAAAATAAATAGTATTATCAATGGCTAAAAATGAAATGGGGACTATAAATGGCCAAAAAGTTTACTTAAATGATAGATTTTGGAAAAACTTTATTCTGCAAAGTTATTCAAAATGATGTTTTCTATTACCATTTTTTATAAAAACCTTTTATATTTTTTTTGAACCTTAAAAACTTAAAATTAGTGGAGTGGAGAGATCACTTGAAAGAGTTGCAATTTCCGGACCCATTAGTCTATTTTGCTTTATATTCCATTTGAGTTGGGTCTAGCCCGGTATTGATAGTTTCACAATTGGCAATTCAATCAGTTGGTCCAAATTAAAAGCATAGCAAACCCAAGCATGGCCAAGGCCCATTGATATTCTTAGTGGGCATCAAGAGGAAAGCAACTTAACAACTACTGGATTTAAATCCAAATTAAAATCAATAAGTGCGATCATCATTCAAAAACCCACAAACCATATTTGAATTAAAACCTGGCTTAATAGAGATTTTCTTCTGCTTCTCTTTTTGATAAACTGGCTTAACAGAGATTTAAGTAATGAAATGTTGACTTGTTTTACGCGGCACACTTGACTAATCGAGCATTCGAAGAGCCAACCCAGCCATGAGACTCCGATAAAAAATAAATAAATAAACATTTGGCCCTTAATGAAATGGTCTGGTCACAAATTTTGGATTGATGTACATTTTATTCGACTCTTCTAATACACTTGTTTTCACCACCAAAATAGTGGCTTAAATTTGAACAGTCACATCGCCCTAGCGGCCGTTTCGGTTGGAATTTGAGGTTGGACATGGCGGTAGCAGGGTCGTGACGCCCCTACATGCATGCCGGGAGCTGTCCCTTAGTTGGACATTAGTGTTAAGTGGCTCTGAAGGATTACCTCCATGAGTGTGGACAAATTTTTGAAAAAGATAGGTGATGAAGATGATATGAAGTGGTCCATATGTCCAATAATTCTATGATAAGTATAACCATGCATTGGCCCCTCAAATGCCTGCGGACAACCTTTTGTATAAGGTATTCAATTTGTTGCATACTAAGGAGTTAGATTTGGACATTTGATTTATGTGAGACTTCAATCACAGAAAATTTCCTCTCATTATTAACGTAGCAATGCCATATCAGGATTTTTTATATATAAAATTTTTAAATAAAAAATAAAAAAATAAAAAAAAAGAAAGACGGTTCATTATTTAGTAATATTAGACTCGAGATAAGCACGGTCGTTGCACCTTGAAATTTTGTGTGTTATAAGTCAATAATTGTGTCAAGAATTTTGGGGTAAGCAAGTAGACAAGTTCAATTTGGCATCATCCTTCACTTATCTTTAGCTTTTGTTATGGTCAAGAGACATAATGTGCCGCTGCCATGATCGTGGGACATAGGAGATGTTTGTGAGTGGGGGTCACAGCAGAATTTTCATTTTTTTGAGTTAGAGAAACAAGTAGCCATGAGAGAGCTTTTAGAAGGCTTGAAATTACAGGATATGAAGATCTATAATGTCTGGGGTGGATAGAGACCTAGAGGGTCCATCTCCATGGTGCATGTGGTGCACAGTTCTTGTATCAATAGTAGACCTTTCATTTGGCGGACCATTATGGGAATAAATGGACCAATTGAACCTTTCCTTTTTTGGCCAGTTATAGTCTAATGATTTTTTTTTCCCCCTCTTTTCCTAATGAAAGTCACTCAATAGTACTTAGCACAACTTGAGTTCTCGTCCTAAAATGGGGCCATCTCCTCTGCAATTATTATTACTCCTTTATTAATTTATTTTCAACCCAGCAACTGCCAAGGCATGTCCACTATGCCATGGGTCTGTATAGCATGGTTGCTGAAAAAGGGTAATATTGTCTGAGACTGATAATATCAAGGTTCAAAGTAAAAATATTATAATTACAGAGACCTTTTGCCCCTCCATATGTAATTGGAAAGTTGGAGTAGTAGACCTTCAGCAAAGTTCTTGTGGCTTGGAAGCGGTAGGTAAATGGTCATGAACTCATTAGTTGGTCGGCCACAGCACATGTTAGTTGGTTTTATGTAGGGAAGAGATAGTATGGGGGTGGTCTCATGAGTGTATTGGAGAGCTCTCCCCTGTCTCAGAAGATATTACATGAATCCTAATATACAGGAATAAAGAACTCTACAAGAGTCTCACGTACAAATTTCTATAATAAAATTGTCTTGTAATAGAGTCTCATGTATAAAATTCCGTCATAAATTGTCCTGTAAGTTCATCATATATGCCAATCAATGTTTGATGTTCTGTTTCATGCATCCACAATGTTTGATCAAAATTTTTTGTTAATTTGATGAGCTCGAAGTTAGGGATGGCTACAGTTGAGGGTAGTAGCTAGGTTGATGGGTTCTTTGCCCTGTCTCCAAATTCTACATCATCATTTTACGTATGCAGGGCCGGCCCTGAGTATAATTTTCCAATGTGGTCGCTTAGGGCACCACTTTTTTGGATGAAAAAAGGGGCCCCAACACTAAATGTAATCACTATGATTGGGTTAGCTCTAGAGAAAAAAAAATGTAAGGGGGCCTCTATTGGCACCCCATGATTTGTTTTTCATTCCCACTTATTTTACACTTTAAGTTTTTATGAAAAAATATAAAAGGTTTTCATAAAAACTTATTGTGTATTCTATTAGAAAACATTATTTTGAATAACTTTTTTTAAAAATGTTTTTTCAAAATTGATCATTTAAGTAGACTTTTTTGCCATTTATAGTATTCACTTCATAAATGACTAAAAAGTTCACTTAAACGATAGATTTTGGGAAAAAAATTTCCAAAAAGTTGTTCAAAATGATATTTTCTAATAGATAGAGTGATGAGTTTTTATGAAAACTTTATATGTTTTTCATAAAATCTTAAAGTGCAAAATAAGTGGGGGATGAAAAGCAAGTCTTTGGATGCCAATAGAGGCCTCCAAAATGTAATGATTGTGAAGAAAGCCCCAAAATCAAATCTAAGGACCCAAGTCCATCCCAAAGAATAAGTTTAAAACCCAAACAAATATTTAAGTGATACTTCGATGCATTGGGATTTTTGTTTTTTGGTATTATAACTTTAGATTTTGTTTTGTGTATTTTTCCTATTGTAACAATGAATTTTGCTAAGTTATGAAGCAAAAAGTATGAATTATGGCTTTTGAAGTTCTTGTAATGATTTTTTGTTACCTTTATTTATATAAGCAAATATTAGTAACTATATAGGCAAGAAAACTTTGATTTGATACTAGAAAAAAAAAAATTTTGAGTACGTAGAAATGCTTTTTTTTTTTTCTTTTGGTGTGTGAATAAGTATAAGGGGCCTCATTTTTTAAGTTCGCTTGGGGCCTCCAAAAAGTCAGGGCCGGTCTTGTACGTATGAGGGGTTTAGGCTGGGTTGAGGAAGAATTTCTAGCTAATTCGGCGTCTAGTAGTTTAGTTGCAATTTTTCACTTTAGTCTTTTGCAACCCTACAAGGGGTAGAAGGAGTTTAGGTTTGGTGCTGTGCACATGGCGGGGCTGGTGTCTTGCCAGCCATGCTATGCAACACCAAATCCTAATACGGGGTAGATGACCCATTAGCAACATAGTCTGAAATATCATACAAAAACTCAGGAGAATAGTTAGTATTGATAAAATACAAATCCCATTAATTTTGGTAGTTATACCAATATCTATAGCAAAACCTGGCTGTAAAAGCTCTTATGCAGTCAGGTAACGTCGATCCCACCTATGACAGTCATTCTTGGATGCCTTGAGAAGCATCATCCACATAATTTTTTTAAATAGATCTTTGTTCATTCAAAAGTCTATGGCATTTTCGATCATTTATTTTGGTTAATGCTATTAGCCTTATAGCCTACGTGCTATCTCGATCTCCTTCCCTTGTAAGAAAGAGATAATGATTTCGACTCCTATATATCAATAACAAAGGTGTAGCTGATCAATTTCTTGGTTTGACGAGATTATTATTGTAATAAGAAAATTATTGAATTATTTTTAAATATTCCTCATTTACCTCAAAACCCTTGTAAAGCGAACGAAACCCAAATTTATCTTATATATTCCAACAATTCCTAAATCATTTTCAATTATTCCAAACATATGTTACAACAATTATAGGATGATAACATATTATTCTTTTTAAATTAACTTGTATTTCTTTCTTAGTTAGCAAATCTTTCATAGATATTTTTTTTGGTTATTTTTTATATTTCTCCAAATACCTTTTGAAATGTGAACTAGTCTTATATGGAAATAATTTTAAAATTCCAAATGTATCCGTATATTCTTTATACATAAGTCAAATAATTAATCACCCTGCTTTGTCACAATTTATAAAATCTCCCAAAAAAAAAAAAAAAAACAAAAAAAAAAACAAAATGTGGAACCTAATACTTAGCTCTATCGTCGAAAATATATACTTCCTTCTGTCACACAAAGATAGGTCAGGTTTGATGAATCACGGAGTTTAAGAAAGAGTTATTATTGTATTGACTTGTACTAATTAAACTTCATCTTTCCAAAAGTATTCTCAATTTTTTTGTATTGGGTTTTGTGTTAAAAATTATCATTGAAATAATAAAGGGTATTGTAGGAAACTTAAAAAAATAATGATTTGACTTTTTAAAGTGGACAAACATTTTGGGAAAAAAAAAGATTGCAAATATTGCCTATCTTAATGGGACAGGAAGGAGTATGATAATCGAATGTCATTTGCTTCAATTGTTAAGGAAATTGATTTAAATTCAAACTCAAACTTATCAAAAAGCATGGTATATATATGTCAAAATTAAAGCGAGTTAAAGTTTGAAGCAGATTCTATGATCGTCCGAAAAAAAAAAAAGGCAAAAAAAAAAAAAAAAAAAAAAAACCAACCCATACCTCAATAAGGTCAATGGGACCAACCGACCAAGAGGAGGAAAGCGCCAAGGTGAAGGCGACCTTAGCGGGAATTTTGAAAGTCGTTCCTATCCTAAAAGTATTGACTATTTTCGCGGGAACCCCAATGCGATAAAGGGCCACATTCACGCCACGATCCGCCGCTTCCTTTCTGACACGTGTACCACCAAGAGCCAAAATATGACTGGTCGCTTACTCTAACATGGATGTCAGGATTGAGGACATGCGATTCGCTCTCATTGGTAGGTGTGAAAACGAAAAACAAAAAACAAAAACAAAAACCTGTCACATGTGTTCTCACTTTATTGGCCACTTTCCCTTTCTATAATTTTAGTTTAGTTAATTACTTTTCAACCGATAATTATCCAATCAAAAAAATAAGGCATTTAATAAATACATTACTTTTTTATAAATCCTATCACGTGTCTGTGCACCCCTTGGCTCGTGACGGCTCACGAGCCAGCTTCCAAATACCAGAAGAAATCAAACTCTTTTTATTTATTTATTTATTTTATTTTTGACCAATAAGTCATGGTCTGATTGAGATCAAATTGACGGGTGATATTTGTTGACATGACATTACGGTGTAATGAGAATGCCTCAAAATATCATTTCAAATTACATAACTATTTAAAGAAGAGCATAAGATACTTTTGAAATCTAAAAAAGATCTGGGCAATTTTATAATTAAATTTGAATTACACTTATTAATTAGTGATTTTACGTTAGTTTATACCATTTTCATACAAAAGCTTATATCTACTCAAATGGTAAAATTGTGGGGTGGAGTTGGGATAGGTTTAGGATTCCATTATCATATATGTATATTTACTGGATTGGCCCAATGGTCAAGGTTTAGATATATTCTCAAGGGTTATTGTTTCAACTCCTCTTAATTATTGTTATCTGTTTAAGTATAAAGTGTTTTATACAGGTAATTTGGGTTGAAATATCGACGAGAGTAAACCTAATAAAACCATAATCGTTAATAGAAAAACAAAATAACAAAAAACCCTCATGTATGAAAAAAATAAACAAATAAAAAGCCGCTAAAGTAAATGCTTGGACAACCTCTATTTTAAAATATATAATAAATATTTGGTCGGACTTTAGCCAATTTCATTTTAAAAACTTTTCTTCAAAACTTTCAACAAAACTATTTAAAAAAAATTAAATTAGTTAACTTTTCTTTCAAAAAAATTTATCCTCGTTTGTTAAACCTTTAAATTGATGATGGATGTATTTATTTCTTCTAAACAACTGATAAATTCTACCCTTTTTTTTTTTTTTTTTGGATAAGGATAAATTCTACCCTTATCCTCTATGTTGTGTCACTGACATCATTAATTAGCTAGTCATAGTTTGTAGTTTGCCATTTTTTTTTTATTTGGCGCCAAACAAAGGATATTTGGGTCCAATTAGGAAGTCGATAATAAATTATATTGGAATCTAAACTTGTCCAAAACTCCAAATTGTCAAAAGGTTGTAATTAGTAAGGAAAATATTCCCAATGACATGTAGCTTAATAGCATTTGTCTCACTTGTTAAGTGAGTAACCTTAGATTCAAATATTTAGAAAAATATTAATACTTATTTGTTGATATCAAGGAGAAGGCTACAGGTAAGGGTAGTTTATATCGATTGTCAGAAGGGAAAAAAAAAACCTAAAATACTAAAATGAATGCATTATTTAATAAAAATATTATTTGTGCAAATATCTATATGTATGGCAGAAAATTTCTTTGCCGAAGTTATACGTCGATTTGACTGAGGCACCCTTTTGAATCTCCATCCAACAGGAAGCAGTGATAGTCAGCAAAAGAGAAAAAAAGATCCTAGAATTAAGTTTTTCATGACCCAATGGGATGTAAATTTCACTGTTAGGCAGTGGTCCTAATCCAGGCCATCTTGAAGGGTCCAAAGTCTAGAAGATCTCATATACAATTCAAGGATCTTATTGATGGGTAGGATTTCAATGGTGGGGCCGCAACACATAAGATGGAGTAATTATATTGAGAGCATGTAGGCCCGGAATGGGAGTAAAACAACAATTGACAGCTTGGATTTGCATTATATAGCATTCTTGTTATTTCTTTAGACCATTCAATTAAGAAAAATGGATACACCGCTGAAAATAATACTCTGCTGTGGTCCCACTAAAGAAAGAAAACTTTTCGATTTGGAGCTGTGGGGACCGGAGAATTCAGTAGGCTTTGAATTAAAAGAGCATATTATATATGAATGAGAGAATTCGATCAAAATACTCGCGGTGTTAGCCATATCTCTTGAAATAAGGATGAACCTTTGCATTTATTGAGATGAGATATGTCATTAAACTCAAGGATGAGTCTATTTTTATATCTTTTTATGTTAATTCATATATTTTTATGGGTTTTAGCAAATGCACACTCTCAATCACACCTTTTTTACCCATGAAAAAGAGGTGTGGATTAATAAAAAAAACCTATGAAAAAAATATGAATTAACAAAAAAAAGTATGAAAATAGGCTTGCCAAACTCGAGGCTATTTGCAACTCCCTTCGAAATTAACATTTAAAGTTTTTTTTTTTTTTCATTTTTTTTATAATTGATAAAATTTACCCTTATCTTTAATCCTCAATATCCACAAATGAATATTAATACTTACTCATAAATTTGAATTTAAAATTACTTACTTAGAAAGTAAAATGAATACCTACTATGCTGTCATGTTACTAGCATTAGCTTTTAAAGTTCACACAAATAACTCTAGTGACTAATTGCACCGAATGGGTATTTCATTATTTATTTATATAAAAAAAAAAAAAAAAAACCCGGCTAAAAAGCCGCCCAGTCAAGAAAAAAAAAAAGTCGCAGCACGAGGCGGACAAAAAGCCGGTTAAAATCCAATATTTGCCATCATTTTTCTCAAATTTTGCAGGAAAATAAATAAAAAATACGGACTATATAAAAAACTCAAGCAAACACCTCTTACATGTCAGATTTTCTCTCTCTCTCTCTCTCTCTCACCTTTTCTCACTTTCTCCCTCACTTTCTCTGCACTAGCTCTCTCAATATGTCGTAGCCTGATGGCATATACCCTGCTCTCTCTGTCTCTCTCTGTCTATGCATATCCTCCCATTTCTCCAAATTCAAATTCCTTGTTTTCTCACTTATATATTTGTATGTATATATCTCTTGCAAGGTCTATGTGAAACCTTAATGCAGTGTACATAGTATGTTAATGGTGGATTTTGTGGAAGAGTTGGTGAAAGCTTTACAATTACTGTCAAGTATCTTGTGAGTGTTTGAATTGTCGTCGTTTCTGTAAATTCTTGCAATTTGCTGTGGAGAGCTTCGTTTAGCTCGTATCTGAAGCTCTGTAGAGCTAGGGTTTCCATAATTCGTCGAAATCAAGCTTTGTGAAAGGTAAAATGTTTGCTGGATCTTGTTTAGGTCCTTTTTATTCGAAATTTAAGGGTTTTTTTTTTTTTAATTTTTAAAATTTATTATTATTATAATATTTTTTTTAAAATTTAATTTAATTTAATTTTTAATCGAGTGGTTCTTGGTGCTTATAGTAATATTTTTCATTATTCATGTTAGCTATTTAATTTTATGCAATTATTGCTTTGCCAATTAATGGATAATTTTTGGTATATTTTTTTTTTAATATGCTGAATTAGTGGTTATTGTTTTGGTTGATTTGTTAGTTTTCAAGATATGAAACATTCTTTTTATGAATCTAAATATCTTACTGCCATATGCTATTTCATGTGCTTATTGGACTTTGATTAAGCCAACCATGCTATAAAATTAGATCAGTTGGGTCAAGATTGGCATTATGTTTTTTTCTCATCAGCACTATGCATTATTTGAGTTTTCAATTTCACTATCACTACCAATACCAGTATACCACTACTATTAAACTGTGTGAACATCGCGATGAGTCACTTTATTGAGTTCTTGTTTTTCATGTTGATCATTTGGGAGATTGTCACAAAGAAAATATATCTACATATGCTGTCATTAGGTAGATTTGAACCCACCTTATCATGTGGTTCACTCTGTAGTGACAAAACTACTGCTAGGCCAAGAAAATTGTG
Organism: Liquidambar formosana; assembly: GCA_039720395.1. Taxonomy (NCBI): domain Eukaryota; kingdom Viridiplantae; phylum Streptophyta; class Magnoliopsida; order Saxifragales; family Altingiaceae; genus Liquidambar; species Liquidambar formosana. The sequence goes on along the minus strand of CM077827.1, from coordinate 2,822,496 downwards.
GTCTTTATGAATAGTTTATGGACAACAACTCGACAAGGTTTCTAGACTTCTGCACTATTTCTGCAAATCATCGTCTTCTGAGGATTGGCGCCCTGTGAATTTTGAAGCATTGATTTCTCAATTCTCACCTTCTTTTGATGTTCCTGCAAGACAATATAAAATCAATAGCTAGTGATATATTTAACCGGCTGTGAACACCCCATTTTCACACCCCTTCACATTGAGGCTACCATCACATGCATCTATTGATCTCTGTTTTGCATGCCGTTCATTATGTTGGTTTCCTCTGAGAGTGAGGGACATGATCATAGGGGTTTTAGAGGAATGTTCATTCTTTTTTGAATGTGCGATGTGTATATGTCTGTATCAATGTATTTAGTCGCATATGTTATAGTTGAATAAAGTAGCATTTTTTTATTTTTTGGTTGTAATACTAAATAGGATGCCTGATAGGTTTATTATAATTATCCTGTGAAACAGACCAATTAAATCAAAGCACATGCTTGCGCATCTCCATTTGACTGCACACAATGCCTTTGTGCTGTCCCTCATCTGTCACAACTCACAAATATTTCTTTGCCCACCTTTGAAGTATAACATTATAGATGAAACATCCACCGACTACTTGCCTGGTACCTGGATGGTATCATTGCTATGCTTTATGCATGTGGCTTTGGGTTCGAGCAATTGAGCCCTTGGCCTCTCCTGGCAGGATAACCTTCGTGTGTTATAACTTGCCAGTTGATAGAATATTTGTGCGTTGACTGTTGACACAGCCTTTCCAATTGACCAAATTTAATAACATAAAACATTATTTTTCCTGTTTCTGTTGTTCATGCCTTTACGGTTCCAGTCAATCTGTCACAAGGATAGCATAGATTAGACTTCGGCAAGCACAGAGAATAATGCTTTACTCCGATTGGTACTGTGCATTGAGTCTCGTTTCACTCTTAAGAAAGCCTTTATTTCTGCATGGCATGGTTAGATTTTTATAATGGATTTGTGTTTTCACTGTGAGGGGCTCCTTTAATTTGGTACAATATGCTCATCCAAGCTATTCTCCTTTAACTTCACCGTGAGATTTCATACTCAATATTCTCTTTCCAGGTGAAATCTGCCTCAATTTTACAATTGCTAAAACTTTGGTTCAAACATTCTGACCTGGTGAATCAGACGACCTTTGCTGCCGCTGGGAGTTACATGAGCCTAAAAGAAAGAGATGTGGTCAGCTTACGGATATCTGATATGAAGACCTTACAGGTTCTGTTTTTATTTTTTTCTACCCTGTTCCTCTGTAGTCTTTAAATAAATCTCTTTTCTCATAACTGCTTTGGGGCTGTTTGGCAATCACAAATTTTGGTTCAGCCCAGTTGAGAACCGCCTTGTTCACTATGAAACAGATTTTTATTTGTTCACCATGAAACAGATTTGTATATGAATCTTTCAAGTTTATGATTTGTTTGGCAAAAATTAGGTTCTGCCCTGGTTCCTACTCTAAGGTTGTTTGGTTCAAAAATCTCAAATCCATCTCCTTATGCTTGAATTGCTACAACACCGGGAAAAAATACACACACACACACGCAAGAATGGGGTGAAGAGAAGAAGCTGACAAAGAAGAAAAACTGAAGTTGGAAGATTTACAATAAAAGGAAGAAGATAATCCCAAATACAAACCCTAAGCCCCCAAAAAATCCCTATCACATGCACACACACACACACACACACACACACACACACACACACACACACACACACAAGAATGGGGAGAAGAGAAGAAGCTGACAAAGAAGAAAAACTGAAGTTGGAAGATTTACAATAAAAGGAAGAAGATAATCCCAAATACAAACCCTAACCCCAAAAAATCCCTATCACATTTCAATAAAAAAATTTCGGATTTAGACTCTAATCCCACAAATCCACATCATATCAAAAATTTCAAAACTCTAGAAAATCTCCCCTTTATATAAGAAGAAGAAGAAGAGGATGATGACAACGATCCAAACAACAATGATCTAGATGATGGTGGTGAAGCTGGTGAGATTTTTCTTTTAAGTTGAAGTTGGAGATTCAAGCACCTTCTCCATGTTGTGGGAGAGGCAGGGGACTTCTACTTTTATCAGGTTTCTATGAAAACTAGCTATTCATTGGATCTATCTTACCCGCATATGGCCCTTTTGTAGGATAAGTAAAAACCAGATATCATGCTTCAAAGCATTTACCAAACACTGAGGCGCGAAATTTGGACCCAACTTGTATCTGCAAAAACCGGTTTTGTCACTTGCCAACAGCCCCTTCATGTCTCCCCCCACCCTACAAAAAAAAGGTGTTGAGCAATCAATTAATGATGCCAAAACATTAAATTCTCCAATCACCCTTCCATTCACCCCTATTTCAAAATTTTTTTTCAGTCAATAGTGCTCTGCTTAGAGTCTTATTGGCTTCTAGCTAATGCCATTAGTTTTCAATTCCCCAATTTCATCTTCACTATACTACCTGTCTACCTTTCACTTCCTATTTTAACACATCTATTTCAGATAATGCCCCTATCGTTCTTTGCTTGTAGTAATGGATATACTAAAATATTAAGAGAACAATATTATGATCTTTTTTAAGATCTTGTAATTTCAATAATTTCTCACAACTAACACTGTTGCTTTTAACACCACTGTGACATCATCACCCACTACCATCACCACCAGTACACCATCATGGCTACATTAACACAGTAAACATGTTGGACACATGAACTGCATCTACGCTGCCTATTAACACATATGACTTGCTACCAACCTTGGTGATTTGAAATCTTCAATATACTCACAGACTATTCTAGCCATATGGATCATATGTGTACACATTGTGGTAGTTGAAATATTTATAATATGTAGGTATTAAGGCTTTGTTGAATTGAGTTGAATATAAATTGTGACAAGCTTTTTTGACTAACTAGTGAGTGAAGACCATGATCAGTTGACTTCGACTCTTAGGAAAAAGAAAATGAATTAATGGCTTTCAGTTCAACCCCAATTGCGGTGCAATGCACTGTTGTTGTCTTTAAAACTCTTTAACTCTCATGTTGTTTGGATATGTTTATTATCACTGAAATGGAGACAATATTTGCAGGAGTCTCAGAGCACACCAGAAATACAATCCTCAACTCAAGTTTCACATGAGTCCCAAAGTGACCAACAGAACAACACAACAGAGGCTCCAGTAGCAGACTCAGGTTCGATATCCATTTCAAGCAATGATAGCAGGAAAGTTTCACGGCAAGATATTGAATTTGTAAGACAATCTATTCCTACTACAGTTTATTTTATTATTTTATATATATATATATATTTGTTTTTGTTTTGTTTCTTTTAATTATCTAGATTTTTTTGATTTCCAAAAGGGAGCTCAATTACTCATTTCTTTTATCAGCCTTGGTAACTTCTATAAAATTGTTGTTGTAGGTCCAGAATTTGATAGAACGGTGTCTACAATTGTATATGACTAAAGATGAGGTGGTTAAAACCCTCTTGAGTCGTGCAAAGATAGATCCTGGATTTACTACTTTAGGTAGACATCTTGAAACCTTTGATGTGTCCTTGTGTCGCCGGCATTACTATGTCATATTATGTAATTTTATCAAATTGTAAAAATTGGTTCCTCACATGAATTTCTGCTGGTGTAAGGATTTTTAATTCATTATCTTTGCTAAATATTATCCATGATTTAATAAGTGGAACAGAATATGATGTGATAACTGCATTTTATTATGTTGGTTCTGTTATCAAGGATGAATAATGAATTCACTTCCAAACAAATTAATCTTAGCATAATTGCATAAGTGTTTATTCTTTTGACCAACAACTTGAAAGCAGGGATGATAGTCTGATGTCCTATTTATTTTCTTTGTTAACAGTATGGCAGAAGTTGGAAGAAGAAAATGCTGATTTTTTCAGGGCCTATTACATAAGGTTAAAACTGAAGAGACAAATATTGACATTCAATCATTTGCTTGAGCATCAGTATCGTCTCATGAAGTATCCTGTACCTCCAAAGGTTCCTTTGGCCCCTATACAGAATGGAATTCATCCCATGCCTGGTAAGTTCTCACTTGATGGTTTACATTATTATGTTCATGGGAAAGCCAAGATTGTCTAACCAAAATTTACCTTTAAAAGTTCCACGGTCGCTGAAAGGTTTTGAGTGAGAGTTGAGGTTCATATGATTTTGTGGCAATCCTATATTATTATTATTAAATGTCACTCGTTTGCAGTGCAGTTAACAACTTACCTATGGGATACCCCATCCTACAGCAACCTCCAATGCAAGCTACAGGTCAACCCCATCTCGATTCCATGGGCTGTGGGATATCCAGCTGTCATGTGGTAAATGGAGTCCCTGCACCAGGCAATTTCCATCCCCTTCGGATGAATTCTGGGAACGAGTGAGAACTTTTTTCCCATCTTGACCTCCTTGTCTTTGATGGCCTGTTTGGTTTATCTGTTTTCCATGTAATCAAGGTTGTGGCACTCTACTTAGTCGAAGAAAATTTTGACCTTCTGAATCAAATGAATTGACTGAGTAGAGTACTGAAATGATGTTATTTCAGTGCTTTGTTTTGCCAGTCTATAATATAAAATGGGATATACATGACTTTGACTTCTCTTTCCAAGCAATTGATATAGCCTGTGGAGCCCGTTGATTACCCCCCCGGCCCCCCCCAAAAAAAGAAAAAAAAAAGAAGGGAACAATAAAGAAAGAAAAGTCTTATCTTTTTGTTTTTAGTTAGAAATAAAGAAAATCTTGATGTTAGAAATGGTGGAAAGTTTTGATCTATCCTGATATAGAGCACCATTATGATCTATCCTGTTATAGAGCACCATAGATAGCTTCCTGAACATCTATTTGGCCTTTTCTAAATGTGTTGACATTAGCTCCTTGGGTCAAAAGTCAAAACATAGTTAGGTGAATTGGAAAAAAAGGGTTCTGCTAATTGTTGGTGCTTTTGTCCTTGTTGAAGCATGGTGATGGACAGCAGTGCAGCTGATGTAGCACCTGTTATTCCACCAAGCAGTGCCATGTCATCCATGTCAGAGATGGGCATGAGTCCTACATCAGTAGCATCCAGTGGCCATTTCCCCTTCACTGCATCGGACATATCAGGAATGGGAGTAGACACATCTGCACTTGACACAGCGTTTACTTCTGATGTGGCAAGTTCAGTAGGGTTGCAGCTTGCACCAGATGGCGGGGCTGGAAATTCTAGAGATTCTCTTAGATCTTTGGATCAGATCACTTGGAATTTTAGCCTTTCAGATCTGACAGCAGATTTGTCAAACTTGGGAGGTAATTTTTAGCTTATCTAAATGGAAACCGTTTTTGGATGCCCAGTGATATGCCTCTGTAAATTGTATTGTTGGGATCTTGTTGTATAATTTGTGCCCTCTCTATAGACTAACTAAAACTGATTATTTATTAGCTGCTTCAAGTAGATATGCCTAGGACACAAACTGCCATTCTTCTGAAAATTTACTACAGGGAAAATTTCAATGTTGTGGTATTTTAATACATGACTTTAGGTGACATAAAAATGAAATTAAGAAAAATGAGAGTGTTTGAGCGCCAATATATTTGCAAGTAGAAGTAATGAAACTGTTTCCCTATTACCAAAAAGAATGTTTCCAGAGAATAAAAATTAGGGTCGTTTATTGTAAGTATAGAAATTCTTAAAATTTCCAAGCTGCACATTACTAACTTCTCCTCTTCTCATGAGTAGAACGGCATAGTCATTCTGGAAATATTCAGTTTCTATGGCAATGAATCTTTTAAATGTTTAAAGCTCTTATAATGGATTTAAGCATGCAATATCGCACATGCTGGGCATACATAGTTAAGATTATATAGTAACATAAAAGGAGGTACAATGCTGCGAATGCGTAGGCTTTATTTTTTTTTTTAGCATTCTGGATAGATGTCATGCTTTTGGTAGCTGATATTGAGTCTTCCCATGTTTTGATTACACATGTTGCCTGGACTTCTTTGCAGATCTAGGAGCCCTTGGAAACTATCCTGGTTCCCCCTTTCTGCCTTCTGATTCAGATATTCTGCTGGATTCTCCAGAGCAAGAGGATATAGGTAATTGGTTTTGCAACTCTTGTTTTAAGTCTTTTTACTGTATCGTGAATGGGGGTCATTATTGGAAATGGCAGGCTATTGTCACTGAATGATTGCAAAAAATTGACACTAGAACATTTCTTGAAATTATGAAATTCTAAAACTTAATCCTGTACAGTCATCATGGTGGCTTTTCATTTTCTGTAATGGCTGTGATGATGGATTTGCATTTTTGTACTCCATTTTGTTTTCTCCCACCATATTGAAATGTGCCCAAAAAGTATATTTTTGTCCATTTTTAAGATTAAAGAAACTCTTAGTTCCCTCTCTGTGCAATTGGTCTTATACTAATAGCTTTACCTTGTTACAGTGGAGGAGTTCTTTGTCGATTCCGTCCCTGGGCCACCATGCTCTCAATCAGACGAAGATAAAGTTGTAGACTAAGAGGGCTAAGAGGTTAGATCTATCATTTGGATAGGGTAAGGTTGGAGTAAAATCGACGGTAGAAAAATAAATTAAGCATTGGTCATTTAATTACTAGGCATTTTGGCTGCTGGCTAGTTAGCAAAGCTTGAACAATCAAACTTTGAAACGTTGTTACATTCCGGATCCTCATTAGGTATGTCAATTGGAAGTTTCCATGTCATATTTAGTTAATTTTTCTTTTAGATGTGGATATTAAACGTTTTTCATTTGGAAGCTCGAAAGTATCATATTTACATAGTTTGTATTTTGTGTATTATTGGGATTATTGCCATCCTTAATTCATTACAAGCAGCCAATCTCTCCTCTGTCACTAGATCTACTAAATGTAATCCTTGAAACGGGGGATCTTCCCTTTGCCGTTGTTGTTGACACTGACGTGGTTATTTTCTATCAGTCATTGAAGGCACATCACGATTGGCTATAGTCCATAGAAATTGCTTCGTTGCCTGCATTGATACCTTTGAAGCACTTCTGAGGAGGCAGAAGGATGCAAAGAAATTTCGACCCCTTTTTCTGAGCCAGACAGCAAAGGTAGCCATTCCCCCACCATGCATGTCCTGGACTCTTATGCTCTGCTTGGATGTTGGAAATAGCAAGGGAAAGGAAAGAAAAAAAATGGTGAAAGTTGTCTACAAATGGATTCCTTTTTCCAAGCATTTTGAAACTTTCTAATTATTTTCTTCAACTTTTCTGAGATCCAAACAGAGGCTTAAGGTACTATCTTCAATGTTACCATATTATCACGTCATCGAGCTAATATGTGAATCTATTTTTGAGTGTAGTTATTGCAATCGCTTACTTTATTTTCACGTTCAACTAATTTTTATTTATCTAGGTTTTACGAAAAATACAAAAAAGTTTTTATGAAAATTGGTCATGTGGATTTTTTGTATAACTTATTTTGAAAATTGTATATTAGAAAACATTATTTTGTATAACTTTGCAGAATAAAGTTTATCCTAAATTTTAAGTGGATTTTTTAGTCATTTATTGTTTTTGTATCATTTTTGCCGAAACTGCCCACTAAAACGAAATTTTTAAAAACCTTTATTCTGCATAGTTGTTTAAAATGATATTTTCTAGTGGATAATATTACTAATTTTCATAAAACTTTTTATATTTTTTCAAAACCTTGAGAAATTGAAATTAATGGGGTGTGCAAATAAAGTTATAAGGTTGCAATTATAGCTGTTCATTTTTTGTTCGTGTAAAGAACCCCACTATATATAATGGTGAAAGGTTGAAATTGGTTTATTGGGCTAATAAAGTTTTAAAATAAATGTCGAGAATTCTTGGGGTCAGTTATTGCCATCCCTAAAGTTGATTTGCAATCTTTCTCATTTTGTACTTCCATTCGTTTCATAAAGATAGGTCTTTTTTCTTTTTCCTTTTTTTGGTTATCCTAAAATGTTTGTCACTTTGAAAAGTTAAATTATGAATTTTATTAATTTTTCCATGCTACTTTTTATTACACCAAGAATTACATTAAACCCAATGCATTGACAGTAGGATAAAGGTATTTTTAGAAAGAAAATGTTGAGTGGATGACAAATCAATGCATTAATTACTTTTCTTAATCTATGTGTTTTTTCGAAGAGTCCTATTTTTGTGGGACGAATGGAGTACTTCTTAAGGTTTTATTAAAAATATAAAGGATTTTTGTAAAAACTAGTTGTGTTGTCTTCTAGAAAACGTCATTTTGAACAACTTTGTAGAAGAAAGTTTTTCAAAAAGAATATTACTCGCCTCTACTAGGGTGGAGGAGCTCTTCTCCACCTCTATTAATTTCTCGCCACGTGTCATAAATATTTTAGAAAAATATAAATTTAAAAACACAAACAAATAGATATGCAAATATGGATATATGGATATGCATTCGTGTTAATATAAACTTGTAACACGCAAATATAGACTTATGAAAATGTGTTTACAATAATGTAAACATGAGAATGCATGCACACAATTAATTTTTCTTATTTATTTGGACAAGTGACGAAATATGAGTAGGAGTAGGGGAGGAGGGTGGAGGCAAGTATTTTCTTTTTTGAAATCTGTTATTTAATTTTTTTTGCCATTTTTTATGAAACATTCTGTAAAATGAAACAAAACAAAAATTATAAATGACCAAAAAGTTTACTTAAACGATAGATTTTGAAAAAACTTTTTTTTGTAAGTTGTCGAAAATGATGTTTTTTAGTGGACAGCACGGTCATTTTTTATGAAAACTTTTTATATTTTTCATAAAATTTTGAGAAGTATAAAATAAGTGGGGATGCAAATCAAGTTGAGGGATGGCAATAACCACCCTCTTCCACACCCTAATCAATAACATGAAATAAAAGTCATAACATGAAATAAAAGTCTAACAGTTAGTAATGCTCACCAATAAATTATACTTCATTCTTTCCTAAATTATTGTTTTCTTTTTCCTTTTGGGATATTTCAAAATTATTGTCACATTCTAATAGTCAACGATTCTTTATATTTCATTTTCTAAAATACCTTCAAAACATATTCAATTTTTTTCCAAAGTTTTGTATATATGAGAGCAAAATTAGAATGTCCAAATATATATATTGATGTGAAAGCATTTAATAAGATTTTTTATAAATAATGTATTTTTTCAAAGGGGACAATCAATTAAGAATGGAGGGAGTAGAAATTAAAGCCCAATGGTCAATGAAATAATACTAACGTGCATAACCAACCTAATAAAAAAGCAACATGTGCGTCACGTCATATTTCTCTCGCACACCATATCACGAGGGTTAGTTCAATCTAGTCCAATCTCTTAGCTGCAGCCTCACAGTGGCCATGTGTTATATCTTGATTTTCATGAGAGTTAGTCTCGTCCCATAACTACAACCTCACAATGGTCACATAAGTAAGTTCTCCAAAAGTACTGTGACTAGCTGTACCTTACAAGAATGTTCCTACTTTGGCTTATTAAGATTAAAACTCTTTCTTATTATCACATCAATAGCACTCTTATCATAGGAATAAGGATGAGATTTTCTCATATTAAAAAGTGCCTTTTATGAGTTCCGCGTTGTGGATTGTTCTTACTCGTTGAGCTCTTTTCATGGGATCTTTAATCACAAGGGCAAGTTACCTCACTTGGTGACTTCCTATGAACTTAAGCCCCCTTCCTTTCTATGAGTAAAATAACTACATTTCTGCATGAGCCTCTAATTGGTTGGTTGGCCAAATTTTATGCACCATATTTTGCATCTCATCAAGATATTAGCCCATTATAGACAAACTTTAAACTACATAGACATGCCAATATAATGAACTCTCACAATTATGAATATTTTTATTCTTTAAATGAATTCACAAAATAGCGTAAATTGAAAACCAATATGATTTTTGACAAGGGGAAGTTATTTTTACACAAAAAATTCTTGAACACCTTCCACTAATTTAAAACTTTTTAAAGTTTTTATGAAGAATATATAAGGTTTTCACGAAACTTGGATACTTTGTCCATTAGAAAATATCATTTTAAACAACTTTGTAAAAGAAGTTTTTTTAAAATCTGTCATTTAAGTTGATTTTTTGACTAATTTTTATGAAATTTTTTTTTTAATGTAAAAACAAAACAAAGACTGTAAATGGTCAAAAAGTTCACTTAAATTATAGATATTTTGAAAAAATTTATTTTACAAAGTTGTTTAAAATGGTGTTTTTTAGTAGGCAATGTAGCCAATTTTCATGAAAACTTTTTATATTTTCATAAAACCTTGAAAATTTTAAAGTTAATAGGGGGTGCTGAGGAATTTTTCTGGTAGCAATAACCTTCCCCTTCTAACAACGTCTCATGAACAATGTATGTTTTTTTTTCTCCAAATCAAAATATAATCATGATAACATAATAACTTCTATGACTCTCATTAAATAAATAAAATATAGTAAATATCATACAATTTCTTAAGAGGATCATTCATTATTGCTATACATGTACCTACTTTAGTGAAAGCTCAAGATAATAATAACCCAATCAATAATATTAGGCTCCAAATAAAACAATTATTATATTTCTATGTCCACAGTAACTCTTCACATGACGTTCAATAAAATTAAAAAAAAAAAAAAATTAAAAAAACGGCAAGACATCTCCAAATTATAAACTTAGAAAATTGCAATATAACCATTTGTAAATTTTACCACGAACAATAATCCCCACAAAAAATAATAATATGCCAAAATATTCATCGCTCAAATATAAAACCCACATCAAAATGATTAATTTTAACTTACAATATGAGCCAACACGTACTCATATTTTCATAGAAAACCACTCACATATTACCATTTATATGGAATATTTTTCTTTCATATATGGCAAAATATTTGAAAGAAATTTTTTTGAAAGGATATTAATTAGATATGGATTTCATTATGACGTTTTGAAAGAAAAATTTCAACTTGGATGTCTAAGCTTTCCCCTTTTAGACAGTTCTAATGATAAGGATGCATTCTTATATCGACAGATCCAACTAAGCCGAATAGTTGTATTAGGCCCAACATAGGTGACAACTTTCAAAGACTACTCCATTGCTTAGTCTCTGCAAAATTTTGTGAGCATGCACGATTGAGTGAATGAATGATAATCCATATATGTGGCTTGAAGAACCCTTTTTTTTCTTTTTCTTTTTCCTTTTTGAGGGAAAAAGGGTAATAGGGGACTATTAGAGTAGTTTCCATAATTAGGCGTGACCATAGTATAGCATCCTATCCTTTAGGAAACAGTGATAGGAATGACTTAGATGGACTGCAAAACAGGAGAACGGAAGTGCTCCATTAATTGGTTGAGTCATAGTCTGACCCAACCCTACCCTAACTAAGACACTAGAGGACACTTAACCGGTAACATGGCAATATAACTCACGACATTCCGATATATGCAGTTGGTGCTGACGGTTCTCATATGCAACTCACAACATTCCAAATGGTAAAAATTATAAGTGACAGTTGTGACCTCTGACTTACATGCAAAAATTAAATAACCACCTAATAGTGTTATTCCACTTTAATAATCATAATCATAATATACACCAGCCCGCTACAATAAAGCATCCAACGGCTAAAGCAATCATATGTGACCATAATTCAATATGATGCACCCACTACTACAATAATCAAAATAGATCACGGTTAAAAACTATGATCTATTGCAATAGATCACGCTTTTTTGCCGTAATCGTTTTTAACCAAAAGTGTGATCTATTAAGGTGTGATCTAAAGTGTCTACATTAGATAACAGTTTTTTACTATGAATTTTTTGACTAAAGATCACAGTTTAATAATGAACCGCGATCATTTTTAGGGTGAAAAATCGTGAGTTTTCAAAAAAACAGTGATTATGTGTTAGAAAAAGATCACAATTTCTTCTCAAACCGTGATCTACTCTCTACAGTTTTTTCTTCCTTTTTTTTCCCCATTTTTTTTCCTCCTTTTTTTTTAAATTCATTTGGGAATCTATGTTGCTTTTGGTGGGTGAAGAACCTGTTGTTGTTCTTATAGTCACATTTCAACCGCTGAATTCATCCCGCAAGCATAATTCAAACATTGTAAATCAAATTTATATATATATATATATATATATATAGGATGATGATCAGGTAAGCACATGCTGATATAACTTATATCAACACCCGCATTAGGAGATGTACCTTGTGCATCAATAGGATATAAGGTATATTGGACCAATGCAAGGGGTACAACCCCTAATGCATGGTGCTGATATAACTTATATCAACACGTGCTGATGAGAACATAACCGTGTATATATATATATATATATATATATACACATATTAAGAATGAAAAACAAACAATTTTCAATTCCAAGTACCAAACGAAAAGGATTTGACATTCAAAAATATACAATCAATTAGCATTCGGATACAATTTTGCAGAATTTGTCATGTTCAAATTCCAACTCAATCCCAATAAATGTAATTGAATTAAAAAATCAAATAACTATATATTTAATCGAGTAACTTGGCCTTTTGTTAGATCTACATTGTATTTTGCCTGTTGACGTCCCTCAGCCACTTGAAAGAGGTAAAAACCTCCATTAGTACTCCACTGCACACCTGTAAAGGGACTAAGCACATACAACAAGCATACAAAAACAAAATATCACTCAGTCAAATATATTTCAATTGAGTTATATTTTTCTTTTTATCTGGTCATGGCCAACTTCTAAAAGAAAAATGGGTGTTGTCCTAATTACACAGACCTACCCAAGAGACCATTAATCAATCTCATACTTATTGTAGTTTCTAAAAACAAAAAATATATCCATACAAATTAAGGCAAGTCACTATAACATTCAGTCAAACACCTCATAGCCAAGCAAATAATATATAAAATAGTTAGAAAAGAAATCCAAATTGAGGCAAGTCACTCTGACGTTCACTCAAACACCTCATAGGCAAGCAAATAATATATAAAATAGTTAGCCTAAATTAAAGTTAATCCTTCACTGAATAGAAGCTTGTCCAAAGATAACCCATTCCAATACAATTTTTTATTTTTATTTTTGACTAAGAACCTATGCCAATACAAATAATCAAACAACTTAGAAAATGACCTACCAAGATATGTTCTTGCTACTTCAAGTAAATGTAATGAACAATAGCATTATTTTAAAAGCAAGAACGATAAATAGATAACTCAAACACAATCCCTATAAATTGCCCTTGAATTCGTGATTTGCAACCCCATCAACCAAGCTAGGGGAACAACTATCTTGTACAGATATTCAAAAACCTTCAACAACAGCAAGGAGGAACTATCATCTTTGGGGGAAAAAACCATTGTCTTGCTCTGTTTCATACACGTTTTTTTTTTTTTTTTTTCAAAAAAGAAATATAATTTTTCCACAAATTTTGGTAAATATATGTATTTTTCTAATATGGGTACTTGGTGCTTTTGGGTTGATTTCCTGTGATTAAAATTTGTGGAAAAATTATATTTATAAAAAAAAAAAAAAAAAAAAAAACATGTATGAAATAGAATCAAACAAAAAATAAAACAAACGAAACCCCAATGGTATATTCATCTTTGTATTTTTCAAAACAAGAAATTGAAAGCGTTAGTTGTGGAATACAACCCTAACCTAAAAGAAACCCCTGTTCTTGACGAACAAGAAATGAAAAGAAAAAATTAACAGTGCAATGAAACCCTAACTCAAATTTGTCAATGAACAAGAGAATGAAGAGAAAAAAAACCAGAGACTGAACCTAAAAGAAGCCCCTGTTCTTGACCCCGAGTGCCCCTATTCGTGAGAAGAAGAATCCCAGCGGTGGAAAAATTAAAGGAGTTGCTGCTGATGCGTGTCGCACTCACAAGAGGAATTACAGAGCTTCAGATGGTGTCTCAAATGGATGTGCTTCTCCTGGTCCGTCTTCATCTTCTCCTGTTCAGATTGCAACAACGAACAACGAAGGTCATTATTTTCGCTCAGCCGCGTCGTCGATCTATTGTTCGTTTGTTGTTTAGAGGAAGGTTAGGGTTTGGTGTGTGTTTGCACAGAGGGAGGTTAGGGTTTGAGAGACGAAAAATTGCAGAGAGTGGATCGGGAGTTTGCGGGAATAAGGAAAAAAAAAAAGTAGGCATGGGAAAAAAAAAAAAAAAGGTGCGCCTTATTTTCGTGGGAAGAGAAACATGGTATTAATTTTTTTTTTGAAAATTCCGAAAAGATCACGGTTTCAAAGGGAACCGTGATCTACCACGTTGCTCTATGCTCTATGATCACGGTTTCCAACGACTGGGATTAAAACTTTTTAAAAAGGTCACGGTTTTTTTTTAAAACTGTGATCAAATGTTATCCCCACAGAAAAGATCACGGTTTAAGATAGTGACACTTTAGCCCTCCAACGGCTAAATTAATGCATATAAATATATTCTCTTTATCTCAAAAAGATAGATGATCTTTGAGAAATAAGCAGATTAAGAAAAACTAATAATGCATTGAATTTTCTCCATTATTTTCTTTGCAAAAATACCATTCTCTTGCTTGGGATTTAATTTATATTTAAAGTAATTCTTAAAATAACAAAAGGAAGTATAAGGAAATTCAAAAATTAATAGGCAAATGTTTTTGGACAACAAAAATAACTTATATTATGAGACGGAAGGAGTAATAAATTACACAATATATTGTATAGATTTGATAATAAAAGGGATATAATTAGAAAGATTAAACTTTTGTGAAATGTAAGAGTTATTTATATGAGGGGAAAAAAAGAAAGAGGGTGGGTTACAATTATAAAATGTGAAAGACCAAAAAAATATTTAGTAGGGTATAATTTAGAAATACTAAAATTTTTGTGCAGTAAAAATTTGAAAACTTTTTGTAAATGGGTGAGAAGGGTCAAGTGCCCCTAGCATCCCCATCCCTCCACACTGCCCATATGCCATTTTGGGGTAGCGGAAGTAGTGAAAGAAGAGCACCGTCTTCTTGTAAAATAACACGATGATAACACGATGATTTTAATTTTGAAGTTGGTCATTTGCATGTAGGGTCTTGATTTTGAAGTTGGCTCTCAAGCTGGACACTGTACACCAAATAAGCTGAAGCTATGAACTTGACGAGAAATAGATTTGTAAGGTAAGTCCTTATACGAAACAATTGTTTCAACTGGGTGTGCCTTATTTTTTATTTTTTAAAATTAAATTTGGGGGTTTGTGGTAATGATAAATCATACATTATGAGCATATCTTGATGATTTTGGATTCTTCCTTTTGCAATTAAGCATGGTTATTATTATTATTATTATTTTTTACCCATTTCATTGCAAATTAATTTTGATTTAATTCTCAAATTTAGTTAACAAATTCATCGGTTATTTTCCTTCCCATAAAAAGGCTATGATTTACTGACAATTATTAGGTTTTTGACGTGTTTGTCAAAATTTCTGCTCCAAAGTTGTGTGTTGATGTGTTCAGTTTTTGCATTCGGGGCAGATAATTTTATGGGAAATACTTGATGCATCCCAGGGTATGTTGTGAACTTGTGATAAATTTTTTGAATGTTTACATTATTGGCTGAATGGGGTAATCGGTAATACCACCAAAACATCATGTACAGAATCATTACCCATTATATTTGATTGGTAAAATAATGCAATAATTGGAGGGTCGGAGTCATCCAATCGTGTCCACTCTAAGCATAGAGATATAATTGGCCGGCATATGTTTCCAATCATGTTGTTTGCTGCCATATATTAAACATTCTCAAGTTAGATTTGATTTTTGGAGCATCCTTTCATCCTATATATAGTACTACCCATCTCTAAATACCTTTCCGCTGACCCTTGGTCTGCACTACTTGTTGTATTGGGTGCTTCATTCAGGTTTGAGGATTGGCGCCCAGACAGGCCCTCAAGTTCTGAGAGGCAATTTGCCAATGAAGATGGACTATATCCCAGGAGACCCCGAAAAACTGTAAGCTCAGTTTTGAAAAGTATCTGGAGAGAAGTTGAAAGTGGTTCTAGAAGGGTTACAAGCTTGGGAAAATCATTAAGCTTCGCTGAAGAATTGGGTTCCAGGAAGAAAATTCTTGACCCGCTGGAACCCTTTCTTCAGAGGTGGAATAAGTTTTTTGTACTCTCTTGGGTGATTGCTGTGTCTCTGGACCCATTGTTTTTTTACGTACCTGTGATAAATGGCAAGAAGAAGTGCCTCACCGTGGACAAAACATTGGCAATTGCTGCTTGTATCCTTCGTTCATTCACCGACGTCTTTTACCTACTTCATGTTGTTTTTCAATTCCGTACTGGGTTTATATCCCCTTCGTCTCGAGTATTTGGAAGGGGTGAATTGATTGAGGATCAATCAGCTATAGTGAGAAGATATTTGTCCTCCACTTTCATCATTGACATTCTATCACTTCTTCCTCTCCCACAGGTATGTGTCCTTTTTTTAGTCTTCATGTGGTATATATTACCGTATTACTATTATCGTATGATCTTTATGCATTGATGACAACACAGTTTAAGCACTACTATATTCATAGAAATACAATACTATATTCATAGGAATGCAAATCATGGATGGAAGTTCTCTTCCTTACCTGTCACTTTGTGGTCAGAGTGGGAAGGTAACTCACTACTCAAATTTTCCACATTATGTTTGCTATCAACTGCAGCACATGCAAGCACGCACACACACACACACACACACACACACACACACAAAAGAAGGAACATTTAGACTTCTGAACTCTGAACTGATAATAACTGTTTATTGGATCCCACCCCTTACGCAAATGCATGTGGATGGGCTAGGAGTTTGGATTAATTATGTGCCCTGATCCAACAATTGGTCGTTATTCTTTGATGCATTTATCTTGATGTAGAAGCATGGATTTACCTAAGATTTTGTCACTTTGTGCTTTATTTCGTTCTGTTTAATCTGTTCAGGTTGCGCTATTAGTCATCATCCCCAATTTGAGAGGCCCTGCTGGAAAGAACTTGTTGAAGTACATTGTTTTTTCCCAATATGTGCCAAGACTAGTTCGGTTCTACCCGTTATACAAAGAAGTAACAAGCACTTCTGGCATACTTACTGAAACAGCATGGGCTGGAGCTGCTTTTAATCTCTTTCTATATATGCTAGCCAGTCATGTGAGTTTGAGTTAATCATGTCACATTTGCATTTTGGCATTTTAGTTTTGGGCTCTTTTAGTAAATTTATGACTCAGGTATAGAAAGATGGATATAGATTTATCTGTCAAGTTTGGGCAAAAGAGAAAAGAATATAATGATGAGGGTTTTCTGATATCCAAATGTAATTGATGAACCAGGCAGTTGGAGCCTGTTGGTACCTTATTTCGATAGAACGACAACTTAGGTGCTGGCAGGATGCATGTCGGGAACTGAAATGTGATGATAGATATTTATATTGTGGAGAGCAGCATACTGGAAACAATGCAATTCTAAATGCTTCATGTCGTCTTATTAAGCCAGATGAAATTCGAAGTTTGACTGTCTTCGACTTCGGAATATTCCTTGATGCTCTTCGGTCTGGTGTGGTGGAATCAGGAGATTTTGCACAAAAATTCTTTTACTGCTTTTGGTGGGGTCTACGAAATGTTAGGTATGTAAATATAATCCTTTAATTATTGATCTGTACTTAAACATTCTCATTTGTTCATGTTTACAAATTTCAATTTCTAACGGTTCTAATATTTCATATGTTTCATCTTAAGTTCTCATGTGTTTTTTGAAACATGCAACATGGGCTGGGTGGAAATTTTCAGTCAGTTTATTTGGTTTGATATGATACTGTATAATTCATTTTTAAGCGGTAGTCACCTATTCCAACCCTATTTACTATCTCAGATCAGTGAAAGCAAGTATTGGAGTGCCCTCAGCAAGCCCTGTCTTTTTGTAGGACAGAGGGAATATATGGTGAATGGCTTAGTGATAAGACGCTAATGTTAAAGGGATATTATATCCTATCCTTTCTGATTTTCCTCCTTGGATATTTATTGACCCATCTCTATTTCGAGCCAACTTCAAGCGAGACTGACTTCCAATACGCCACTAGTTCTAATAGCCAAAATATACTGGCATATTAGTGGCCTTTTTGCACATATTCTACCACCTACTCTGCTCCCTCATGTTCTACAACTGTTGCAAAGCCTGTAAGAGATCATAAATAGAAGTATTATAATTATGTAAATGAGATACACTAAATCACTATAAGTGTATCTCATCACAATCTTAGATTGGGTTGGTGTAATTTGATTAGGGAGTTGAGAATATTTGAGAATATTTGATTAGGCTTGATATCTGCAATCCATATTTAGATTGTCTCTACATTTCTATTTAAACCCTAACAAGGGTATTTTGAAATCAAGCAATTCTATTATGTGATCAAGCAAATTCTATTACGAAACGCCACATTTTTTGGAGACTGTATTGTCTTCCACAGGAAGACAAAGTTAATTATGTCCAAAAGACAGTTCTCTAATCCATAATTACAAGCATTGCAGAGGAATGTAATTATACATAATTTGCATCCTTTGAGATCTACCCTTTTAACTTGTACAAAAATTGCAGTGGTATCTTCATTTATAAGGAATCACTTTAGTGGAAAATATCAAGCAAATTGTATGGTAATTGGTCTCATGTTTGCAAGGCAAATTGCGTATTTAACTCTGCTGATCTTTCTTCCTTGATTCTGACACCAAGATCTCAAATTCACTACCAAATATGTCTTCAACCTAACGTTCCTGTGATGATATTAATGATCTGGATTTAGTTTTGAAAAGCCCACTCCACATCGTAACTTGTTAATAAATCTTTGGAACTGAAGCCATTTTTGTCCTAAACTCTTTCTACAGTTCTCTGGGGCAAAACCTCAATACAAGCACTTTCGTTGGGGAGATATTATTTGCTGTCTTCATATCAATTTTTGGATTGGTTTTATTTTCATTACTCATTGGTAATGTCCAGGTAAGTACTCAACATTCTCATTCAACACTCTGCACAATGTAATGCAGCACATGTGTATACACACATTACTGTGATTGATATACATACATATGTGATGAGCTAGGAGTGCTAAAGTTGATTCCTGCACTATTATAGAAATATCTGCAGTCCACAACCATCAGAATAGAAGAAATGAGAGTAAAGAGGCAAGATGTGGAGCACTGGATGTCCCACCGTATGCTCCCGGAGAATCTGAGGGAGCGGATTAGAAGATATGAGCATTACAAATGGCAAGAAACCAGAGGTGTTGAGGAAGAGTCTCTGATTCGTAATCTTCCTAAGGACCTCAGGAGGGACATAAAGCGCCATCTCTGCTTAGATCTACTCATGACAGTGAGTGCATTTCTAAATCTTGTCTCTGCTTGTACGTGGTGGTCTTGTTCCACTGCCATTAATGTGGCTTGGCACGTTTCTCCTTTCGCCTTGAAACGAAAAGCCTAACCTTTTCATATCTCTTTCAAATATACCATTGTCTCATCAATCGTACATTCAGTTGGAAAATATTTTCTCCTGAAACCTGCCTAATTAAATTTTTGTCCTAGTTTCAGCTATAACATTGATCAACTCTTTTCTTTAGGTGCCAATGTTTGAGAAAATGGATGAACGGTTATTGGAAGCAATGTGCGACCGTCTCAAGCCAGTTCTTTACACACAGAAGAGCTTCATAATTCGTGAGGGGGATCCGGTTGACGAGATGCTCCTTATCATGCGAGGTAAGCTATTGACCACAACCACCTATGGTGGAAGAACTGGCTTCTTCAACTCTGTTTATATCAAGGCCAATGACTTTTGTGGCGAAGAGCTTTTTACGTGGGCCCTGGATCCCAATTCCTCCTCCAATCTCCCCACCTCAACCAGAACAGTCGAAGCGCTGACAGAGGTTGAGGCCTTTGCTCTAATGGCTGATGACTTGAAGTTCGTGGCCTCCCAATTCCGGCGTCTTCACAGCGAGATGCTCCGGCATACTTTCAGGTAATGTTTTTACCAGCTTAATGCTAACCAAATAACATCGATATTAATCCGGAGGTATGGGTTAAACTATCTCCAATGCAAAGTGCCAAATGGGGTGCCAAAGCTTTTGGGTTACTATAATTTTTGGTAATATGATCCTTCATAGCTGTGCCATGATGTTTATTGTTGATAATTGTGGTAACAGGGTCATAATGGCTGTTATTGCACTCATCATGGTTTCAGGTTCTACTCGCAGCAGTGGAGGGCATGGGCAGCCCGTTTTATACAAGGAGCTTGGTGTCGGTATCATAAGAGGAAGCTCAGAAAGTTTTTACGCTGAGGGGGAAGACAGGCTGCAAGATGCTTTGGCAAAAGAGGTTCAGACCTCCTCAAGCCTTGGTGCCACTATATACGCATCAAGGTTTGCTATCAATGCACTACGAACTTTGCCACGCAGGTGGTGCAAAGAATGCCAATGGCCACAAAGATCACTGCCAATATTGCCCCAAAAACCAGCTGAGCCTGATTTCACGTACTGTTGAAGATGGTTATTGAGGTGTGATTTTTCTTGTGATTTTTGTTCAAGTTTTGTACCATATGTAGGTTCAAATGCGAGAGTTCTGTCTATAATATTTGGACTAGACCCTTCCTAATGGTACGGTGCTTGGAATTTTGCCATTATACTCACCAATATATCAGACCATTAATCCATAAAGCCATCTTGTACTAGAGAGTTGGATCGTGTTACGAAATCATGCCCTAGTTCATCAATTGTATCGAATATACTGACTACATCCATTATAATTTTAAGATCGCTATAGACTTTTTTGACTATCAGTGCAACAAGAAAAGGTTTTATGATGAATCATATTCTATTCTACTGTACTCGTCAGTTGTCACGATAAAAATAAAAATAAAAGGGTACTCTGAAACCATGTCACTGAACAACATTGATAACTCATATACCACAATTGTCTGACAATCAAAGTCCATGTTGCCACCACAGAATGTTTGAGCTGCTGCTCTCATATATGTTGCGAGGGTTTGATAAACCATTTGTGTTGTATCACTCGATCATGCCACTAGCTAGAGTTGCCTCAATTAAGAGTCGTTGCAACTGCATCCATTTCACCCTTAATAGACATTAGCTCCTCGCTCACAATATCGACAACTCTTTGTTTTTCCTCCTCTTCGATTAATTCTTTAGGTTGGCTTGGATGCACATGTGAAACTCAGTTGTAAATTAAGAAGCTTCAAGCTCATCTTGTCAAGTTCCAATTTCAAAACTCCAATTTCTCAGTGACTAGCCTGATGAATTAGTTGTCTCACTTACACCATTTGTCAAGATGCTAAGAGGTATATAAAGACATGTTTAACTCGATATTTAATATTAATACTTCCCCTCACATGTACACCTAACAAGATTCAAATAGGCCTATTACGTGGACAAAGTATAAAGATAGGCTCATGAGTAAAACGAGTCAAGAATGACATAATCTGATATCATATTAAGTTTCATTGAGAGTTCAAACAGTTATATGAAATCATGTCAAAATTTATAATTAATCAATGTATGATATAATCTATTTCCAACACCATTAACAAGACTTCAATGAAAAATAAACAACAAGCAGCCTTGGGTTGAATCATGTTGACGGTTGGCTGTGGTGAAACAATTAATGCAGTTCGCGGCGGATTCTCCGACGCTGTTATGGGTTGAATCTCTTTGGAGATCCTTTTTTGTCTTTTCCTGGCTATGAGGGTAATGTTGTCATAATATAGAATAAAACAATAAAAGGAGGGTCCGGCTCCTCTCCAGTCTGCTGTCCACCAGTTCCCTCCTGTCCACTGTTCTCAAAGCTCCACCACATTTGAAGTTAATAGGAGGGCTTAGCAAGTCACGTCATTTACGTGTTAAATTGTTCACCTCCTCGTCTAAAAGCGTTAACGGCTTCTTTCTTTAACGGAGTGTAACTAACCCAAAACTCTCTCCCATTTTATATTTTTTTCCATCCTTCTGAAACCAGTGACTAGAGAAGTTTCAATTTGGATAGAGTATAAAAGTGAGAAACAACCATGATGGATTCAACCGTTGAAAGTTATTTCTGTTTTACCGATTGATTGTGCCCAAGTTTCTTCTAATCTAATTTTTAGTAGTCATGGACTCATTGTTGCTTATGCAGAAAAAAAAAAAAAAAAGGGGAGGAAACTAGCTCAAGGATGGAATCCAGCACCGCCCAACTCCAACCCTTAATCTTAGAGAAGGGGCGGAGAACATTATACCCAACTCCACCCACCAACAATAGTAAACATGAAAATACAGTGGAAATGTCTTCTATTTTTAATTTCTTCCATTATTCTCATTTATCCTCAAAGCGGCAACATCAGTAAGGGCCATCTATCTCATCCTACATGTATAATTTACAACCGCAAATGAATCGCTTTTTCCTATTAAAAAAAAAAAAAAAAAAAAATTCTTGTCCATGGTCGACTGGTTCTTTTGATCACATCCATCGTTCAGTTTATGGTTGATGACAAATCGACTAATCTAACCAAGTTGCGTGCCCTCATCACTTATCGTCGATGATTTCTCTCAGCTATTTTTTTTTATTTTAAAAAGGGTAATATTTGATTTTCGTTCTTTTGTCTTCTTGCCTTTTTTTTTTTTATTTTTTATTTTTTTATTTTTTTTTTATTTTTTTAGCACTATACCATATTATCTTGAGTGTTTCAGTCTGAGGATTGGGGCATTCCGCAGGAAACGCAGTCCCATGGAGTACGCTGTATCTGGTAGATAATTTGAGTTTCGATTGCTGTTGAGAGCTTGATTGAGCATTGTGTTCGTATTCATACTTGGATCAAGGATGAGTATCAACTCGTGAATTTTGCTGCCTCTTTTGTCTACGGTCACCCTAAATTCTAAACCCAAGAATTTTAGAAATCCTGCTCTTATATTCCGAAACGAGGTTTGCTTCTGTGGAATTTTAAATCCCCTTCTTAACCCCAAATTCCTCTTGAAAGTTGAAACATGCAGGAGGTGTGCATCAAAAAGGCAAAGGGAGTCAAAACCAAAACACCAAGTCCACCACAAAGTTTAAGTGTCTAAAACCGTAAGAATTGCAAGTCAGGAACCCCTGCTAAAACTTATTGGAACTGACATTTTTTTTTTCTAAGTGAAGAGATTCATCATATATGGCCATATGGGTTAATAACAAGGAAAAGCAGAACACCCAACTTCCCCCTTTCCCTTTTCCCCTTTCCGAAGAAAGAAAATATTCAAATGACCGACAAAGAAATATATCAAGGAAAAGAAGCTCCCTTGGACGGGAAAAATCCGAACAGTCGGCAAAGTGCTTCAAAGAAGGTGGTCCGATGATCTGGAGCGCTATAGCACAGTGGTCGGAGAACAGTAGCGCTAGGTGCTTTGATGAGCAGTAGCGCTAGGTGCTTCAATGAACAGTGCTGTTCGATTCTCCAGTGAACAGTAACCTGAAAACAAAGGGAACCGTCAAGGGAGGATGGGGTTGTCCGACTTAAAACCCTCTGAGGCTCAAGTCAGTGTCTAGAGAGAGAGGGAAAAGAGGGGAATTTCCAGGGTTTTGTGTTGCAGCGCATTTACTTTGTTTTGCATGAATAGTGTTCCTTTTATAGGAAAAGACTAGGTTTTAGGCTCGACTGTCATTCTGACCCGACCGTGGTTAATTTAGGGTTTTGGCCTAACCATGGTTTACTCAGGGTTTCAGGCCTGATTACGGTTAACCTGGGGCTTCACGCCTTGTCGTCGACAACTATTCACTCCTGACTCAGTTATCAGGAGCGTGCTTTGACTACGGCCAGACTTTCCTTATCGGATTTGGGAGGTGGGGCAATTCTAAGGCATGCGAACGACATAAGGCTAGACCCAATGTGCTCGCTTGGCCCGAAGGCAAACTCGCCCGAGGACATAATGGTCTGATGGAACATTGGCCTGAAGGCATTGTGGCCCAAGGGTACATTCGCTCGAGGGCGTTTTGACCCAAGGACAAAGTCCATCTCACCGAGAGCCCCCTCATCTCTTGGGTATATTACCGAAGGCCACCACGTGTCGAGGTTTCGTTCATTGGTTACAAATATCCCACACATCCCTTACTGTTTTTTCCAAAAATATTGTAACTTGAAACATTTAACAAGGATTTAAAATCATTATTATGTTATAAATATGCTGTAGAGATTAATTCAATGTGAAGCCAAATCCAGAGTAAATTCATGAGAGACTAAACTCACCAAGCACCAATCAAACTGCCAACCATGTTAAAGAACTTAGAGTTGAAAGAGTCAAAAGAGGTGGGAACTTAGCTTTTTCCATCCACAGAGAAATTAAAATATCTTGTAAAGTAGGTATCTTTGTGTCAAATGTGTACAATTATTTGATAACAAGAATGCGATATTCTTAGGCTTCCTTTTTTTTTTTTTTGTCACTTTGTTCATTTCTTTATTTCTTTCTGCGGCACCAAAGCCAAGGACCAAGTGCAGCATGACACCACATGATTTTGTTACCGATGGTGCAGTAAGAAATTATCTTTTCGCTAATCACTGTGTTCAATCCTGCTTCTTTTCCTCCCCTGCATCTTCTTCTCTGCATCTTTTTCTTCCCAAAATAATTGTTTATGTCTATGTTTATCTTTTTTGTTTTAATTAATATATTAAGCTACCATCTTTAGTATTAATGAGCTGGTTTTAAATGTGCTGCTCTCTTAAATCAACATTCTGCAAAGATAAGCTATAAGTACTTCAAGAATTAAAACATGCCAATAGAGGGTACGTAAGTACAGTAATATGTACTGTTATTCATCATCTTCATGGAAGAGTGGTTGTTCAAATAGCCTACAGTTTGTGGGGGCTCCTGAAACTGATTTATAATTGAAATGAGCATATCAAGAGGTTTTACCTCTGCTGTTACTATAGTTCTTGTGTGTGTGGGCATGCATATTACGGAGAATCTTTTTTTTTTTTTTTTTTTTTGCAAGGGGAAGAGGGTGAGGATTATCCCTTTATTCTGCACTTTGCCATTGATGACAATTTTTACTTTGAAGTTGTTCTTTTGCAGGTCTTGATTTTAGAACTCTGTATCTGTAAATAAACTGCATCAAAAAACCTTAAGTTGACTCTTATAGTGGCACTTTACAACAAATAAGCTGAAATCATGACTCTCAGGCCACATAAATTTGTAAGTTTAGTTTGTTAGAAATTAGAATAAGGATGATGTTAGCCCATTTCATACAAATTATCTGTTTTGCTTTAGTTCTAAATTTTAGTTAACAAGATCATGAGTAGTTTTCCTTCCCATAAGTGTTGAGATTTATGATGAATATGATGTTTCGATGAATTTTTCCAAATTTTTGTTCAAAATTTTTCTGTTTGATTTTTGTATTAGGGGCAGATAAATATATCATTAATTATCTGAGATGTACTGAATCATTAGCCATTATTCAGTAAAATAATGCAACAATTGGATCAGAATCATTCCCATCGTGTCGTGTGCTGCCATATGTTAGACATTCTCAACTGAGATACGATTTTAAAGAATCATTTCGATCACTAAATACCTTTTGACTGATGCTTCAGGTCTGGGGATAAGTTCAGACTTACGTTCTACAGGGAAGTTTTCCACTGAAGATGGACTATATCACAGGAAAACTGGAAAAACTGTACACTCAGTTTTAAAAAGCATCCAGAGAGGATTTGAAAGTTGTTCTGAAAGTGATAAGCCAGATGATGAATTCGGTTCTAGGAAGAAAATTCTTGACACCCAGGGGCCATTTCTTCAGAAGTTGTGTACTCTCTTGTGTGATTGCTTTGACCCTGGATCCATTGTTTTTCTACAGCCCAGTGATTAATGGCAAGAAAAAGTGACTTGATGTGGACGAAACATTGGCTATTACTGCTCGTGTACTTCGTTCATTCACCGACATCTTTTACGTACTTCATATTATTTTTCAATTCCATACTAGGTTTATTATTCGCCCTTCTTCTCAAGTATTTGGCCGGGCTATATTACTTAAGGATCAAATGGCTATGAAGAAAAGATATTTGCCCTCCTACTTCATTATTGACATTCTATCAGTTCTTCCCCTCCCACAGGTATGTGTCCTC
Organism: Liquidambar formosana; assembly: GCA_039720395.1. Lineage (NCBI taxonomy): Eukaryota > Viridiplantae > Streptophyta > Magnoliopsida > Saxifragales > Altingiaceae > Liquidambar > Liquidambar formosana. Next base: position 2,796,307 of record CM077827.1, on the reverse strand, counting down.
TTTTTAGTCAGAGTGGGATATTACTATTATTGTATGATCTTTATGTCTTGATCACAGCACTCAGTATAAGCACCACTATATTCATAGGAATACAAATTATGGGTAGAAGCATTGATCACCTAAGCTAGGTTCTGTTTACTCTCTTCAGGTGGTAGTATTAGTCACCATCTCCAAATTGAAAGGCCCAGTTTCATTGGTTACGAAGGACTCCTTGAAGTTCAGTATTCTTTCCCAATAGGTGCCGAGAGTTATTCAGATCTATCCACTACACAGAGAAGCAACAAGAACTTCTGACATACTTACTGAAATGGCATGGGCTGAAGCAACATTCTTCCTGTTACTGTTTATGCTAGCCAGTCATGTGAGTTTGAACTAATTATGTCATTATTTTTGTTGCTATTTAAAAAAATTAATCACTCATTGAGACCAATTTTTTGTAATGGTTTCCACTTAGTTGTTAGTTGGTTTGGCTTCCTCTTCTTATGTTTGCTTTTTGGCATTTTAATTTTCAGCTTTTGTAGTACATTTATAACTAAGGTATAGAAATATACAACTGAGGTACAGAAATATATGTCAAGCTTGGGCACATAGGAGAGAATTATAACTTTGGAGCCTATTTAACTTCACCATAACAGTTCATTATGAAGTCATGATTGCATCGGGAAGTACAGACTTATCTTGAGAATTTCTGATCTCCAAATGTAATTGATGAACCAGGTAGTTGGAGCCTTTTGGTACCTGTATTTCAATAGAACGAAGCTATAGGTGCTGGTGGGATGCATGTCGGCAACTGAAATGTGATTATAAACATTTATATTGTGGACAACACCACACTGGAGACAATTCCTTTCTAAATGCTTCTTGCCCTCTTGTTGAGCCAGATATAGTTAAAAATCCAATGGTCTTCAACTTTGGAATATTCCTTGATGCTCTTCAGTCGGGTGTGGAGGAATCTAGAGATTTTCCAGAGAAATTCTTTTACTGCTTTTGGTGGGGTATACGAAATCCTAGGTTGGTACATATAATCCTTTAATTCTCAATCAATTCTTAATCATTCTCATTATAAGTTTCATCCTAACTGGTTCTTATATGTTTTTTGAAATATGCAAGACGGGGGCATTAAAAAACTTTCAGATTTTGGTTGAACATATCTGGCAGTTTAATTCGATACTGCACAGTTCAATTTTTTCAGTCACCTGTTTCACCCCTATTGACCAACTCAGATCATTGAAGTAAGAATTACACTGACCTCAGCAAGCCCTCGGAGAAGAAATATATGGATGGCTTAGTGAAAGACTCTTTATATTGAAACTCGAGAGTTTATTAAGTCCCATCTTTTTCGATTTTGTTCCTTGGAGATTTAGTGACTCATTCTCTGTTTGAAGGTAACTTGCAGGGAATAATGACTTCTAATATGCCATTACTTCCAATAGCCAGTATAGGGGTTTCTGTTGGCATATTAGTGGGCTTGTGGCACATATTCTACCACCAATCTGCCCCCTCAGGTTCTGCAAGTTTTGCAAAACCAACATGGAACATGCCAAATTGCATATTTAACTCTATAGAATACAAAGTTAATTATGTCCAAAAAGACAGTGCTCTATTTTGATAATTACAGGCATTGCAGAAGAATGTTGTATCTAGGAATATACGTAATTTTCCTCAGTTTGAGATGGATCCTTTTAACTTATCTAACAAAGCAGTGGTACCTGCTCTTAACAAAGAATCACTCTAGTGGCAATATCAAGTAAATTGAATGACATTTGGCCTCACGTTCGCAAACGAAGTTGCATATTTAACTCTACTGGTCTTTCTTTCTTGCTTCTGGCACCAGAAACAGATCAAGTTCACTGGTAGATACATACTTTTTGTTCCTGTGATGATATTAATGATCCAGATTTAGCTACGAAAAGCCCATTTAAAGTTACTCATCGCTGTCCCAAATGTCACCACATTGTAAATTGGTTTTGGTGGAAAATGGTGCAAATGGATAGGTTGGTTGATTGGGACCCCTACTTTCTCGGTTTTAATTAATGGGAATCCATACGGTTTTTTTCATAGTTCTAGAGGCCTTCAACAGACCCCCTCTCCCCCCTTATCTTTATTCTTGTTACGGAATCTTTGAGTAACATCATTAATAAAGCTATTGAGGAGGATTTGTTAGAGAGCTTTGTGGTTAATGGAGGAGGCTTTGGAGAAGGCATGATCTACCACTTGCTCTTCGCCGATGATGCCCGTCTCTTTTGTGTCGTTGAAGAAGGTCAACTTAGACATTTACGGGTGGCTTTGCTTTGTTTTGAGGCTGTTTCGATCAGGGTTGAAAGTGAACCTTGGAAAAAGTGAATTGATTCCGGTAGGTGGGGTTGCGATGGAAATCAGTGACAACAGCATTTAAAAGTGTATAAAAAGCGTGGGAAGAAGGGTTCTAAGGCCCAAGCCTTGATTTAGCACATGGAGCCTTGCATAATTGGGTTTAGTTAAGTTTGGGGCATGTGTAGACACCCCATTTTGCACCTGATGATTCGAATTGGGAACACCCTATGATGAGGTTAGTCTATACACTCTGATAAAACCTTGTGATATGTCTAAACGAACCAACAGAATTGCAACTGGCAAAAGAGTTAATTTTAAGAACATTTACTGCGTACGCATTGACTAAGGTGTGTATGCATCTTAGTGAGATACGTACGCAACACATATTTTCTAGAACCTTTTTTGGGCTTCCCTACCCTTCAGTAACTCTTTTTTAGAAAGACGTGTTATGGTATGATTAGGAGACTTGGATTTCGGGGAAAATTGGTAGAAACCCTAATTCTACCTCCTTATGCCTATATATATCCCACTATACACCTAGGAAAAGGACTTTTGGACTGGGAGAGAAAACCCTAGAGAGAATAGAGAAGAAAGTAGCAAAAGAGACAGTTGCAATTCCGGACGTTCACAAGGAAGAATTCTAAAGGAGATTGAGTGCATAAACCTAAGGGTAAAGTCAGTAATTTAACCTTAATATTTATTTATTTAACATGATGATCTCTTTGATAGAATAATGCTATTACTATGGATGCTATGTTTGTTGTGCATATTCAATTAAATATTTCATATATGATGGCACAAATATCATCACGTAGTGGACTCTCCTCATGAGAGAACCTAGGGTTTCATGTATATTTCTGCATAAGCATCATGTAATGGATTCTCTATAAGGAGAAATTAGGATTTTAATCTATTAGTGTGTATGTTTGTCTTGTGATGGCATGAAAATGGTTCTGGGTGTGAACTTGTGAAATTATGTGCATACCTTTTCATGGTATACGAGTGAGACTTTAGAATATGACATGAATCGCCAAACGGTGCGTACGCAGTGGTAATATTGCATACGCATTATGAGTGGTGCGTACGCAATGGTTTATATACCCGAATATTTGGCATACAGTTCTCTGTATTTGATTTGTATTGATAGTTGATTATTTCGCATTTTTATTTCTTTATGATTATTTTGAACTTGTATCTCTGTCATATCATCATGATTTGTGTGTTGCTGTTGGATGAATAGGGTTGATTTCAATTGAGCATTTACATTAATTAAAGCCATTAATCATGTGTGGGGGCCGGTTTCGATCGGGCGTAACTGGGTGCCTAACAACTTCCCAGCTGCGTACCCTAACTCTGAACCCGAATCTCTAGTTATGATGAGCTAGACCCTGCTAGGGTTCACTTGTTCCCAATATTAGGTGGCAACTCCTCTCCGTGTTAGTCCTTTGAGGCTAATGCATATTCTCGAGCTATGTGGTTTAGGGTGTGGCTCTCACAGCATGTATGGGCTGTACTTTTTGGGCTTTCTATTTAGGTCAGTTAGTTGGGTCTTTCTTTTTGGTGTAGTCCAAGTCCACTTGATCTAAGTCCTCCAACTTCTCTTGGAAGCTTACTTGGTCTCCAAGTTGGCTTGTTTTGCCTCCAAGTTAGCTTGTGTTAGAAGTTTCTTTTGCTTTTAGCCCTTTATAAAGGCATGTAATAGCAGATTTTAAATCAATGAATGATATTTACTACAATTACTATTGGTTGTGGGTTTTCTCTCAATCCTTAAGGAGGTGTGATGCCTTCTTCTCACTAAGAGTGATTCCTAGGACCCTACTAGTGTGAGGCTAGTAGTTGTCTTTTCTTTTCCTCCTTTCTGTAATTTCTAGCAAGCATTTTAACCCAACACTCCCTTCTCTAACCATCAATCCTTTATCCTAACACCCAAGCCTTCAAAAACCACCACAAAGCCTTGAAATCACTGCTGTCCAGACATTCCAGTAGCTTCTTCCTGAAATTCCAGTAGCATATAACTTACAATCCTTACCCAAATCCCACCGCAAACATCTAAAAAGCCTACAACCCTTCAACCTTTGATTTCTCCCCTATTCGTCCCACATTAGTTTGGTATCAAAGTGAGGTTGGTGTGATGTCTACTCGATCAGGAAGGACTTTTAGAAGGAGATTAACTGAAAATCAACGTGATGAGATACTTTTTTGAGTTATGGAGCAGATTTATGCGATACATGTGTAGTTGAATAACATAGAGACTCGAATATCAAATCCCACCAATAATATGGCAGTTATGGTGCAAGGAAATGCATCTAGAGGTAATAATAATGGTGAGAGAGATGCTGTCAAAAAGAACAACAGGTGAATCAGCCTCCAAACCCTCCCCACGACTTAAAGTACGAGTTGAGGTGCCTCATTACCCTATGTATGAATGGGCCAGAGAGTTATTGGATTCAGACCAGAATGAACCACGTGATACTGCTGGAGATATTACAAAGAAGGTAAGAATAGAGGTGCCAGATTTTGAAGGAAAGATTGAATCTACTTTATTTTCTTATTAACTTATTTCCATCGAGGAGTACTTTGATTGGTACGACATGAGTGATGATCGGAGGGTGAGATTTACTAAGATGAAGCTTGTGGGCTTAGCAAAAGTATGGTGAACGGGTGTTGAAGGAGATACTAGAAGGATAGGATAGCCACCAATCGGCTCATGGTAAAAGATGAAAACCAGGTTCCGGGAGAAATACATGCCACCCAATTATCATGACAAGTTGTGCTATCAACTCATCAATTTAAAATAAGGTAGCATGTCTGTGGTAGAGTACATGCAAGATTTTGATGAGCTAAAGACTATAAGTCAAGTGGTGGAAGACCTAGGATAGATGTTTGCTCGATTCAAGACTGGTGTAAGGGTTGATATAAGAAGGAAGTTGCTTCAACAACCATCATATAGCCTTGAACATGCTTTTCTAGTTGCATTGGATATGGAGGAGTACTTGAGATACCCAATTGTTAAAAATTTTGGGTCTCAAGCTAGGGAGATGGCACCTAGGAAGCTCAACGATGCTAATCGTAGTGCACGGGCAACCCCTAATTAACTATTCAACCGACCTGCTGTATCTAAACAATCTTCTTCTAACATGGCTGATCCTAAAGGAAGGTAAGGGTCCTATGGTGGCAAGCAAGTGAAATGGAAAGGAAAACAAGTGCTTTAAGTGTGAGGAGACATGTCACATAGCATATCAATGTCCAAAGAGGAATTTGCATATTGGAATGGAGCATGAAGAATGGCCAAGCCGATAAGAAGATAATGATAATGAGAATTCATTTGCTTATAGAGCCTTTAATATTGATGATTTGGAAGAAGAAGAGGATGATACTTCATTAATTTTTGTTGTTAGGCACATCCTCGCAACCCCCAAAGTAGAGTAAGAAGATTGGCACCGTACTTCAATTTTTAAGATGCTAATACGTTGTGGAAACCAAGCTTGAAATGTTATTATTGATGGCGGTAGTTGCATAAATGTGGTGTTGACAGCCATGGTTGAACACCTAAAGCTTCCAATTCAACCACATCTTCATCCATACAAGGTGGCTTGGATAGATAGTACTTTAATTTCGGTAACTCAACGTTGTCTTGTTTCTCTTTGTTGTGGTGTTATAGTGATTCTATATAGTGTGATGTCATTCGCATGAAAGTAACACATCTCCTTCTTGGTCAGCCTTGGCTTAATGATCGAGATGTGTATCACTATGGGAAGGAAAATACTTATACTTTCTTGTTCAACAACAAAAATATTATTTTGAAACCTATGAGTACAACTGAAATGGAGAAATATAAGGAAGAAAAGCCTAAATATATTGCTAAAAAGAACAAAAAGTCTCTCTATATTCTTACCAAGAAGCAGTTTCAAGCGGAAAGTAAAGATGCGGATGTTGTATATGCTATGGTGATGAAAGAAGTGAAGGAAACGACTGTGGTCCATGCTTCTGCGATGCCATCAGAGGTTACCAAGTTGCTACTTGAGTTCTCTGATGTTGCACTCAAGGAATTGCCAAATGAACTACCTCCTATGCATAATGTCCAGTATGCAATAGACTTTGTGTCGAGGTCTTAATTGCCTAATCTTCTAGCCTATCGCATGAATCCAAGTGAATAACTAGAGCTTAAAAGGCAAGTTGATGAGTTACTATCCAAAGGATTCATTTGTGAAAGTTTAAGCCCTTGTGCTGTCCCCGCTTTGCTCACACCAAAGAAGGATGGTAGTTGGCATATGTGTGTTAATAGCCGCGCTATCAACAGGATTATAGTTAAGTATTGATTTCTTATCCCTCGACTCAATGATATGCTTGATATAATGGCTGGTTCTTTTGTATTCTCGAAGATAAATTTGAAAAGTGGCTACCATCAAATACGCATAAAGCCGGGAGATGAGTAGAAGATAGCTTTAATTTCAAAACAAAAGATGGTCTCTACAAATGGCTAGTTATACCATTTAGTATTTCCAATGCCCCTAGTACATTTATGTGCTTCATGACTCAAGTATTACAACCCCTTATTGGTCGGTTTCTAGTTGTTTACTTTGATGATATCCTAATATATAGTAAGACCAAGGAGGAACACATCTTCCATTTGCAACAAGTTATGAGGGTTCTCCACCAAGAGAAGCTCTACATAAACTTGAAGAAGTGTTCCTTCATGAGTCCAAGTGTTGTGTTTTTGGGCTTTGTTGTTCCATCTAAAAGAGTCGAGGTTGATCCGAACAAAGTGAAAGTTATCTTAGAATGGCCAGTTCCAAGTACATTACATGAAATTCATAATTTTCATGGGTTAGCAACATTCTGTTGGCGCTTTTTTAGAAATTTCAACACTTTAATAGCACATACTACAAATTACATGAGAAAGGGCCAATTTGTTTAGACCAAGGCAGCATCACAAGCTTTCGAAGAAGTAAAGAAAATAATGACCGAAGCACTTGTTCTACACCTTCCAGACTTCTTAAAAGTGTTTGAAGTGGCCTACGATGCTTCTCATGTGGGAATTGGAGGAATACTTAGTTAAGCAGGACATCCAACTGCAAACAACCTACAATCCTTACCCAAATCCTACTCCATACATCTAAAAAGCCTACAACCCTTCTACCTTTGATTTCTCCCATATTCGTCCTACATCAGGTTGATAACATTGACAACTTTGCTTCTATTCTTAGTTGCAAAGTTGGTAATTTTCCAGTTGCATACCCGGGGCTCCCTTTGGGTTCACATTTTAAAGATAGAAAGATGTGTGACCCTTAAAATAAATAGTGTATGACAACGTAGCATCTAGTTACTTTAGGCCGACTCCATGAGACCTTTAGGAAGGAATTGTTGACTCGAATACTCTTGAACACTTAAAATTGTTTCATAACAAACATCACTAGCATTTTTCAAAGTTGGACTTCCCTCAATCATCAACTCTAGGGATAAATAACACAAACTCCTCAAGATATTTGAACATGGGTTCTGATAATGACAAGATCGTTAACCATTTTGGCTCTAATACCACTTGTTAGGGATAGTGCGCAACCCTGCTATTACTTGATGGGTCGTAACGGAAGCATTTGATACCACCATGTTAGGGTATGTCGGCCACACACAAACTTATAGTAAATAGGGAGATGTACGCCTAAAGACCGTACAAAGCTCTTACACATATTCACAAGAAACTCTCAAAATAAAAGACTTACTTTGTAATCAACTTCTACTTATTTCTTCTCTTGAATTACTTGCTTTCTTGTGTGCTTCTTACACTTATACTCTTATGTACTTACATTGTGTTTGGGTAGGACTTCTTTATATAGCATTTGTAGATACATCATCATAAAGTCTATACATAAACCTTTCACTTTTCTAAAAACATATTCTATGAACTTACCACAAACATGAACACACTTAATAACTAGTATATGAACACAGTACTAAAGACATAAACCACTGTGTCTACTAAAATACCTATGCATGTACTTAATTATGAATTACCATTTTGACGTAGCGGAAAGCGTATGAAAGAAAAAGGTCACCGCATTCTTCTTAGAAAATACTCGAATCCACGAGCAAAGAGAAAACAACTCGAATCCACGAGTAAAGAGAAATAAATCTCAGCAAAGAAATTCTTTATTAATCAAAACATAACCTTACAATGAAAGGAGGTAGCCTTTATATAGGCTATAAAATCTAATTTGACTAGAACTATAACTCAAAAGTCCTAAACTTAATAAATAAGCTAATTCAACTACAACTATAAATCAAAAGTCCTAAACTTAAGCAACAATCTGTTCTACATCAGTCTCCCTTACTTGAAAAGAACTCGACCTCGAGTTAATTAATTGAGAGGAAGACTCATCGAGAGGATAATATTCAAATAGATCAGCAACATTGAAAGTGGGAGATATGGCCATCTCTGCAAGAAGGTCCACTACATAGGCCTTATCATTAATTTTCTGCAGAATCTGAAAGGGACCATACTTCTTGTCTTTCAACTTTTTATACGTTCCCACTGGCATCCGCCCTTTACACAAATAGACCATCACAAGATCTCCTTCCTAGAAGACTTTAGCCCGTCGCTTTTTGTCGGCTGCTTCTTTGTATCGGGTATTAGATTCTTCCAGATTTTTCCGCACCTCCTCCTAAATAACTTTAATCCGTTCAGCCATATTCTCTGCTGCAATGCTCATACCAGGAAGCTTTGGTAGAGGCACCAAATCTAAGGCATGACTTGGAGGGCAGCAATATACAATTTGGAATGGTGTCTTCCCAGTAAACCTATTCAGCATACTATTATAAGCAAATTCAGATTGGGCTAAAGCAAGATCCCACTATTTAGGCTTCTCTCCAAATATATAACGAATTAAATTCCCAAGAGTTTGGTTCATCATTTCCGTTTGACCATCAGTCTAAAGATAGCTAGTGCTACTGAAATTCAAAGATGTATCAAATCACCTCCATAAAGTTCTCCAAAAATGGCTTAAGAATTTAGTGTCCCGATCTGAAGTGATAGATTTAGGGACCCCGTTCCTTGAAAAAAAGATTAGCGACATGCATTGCATCAGAAGTCTTTTTGCAAGCAATAAAGTGAGCTATTTTGGAATACTTGTCCACCACTACACATACAGAATCAAACCCTCGTTGGGTTCACAGAAGGCCCAAAATGAAATCCATAGAAAGATCCTCCCAAGGCACTACTGGAATGGGCAAGGGCATGTACAGACCCGTATTTTAGGATTGGCCTTTGGCTGCCTGGCAAGTAGGACATCTTTGACATGATTACCAATATCCCTATTTAGTTGTGGCCAATAATACCTCTCTTCTGCAAGAGCCACTGTTTTATCGCGACCTAAATGTCCACGAAAACCTCCACCATGTAAGTCATGGATAATTTGCTCCCGTAGTGAATTCCTAGGAATACACAACTGATTGCCGCAGAACAAATACCCTTCTTGAATATGCATTCCATCATGAGAAAGGCTCAGCTGACACTTCGCTCAAACACCCCCGAAATCCTCATTATCTTTATACAAGTCCTTAAGACAGTCAAACCCTATAACTTCAGTCTGCATTGTAACAAGTAACAATGCCCTTTGCTTAGGGCATCAACTACCCTATTTAACTAACCCGCCTTATGCTTCATAATGAAGGTGAACCGTTGTATGAAAGAAATCCAACAAGCATGCATCTGGTTGACACTATTCTGACTATTAATGAATTTCAGTGCTTGGTGATCGCTTAACAGTACGAACTCCCTCTGTACTAAATAGTGTTCCCAAACCTTTAAAGCTCGAAAAACAGGATATAATTCAAGCTCATAGGTTGACCACTTTTAGGCAGGCTTTATTGAGTTTCTCACTGTAGAACGCAACCAGCCTACCTTCTTGGGAAAGAATAGCGCCAATGCCAACAATAGAAGAATCGCACTCCACCTCAAATAGTTTGTCAAAATTTGGCAGTGCTAAAACTGGGGCAAAGGAAAACTTATCTTTAATCAGCGTGAAACTTTGTTCCGCTTTAGCTTTCCAATTGAATTTCCCTTTCTTCATGCATTCAGTGATCGGTGCGACAATTTAGCTAAAATCTCTAACAAACCGCCAGTAGAACGTTGCCAGTCCATGGAAACTACGCACCTTGTCGACTATCTTTGGAGTAGGCTATTCCCAAATGGCATGAATCTTTTCTTTATTGACCTTAGTCCCATCAGCACTCGCCACAAATCCCAAAAATAACAAACTGCTGGTCATGAACCTACACTTTTTCAAATTAACATACAACTTGTTTTACTGCAAAACTGTTAGTACTTCCCTTAAGTGCTCAAAGTGGTCAGATTCATTCTGGCTATAAATCAATATGTCATCAAAGTACACTATAACAAATTTTCCAGTGAATGGTTTAAGTACCTGATTCATTAACTGCATGAAGGTACTTGGAGCATTTGTCAATCCAAACGGCATCACTAACCACTCGTACAAACCCTCCTTTGTTTTGAAGGCAGTCTTCCACTCATCCCTAGGTCTGATCCGAATCTGATAGTACCCACTCCTTAAATCAATTTTTGAAAAGACTTTAGACCCCGACAGCATGTCTAGCATATCCTCTAGTCTTCCACTCATCCCTATGTGATCTTATTGATAGCTCGACTGTCTATGCACATACGCCAACTGCCATCTTTCTTTGGAACCAACAAGGCTGGTACCGCAAAAAGACTCATACTCTCCTGAACCAAGCCCTTTTTGATCAATTCCTCAACCTGTTCTTATAAAATTTGACCCTCTTTTGGACTCATCCGATAGTGTGGCCAATTTGGTAAACTAGCTCCTGGAGTTAAATCAATTTGGTGCTGAATATCCCGTGTGGGAGGTAACCTGTAATACCTTGAATATTTATTAATTTATTTTACGTGTATATTCAGTGGAATTGTACACAGGAGGATAATTTTAAATATTGTTGAGGTTAGTTGGATGTTGGGAGACATTGCATTAAATTGCTTTGTATGGAAAAGGATAATTAATTTGTGATATATATATATAGGTGAAGGAAGGAAAAGACAAAAGAAGAAAAGAATTGGGAAGGGAGAAAGCACGTGAAAAGAAGAAAAGAAGAGAAGAAAGAAGAAAAGAAGAGAAGAAAAGTAAAAAAGGATAATAAAGAAAGGAAGAAAAAGTGGCATGAGAAGAGTAGAAAAGAAGGAAGAAGAAGGGAAGAATTGACCCATTATAGGGATTAGGTGTGGAAAAAAAGAAGGCAAGAAAAGAAGACATGTGAAGAGAAGAAATAAAGGAAGAGAGAGAAAAATGAGATAGGGATGGGAGAGAAGAAATAAATAGAAAAGGGAAGGAAAGAAATAAGAAGAGAAGGAGAAAGAGGAAGGGAGAAGTCGAGAGAGGCAGTGGGTTGGGGTCACCAGCCGGAGCATGGGAAGCTCCAATCCGACTTCTATTGGTATTGGTTTTGTATTTGTTGAGCCGATTTACATGTCTACAGTGGTGGTTATTCATTTTATTCACTTATTTTTGAGGTAGGGGGTTTAATTCTTGTATAGTGAATAATGATTATTTTGAAGCATATGTTAAGATTTTATTTATGCAATGTGATAATTATTGATAGTGATATATTTGAGGTTTATGATGGTTGATTTTATTGACAGTTGGATTATATTTGAGGTTGATGATTTGGAGTTCGTATTATTTGATTTATATATTATTTTGAATATATAAATACTTGCATATGATTTTTTTTGAAACATTATTTATTATATAGGAATTAGATTTCCTACTGGGCTATTGTTTGCTCATCCCAATATATTTTCAGGTGATCATTGTTGGAGGCACGTAGTAGAATGGGGGTCGAGATTTGGAGAAGTTATTGCGTACATTTATTTTTATTTAAAGCTGATGTAATTTTATTTATTTGGTTGGCCAATATATATTGATGATGAGTTTTAGGTTAACCATGGCTACCCACAGCTGCGCAATACTCTGTGTTTTCAAATGGAATGTATTTTTGAAAAGGTTTATTTGTACGAAGCTCATAAAAAATTGTACGTGTTAATGGTTTATAAATTTTGGGGCGTTACATAACCTATATGGTAATTCTAAAGGTATGATCTCCTGAAACTCCTCTAGCAAGGGTTGAAGTGCCTTTGGAATATTTGGAGACTTAGTTCCAATTTCTCCTCTTACTACCACTGCAAAAATCTCACCTGACTCCTTAGTCTCCTCCATAAATTCTCCTCCCTCAACTAGAAACACTGACTTCCCTTTGGTTTTCAGCGCTACTGCAGAGAACTCCTCTTTTATGGGCCCTAAAACAATCTTTTGTCCTCCCTTCATGAAAACATAGACGTTATCGCACCCCCTATATGTAGCATCTACATCAAACTGCCATGGCCTACCCAAAATCATATAGTAGGCATCCATCTCGACGACATCACAAGTAACATTGTCTACATAATTTTTTCCAATAGAAAAATTAATGCAACAAATTTTTAATTACTTTTGCTTCTGCACCTTGCTTGATCCAGCCAATCTTAGACAGTGATGGGTGTTTTTCAGCCTTTAGTCCCAACTTTGTCACCATAGCTTTTGACACAATGTTCTCACTACTGCCACTATCAATAATAATATCAAATACCTTTCTGTTCACAGTACACCTAGTTCGAAATATGTTATGCCACTGCGACTATTCCTCCTGCTTTAGCGTTAGTAAAAGTCTTCGAACCACTAGAGAGTGTGAAAATAACTCTCCATCGTCGCCCCCTGTAATTTCTTCTTTTTCATAGGTGTATATTGCTTCCTCATCTACCTCCTCTGTCTCCAAGTCTTCCTCATCCTCTAGCTCAACTAGGTTAACTGTACCCCGCTTTGGGCACTGGTTGGAGTGATGCCCTGGCTGCCCACATTTGTAGCACTTATCTTAACTCGGTCGAGCATAGGGATTTCTAGGTGCCTCTGGTGGCACAACTCTTGCGGTCTTTGTCGGAACGCCACTACCACTCGACCCCCGAGTATTATTGGTATAATACTCGGCGATGGCTGAGTCATTGAGGATTTCCCTTTATTTATTGCAGCATGAATAGGATCAAAGGAATTTCTCGCCACGCCTATCGCCTTCAATCTGTCCAACTGAGCTTCTGCCTTCATAGCCAAATTAATGGCCTCTGTTAAGGTATAAACTGTTTGCATTAAAACTCGATCTTGTATAGCCAAACGTAGTCCCCCAACAAACCTAGCGATTTGCTGTGCATCCGTTTCAAGCAGGTTATTACGTGAGGACAACCTATGGAATTCCTCAACATAAGCTTGGACTGTTCTGCTCCCCTGCCTACAATTCTGATATTGTTGAAACAGAATTTGCTCGTAATCTGGTGGCAAATACCTGGATCGTAAAAGTCGCCTCATCCTTGACCACGTTCACACCATCCCTTTTCCTTGTCGTGTCCGTGTGAGTTGCAATTGCTCCCACCAAGCAGAGGCCCCTCCCATAAGTCTATATGCGACTAACTTCACCTTTTTATCTTCTGGAATCTCCATATAATCGAAGAACCTTTCGACTACTGCCAACCAATCGAGAAATCCCTCGATTTGGAGTTGACCATTAAAACTAGGTAAATCCATTTTCATACGAAAAGTCTGAGGCTCTCGCTTTCCCACATCATGATAGCCTCGTCGATTATGTCTAAATATGTTTTCAATATATTCTTCATCATTACTTAGTTCGTCCTCATAGGCTAGCTGCCTACGTGGAATTGGATGGCGCTCACGAACAGGTTTAATCCTCTCCCTGTAATTTTCACGACCCACATCATCTTTACGCTGCCGATTATTCCCTGTCGTCAGCCCAGCAAGGGTCGCCTGGATCTCCTGCAACGCTTGCTGGGTCTCATGTTGCGATTGTTGGGTCTCACGTTGGAAAGTTTTGAATTCAGCCCGTGTAATCACGTCTTCCTCATGATCACCATCGTCAAGGACTTCACTTTCGTTCCGTGCGCTCGCCATCTGAACAGGATGAAGCTTGCTTTGATACCAACTGACGTAGCGGAAAGCGTATGAAAGAAAAAGGTCATTGCCTTCTTTTTAGAAAATACTTGAATCCATAAGCAAAGAGAAAAAAACTCGAATCCACAAGTAAAGAGAAATAAATCTCAGCAAAGAAATTCTTTATTAATCAAAACATAACCTTACAATGAAAGGAGGTAGCCTTTGTATAGGCTGCAAAATCTAATTTGACTAGAACTATAACTCAAAAGTCCTAAACTTAATAAATAACCTAATTTAACTAGAACTATAAATTTAAAGTCCTAAACTTAAGCAACAATCTGTTCTACATCACATTTCCAATATGGAGCTCACTTTTCAAAAATGAACTGGAAGTTACACCTTTCTTTTATTAAAATATGTAATATTGAGTCCTGCAAATTTGCATATGGGGTTTAAAACTATGAAAGAACAAATATTAAACTATATAATATTTTATTTCACAAATATACCTATATATATATATTTCGGTGAAATGGTGAGATCATCCCAGAACGATTTTATAAATATACTTTTACCATTTGTCCGTAAAATCGCAAGATTGTCTAGGTCGCAAAGCTTCAAAAACTTATACGTAGGGATTTGTTTACACTCGGTGTAAAACTTTTTACTCTTACATCCTTTAATATCTTTTTATAGGAATAATATTTTGCTAATCTAACCATTGGATTAGGAGCTATGTCATTCACAAAGTGCCCCAAATTATAGTTTTATTTATATAAAAAATGTGAGTTTACAGATCCAACACTTCCCGATATCGGATTTGCTTAAAATTCAACACACATGACGTGCATGAATAGACAACCTAATCCAATGGTTGGATCAGTGAAATATTATTCCCACAAAAAAATATTGAAGGGTGTAAGAGTAAAAAGCTTTACACCGGGTGTAAATGGATCCCTTCCCTTTATATATTGCCTTTATTGGCTGAAATATTTTTACAATTTTTAATAATTTATTTCAGTTGGTTTATTACCTTCTTTAAGAGTCAACAGTTACCATTATGGTATTTAAGTTTATTACCTAACTGGTAATATACTTTAATGGAGGAGGAACGTTCTGTAAGGTTTCTAGGGCCTATTTAAGCAAAACATTTCATCCATTACATAGTGATACACAGATCTCTTCTCTACAAATATAATATTTCTCTCTTCTTGCTGTCTGAACTCTTTATGCTCTTTTTTCACTATTTTATATAATATATTTTTGGGCGATTCAATATATTCTTGGCATCCCATTTGCTGTAGGCATACTGTTATATATCAGACAACCTATGAGAAGTAGGGTTGTATTTTGAAGCCGTGTGCGACCGTCATGACTCGCACGTGAGGAGGCGAATACGACTTTAGGACAGTGACTACGTGTCTCTCTACAACTCTAGGCTATTTTCTATCCTTATTATATTGTTTAATTTTGTTTAATTTAATAGTTTATATTTATTTTTATTCCGTTCATATTCTCACTACTTGGATTATTGTTGCATTGATTATATTTATATTGTTCTATTAATTGTTCTGTAGATTTATATTACTACTAGCATTGTTTATTGTGTAGTTTGTTCTAACAATCTAAAGTCGTATAATCTTTGTGAATAATTATAAATTAATATTTTTTGTTTAGAAGCCCATCTTGTTGTTTGAGGAGGAAACACAATTTTTAGGAGATATTGTATTATTTACTTTAATCTTAAATAAATTATTTTACTGTGTATCCCATCGTAGTCACGTTAGATTTCATGGGGTTTTTGGTTGTAATCGGCTTGAGGGTTAATATTGCCGATCGGACTAGAATTTTAGTTAGAAGTTGTAGTTTCTGTTAAGGGCGATAAAGAAGCCTACGGATACATCCTCTGTTGTAACAAGACTTTGAAACACTCAATAGTGAGTGCTTGTTCAATGATTGTAAGGAGTCATCTTCTTTTAGAATTGAATTGACTTTATAGTTTTATTAAAAAATATTCTTGCAATACCCTAGTAAAATGTGAAGGAAACTTTATTTAACGTAGGACATCGTAGAATGAGATTGTTCAATTGTCATTCAATATGTTTTTTGATTAAAAATTATTTATTTATTATATATGTATTTTACTTATTTAGATTTTAGAGAAACAAAGAACTTGTCAATTAAATTTAATGTTGCAATTTATCACTATGTGTCAATTCAATCTTGTTAGATATAACATTTTGTTATGAAAATATTAAACCTTGTCTCCTTAGATCTCTAAAGACATCAATATAGATATTTGGGAATCCTAGAAATGTAGTGCCTTGTACGCATCTCTCATACTAAGAGGATTCAAACTTCAAGCCACTCACATGAAAGTCACATGGAAGAATTTCTATTTTGCCAAACCTGTTACAGATTTCATGATAATTGAAATTCGGCGAAAGCGGTACGTATAAATTTTTTTTATCCTGTTATTACATGGGGTAATTTGGTTGTGTAACCTATCATCGAAATTTGTAGTTGCTATTAGTAATTTATTTGTTTATAGGAAATTCTTTTGTAAAAAAAAAATAAATCAAAATTAACAATTTGTTTGTTCCATGTTTCTACCAACATGTTATTGAATTGAATAATAAAATTATTTATTAATTTATTTTGAGAAATCCATATAATTGTAGTGATAATTATAGTAAAACTTTTTCCATATTTCCAAGAGTTACACAGTCTAAATAACTACTTAGGACTTCCGCGTTTGAATGTCGGTGTTAGCCTTCTTTGTTTAGAACCGTTTCAAATAATAGTATCTCTTTTGGCTTTTTATATTTATAAGGAATCCTGTAGGTTTAAGATGCAAGAATTAATTTATTGTCATTAGCGTAAATTATTTTATATAGGCCATAACATGTACTCAGAATTAAATATTATTGTTTTGTTTTTCAATTGGCTATGCATTAATAGCATGTGATAATAAATGCATATGGTACGGAGGAAATTGTATTGCATTAATTATGATGCATAGTGAAAATGTGATATTGTTGTGGACCTGGGAAAAGTAGTAGATGGGAATAAATATTATTGCAAAGGATGATATTTTGGCTTATGGCCTTGAGACTCTATTATGTATCCTTCTATAAATATAATTTTAAATTTTTGGTGACTTATTAATCTTTTGAAATTATAGAGATCGGTTAGTGTAGATCTTGACGGATAGATACAAAACTAAATAAAAATTTTATGAGCAAAATATTTTTGGGTCAAAATAGTTATTTTGTCTCAAGAATTTGGTTACGTGTTATTTATTTATTTTTTTCCAGTATATTAAGACTATTATTGTATTTGGTAAATAATTTTGCTTTCTTTGAGTCTTTTATGTTTAGGATTTTCTTTATATATATATATATATATTTAGGAGAATTTAAGTTGATAAAAATTATAAATGATGGCAGTTATAAATCTCTGCATGTACATTTGTTTTATCTAATGAAATTTATAATAATAAAAATAAATAAAAATAAAAACTGAATGTTAGTGTTGGATTTATTGAATTTCATATTAGTGTTGGATTTATTGAATTTCGTATTCATAAAAACTGTGACTTTTAGATTTTTCAGGCTACTATAAATTTTAACTTGTGATATATTTGAAATTCATATAGTGCATTTTATACTTCAAAATATTTATTAAAAACGCTAAGCTTTTACATACTATTGAACTTAAGTCATACATATTGTTTGAAATATAATTACTTTATAGATTATTGACATGATTACTATAAACAAAGGTTTGAATGTAGGGTTAGTACTTGTTGTTTCAGTAACAATTTCAAAAACTTTAAAGTGATCGAGTTTTGGCTCATAATGTAATATTCCAATTTGTTATCTCCTAAGATAGACGAACCATATCGAATGACTAAATAAGTTTATCATCTTGTCCTAGTATGAAGCTAATAATATGGGTTCAAAATTATTTAATGACTTAATAAAAGAAAATGAAATAAAATAATAAAATAATGATAGGTTACAGAGTCTTTTGAATTTATATCAAAATTAAACCATATTCATTTAGCTTTATATATTTTGATTTGGTTCTAGAGGCCAGTGGTTTTTAAATGTGGGGGTTGTTTGTTTGTGAGGTAGTTTATTTGAACTTTAGTTTAATTTTTTGGGACAATTATAAGTTTTAGTTATCGTGTCATCCTTTACACTCCTGAAATAAATTGTATGTGATTATATTACATAAATGTTGTGGACAATCCTTGAAATATTTCTGTCATAACTATATGATATTAGCATATATTCAATCTGTGTATCACCTTACATGTTTGGTGTTTTTCATGATAATTTATTATTATAATGAATCATATTTGTGTATAGAAATTATATATTCTTTTACATTGAGCTAGGAAAAATATAATGATAATAGATTGGAACTTGTTGTTTCAATTATTTTATAGTTTGCCTATATCTGACATGAGGCTTGTTAATTTTGGTGTCATTGATATATATATATATATATATTTTTGTTTAAAATAAAATAATGCTCTTTGATTACAATCACATGTTTTTATATGAAAATATGATTATGTGTTAAATGATTGCATAAAATCAAAATTAAATTATTTGAATGCTGGGGGTTCAAATTTTGAATAAAAATTCATTGTGAATTGCATGCCATAAAATTATTTTAGTGCATGTGGGGTTCACAGTTGGTGATATAGATTGCTCTTATTGTAATTTATGCCACTTTAATTATTAAAAATCATATTAAGAGTATTTATGGACATGGAAATAAAATAATCATTTTATTTGGAGCAATATATTATTAGTTGGGTTTTTATGATTTACACTACATTATATACATTGTGGTGATGTATAGTTCTCATGGAAAATTGTATGATATTTATCATCCATATTCCATTTATTTAATGAAAGTCATAAAATTTATTATGTTATCATGATTATAATTTGTTTTGAGTTAGAAAAATACATTGTTAATGAGATTATTGTCAAAAATCATATTGACTTTAATTTATTTTATTTGTGAACTCATGTAAAGAATAAAAATATTCATTTTTGTGGGGGTTCACTATGTTGCATGTCTATTCTGTTTAAATTTGACTATTGTGTTTGTGAAGATTTATGTGATGCAAAAGACAAAATGATGATGCCAATATATTTGTTAGATGCACAATGTGGTGCATAAAATGATATCTAGGAAATGTAGTTCTAGATTTATGGAGAGGAATGAGGTTAAGCTAGCGCACAAGGAGTCACCTAGGGAGGTAATCAAACCTTTATGATTGGAAATCCTAAGGAAAAGGTTCAATGTGGTAAAAACAATCCGTACTGCGTGACTCAAATTCCAGCACTCTTTATGAGCAGACACGTGCATAAAATTTATCATACCCCATTCTTATGACATAGTGTTGATGGCATGTGATGTTAAGGAAGGGATATACCCTGAATGAGTCCAAGGCGGATATCCTTCTTCCGTGACGTATTTGTCACATGTACCTTTGGAGGACTCATCTAAGTGAAAGTTGTCGTAAGGCCACGACTATGAGAATAGGGTTGTTCTCTAGAAACTTTCTCATGAGAATCAAGATCGAGTACATGGCCTTTAATAGTGTTAACCAGCGCCAAGTATATGTATCAATACTGTGTGTGTGACAGCTGAATTCTGGTCAAAGGGTTCTTGTTCTAGACCTAGTTCACTATGATTCCTTCAGAAGGAAATTGTTAATACTAAGTGTAGGCTCAAGTCCGAAAAAATCCTAAACCCATTGCATAGTATATAATTGCCCAAATATTTTATCTATATATATATTTTTTAAAAGTTTTGAATCTTATGGGGGATTGTTAAAACTTTATGTGTTTTAATGGAAAAGCTTCAAAACTTATACGTTTATATATTGCCTTTATTGGTTGAAATATTCTTAACAGTTTTTAATAATTTATTTCATTGGTTTATTACCTTCTTTAAGAGTCAATGGTTACCATTTTGGTATTTAAGTTTATTACCCAATGGTAATATACTTTAATAGAGGAACGTTCTGCAAGGTTTCTAGGGTTTATTTAAGCAGAATGTTTCATCCATTACACAGTGATACACATATCTTTTCTCTACAAATATTTATCTCTTCTTGCTATCAGACTCTCTATGCTCTTTTTTCACTATTTTCTATAATATATTTTTGAGCAATTCGATACATTCTTAGCACTCCGCCTGCTATAGGCAGTGCGCTACATATCAAACAGTCTATGAGGAATAGGGTTGTATCTTGGAGCCGTGTGTGACTACCTAGTACCAGCACATGGGGAGGCGTATACGACTTTAGAACAGCAATTACGTGCCTCTCTACAATTCCAGGTAATTTTCCATCCTTATTATACTATTTGTTCATGTAGAGAACTCCACAATACATAACAGTGAAAGGTTGAAATTGGTTTGGGACTGATAAAGGCTTATAATAAATGTCAATAATTCTTGGGGCTCGTTATTGCTACCCCTCAACTTGTTTTGCAAGTTGGTCAGTTTTGGTAACCCTAAAAGGTAAGTTGGTCACTCGAAAGAATAAATAGGTCACTCCAAATGGTAAGTTGGTCACTCCAAATGGTAAGTTGGTCACTTTTGGTCACTTCAAATGGTAAGTAAGTCACTTCAAATGGTAATTTGGTCACTCTAAATGTTAAGTAGGTCACTCCAAATGATAAGTTGGTTACTTTTGGTCACTCTAAATGGTAAGTTGGTCACTTTTGGTCACTCCAACTGGTAAGTTGGTCACTCTAAAAGGTAAGTTGGTCACTCGAAAGGGTAAGTAGGTCACTACAAATGATAAGTTGGTCACTTTTGGTCACTCCAAATAGTAAGTAAGTCACTCCAAATGGTTATTTGGTCACTCCAAATGTTAAGTAGGTCACTCCAAATGATAAGTTGGTCACTTTTGGTCACTCTAAATGGTAAGTTGGTCACTTTTAGTCACTCCAAATGGTAAGGTTGTCATTCTAAAAGGTAAGTTGGTCACTTAAAAAGGTAAGTTGGTCACTCCAAATGGTAATTTGGTCACTCTAAATGTTAAGTGGGTCATTCCAAATGATAAGTTGGTCACTCTAAATGGTAGGTTGGTCACTTTTGGTCATTCCAAATAGTAAGTAAGTCACTACAACTGGTAAGTTGGTCACTTTAAATGGTAAGTTGGTTACTTAAAAAGGATAAGCATGTCACTCCAAATGGTAAATTAGTCACTTCTGGTCACTTCAAATGGTAAGTAAGTCACTCCAAATGGTAATTTGGTCTCTCTAAATGTTAAGTAGGTCTCTCCAAATGATAAGTTGGTTACTTTTGATCACTCTAAATGGTAAGTTGGTCACTTTTGGTCACTCCGAAGGGTAAGTTGGTCACCCTAAAAGGTAAGTTGGTCACTTAAAAGGGTAAGTAGCTAGGTCACTCTAAATGGTAAGTTGGTCACTTTTGGTCACTCCAAATGGTAATTTGGTCACTCTAAGGACCTGTTTGGCTAAGCTTTTAGAGTGTTCAAAATCACTTTTGAAGCTTAAAATCACTTTTGGTCTTGTTTGGTAGTCTAAATCATAATCACTTCTAAGCTAAAAAAGTGATTCTATAATAAGTTGACTGCCCTCAGCTTTTAAGCAGAAGCTGGTGTCAGCTTTTGTGGAGAATTTTAATAACTTTTCATATTTCCAAAACTATCCTTGATGCATGAGTATGGAAACAATTTTTTTCACTCATATATTTTAAAATTAAAAAAAAAAAAAAAAAAAAACATAAAACAAAGAAGAACATTTATTATAAGGACAGTTCAGTCAATTTAGGATTATAACAACTACAGCAATTGTTCTTCCCAAACAGACAAAAAATCACTTTCAGCTCAAACAGCACTTTTGAATACAGTTTCCAAACAGATACTGATTCTCTTCTGCTACTCATAACTTCTGATTCTCTTCTACTTTTGCCTAAAAGCAAAAGTTACAGTTTTCCCAAACAGGGCCTAAATGTTAAGTAAGTCACTCCAAATGATAAGTTGGTTACTTTTGGTCACTCTAAATGGTAACTTGGTCACTCCAAATCGTAAGTAGGTCACTGCAACTGGTAAGTTGGTCATTCTAAAAGGTAAATTGGTCACTCGAAAGGGTAAGTAGGTCACTTCAAATGGTAAGTTGGTCACTTTTGGTCACTCCAAATGGTAAGTAAGTCACTTTAAATGGTAATTTGGTCACTCTAAATATTAAGTAGGTCGCTCAAAATGATAAGTTGGTCACTTTAAATGATAAGTTGTCACTTTTGGTCACTCCAAATAGTAAGTAGGTCACTTCAATTGGAAGTTGGTAACTCTAAAAGGTAAATTTGTCACTCGAAAGGGTAAGCAAGTCACTCCAAATGGTAAGTTGGTTACTTTTGGTCACTCCAAATGGTAAGTAAGTCACTTTAAATGGTAATTTGGTCACTTTGAATGTTAAGTAGGTCACTCTAAATGATAAATTGGTCACTCTAAATGGTAAGTTGGTTACTTTTGACAGTCCAAATGGTAAGTAGGGTCACTCCAAATACTAAGTTGGTCACTTTGGTTACTCCAAATGGTAAGTTGTTTACTCCAAATGGTAAGGAAACTATAATTACTAAATGGTCCATGGTTCACACGAAATAGTAAGTGGTAGGTCTCATGAACCAATTTTTTTTTTTTCTAAAAAAAACAAAATGAACTGTGTATGGTCATATATATTCAACAAATCTTCATTTTTCCTTGCAAAAATCAATAAAATAAACTAAAATGGTCAACTATATCCTCTTCTCAATCAATCTAGGTCTCATCCAAATAAAAATACAAATGACAAATTCTACAACCCGAGAAAGTTACAATCCGGATAAAACTCGATAATTTCATGGATAATCTAATAGCAAAAAGAATGAAGTAAAACCAATTGAAATGTATCGCATATCAATGACACTAAGAATGAAGTAAAACCAACTGAAATGTATAGCATATCAAAGACACTATTATTCTAAAACAAAAATGCAAAAATAGATTTAAATAACTTAATTTGAGGGTTGGCTTACCGATTTTGATCCTATTCCCTCTGTAATGTTAATACCATAACTTTTTCACATTATGATTACAAGAATGAAAAAAAAGATGAAAAAACTGTTAGGCAATAGGTTTGCAAGAGGGAGATACGTTGGTGGAGAAAATATGATGAACAATGGAAGTTCTAACCATTTTAAATTCTCTATTTAATGCCCTACTCCATGTACTTCACGAGTTCAATTATTCATATTTTTATTACTACTATTTTTTGAAG
Organism: Liquidambar formosana; assembly: GCA_039720395.1. Classification (NCBI taxonomy): domain Eukaryota; kingdom Viridiplantae; phylum Streptophyta; class Magnoliopsida; order Saxifragales; family Altingiaceae; genus Liquidambar; species Liquidambar formosana. The sequence continues at coordinate 2,772,672 of CM077827.1, read as the reverse complement.
GTACAACTTTTAATTTATTTTATTATTTCACATGTTAAACTTAGGCTAATTCTATGGTACCTGGGAAAAATTTCCGGTGGCATATGCAATAGGACTCATAAAAGTTTGTTGAAACATATTTAGCTAGAGAGAGATACGTCACATGCATATAATTAGTTGGTTGAATAAAATAAGGGTGGTATAGTAGGATCACTTGTTTAACAGGTTGCATGACCTGTTATCAAGGGTAGTGCTCTACACATGGCACTCATTCAGTGGCTGGAATTTTCAGGGTATGGTACCATAAAATAGCAAAGGTACCATAAAAGCACCCAAGAAAAAGTATTAGTTGGGTTTGGCAAAGTGGTGGGCCCGGGAATCGAAGGTTGGAAAGGAGGTTCTTCATGCAAACTGCTTGGTATATTTAGACGGGTCATTGTCAAAGAGGGCTGGGAGTCCTTTGGCAGCTGAGTGAACTGACCTGTCACAGCACTGGAGGCCAATAGGGGCGTGTAGGGAAGTAGTGTTGAGGCGGGGTTCGAAGTCCAGTTGTGTAGCGTGATTAGGAGGTACCTGCTGCTAACCGGTGATTGTTGTACCTGCGCAACTGGTTGTAGGCTGTTGCTCCTTGGGGCGCTGTTGAAACCATCTTTGGGGAGGGGACTACTCTTTAAAAGAGTGGTATTGCCTGCACGAAGCCATGGCCCGAAGGCCCTAGAACCTTTTCTGTTAGTAGTGGAATGGGCATAGTTTGCCGGAGGAGTACCTGGGCAATCTTTCAGACAGTGGTTAATCCTACCACACGGGTAGCAGAAGTCCGAGAGTCTTTGTATTTCAATTGAATCAGGGGCGAAGTCAGAAATTCTATTTAGGAGAGGCGAATTTACCAACAACTGACAACCAGTGACAATTGGTTTGAAAACGTTATCTGTCCTTGACTCCTTATTATTGGCAACATTTTCGGTACTGTGGAAGGGACTCAAGGAAAAGTGGGCTACTGTGTTAGGGTTAGGCCCTTGGGGATCTCTCAATGGAAGAGAGAGAGGTATTTGAATTGGGGGCTCTATTGGCACCCCAAGACTTGCTTTTTATCCCCCATTTATTTTACATTTTAAGGTTTTATGAAAAATATAAAAGGTTTTCATAAAAATTGATAGCGTACTTTATTAGAAAACATTATTTTGAACAACTTTTTAGAATAAAGTTTTTTCAAAATCTATCGTTTAAGTAGATTTTTTTGTCATTTATAATCTTTGCATCATAAATGACTAAAAAATCCACTTAAACGATAGATTTTGAAAAAACTTTCTTCCAAAAAATTATTCAAAATGATATTTTCTAATAGATATCGCAGTCAATTTTTCTAAAAACCTTACTTATTTTTCATAAAATCTTAAAGTGTAAAATAAGTGGGGAATGAAGAGCAAGTCTTTGGGTGCCAACAGAGGCAGAGGCATTCATTTGAATTTTGAAACTTTCAAGAGGTTGTTATAATGCATACGATTGTGTGTAAAAATATTGAATATTCTAAAAAAATAATGGAGATTTGACAAATCTCCATTTTTGACAAATCTTGCACGCAACATCATATGGAGATTTGACAAATCCCCTTCTTTTTAGTAATCATTTGGACTCAAACTCCAAATGGCAGAGGGTGGAAGAATATTCTAAAAAAATAAAAATTCAAAAACTTAGGAGATTGGTGAGATTTGAAAGTCTATTCCAACAAGGCATAGTGTATAATAAAAAAATCCAGAAAAATTGAGGGTGGGCGTCTGCCCCCCACTCGTGCTAACGTGGCTTCGCCCCTGAATTGAATCCAGATATCTTGGCGAGAGTTTCTATGAAGTAAAAACCCCGTCTTCAGTGGCATCGAGACCTTAATGTTCACTATGATTCTCAGGAATTTTCTCCATGACAGAGCACCAATGGAAGATAGGTCAACCTCTACAGCACCGTCGAACATCTCACCTATTTTCTTCGCGTTTGCACTGGTAAAGTGATCTGGTGGTAAGCCGTGGACCTGGACCCAGAGGGGGAAAGAGAGAAATCAATTTCTTCAAGAACTAGATTCGGAAGCCAAGCCTTCAAAACTAGATGTGCACCCATAACAGGCCAAGGCCCTGAGTTCACCGCACGTCGCTGATCCACTTCTTTAGTGAAGTTGAAAGGGAAAATATTGCCGTCAAGGTATGAAATGGACAGCCCTTCATTAATATTCCAGGCTCTGGTAAGAATGGTTTTGGTGGCATGGAAATTAATGTCTCGATCTGTAATAAGTTTTCCCACTAGGGAAAGTTTTGTCGCCTTAGCGTCATTAACGCAATCTGGCTCCAGAGATAGAACATCTTCATAGCAGCTCAGATTAGCCGTCTGGGAAATAAGCTGGGACATTTCAACTGAAAAAATCTCCATGGACCCCTGTGATAAATGACAGTGGACAAATAGCAGACACGGGAAAAGAAAAAGGAGGTTTTGATGTTGGTGATTAAGGACAAACAGAATAAAAGGGTGTCCGTGAGAAAACAGGGGATAAGAAACAAAAAGGTGAATAGGTGGGGGCGAAAGGATAGAAGACTGGAATGGGGGGAGGTTGTGGTTAATAGTCACCACTGGACAGAGATGTCTCGAGACGACGGGAGGAAGGGATTCCGGGGAAGCCTTCGAGGGGTGGGGGGGCGCTACTAAGCGAGCGTGGGAATAGTCATGCACTTATATACGCATGCTGTACTTTGCAATTGATGATAACATGATGATTTTAATTTTGAAGTTGGTCATTTGCAGGGTCTTGATTTTGAAGTTGGCTCTCAAGCTGGACACTGTACACCCAATAAGCTGAAGCTATGAACTTCACGAGAAATAGATTTGTAAGGTAAGTCCTTATATGAAACAATTGTTTCAACTGGGTGTGCCTTATTTTTTATTTTTTAAAATTAAATTTGGGGGTTTGTGGTAATGATAAATCATACATTATGAGCATATCTTGATGATTTTGGATTCTTCCTTTGCAATTAAGCATGGTTATTATATTATTATTTTTTACCCATTTCATTGCAAATTAATTTTGATTTAATTCTCAAATTTAGTTAACAAATTCATCAGTAATTTTCCTTCCAATAAAAAAGTTATGATTTACGATGATTATTAGTTTTTGACATGTTTGTCAAAATTTCTGCTTCCAAAGTTGTGTGTTCAACTTTTGCATTCGGGGCAGATAATTTTATAGGAAATCCTTAATGCATCCCAGGGTATGTTGTGAACTTGTGATAAATTTTTTTTAATGTTTACATTATTGGCTGAATGGGGTAATCGGTAATACCACCAATTGTGTCCAATCTAAGCATAGAGATATAATTGGCCAGTGGCATATGTTTCCAATCATGTTGTTTGCTGCCATATATTAAACATTCTCAAGTTAGATTTGATTTTTGGAGCATCCTTTCATCCTATAGCACTACCCATCTCTAAATACCTTTCCGCTAACCCTTGGTCTACACTACTTGTTGTATTGGGTGCTTCATTCAGGTTTGAGGATTGGCACGCAGACAGGCCCTCAGGCTCTGAGAGGCAATTTGCCAATGAAGATGGACTATATCCCAGGAGACCCCGAAGAACTGTAAGCTCAGTTCTGAAAAGTATCTGGAGAGAAGTTGAAAGTGGTTCTAGAAGGGTTACAAGCTTGGGAAAATCATTAAGCTTCACTGAAGAGTTGGGTTCCAGGAAGAAAATTCTTGACCCACTGGAACCATTTCTTCAGAGGTGGAATAAGTTTTTTGTACTCTCTTGTGTGATTGCCATGTCTCTGGACCCATTGTTTTTTTACATACCTGTGATAAATGGCAAGAAGAAGTGCCTCACTGCGGACAAAACATTGGCAATTGCTGCTTGTATCCTTCGATCATTCACCGACGTCGTTTACATACTTCATATTGTTTTTCAATTCCGTACTGGGTTTATATCCCCTTCGTCTCGAGTATTTGGAAGGGGTGAATTGATTGAGGATCAATCAACTATAGTGAGAAGATATTTGTCCTCCACTTTCAGTCATTGACATTCTATCACTTCTTCCTCTCCCACAGGTATGCATCTTTTTTTAGTCTTAATGAGGTATTACCATATTACTATTATTTTATGATCTTTATGCATTGATGACAACACTCAGTTTAAGCACTACTATATTCATAGGAATACAAATGATGGATGAAAGTTCTCTTCCTTACCTGTCAGTTTGTGGTCAGAGTGGGAAGGTAACTCACTACTCAAATATTCCACATTATGTTTGCTATCGACTGCAGCACATGCATGCACACAAAAACACACACACCAAAAAACAAAAAAATGGAACATTTAGACTTCTAACTCTGAAGTGATAATAACCGTTTATTGGATCCCACCCCTTATGCCAATGCATGTGGATGGGCTAGGAGTTTGGATTAATTACAGGCCCTGATCCAACGATTGGTCATTATTCTTTGATGCATTTATCTTGATGTAGAAGCATGGATTTTCCTAATATTTTGTCGCTTTGTGCCTTATTGCATTCTGTTTAATCTGTTCAGGTTGCGGTATTAGTCATCATCCCCAATTTGAGAGGTCCTGCTGGAAAGAACTTGTTGAAGTTCGTTGTTTTTTCCCAATATGTGCCAAGACTAGTTCGGTTCTACCCATTATACAAAGAAGTAACAAGAACTTCTGGCATACTTACTGAAACAGCATGGGCTGGAGCTGTTTTTAATCTCTTTCTATATATGCTAGCCAGTCATGTGAGTTTGAGTTAGTCATGTTATTCTTCTTAAGAACTATTCTGAGAAATTAGTTAGCCATTGAGACCAATTTTTTGTAACAATTTCCAGTTAATTGTAAGTTTGTTTGGCTTTTTCTTACATTTGCATTTTGGCATTTTAGTTTTGGGCTATTTTAGTAAATTTATGACTCAGGTATAGAAATATAGATATAGATATAGATTAATATGTCAAGTTTGGGCCAAAAAGAAAAGAATATAATGATGAGGGTTTTCTGATATCCAAATGTAATTGATGAACCAGGTAGTTGGAGCCTGTTGGTACCTTATTTCGATAGAACGACAACTTAGGTGCTGGCAGGATGCATGTCAGGAACTGAAATGTGATAATAGATTTTTATATTGTGAAGAGCAGCATACTGGAAACAATGCAATTCTAAATGCTTCATGTCCTCTTATTGAGCCAGATGAAATTCAAAGTTCGACTGTCTTCAACTTTGGGATATTCCTTGATGCTCTTCGGTCTGGTGTGGTGGAATCAGGAGATTTTGCACAAAAATTCTTTTACTGCTTTTGGTGGGGTTTACGAAATGTTAGGTATGTACATATAATCCTTTAATTATTGATCTGTACTTAAACATTCTCATTTGTTCATGTTTACAAATATTAATTTGCAACGGTTCTAATGTTTTATATGTTTCATCTTAAGTTCTCATGTGTTTTTTGAGACATGCAACATGGGCTGGGTGGAAATTTTCAGATGTTGGTTTGATATGATACTGTATAATTCATTTTTACGTCGGTAGTCACCTATTCCAACCCTATTTACTATCTCAGATCAGTGAAAGCAAGTATTAGAGTGCCCTCAAGCAAGCCCTGTCTATTTGTAGGACAGAGGGAATATATGGTGAATGGCTTAGTGATAAGACGCTAATGTTAAAAGGATATTATATCCTATCCTTTCTGATTTTCCTCCTTGGATATTTAGTGAGTCATCTCTATTTCAAGCCAACTTCAAGCAAGAATGACTTCCAATACGCCACTAGTTCTAATAGCCAAAATATACTGGCATATTAGTGGCCTTTTTGCACATATTCTACCACCTACTCTGCTCCTTCATGTTCTGCAACCGTTGCAAAGCCTGTAAGAGATCATAAATAGAAGTATTATAATCATGTAAATGAGATACACTAAATCACTATTAGTGTATCTCATCACAATCTTAGATTGGGTTGGTGTAATTCGATTAGGGAGTTGAGAATATTTGAAAATATTTGATTAGGCTTGATTTATCTCCAATCCATATTTAGATTGTCTCTACATTTCTATTTAAACCCTAACAAGGGTATTTTGAAATCAAGCAATTCTATTATGAATCAAGCAATTCTATTATGTGATCAAGCAATTCTATTACAAAACGCCACATTATTTGGAGACTGTATTGTCTTCCACAGGAAGACAAAGTTAATTATGTCCAAAAGACAGTGCTCTGATTCATAATTACAAGCATTGCAGAAGATTGTAATTATACATAATTTGCATCCTTTGAGATCTACTCTTTTAAATTATACAAAAATTGCAGTGGTATCTAGCTTCATTTATAAGGAATCACTTTAGTGGAAAATATCAAGCAAATTGTATGGTAATTGGTCTCATGTTTGCAAAGCAAATTGCATATTTAACTCTGCTGATCTTTCTTCCTTGATTCCGACACCAACATCTCAAATTCACTACCAAATATGTCTTCAACCTAACGTTCCTGTGATGATATTAATGATCTGGATTTAGTTTTGAAAAGCCCACTCCACATTGTAACTTGTTAATAAATCTTTGGAAGTGAAGCCAATTTTGACCTACACTCTTTCTACAGTTCTCTGGGGCAAAACCTCAATACAAGCACTTTCGTTGGGGAGATATTATTTGCTGTCTTCATATCAATTTTTGGATTGGTTTTATTTTCATTACTCATTGGTAATATCCAGGTACTCAACATTCTCATTCAACACTCATCACAATATAATGCAGCACATGTGTGTATACACACATTCCTGTGATTGATATACATACATATGTGATGAGCTAGGAGTGCTAAAGTTGATTCCTGCTCTATTATAGGAATATCTGCAGTCCACAACCATCAGAATAGAAGAAATGAGAGTAAAGAGGCAAGATGTGGAGCACTGGATGTCCCACCGTATGCTCCCGGAGAATCTGAGGGAGCGGATTAGACGATATGAACATTACAAATGGCAAGAAACCCGAGGTGTTGATGAAGAGTCTCTGATTCGTAATCTTCCTAAGGACCTCAGGAGGGACATAAAGCGCCATCTCTGCTTAGATCTACTCATGACAGTGAGTGCATTTCTAAATCTTGTCTATGCTTCTACGTGGTGGTCTTGTTCCACTGCCATTAATGTGGCTTGGCATGTTTCTCCTTTCGCCTTGAGATTGAAAGCCTAACGGCCCTAACCTTTTCACGTCTCTTTCAAATATACCAATGTCTCATCAATTGTACATTCAGTTGGAAAATATTTTCTCCTGAAACCTGCCTAACTAAATTTTTGTCTGAGTTTCCGCTGTAACATTGGTCAACTCTTTTCCTTAGGTGCCAATGTTTAAGAAAATGGATGAACGGTTATTGGAAGCAATGTGCGACCGTCTCAAGCCAGTTCTTTACACACAGAAGAGCTTCATAATTCGTGAGGGGGATCCGGTTGATGAGATGCTCCTTATCATGCGAGGTAATCTATTGACCACAACCACCGATGGTGGAAAAACTGGCTTCTTCAACTCTGTTTATATCAAGGCCAATGACTTTTGTGGCGAAGAGCTTTTTACAGTGGGCCCTGGATCCCAATTCCTCCTCCAATCTCCCCACCTCAACCAGAACAGTCGAAGCGCTGACAGAAGTTGAGGCCTTTGCTTTAATGGCTGATGACTTGAAGTTTGTGGCCTCCCAGTTCCGGCGTCTTCACAGCGAGATGCTCAAGCATACTTTCAGGTAATGTTTTTAGCATCTTGATGCTAACCAAATAACATCGATGATCCTCCAGAGGTACAGGTTAGGCTATCTATAAAGTGCTAAATGGGGTGCCAAAGCTTTTGGGTTACTATAATTTTTGGTAGTTTGATCCTTCATAGCTGTGCCATGATGTTTACTGTTGATAATTGTGGTAACAGGTTCATAATGGCTGTTATTGCACTCATCATGGTTTCAGGTTCTACTCGCATCAGTGGAGGGCATGGGCAGCCCGTTTTATACAAGCAGCTTGGCGTCAGTATCATAAGAGGAAGCTCAGAAAGTTTTTACGTGTGGAGGAAGACAGGCTGCAAGATGCTTTGGCAAAAGAGGCTCGGACCTCCTCAAGCCTTGGTGCTACTATATATGCATCAAGGTTTGCTATCAATGCACTACGAACTTTGCCACGTAGTGGTGCAAAGAATGCCAAATGGCCACAAAGATCACTGCCAATATTGCCCCAAAAACCAGCTGAGCCTGATTTCACGTACTGTTGAAGATGTTTATTGAGGTGTGATTTTTGTCTGAGTTCTGTACCATATGTAGGTTCAGATGCGAGAGGTCTGTCTATAATATCTGGACTTGATTTTAGGTTCAGTCCTGTTACACCATGAAACATTTTAAGATTTACAGTGGAAGTTTGTTTCTTCATTCCTTCTTTTATATTTTACTCTCATGCCCATCGATAGAAGAACCCAAAGTCCAAACCCTGCATAACCCCCTTTCTTATATTAGGGTTGATCAAGACTCGAACTCCTAATTTTTTCCCTGTAAGTACCTCATGGGATACAAGGTTGGCAGTACAATGTAAGTTTTTCTTACATTATTATGTCCACAAAAGCGAAGGAGAATTTCGCTTGTCTGGCCATGTTCTTAAAAATAGTTAGTTTATATACATACAAATAAATTCTCAGATATGTAGAAAACTTGTCTGGAACCTATTTTTGAAAATTATCTCTTGAAAACTTTTCTTGGAAACCATCTAATGTTGGCACATTCAGTCAGAAACCATCCTTACTATCGTTTTTCTTTTGAAACCTTCCAGGTTAATTACTTGCAGCTATAACTTTCAGTCTTTCATCGACTCCTTGGCATTTTACAAAATCATGCCCCTGGCCTGTTCATCAATTGTATAATAAAAATGTTGACTACATCAATTATAAATTTATAATTAGATTTTTTAGCTATCAACTAGAAGAAAATCTATGAGAAATCATTGAGTTTGTCACAAGAAAGGGGGAAAAAAAAGGACAGAGAGATAAGGTACTCTGAAAACACATTACTAAACAGCATTAATGATTCACAAAAATGGTTGCTTAATAAGAGAAAGTCAAAGAAAAACTGATTAACCAGGGAAAGTGAATTTCATAAAGTTATGAATCTACTGTCTGGAAATGGCCTAAAAAGCTTCATCCACAAGATGTGCCCAAAAATGAGGCAATCTTGAGAGAGTCACTAGTTTCCTCGGTCCCAGACATTAGAGGGATATATGATTGATGATTTCCAAATGGGTTGATCTCCATAGTTGGGGCAATTTTTGAAATTCCAGATGCACCGTCATATATATCCTTCCACAAGCAATGAGGGGATAATTTTGAGCATTAGGATAAAGAATTAACTTTAAGAGGTTAATTCCACATAAGAATATCAAATCAGGTTCAAATTAAAATTCATGTTTTTTGTGGAATACTGCTACCTAGGGATATTGGACTTATCCATTGACCGCCACCATGAATGTTATAGTCCTTAAAATTATTATTATTATTATTATTATTTTATTATTATTATTTTTTTTTAAGGAAGGAAAAAAGGACCCAACTTTTCTTTATAAACTGGCTTCAAAACCCATGCAATGTATGGATATATATATATATATATATATATATATATTGCCAAATGATAGGAGAAAACACATACATACGCAGAGTCGAAACCAAAACTTTTGTAAATCCTATACCCCTATTAGGATGGGTCATGCCATTAAATCTTTGGGCAATTGACTAATTTGAATTTTAACCGAATACTTATGTTCTAAAATCGTAAAACGTCTTTGTTAATATAATATGTCAATTAAATTTAAAAGATATAAACAAAAAAAATTAAATAATTAAATTAAAAAAAATACTTAGAATAAAAGCAAGGTTAGTAATGCTGCTTTTAGTACATTGAAAGCGGTTTTATTAACGCCGCTTTTATTACAAATAAGGCACTGTTACCAACGTCACTTTCAATGAATTACTTTCCATCTATTAACACCACTTTCCGTGTAATAAAAGCGACGTTAATAAAACCATTTTCAATGTTATAAAAGCAATGTTACTAACATCGCTTTTATTTTAAGTTTTTTTTTTTTTTTTTTTTTTTTACAACATAGGAAAAAATAAAAAATAAAAAAATAAAAAATAAATAAAAAAGAGCAATTGTGCTATATACTTCTTCCATCCGATAAAGATTGGCCATGACAAAATACAGAGAAAATGTCATCATTGCATTGACTTGTCATTTACTAAGCTCCATCTTTCTAAAAAATACCTTCTTTTTTTGTATTGGGTTTTATGTTGAAAGTAATTATTGAAATAACAAAGGGTAGACTTTTTGGCCATTTAAGTAGATTTTTTGACTATTTATAGTCCCTATTTCATTTTTGGCAATAAGTCAACTTAAATTATACTCCATCCATTCCAAATTAAGTGTCTCCTTTGAAAAACACGCTTTTTAAGAAAACCCTATTAAATGTTTTCACATCAATGCATATGTTTTGAAATTCTAATTTTGCCCTCAAGTGTATAAAACGTTAGAAAAAGTGAGAATACTTTTTTAAGAATATTTTAGGAAATGAATCAAAAATGACCATTAACTTTTGAAATACAACAATTATTTTGAAACATCCCAAAAAAGAAAGTAGGACACTTATTTAGGAACGAATGAAGTATATTTTGGAAAAACTTTCTTTTGCAAAATAATTCAAAATGATGTTTATGCGACCGCTTTTCATAAAAACCTTCTATATTTTTCTAAAACTTAAAAAAAAAAAATAAAATTAATGGGGTGAGGAAAGAAAATGGAAATCATTGAGTTTGTCACAAGAAAGGGGAGAAAAAAGAGAGAGATAAGGTACTTTGAAAACACATTACTAAACAACATTAATAATTCACAAAAATGGTTCCTTAATAAGAGAAAGTCAAAGAAAAACTGATTAACCAGGGAAAGTGAATTTAGCCACAACATGTGCGCCCAAAAATGAGGCAATTTTGAGAGGCACTAGTTTCCTCGGTCTCAGACATTGAGGGATATAAGATTGGTGACTTCCAAATGGGTTGATCTCCATAATTGGGCAATTTTTGAAATTCTAGATGCACGGTCACATCCTTCCACAAGCAATCAGGGGATAATTTTGAGCATTAGGGTAAAGAATTAGCTTTAATTAAGACGTTAATTCCACATATAAGAACATCAAATCAGGTTCAAATCAAAATTTCATGTTTTCTGGGGAGTTCCATTACCTAGGGATATTGGACTTATCCATTGACCATCATGAATGTTACAGTCCTTTAAATTATTATTTTATTTTATTTTTTTGAAGGAAAAAAAAAAACCCAAAAAAAAAAAACTCAACTTTTCTTCATAAATTTTTAACTTGTCATTGTCATGCCAGTTGATACAAGAAGTGGGCGGGATTATTTGGTAATTTTCCTTTTCTATTTGTTTTGCCGAAAGAACAACATCCAGCCCACCTAATTAAGATTAGTTCAAAACTTCTCTAGTTAAGACTGATTAGTCTCTTAATTTTCCCTTGATTTACTTTCATATTCTATCAATTACTTGGACTATCTTGTCTTTAATTTGCATTCTCAACACTAACTAAGCTCACCAAGCACCAATCAGTTTGGATTACTGGAATTTCGGTTGTTTGGTTAGGACATCAGAATGGGAATGGTATTCGGATTTAGACCAAAATAACTAGTAATCGAGCACACGCGATGCGTGTGCAACACATCTTTTCAAGTTCCTATGAAATTGCTATGTTAGTTTCCAAGTTTTTAAACCGCATGTGTGTGTGTTTGGGAGAGAATTAAGGGGAAACACGTTGTGATGGGTTTTTCAAAGTTGGTAAAATTACCAAATCGTCTCTTAGTTTTATTAACTTATAAGGGTATTTTAGTATTTCCAAGGTGCAATCCAACCACAAAAGGAATTGCCTTTATATAGTACTAGTAATCAAGCACACACATGAACACATCTTTTCAAGTTTTTACTCTATCAGTGGAACTATTATGTCAGTTTTCAAGTTTTTTTAACTGCATGTGTGTGTGGAAGAGAATTAAGGAAAACAAATTGTAATGGGTTTTTTAAAGTTGGTAAAATTACCAAATCGTTTCTTAGCTTTATTAACTTATAAGGGCGTTTTAGTATTTTCAGGTGCAGTCTAACTACAAAGAGAATTGGCTTTATATAGTAGTATAGATAATATAGATAGGGAATGTACTCCGCAACAGAAGTTTTTTTGCTAGTTAGATTTCAATTTGAAGAAGCTTCATTATTTTTTACCTGTATATATGTTATAAGCTTCGATTTGAATTAGAGTGGGTAATTTCGATCTCAATTCCCAAACACCAGCAAAGACATAAACCACCGGCAATATTGATTAGGGGAACAGAGATGAAGTTGGGAAAACCTAGGTTGGAGAGACGACGTTGCACTTTACATTCGAATGATGGTCACGCAAGAAACACTTCCATGTAACTATGATAGGGCCAAGTGCTATCACAAGCCAATAGGGGCCTTGCAAAATGGGATTGTGGGGTCAAAAAGTACATTGACAATCCCACTTTGCAAGGCCCCTATTGGCTTGTGATACCACCTAGCCCTATCATAGTTACATGGAAGTTTTTCTTTGGTCATGCACAAGGGCCTGTAGTGCACGAACTGCCGTCGCACTGGTAAGGCCACGGCAGTTCCATGAGAGGATCTTCATAAGAGGGTTGGGGGCATGGATTGACCCGCCTCCTTAGTCTAGGAAGAAACACAAAGCATAGAGATAGAGCTGTCCTCCACCCTATGGGACGAACTAGAACAATAAGAGGACCTAATAGAAGGAGTAGCACGTGATCTGGCCAAATTCTTAACACGGCGTCTCCTCTTCTGACTACGAGAATTTTGAGAAACATTTTCAATGTGGTTACCGAGACCCAAAAAGAATTGGTGGGGGGGGGGAAGGTAGGGGTGGGGGTCGAAGGAGGAGAGGATCTATGATCCGTGTAATTTGAGATGAACAAGGAATAGAGTTTGGTTGATGGTGGGGTGAAGAAGGGTTAGGCCTCGTCATCGGCCGGGCTAGGCTGGGCTGGGCTTGGGCCTTTTTTCTCGGGCTGGGCCGGGCCTCGGGCCAGGCTTTTCGGGTTTCTACTATTCATCGGGCCGGGCCATGAAGAAAAATGTGAAGCCCAGGCCCAGCCCACGGGCTTGCGTGTTTTCGAGCCTCGGGCCTAAGCCATATTGCCTACTGTAAGTGTGTAACAAAAGGAAAGAAAAGTGAAAAAAATTACATTCTGGTGATCACTTCCCATCATAATACCAAAACAGAGGACATTTCTAGTCACTTTGTATTAATTTGACTGTCTATTTGTAGTAAGTTAACATAAAGTGCTCTTTTATTGGTATTAATCTGGGAAGTTATCATCAAAAAGTAATTTTTTGAAAAACTGGAAAACATTCATATTGCTACAGTGTCGGGCTTCAACTAAAAGCCTAGCCCAAGGGTATCTGGGCTGGGCTCAAGCTCGGGATGGGCTTTTTCCTTCGGGCTTCGGGCTAGGCTTCAGGCTGCCCATGGGCCTTGGGCTTTTGATGAGGCCTAGCAATGGTTATGGTTGTTCACAACGAAATAAGTGGAGAATTAATCTGAGTGGAGGAATTGGGGCCTTTAGATTTTTTTGGAGAGGGTGGGAGTAGATTCGAGATAGTAATTTTTTCTTGGAGAAATATCCAAAACCTCTTTTAAAAATAAAACCATATCTAAAAATCTCATTAAATATTTTTCTTATCCATCTAATCCAAATAAAAAAGAATTATATTCATTAACTCCAACTAGTTAACCTTTTGTTTACTGTTGTTAAAAAAAAAAAGGTGATTCGACTAAAATACTCTTATTTGACATTAAAATGTTTAATGAAAAAAATGCTTATTTAACTAAATTTCTACTTTTATTCTTCTAGTGTAATTAGAATAAAAATTAATTATCATTAATTAATTCTTCTCTAGTGTGCATGTAGGGGGAGGGGGGAAGAAATAGAGAGAGTGAGAGATTTGGGTAAAGAAGGGGCGAAAGGGAAAATTTTGTTAAATGTGCATTTTTGTTATTGAACTTACTAATATAAAATAAGGGTATTCTAGTCAGATCACCTTTTTTTTAGGGTAAATTACATTAAGACCCCTTCTAAAATATGACAATTACAGATACACCCTTTTACGTTTATGGAATTACATTAAAACCCCCTACTTTACAAAATAAACTACAAAAAGACCCCTCTCTCTAACCTTCGTCCATTAATCCATTAAATAATCCTCAATTTTTTTTCAAAATACCCTAACTACCTTTATTGGATGACAACTTCCATGTTAAATGCATATAACTTATCAGTCCAATACATTCATCCAGCACTTTTGAATTTTTTAATTATTATTGATAAACAACTAAAATATAATATCTATACTACCTATAAAAAGATGAATGTGAGAAAAACTTTTGATTGACTAATATATCTTTATTTTAATTTTTGCATACACAGCTACCCTTTTGTATATATAGGAAATATAGCAATATGAAACACATACCTTAATAAGAATTCTAAGGAAACTATAATTTGTATAATAATTAAATAAAACCAAACCCAAATAAGAATTCTAAGGAAACGGAAACTATAATTCATAAAACCCTAATAATGTTAACATATAAATACAAATAGAAACACATTATAAAAATCATAAAACCCTAACACAGGAAAGAACAACTACTATTTCTTGTTCTGCGTCTTCTATGTGCCTTCATTGCTTCTTTTTTCTTCTGGGGCATGGTGCTTTGTCTAGTATGTAGTTTTCAATAAACTTGACTCATATATACAAATTATGTTTAAACATTTAAATCTCTGCCTGCATTGCATGATTAGATTTTTAAATCTCTATTTGAATTGCAAAATTAGCAAGAAAAAGAAGATAATTAAAGACGAATCAGTTGAATGAAAATAAAAAGACGCATGCTTGAACAAAAACAAATGAAAATCCAAATTAAGAGGCCAAAAAAAAAAAAAACCTTGAATTGTATAAGTAAAGTTTTGAATAGCACATATAATTTTTGATTATTTTTGATTATTAGTTTTGAATAGCACATATAATTTTTACATTTTCTTAAACTCTTTGTTTTGTCAAACGTAGCTTATCTTTACGGGATAGAGGGAGTATTATTTTTTAATGAAAAATCAATGGTCCTTGAGTTTATTAATTTGTCACTTTAAGGTTTGCAAAAGTCTTTGGTTTTAGACCTTACGTAAGCTATGTGTGTTCTCCTATCGTTTCCCAAATAAAAAAAATCATCAAAAACTAATTTACTCATAAATAAAATGAGAACATCCTGATCTCATAAATACCAAATTTTTAAAAGAAAAAAAAATCCTAAATATGTACATATTAGGAATATTATTATTTTAATCAAAGACCAATAGAAGTTCTGGATTTGTGTAAGTCTTGGTTTCGATCTCGCGTGGAGTATCTGTTTTCTCCTATGTTTTTCCAATACATATATATTAAAGACTACTTTACTCATAAATAAAATGAGAACCTCCCAATCTCATAAATACTAGATTTTTTAAAGGTGGTAGTGTAGGCCTTATTAGGAACTTGAGTTAGCTTTTAGTGGCATGAATCTATGGGAAGGGTGTAGATTGTAGTATATCAGGAAAAAAAAAAAAAAAAAGAAAAAAAAAAAAGGATGGCATGTCCGTAGGGTTTGCAAAGCCGTGCAAGTCTTGGTTTTGATTTTTATAAGACTAATGTACTAATAATTTGTTATTAAATCTTTCAACTATAGTGTAAATATGTTTTAATTGGAGAAAGAGACAAAGAGTGAAAGATAGAGTCTTTTGTTTCAGCATTGAAAGTTTCACAAAATCTTCAAAGAACTTATGTATAATGAAGTTTCAAAGATAATTTTAAGTACTATGATTTAGGAAAGATAATGAAAAAAAAAATAGTAATTATATCAAAAGAAGTAAAGGATTGAGTGATCAAAGTACTTTCATCTTATGCAAAGGCACGATAAAATTATTAAATTTTAAAAATTATTATCATTATTAAAAAAATAATTTAACTAAAAAAACTTCACGTGCAACGCACGTGTACACCAACTAGTATATATAAAATGCCAAAAAGCTCAAATTTTTTGTCTAATTGATGTGGCAGCCGTTAAATTTGTTCATTAGAAACAATTATTTATTTAATTGATGTGCAAAAAAAAAAAAAAATTGATTTGCCAAGTTGTTACCTTATTTGCCACATTTATACATGCATCCCTATTATTATGATTCTTTTTATTTATTTCTACATATGAGGAAACGGAAAACACTTGCCTCCACCCTTGGGTGGAGGAGTTCTTTCCCTCCTCCCACTCATATTTCACCACTTGTCTAAATAAAGAAGGAGAAATGATTATGTATATGCATTCCTATGTTTACATAATTATGAACACATTTTTATAAATTCATATTTGAGTGTTACATCTTTATGTTAACATGAATGTGTGTCCATGTATTCATATTAACTTATTTATTTGTTTGTGATTTTGAATTCATATTTTTTAAAAATATCTATGACAAGTGGCAAAAAATGAACGAAGGGGGAGTAACTCCTCTACCTTGGGGTTGAGGCAAGTAGCGTCCGAAACGAACAAAAAGGTAAGGCGAAAGGATAGGAGACTGGAATGGGGGGAGGTTGTGGATAATAGTCACCACTGGACGGAGATGTCGAGACGACGGGACGAAGGGATTCCGGGAAAGCCTTCGAGGGGTGGGGGGGGCGCTACAAAGCGATCGTGGGAATAGCCATGCACTTACCTATATGCATGCTGTACTTTACAATTGATGATAACACGATGATTTTAATTTTGAAGTTGGTCATTTGCAGGGTCTTGATTTTGAAGTTGGCTCTCAAGCTGGACACTGTACACCAAATAAGCTGAAGCTATGAACTTCATGAGAAATAGATTTGTAAGGTAAGTCCTTATATGGAACAATTGTTTCAACTGGGTGTGCCTTATTTTTTATTTTTTAAAATTAAATTTGGGGGTTTGTGGTAATGATAAATCATACATTATGAGCATATCTTGATGATTTTGGATTCTTCCTTTCGCAATTAAGCACAGTTATTATTATTATTATTATTATTATTATTATTTTACCCATTTCATTGCAAATTAATTTTGATTTAATTCTCAAATTTAGTTAACAAATTCATCAGTAATTTTCCTTCCCATAAAAAAGTTATGATTTATGATGATTATTAGTTTTTGACATGTTTGTCAAAATTTCTGCTCCAAAGTTGTGTGTTCAATTTTTGCATTCGGGCCAGATAATTTTATGGGAAATCCTTAATGCATCCCAGGGTATGTTGTGAACTTGTGATAAATTTTTTTGAATGTTCACATTATTGGCTGAATGGGGTAATCGGTAATACCACCAATTGTGTCCATTCTAAGCATGGAGATATAATTGGCCGGCGGCATATGTTTCCAATCATGTTGTTTGCTGCCATATATTAAACATTCTCAAGTTAGATTTGATTTTTGGAGCATCCTTTCATCCTATAGCACTACCCATCTCTAAATACCTTTCCGCTAAACCTTGGTCTACACTACTTGTTGTATTGGGTGCTGCATTCAGGTTTGAGGATTGGCACGCAGACAGGCCCTCAAGTTCTGAGAGGCAATTTGCCAATGAAGATGGACTATATCCCAGGAGACCCCGAAAAACTGTAAGCTCAGTTCTGAAAAGTCTCTGGAGAGAAGTTGAAAGTGGTTCTAGAAGGGTTACAAGCTTGGGAAAATCATTTAGCTTCGCTGAAGAATTGGGTTCCAGGAAGAAAATTCTTGACCCACTGGAACCATTTCTTCAGAGGCGGAATAAGTTTTTTGTACTCTCTTGTGTGATTGCCAAGTCTCTGGACCCATTGTTTTTTTACATACCTGTGATAAATGGCAAGAAGAAGTGCCTCACTGTGGACAAAACATTGGCAGTTGCTGCTTGTATCCTTCGTTCATTCATCAACGTCTTTTACGTACTTCATATTGTTTTTCAATTCCATACTAGGTTTATATACCCTTTGTCTCTAGTATTTGGAAGGGGTGAATTGATTGAGGATCAATCAACTAGGAGTTTGGATTAATTATATGCCCTGATCCAACGATTGGTCATTATTCTTTGATGCATTTATCTTGATGTAGAAGTATGGATTTTCCTAAGATTTTGTTGCTTTGTGCTTTATTGCATTCTGTTTAATCTGTTCAGGTTGTGGTATTAGTCATCATCCCCAATTTGAGAGGCCCTGCTGGAAAGAACTTGTTGAAGTTCGTTGTTTTTTCCCAATATGTGCCAAGACTAGTTCTGTTCTACCCATTATACAAAGAAGTAACAAGAACTTCTGGCATACTTACTGAAACAGCATGGGCTGGAGCTGCTTTTAATCTCTTTCTATATATGCTAGCCAGTCATGTGAGTTTGAGTTAGTCATGTTATTCTCCTTAAAAACTATTCTGAGAAATTAGTAAGCCATTGAGACCAATTTTTTGTAACAATTTCCAGTTAATTGTAAATTTGTTTGGCTTTCTCTTACATTTGCATTTTGGCATTTTAGTTTTGGGCTCATTTAGTAAATTTATGACTCAGGTATAGAAATATAGATATACATTAATATGTCAAGTTTGGGCAAAAAAGAAAAGAATATAATGATGAGGGTTTTCTGATATCCAAATGTAATTGATGAACGAGGTAGTATAGTTGGAGCCTGTTGGTACCTTATTTCGATAGACCGACAACTTAGGTGCTGGCAGGATGCATGTCAGGAACTGAAATGTGATGATAGATATTTATATTTTGGAGAGCAGCATACTGGAAACAATGCAATTCTAAATGCTTCATGTCATCTTATTGAGCCAGATGAAATTCAAAATTCGACCATCTTCAACTTTGGAATTCCTTGATGCTCTTCAGTCTGGTGTGGTGGAATCAGGAGATTTTGCACAAAAATTCATTTACTGCTTTTGGTGGGGTCTACGAAATGTTAGGTATGTACATATGATCCTGATCTGTACTAAAACATTCTCATTTGTTCATGTTTACAAATTTCAATTTCTAACGGTTCTAATATTTTATATGTTTCATCTTAAGTTCTCATGTGTTTTTTGAAACATGCAACATGGGCTGGGTGGAAATTTTCAGATGTTGGTTTGATATGATACTGTATAATTCATTTTTATGCGGTAGTCACCTAGGCCAACCCTATTTACTCTCTCAGATCAGTGAAAGCAAGTATTAGAGTGCCCTCAGCAAGCCCTGTCTTTTTGTAGGACAGAGGGAATATATGGTGAATGGCTTAGTGATAAGCCGCTAATGTTAAAAGGATATTATATCCTATCCTTTCTGATTTTCCTCCTTGGGTATTTAGTGAGCCATCTCTATTTCGAGCCAACTTCAAGCAAGAATGACTTCCAATACGCCACTAGTTCTAATAGTCAAAGTATACTGGCATATTAGTGGCCTTTTTGCACATATTCTACCACCTACTCTGCTCCCTCATCCTCATGTTCTGCAACCGTTGCAAAGCCTGTAAGAGATCAGAAATAGAAGTATTATAATCACTGTAAATGAGATACACTAAATCACTATTAGTGTATCTCATCGCAATCTTAGATTGGGTTGGTGTAATTTGATTAGGGAGTTGAGAATATTTGATTAGGCTTGATTTATCTCCAATCCATATTTGGATTGTCTCTACATTTCTATTTAAACCCTAACAAGGGTATTTTGAAATCAAGCAATTCTATTAGGAATCAAGCAATTCTATTATGTGATCAAGCAATTCTATTACAAAACACCACATTCTTTGGAGACTGTATTGTCTTCCACCGGAAGACAAAGTTAATTATGTCCAAAAGACAATGCTCTGATTCATAATTACAAGCATTGCAGTAGAATGTAATTATACATAATTTGCATCCTTTGAGATCTACCCTTTTAACTTATACAAAAATTGCAGTGGTATCTTCATTTATAAGGAATCACATTAGTGGAAAATATCAAGCAAATTGTATGGTAATTGGTCTCATGTTTGCAAAGCAAATTGCGTATTTAACTCTGCTGATCTTTCTTCCTTGATTCTGACACCAAGATCTCAAATTCACTACCAAATATGTCTTCCTGTGATGATATTAATGATCTGGATTTTGTTTTGAAAAGCCCACTCCACATCGTAACTTGTTAATAAATCTTTGGAAGTGAAGCCATTTTTGACCTACACTCTTTCTACAGTTCTCTGGGGCAAAACCTCAATGCAAGCACTTTCGTTGGGGAGATATTATTTGCTATCTTCTTATCAATTTTTGGATTGGTTTTATTTTCGTTACTCGTTGGTAATATCCAGGTAAGGACTCAACATTCTCATTCAACACTCTTCACAATATAATGCAGCACATATGTGTATACACACCTTCTTGTGATTGATATACATACATATGTGATGAGCTAGGAGATCTAAAGTTGTTTCCTGCACTATTATAGAAATATCTGCAGTCCACAACCATCAGAATAGAAGAAATGAGAGTAAAGAGGCAAGATGTGGAGCACTGGATGTCCCACAGTATGCTCCCGGAGAATCTGAGGCGGCGGATTAGAAGATATGAACATTACAAATGGCAAGAAACCAGAGGTGTTGAGAAAGAGTCTCTGATTCGTAATCTTCCTAAGGACCTCAGGAGGGACATAAAGCGCCATCTCTGCTTAGATCTACTCATGACAGTGAGTGCATTTCTAAATCTTGTCTATGCTTCTACGTGGTGGTCTTGTTCCACTGCCATTAATGTGGCTTGGCACGTTTCTCCTTTCGCCTTGAAACGAAAAGCCTAACCTTTTCACATCTCTTTCAAATATACCATTGTCTCATCAATCATACATTCAGTTGGAAAATATTTTCTCCTGAAACCTGCCTAATTAAATTTTTGTCTGAGTTTCAGCTATAACATTGATCAACTCTTTTCTTTAGGTGCTGATGTTTGAGAAAATGGATGAACGGTTATTGGAAGCAATGTGCAACCGTCTCAAGCCAGTTCTTTACACAGAGAAGAGCTTCATAATTCATGAGGGGGATCTGGTTGACGAGATGCTCCTTATCATGTGAGGTAATCTATTGACCACAACTACCTATGGTGGAAAAACTGGCTTCTTCAACTCCTGTTTATATCAAGGCCAATGACTTTTGTGGCGAAGAGCTTTCTACGTGGGCCCTGGATCCCAATTCCTCCTCCAATCTCCCCACCTCAACCAGAACAGTCGGAGCGCTGACAGAGGTTGAGGCCTTTGCTTTAATGGCTGATGACTTGAAGTTTGTGGGCTCCCGGTTCCGGCGTCTTCACAGCGAGATGTTGCAACATACTTTCGGGTAATGTTTTTACCATCTTAATGCTAACCAAATAACATCAATGATCATCCAGATGTATGGGTTAGGCTATCTACAAAGTGCTAAATTGGGTGCCAAAGCTTTTGAGTTACTATAATTTTTGGTATTATGATCCTTCATAGCTGTGCCATGATGTTTACTGTTGATAATTGTGGTAACAGGGTCATAATGGCTGTTATTGCACTCATCATGGTTTCAGGTTCTACTCGCAGCAGTGGAGGGCATGGGCAGCTCGTTTTATACAAGCAGCTTGGCGTCAGTATCATAAGAGGAAGCTCAGAAAGTTTTTACGTGAGGAGGAAGACAGGCTGCAAGATGCTTTGGCAAAAGAGGCTGGGACCTCCTCAAGCCTTGGTGTCACTATATACGCATCAAGGTTTGCTACCAATGCACTACGAACTTTGCCACGCAGTGGTGCAAAGAATGCCATATTGCCACAAAGATTACAGCCAATGTTGCCCCAGAAACCAGCTGAGCCTGATTTCACTCACTGTTAAAGACGGTTATTGAGGTGTAATTTTATCTTGTGATTTTTGTTCCAAGTTTTGTACCATATGTGGGTTCAAATGCGAGAGGTCAGAGGTCTCTCTATAATATCTGGACTTGATTTCAGGTCCAGTCGTGTTTCACCATAAAACATTTTGACATTTATGGTGTGAAGTTTGTTTGTTTGCTTGTTCCTTCCTTTTGTTTTGTACTTTCATGCCCGTCGATAGAAGATTAACGCAAAGTCCACACCCTGCATAACCCCCTTTCTTATATTGGTGTCGATCAAGTCTCGAACTCCTTTCTTATAAGATGGGAGAGATCTCTCAGGATACAAGGCTAACGGTACAATGTTAGTTTTTCTTATAGTATTACTAGTAGAGACCCGGGCAATGTGCCGTTCAAAACTTATGAATAAAATCGAAAACGTCACTTTATTATCAATACTAATAATAATTATGTCCAATCATAAATTCTATCACTAATATCACATTGTTAATATTAGATTATTTCGAAAGTAAATAGATGTTGAAAAATGAAAAATGAATGTAAAAGAAGTTTATTTTCAAAATGAAAAACATTATTTAATTCAAAATTTTCACTTGGCATCATCCAAATAGATATTTTTGCATATCGAGTGATATAATACTGTCAATTTGAATTGGGTACCTACTCCAACAACAACAACAAAAAGGAAAAGAAAAAAAAAAAAAAAAGACAACCAGCAATAGTGATTATGTATGTCATCCAACATCATTACACACTTGCAACATGTTACCATACCCTCAAATAATATAAAAACCTCCCTATGCTCCAACTTAGCTAACACCGATTATAAGAAAGCCAATGTCTACAAAACTCATCTTACAGGCAAAATAACCTAGACATAACTCAAAAATTACATATAGTATAGGCAATTGGAAAACTCTCAAACAGTCGAAATACATTAGTAGATCTACAACCCAATACAATTAAATATATCATTATTGATTACTCACGAGTTTAACCAAATCCCGATATGGGACTAAGTGATTTAAAAAAAGAATTGTAGACCATTAAAAAATCAGATTAGCTGAAAGAGAGAGATACGATTTACATGAAATTATTGGGCTTGAACTACGGCTTCTACGTTGCCGAGGAAAGAAATGGAGGAGGAGGTGGGGCGATATCATATAGTTCTTCGTTGAAAAATATGGAGATGGAAATGAAGAGGAGCGAACGGTTATGATGGAATGATCAACCTTTACTATAAGGAATGTTTTTTAAATATTAAGATTTCAATTATGGAATGGACAATCTTTTCTATAAAGACTGTTTAAATTTTAAGTTATGATTTTAATATATAATTTTAGCCATAGGGTCACATCAGCTTAGTAGTAAAGCTAGAGTGAAGGAGAAAGAAGAATGAACATGAGAAGAACATTTAGGTGGAAATGATAGAGAGCTATGCCACGTCAACGAAGAGGTAAATGTATACTAAGATGTCCACAAAAGCAAAGGAGAATTACGTTTGCATGTCTAGCCATGTTCTTAAAAATAGTTATACATATAGATGTATGTATATAGTTTTGATCGGGTGAGTACATTTTCACCTAACTTATATTAGTACCATGTATTGGGAGTACGTTATACCTTGTTCATTGGTCTAATATATCCTGTGACCCACTAATGCATGATGTACAACTCTCAATGCAAGAGTTAATATAACTTATATTAGCATGTGCTCACCTGAACATTATCCTATATATATATATATATATATATATATATATATATATTGATTTGGGTAATTTCCTATTTATATTGTTGATAACAAAAAACTACCAACAACTAAGTCTTCATGTAGTCCCCCTGTGTTCTTCAAGTGTACCTACAAAACAAGGCTCAAAGTGACCGATACCCCTTTGATGCTTAAGTCAGTAACTCGAAAATAAGCATGGTATGGAGAACATGAGTTATACGTACTTTGTATAGTATAGAGCTCTTTATTTGTGGTGGGTTTCTTACTCTTTATCAACTTAGGAGGCTAGAATCCTTGTAGGACTAGATTAACAAGGGATAACATCAATCCCTTTATTTTTAGGAATGAAATTCTTTGTTTTAAGATTTGATTAAATAATTAATATTAAATAGGGGTGTGGTTATTTATACCATTATTTTTTCTCTCTACACTACACATATTATTTAATGATTTTTTTTTTTTTTAATTTCTATTATACCCTTGAGAAAAATGATTGATAAGGATAAAATAATTTAAATACATAAACAAATTTGCTTTCCACACCCATTAACATATACCTGCAATCATGAAAACTTTCTTTCAAACTTTAACCACAAATCTATGATGTCTTTTAAACCTTAACTATTGTTCAGGTTTCTTATGCCTTTTTAAATAATAGACAAGTAAATCGACATTTGGAATGCTTCTAGCGATAAAAATGTGTGTTTTTTTTCCATTAAAAATTGTTATGTTTCGATTTATGAAGTTTGTGGGTCGCGTTTTGTAATAACACATCTTTTTTTCCCATTAAAAGTTGTGATGATAGATTTGCATTTTATACTCGTTTCAGTTTTCTCTGGACCTATTGAAATGTCACTAGGTCTACTAATGACATCTTCCCAAAGAATACATATAAAAAAAATTTCTTAACACGCATTTACAATACATGTAACCAGGATACCCGCCAGGTTTAGTCCATTGTTACGATAACTTCCCAGATTGTTCTTTACCAAGACTTTTCAAAGAACGGTGACCCTCATTTGCCAATCTAACACTCTCCTTTCCCTTTCTTTTGTCCATTTTCTATTCTCCAAAACAATTTCTCACATGTCTTAATGGCTGGACCATAAGAATATTCGTGTTATCAACTGCTATATCACCTACACAACTTCTTCGAACTAATTTCGGAGTGGGACTCCAAATTAAGTAGCAATGGCTTTTCCAATTGTTCACATTGGTGCCATGAGAAATGTCAACATCCATTTTCCATTCCAAACAATACTCTTGACGAAAGTGACGATGACGTGGTATCATAGTGGTGCAAGAATTTTATCGTGGAGCAGTGATTTTCTGGTAGTCATTGGGTCAATTCATTGTTAATGCATATCACACGGAACCAATTCATATACCCACCTACGTCAAGTCCAATGGTACGCTTTAATGCTTTACTTTTCTTTCCCTGTCGTTGACGCATTGGCTTTCACCAAGTTATTGAAAGGATAGTCTTTGTTTTTTGGGTGCGAATTGTAAGAATAGTCTCGTTAAAACTGCTATATAACCGATTGTGAGTGAAAATACCATAAGAATGTTGTAAGAACAGCCTCGTTAAAACTGTGCTATGTAGCGATTTTGCAGTGGGGCTGGCTCTCTACTCTCAAAAGAACCAAATATATTTTTGTCCATTTTAAGATTAAAGAAATTCATAGTAACCTTTTTTTTTCTCCATCTAGCTTTACCTTGTTACAGTTGAGGAGTCCTCGACGTGGTGGCTAGTGCGCTTTGATACCAAATAATACTTACTTTGGGTAGAACTCACCTTTGAAAATTGGCTTGTAAAAGGAAGTTGCCTAAGAGCTAATATATGTTGGAATTTGTTTTTAATTCTTTTTTTAACCCATTTTGTTAAGTTGGGTCTTTTTTGACCTAGCCCGACCCGCTCACTTATTTTATAACCCACTTTATATAAGGGGTTGTTTTTAAGTTTTCATTCTTATGCAAAGAGAGCCACTTGGGAGCCGTCATTGGGTGTAAAGGAGATCTAGAGATTTTGTGAGTATTCTTATTCTTGTATTCTCTTGAACACATAGTGGATTAATCATTGCCGCCCGTGGACGTAGGCATCTTGCTAAACCACGTAAATCTTGTGTCTCCTTTTTTTTTTGTGTTTGTTTATTTTTTTTTGCTTGGCTTGATTCACTTGTTTTTGTTTGATTAATCACTTTCACCATCATAAAAATTGTTTGTTTATCGCGCTTCCGCACAACAAACTGGTATCAGAGCTTAGGTTTCGACCTAGGAGTTGGATTTTGTAATACCCGTAATTTTTAAATAGGGTATTAAGGGGTTAATCTATGGTTAACGTAGCTAATCCCTTGATTTTTCGAATGATTACATGCATGGGTAATGCATGTGTATGATATTATGATGTTGGATGTATTTTGATGCTTGTGTTGGTGCATTGAGTATCTTTCGGGTGCGTTTAGCCTTATTTGCAACTTAAGGGTTTAAGCTGCTGAAATTTGGCTAAGTGTGGGGAAAAAGTGAATTTTCGTAAATCTTCGTTTTAAAGGATAATTTTTGGCGGTAATGGGAGTTTATAATATTATAAGACATTGGTGATTTTATGGGAATTTATTAGCATGTTTGGATTGGGTTCCACGCATGTTTGTTTTAGGAAAATCTGTCGGGAGACGGATTTTGTACTAAAACTTGGAAATGAGATTTTGATATATTGGGTATTTGATTTTTTTGATATTTTATTTGGATTCAAATGGGGGGTTATTTGCTTATTTTCATTAAATAACTTAAAGTAAAAGGATAATATAAAAATGGAGAAGATTACTTAAATGTTTTGGATGAAAATAAGGCTGATGTCTGTGCTGATGAGGTGTAGTCTGACTGACTGCCAATTTTTCTGCTGACTGTGTGTTTCAGACGTCTGAAATACATTTCAGACGTCTGAAAGTGACATTTCAGACGTCTGAAAGTTACATTAAGACGTCTGAAAGTTCCAGAGAGCGAGGTTTTCTGGAGTATAGTTTCAGACGTCTGAAACTACATTTCAGACGTCTGAAAGTTGCGATCTGCAGATTTCATAAAGGGTTAAAATGACATTTTTGCCCCCCTTTTCTATATAAACCCATCTAACTCGTCCCAAACACTCCAGATCTGGGTTTTAGAGTATGGGAGAGCTAGAGAGAGAATGGGAGAGAAAGAGAGGGTACGGTGGAGAGAGAAAGAGCTTCTCCCTCCATTTTCATGGGTTTTCATGCATTTTTGGGTATTCTCTCTCCATTTCTAGCTAGGGTTCACTTTTGGATGGCAGGAGAGAGCATCATTCATGGCATTTGGAGTTAGGGTTTCTTGTTTGGGCTCACACATGTGTCTTGGAGCTTGCTCTTGGTGGATTTGAGCTTGGATTTCATGGGATTTGGCATGGATGTTCATCCTCACCAATTCCTTTGCATTTTAGAGGTATTTTCTCACACTTAAAGGTTAGGGTTTGTATTCTTTTGAGGGTTTATCATCTCATTCTTACATTTTTTTGGGTTATTCATGCATATTGGGGAGTTTTGGTGGCGATTTGGAGTTGGGACCTCCATTACCTTCATCAACCAAGTCATTTGGGAGCTAGGGCTTGGACTGGGAGTTTGCATTTGCATCATAGGGCTTGGATTTCATACCCACAACATCAAAGGTTACATTTTTCTACGCATTTGGTTGAGGTAGGTGCAATTTACATAGGTTTAAACTATGGACATGATAATATGGTATATATTATCATATTATTTGGTATTCTTGGGCTTAGAATATGTATATATACATGATTTATGGAATAAATCTTGAATGGAACATTGGGTATTTGATAACGTAAATTGGAAATTACGTTTATTAATGAGTTGGTTCGTTTTATACATTCTATAGAATATAATTGTATAGATTTTATGGGTATTTATGTTGTTAACATAAATTGGTATAATTATGTGATTATTCCCATGATGGTTTATGTGGTATATTTTTGGAAGTGATTTTGGTTAAAATCATTTTATGGTTTATCGCACTGCATGTTGGGCATAATCATGCATCAAATGGACTTAATGAATACTGGGTAAAAGTATTGCATAAAAAGGGGTCATTGGAATTGGACTACTTGCAGTCAATGGGACTTTGCGGTGTTTTCCATTCCTTTGGTCCTGGGGTACTTTCCGGTTCCAGGTAGGAACCCTTGTGTTCCCGAATCAGAGGCTACTTTCCGGTTCCAGGTAGGAACCCTTGTGTTGTCCTCTTGGAGGTTGGGTTTAAATCCTCCGTTTCCGCGCGAAGACTCCTGCGAGAGTGGTTGGTAATAAATGGATTTAATGTAAATTGGACATGAGTCACATGCATTGGGCATTATGCATTATTTATTTTAAGTTATGGGTTATAACTTATTTTGGGATTTGTAATATACTCGGTTAGTATATTTTGATGTAAATGATATAATTGGTTTTATTTATATCATTGCTTTAGTTTACTATGCCAAATTGTATCTACTGAGTCGTCGGACTCACGCCTATTATTTTAAATGTTTTTCAGTATTACAGGACATGAAGTTATGCGGAGGCACGCTTTCTTGGGATTTATTAATGTATTTTCATAGGATAAATGAATGTATTTCGTTAAATTTTATTCGAGCCATTGGCGAATGTAATTGTAAATTTAATCCGGGTTGTAATTTTAATTACTTATGGTTGTGTGTATGTGGAATGCGATGCATGGGATGATACCACTTCCATGGATGACAGGAAATTTTATGTATGGATTTTTATAACAGGTTTTCACGATGGTATGTCCTATCTATGGATGGGTCATGCCGAAAATTTTTAAAATGATTGAGGATTTTAACACGTGTCATCCATGTTTTTATCAAGGGATTTATTAAAGAAAAAGCTTGTTTTATTATTATTGATCACGGCTTAATTAATTTGGGTCGTGACAGATTTGTTGATCGTTTGTATTTGGGTGTGGATCTGATTAATGGCGGAATTGAGTTCAAAAATTTCGTCACAGAAAAATTCGTCTACAAGCATTTCATCAACGGTTAGAACTATGGTTTTGAATGCAAAATTCGAAGTTGAAAAATTTGATGGAATGAATAACTTCGATATGTGGCAGTGCGAAGTTTTGGATGTTCTTACTCAACAAGAGTTAGATATTGCTTTGGAGGATAAACCCGTTGATTTAGATGAAAAGGATTTGGTGAAGATTAATCGTCAAGCTTGCAGCACGATCAAGCTTTGTCTTGCTAAGGATGAAAAATACTTTGTTATGAGGGAGACTTCGGCTAAACAATTGTGGAAAAAAATGGAGGACAAATACATGACCAAGAGCATGGAAAATCGGTTCTATTTGAAGAAGAAGCTCTTCTGTTTCAACTACAAGCAAGGTATTTCGATAACTGAGCACTTGAATGGTTTTAATAAAATTCTTGCTAATTTGCAAAATTTAGATGTTGAAATTTCGGATGAAGATAAAGCCTAATCATTATTAAATTCCTGACTTGATTCATATGATCATTTGACTACTACTTTGCTGTATGGGAAAGATACAATTAAATATGATAATGTGTCTAATGCTTTGATGAATAATGAGTATCGGAAGAAGGACCAGCTTGTTCATAGGGATTTACCATCAGAGGCTTTGATAGCAAGGGGTAGGAGTGAGGACAGAAAATTTGGTGGACGGGGTAAGTCTCGTTCTAAGATGAGAGGCGCATCGTTTGATAGAAAAATTCTTGCAAAGGATGAGTGTGCTTTCTGTTATAACAAAAGGCATTGGAAGAAGGATTGTCTGAAGCTGCAAAATAAAATTGGTGAGGGTTCAAATGCAAATGTAGCATGTCTAGATGTTAGGCATGAAGATTTAGCTTTGACTATTTCATCATTGGTTGGCCATTCAGATGAGTGGATTTTGGATTCGGGGTGTTCCTATCATATGTGTCCCAACAAGGAATTGTTTTCTAACTTTCAGGAGTTAGATGGTGGAATTGTTTTAATGGGTAATGATAATGCTTGTAAAACAGAAGAGATAGGAAACATTCGTTTAAAGTTGCATGATGGAACAATTAGAGTTTTGACAGATGTTCGGTATGTACCGGATTTGAAGAAAAATCTCATCTCATTGGGAACTTTTGATTCAAAGGACTACAAAATTACTATAGAAGGTGGAGTTCTTAAAGTGGTACGTGGTGCGTTCGTTGTATTGAAAGGTACTCGAAAAGGTAATTTGTATTTTTTGGATAGGAGTACAGTCACAGGGAGAGTCGCCGTTTCTAACTGTTCAGAGGGTAGTGAATCTGATACTTCTAGACTTTGGCATATGCGCTTAGGGCATGCCGGTGAAAAGGCTTTGCAGGGATTAATAAAGCAAGGTCTATTGAAGGGCGCTAAGACAGGAAAATTGGGATTTTGTGAGTAGTGTACTTTGGGTAAGTAGACTAGAGTGAAGTTTGATACTGTAATTCATTGCACAAAGGGGACTCTTGATTATGTTCACACAGATGTGTGGGGACCTTCTAAAGTTGCATTTTTGGGAGGTAAGCATTGGTTTACGTCTTTTGTTGATGACTATTCCAAGAGAGTTTGGGTGTACACTATGCGGCATAAATGTGAAGTTCTGGATGTGTTTCTGAATTGGAAGAAAATGATTGAGACTCAAACAGGAAGGAAAATCAAGAGGCTCAGGTCAGACAATGGTGGTGAGTACAAGTTAGATCCATTCTTCAAAGTATGCCAAGATAAAGGAATAGTTAGACACTTCATAGTCAGAGATACACAGCAGCAGAATGGGGTGGCAGAACGCATGAATCATACTTTTCTGGAGAAAGTGAGATGTATGTTGCTCGACTCTGGTTTGGGCAAAGCATTTTGGGCTAAAGCTGTGACATATGCATGCCGTCTTAACAATAGATTGCCTACAGCTGCAAATGATGGAAAAACACCTTTAGAGGTATGGTCTGGAAAACCTGCTACAGATTATGATAAATTACATGTATTTGGTTGTCCTGCATATTTTCATGTGAAGGAAATTAAATTAGATCCTAGAGCCAAAAAAGCCATATTTTTGGGCTTTAGCACAGGTGTGAAGGGATATAGACTGTGGTGTCCCGAATTGAAAAAACTTGTTCTAAGCAGGGATGTTACTTTTGATGAGTCCGAGATGTTGAATCAGCAGAAGCAAAAAAATTCTTAAATAGAGAATATGAATATGGGTACTTCGCAACAGGTGGAGTTAGAAGCTCTAGTGGTTATAAAGAAAACTGTTCAGACAATTGATGTTGTTGATTCAATTGATGAGGACTTAGACTTAGATGTGGTGGAAGCACAGGTATAGGAAATTCCACAACAATCAAAATCTATTGCAGTTGGTAGATCGAGAAGAGAAATTCAGAAACCTACTAGATTTACTGACGTGGTGGCCTATGCACTTCCAGTTATGGATGATGATATTCCATTGACTTACAGAGAAGCCTCATAGAATTCCAAAAGTGTACAATGGAAAAAAGCAATGGATGATGAAATGGAGTCACTGCACAAGAATCAGACTTAAGAGTTGGTACAGCTTCCAAAAGGAAAGAAAGCAATTGGTTGCAAGTGGGTATATGCTAAGAAGGAAGGTTCTCTAGGGAAAGAATGTGTGAGATTCAAGGCTAGGTTGGTGGCTAAAGGTTACGCACAAAATGAAGGGATAGACTACAATGAGGTATTCTCTCCAGTTGTCAAGCATTCTTCTATTTGAATTTTGCTAGCATTAGTTGCACAGTTTGATCTTGAGTTAGCCCAACTCGATGTCAAAACTGCTTTTTTGCATGGAGATTTGAATGAGGAAATTTATATGACTCAACCAGATGGATTTACAGTTGCTGGTAAAGAAAATTATACTTGCAAACTGAAGAAGTCGCTGTATGGTTTGAAGTAGTCTCCAAGATAGTGGTTCAAGCGATTTGATCAGTTTATGACAGGGCAGAAATATACCAGGAGTCATTTTGATCATTATGTGTATTTTCATAAGTTTCGTGATGGTTCTTTTATTTAATTGCTCTTATATGTAGATGATATGCTTATTGCATCAAAGAGTAAGGTAGAGATAGACAGGTTGAAGATTCAGTTAAGTAAGGAATTTGAAATGAAAGATCTTGGTGAAGCTAAGAAAATACTTGGTATGGAAATCAAGAAAGATAGAGTGAAGGGCACAGTTTGTCTGTCACAAGCACAGTATTTGAAGAAAGTTTTGCAGATGTTTGATATAGATGGCAAAACAAAATCAATTAGTACACCTTTGGCCCCTCATTTTAAACTTTCTACTTTGATGTCTCCGCACACAAATGATGAGCATAAGTATATGGCTCAACTTCCATATGCAAACGCAGTTGGTGCTTTGATGTATGCTATGGTGTGCACGAGACCTAATATTTCACACGCTGTCAGTATAGCTAGCCAGTATATGCATGACCAGGGTAAAGGGCACTGGCAGGCAGTGAAGTGGATTTTACGATACATCTAGCGTACAGTGGATGTTAGTTTGATGTTTGAGAGGGATGACAGACTTGGTCAGCATGTGGTTGGTTATGTGGATTCAGATTATGTTGGTGATTTGGATAAATGTCGATTTACTACAGGATATGTGTTTACTCTTGTAAAGGACTGGTGAGTTGGAGGTTTACGTTGCAGTCAATAATTGCTTTGTCTACTACAGAGACAGAGTACATGGTGGTGACAAAGGCCATTAAGGAGGCCATTTGGCTACATGGGTTGGTTGAGGACTTAGGGATTGTTCAGAAGCACGTTGAGGTCTAATGCGACAGTCAAAGTGCAATTTGTTTAGCAAAGAACCAAGTTCATTATGCTCGGACAAAACATATTGATGTTCGTTTCCATTTTGTTAATAAAGTTGTGAACGAGGGAGACATTCTCCTTCAGAAGATTGGGACTGCAGATAACCCTGCAAATATGTTGACTAAGGTGGTGACTAGGGTCAAGTTTAATCACTATTTGAACTTGATCAATATCTCTCACGTTTGAGCACCTACGGGTGTATGGCGCCTAAGGGCGCATTTGGAGGCAGTGATGATTTGTTTGCTTTGTTTGGATGGTTTGGTTGAATTCAAGCCAAGGTGGAGATTTGTTAGAATTTGTCTTTAATTCTTTCTTTAACCCATTTTATTAAGTTGGGTCTTTTTTGACCCAATCCGACCCGCTCACTTATGTTATAACCCATTTTATATAAGGGGTTGTCTTTAGGGCTTTATCCATATGCAAAGAGAGCCACTTGGGAGCCGTCATTGGGTATAAAGGGGATCTAGGGATTTTGTGAGTATTCTTACTCTTGTATTCTTTTGAACACATAGTGGATTAATCATCACCGCCCATAGACGTAGGCATCTTGCCGAACCACGTAAATCTTATGTCTCCTTTTCTTTGTGTGTTTGTTTGTTTGTTTTATTTTTTTTTATTTATTTTTTTTTGCTTGGCTCGATTCACTTGTTTTTGTTTGATTAATCACTTCCACCATCATAAAAATTGTTTGTTTATTGCGCTTCCATAAAACAATATATACATGGTCAAACCCATATTTAACCGATGTGAGACATTAAGATCATAACAATATGGTAAGTAAAACCGATGTTAGAAAAATAAATTGAGCATTGGTCATATAATTACTAGGCATTTTGGTTGGCTAGTTAGCAAATTAAAGCTTGGACAATCAAACTTTGAAATGTTGTTACAATCCAAATCCAAATCCAAATCCAAACGTATAAGAGTCAGCAAATCCACATCCTAATGTTCAAAATCATGCAATGTGCTTTTACAATTTTTAATTTCTTTCAATTAACCATAGTGCTAGACGTTGTTTAAGCAAAAAAAAATAAAAAATAGTCGCATGAATATCATCAAAAGGAAACTCTTTTTTGTCTTTTTGCGTAGGCGAAGTGTTGTTTATTGAAAGAAATTAAAAATTTTGAGAGCACATTCAATGGCAGAGCTAAGGGCCTATGGGGGCACGTGCCCCCAAAGGCCTTAGACAAATTTTCTTTTTTTTTTTGGGGATAAGTTACCATTTGATAACTATTTACTAACATAATGCCAAAGCAAGGAAGACGGTAGTCATTTTTAAGTATATATACTGTAACGCCCCAAAATTTATAAACCATTAACACGTACAATTTTTTTTTTTAATTTATTTTTTATTAAGCTCTGTATAAATAAACCTTTTCAAAAATAAATTTCCTTTGAAAATACTGAGTATTGCGCAGCCGCGGGTAGCGATAGTTAATCTAAAACTCATCATTAATATACATTGGCCAACCAAATGAATAAAATTACATCAACTTTAAATAAAAATAAATATACATAATAGTCTCTCCAAATCTCGACTCCAATTCTATTACGTGTCTCCAATAATGATCACCTGAAAATATATTGGGGTGAGCGAACAACAGCCTAGTAGGAAATCCAATTCCTATACAATAAATAATGTTTCAAATATCACATGCAAGCATTTATATATTCAAAATAGTATATAAATCAAATAATATGAACTCCAAATCATAAATCTCAAATATAATCCACTAATCAATAATAATTCAATTTCCAAATATATTAGCCTTAATAAAATCAATCATCATAATCCATGACATCAAATAATCTCATCATCAATATTTATTACTTTGCATAAATCAAATCTTAACATATATTTTAAAATAATCATCATTCACTATACAAGAATTAAACCCCCTACCTAAAAAATGAGTGAATAAAATGAAAAACCACAACTGTAAACGCGTAGATCTGCTCAAGAAATAAAAAATCCATACTGATAAGAATCGGATTGGAGCTCCTATGCTTCGACGATGGACCGTCGGCCTCTACCTCTCTCAGCTTCCTTCCTGCTCCTTTCTCCTTCTCTTCTTATCTATTTATTTCTTCTCTCCCGTCCCTGTCTTTTTTTTCTCTCTCTTCCTTTCTTTCTTCTCTTCTCACGTCCTTATCTCCTTTCTTTTTCTTTCCTTCTTTTTTTCTACACCTAATCCCTGCATCTTTCTTCCTTATTTATTTTCTTCTTTTGGCCTTTTTTCTCTTCTTTTATTCTTTTCTTTTCTTATCTTCTGTTGACTTTTCTTTCATCAAGTTATATATATATATATATATATATATATATATATATATATATATGACAATTTAATCATTTTCTCCACCCATAGTAATTTAATACAATATCTCCCAATATCCAACTAACATTATTTTTATTTTCTATATAAAATATTTAAATTTATCACCCTATGTATAATTCTATCAAATATACACGTAAAATAAATCAATAAATATTCAGAGTATTACATATACAGTCCATTTGTAATAAGTTGATAAAAAAATCTTTTTTTTTTTGCATTACATTGGTAAATGATTACTATAAAAATAATTTTATTAAAAAAAATATAGAGCTTTTAGTTCCCACTTTACAAAATTTTTACGGTACCCCTATTGGAGATAACTCCTAACCCTTCCTCTAAGCACATTAAATGGTTTTAAACGTTAAGAGCAATCCGCTTGCCCCAATATTTGGGAGATTTTTGTAATATACCCAAAAAAAAAAAAAAAAAAAAAAAAAAGAAAGAATTTTATTTTATTGCGTGGAGAGTTGGCTTACTGAGTCGATCGTTGACGCCCTTTCTAACCAAATCTGTCTCCAAGATATTTCTCCACGAAGCAGCCTCACCGACGAAAACCTCATTAAAAGCTAACTTTTTTCCATATGTGCATGATCTTCATCCACGGAAGCATCGGTTGCAGGGAGACCACTTATTTTCCAAAATTACATGTAATTTTTCTTCTCTCTCCATTCTATTTAGTCTTAGTTTTCTCAGCTATTAAACAAAAAGTAATATTTGATTTCGTTCTTTTATCTTGCTGTTTTCTTTTTTAGCACTATACCATGCATTTGTGGTGCATACAGAACTTCAGATGTTGAATTCGTTAAAGAATTGCTTTTGAAATTTAATTTTGTTTATTTGTTGGTTTTTTTTTTTTTTTTGTTGATAAAATGAACATGTAGTAACCAGGTACTTACTCACTGCACCGTGAAACGTCTCTTACTAGATCTAACCACCATCTGCCCAAAAAAGTAATAATAAAAATCTAACCACCATAAATGGTTGTGGCCACTTTCGCTATTCATTTGCTGTTGAATTTACCATTAGGGAGCTCCCAAGGCCGGAAGCCCTATGAACCCAGAATTGAGCCTCCACAACACCACCTTAGGCAACCCCCCCCCCCCCCCCCCCCCTTTTTTTTTTTCCGGGCGGAGATGGTTTGGGTGTTTTTACTTTAATTTTTTGATCAGCAAAATAAAATATTATTAATTACTCTCTCTGTTTCACAAAGATAGATCAAGTTTGATAAAACACGTAGTTTAAGAAAAATCATCATTGCATTAACTTGTCACTTTTTAAGTTTCATCTTTCCAAAAGTACTCTCTCCTATTTGGTATTGAGTTTTATGTTGAAAGTAATTATTGAAATAAGAAAGAGTAGTATAAGAGAGTTAAAAAAATTTATGATTTACCTTTTTAAAGTGGACAAACATTTTGAGATAAAAAAATAGCAAAAAATGCTATCTTTCGGAGGTAGTATAAGAGGAGGAACAATTAGTACCAACAAGGAAAAAAAAAATCCTGACTACAACAATGTTAGGAGGCAAATCCTGACTGCATAGAAAATCCTGGGGGTGGTTTTCCTTTAGCGTCTTGCTAAATTTGGATGCTTTTCCCCTGGACTTAGCTTGGTGTTGTATTTGGGTGGTGGCTCTTGTTTGAGATTGTAATAGTTTGAGTTTTGATTAATAAAATTGATTTTCTTTTGCTGATAAAAAAAAAATCCTGACTGCATAGAGTAGCTAAATCTGCACCTCCCTCATTACCAAAGCCACAATAGCCCAAGCTTGGGATAAAGTGAATTCACGTCTCAAATGGGGGTTGAGTGATTATGGGTTTGGGGATGCGTTGATGGTGGCGGCGGAATGAGGGATTGGTGCTGAAGTGCTGAACATTGGTGATTCATCTGGTTCTTTGAGCGTGAGAGAGGAGATAGGTGAAGAGCTGAAGATGGGTATAAATGTCATCGTGTGTAATGAAGAGATTGTGAGGAGCGCCGGAGGTCATGGGTGGAGACAAATAGCGCTACCCTTAATGGAATTGTTCCTTTTGGTGATAAAATTTTTTTTATGAAATTTGGATTTTATGCATAATAATGATCATATAGAAGGACTAATGCATATAGGGGCAGAGTCAAAAAAGTAATCGGGGTGGGTCAAGACATTAATTAATTTACTCAAACGGGGTTTTGTCCATGTAGATAACTAGATGAGGTCCATAGTGTAATTTACCCTTTAAAAAAAATTAAGATTGAATTGAACGTTTGAAAACAAAAAAGGTTTTGAATTTTGGCTCTTGTGGGAGAGTCATATTTTAGGGAGAAATAAAATTTT
Organism: Liquidambar formosana; assembly: GCA_039720395.1. Lineage (NCBI taxonomy): Eukaryota > Viridiplantae > Streptophyta > Magnoliopsida > Saxifragales > Altingiaceae > Liquidambar > Liquidambar formosana. Next base: position 2,735,491 of record CM077827.1, on the reverse strand, counting down.
GAGGGTGGTTATTGTTACCCTTAAATTTTATTTTCCCACCCCAATAATTTTTATTTATTAAGATTTTACGAAAAATGTAAAACATTTTTTGTGAAAATTGGCAATGTTGTCTACTAAAAAACATTATTTTGAACAATTTTGTAGAAAAAAGGTTCTCCAAAATTTGTCGTTTAAATGGATTATTTAGTTATTTATTGTCTTTATTATATTTTTGATAAAAAAATCCACTTAAAGGAAAGATTTTGAAAAAACTTTTTTCTACAAAATTATTTAAAATAATGTTTTATAGTGGACTGTTTCTTTTTGGGTAAAATACATCTACACCCCCTCAATTTACTGACTATTACACTGACCTCCTGTACTTTCTAAAATTACACTGACCTCCTGTCAGAACAGCTTAGTTAACGGTGTAAACGGAATTACGAAATGACCAATATACCCTTCTCTTAAAACACAGCCGTTTTAGTGTTTCAGTAGATTATTTGGAACCCATTTGTGCTTCCATCAGACAGAGACGAGAAGAGAGATTTCTAAGGCTCTTGTACCAATTGTGCTTCGATCCGACAGAGACGAGAAGAGAGGAGGCCGGCAGCCATGGGATGGGGGAACGGAAAGAATGGATGTGGGATCTCCGATGGGTTGACACCGGCAGCCATGGGGATATCGTGCTTTCTCTGACGGGAGGGCAAAGGGGACGGAGAGGAGCAGAGGCGAGAGGAGAAAGAGTTCGCCGGTGTTCTCCTCCCTAACCTTGTGAAGCTCGCACAGCTATTGTGAGGCTCGCACGGCCACTCGCTAAACCCCTCACACCATGTGACCCAAACCCCTCACACCATGTGACCCTCCCCCATCACAGCAAATCCCCCTCTCAAAACGCATCTCAAAACGCATCTCAGATTGTCCTCATCTCACTGCCACCGCAACTCTCCACGAAGCTCACCGCGAAGATGATCATCGTCGGCGAAGCGCTCTCCGTCATAGCCTTACTAGTCCAGCGACTCACCCTACGCTCTCCCTCACCTTCACGCTATCCCTTCACACAGCCGGCGAACTGGTGCGGCTTCGTGGTTAGCCCTTTCAGATCTGACCCCCTTCCCTTTCCACAACCCTTTCTTTCTCACATCCGGTGACACTCCGGCGGACCCGGTGAAGCACACCGCTGGCAAACCAGAGTGCAGTCATCCATTTGGGTTTCTGGCAGCTTTTTTTTTTGTTTTTTTTTTTTTTTTTCGTTTCTCTACAAACCCTCACATGGCTAAGCAAAATGGATTGGGGGGGGGGGGGGAGGATGATCTGAAGGGGTGGGGGGAGGGGTGGCCATGGATGCCGGTGTCCATAGTCTCCTTCCTTCTTCTTTGTGTGTTTTTTTGGGGTAAAAGTCACGTCCAAATCTGATAAAATACTAAAACTTTGTAAGCAAAAACAAAATAAAAAAAAATAAAAAAACAAAAAACAAAGAATTGAAGAAGGGGAGGCGTGCACATGAATTACCCCATTCCGGCCAACTCCCTTTCGTTTACTGGTCTCCATCGAGGAGGAGATGAAAGGTGGAGAGGGAGAGGGTGTGACTAAATGCAGCGTTTGGCTTTAAGAAGGTTAAAATGGGTATTTTTGACCCATTTTTGGCTTATGTCAGGAACAAACGTTAAAGGTTTTAACAGCTGTATGACGGATGGGGGGAAGTGTATGTTATTTTCTAAAGTAAGGAAGTGCAGTGTAACTTGACAAAGTATAGGGGGTGGGGTGTAGATGTATTTTAGCCTTTTTCTTTTATTGTACTTTTATTTTGAGGATGCTCTAAAATTATGTCCCATACAGAAAGTCAATGACTTTTTTGAATTGATAATGCAACAATCGAATGGTTAAATTGATCATGGAGATATAATAGGCTGGTTTATGTTTCCCATCATATTGTTTAATTGCTGCCTCATATTAATTCTTGTCAACTGACATATTTGATTTTTGAAGCATCCCTTTAATCACTAAATACCTTTTCCTCTGACATTTAGTCTACAATACTTGTTATCTTGACTATTTCATTCAGGTCTGAGGATTGAAGTTCAGACGTATGCTTAAATTCTGAGAGGCAGATTTCTACTGAAGATAGACTGTATCACAGGAAAACCCAATAAAGAAACTGAGACCTTAGTTTTGAAAGACGGGTTGATTGTGATTCTAAAAGGTTGTGCATGTGAAGTGGGAGGCCAATTTCTTGAGATGTTGAATAAAATTTGTTTGATCTCTTGTGTGATTGCTGTGTCCCTAGACACATTGTTTCTCTACATCCCAGTTTTTGACAATCGCATGATGTGCCTCCGCATGGACAATACATTGGCAATCTATGCTTGTGTCCTTCGCTCAGTCACTGACGCCGTTTTTTTACTTTACATTGTTTTTCAATTTCGTACGAAGTTATCTTCTCAAGCATCTGGAAGGAGTGTCGTATTTCCTCGAGCATTTGGATGGAGCGGCATAACCGAAGGACGAATGGCTATAGCAAAAAGATGCTTGCCCCACTTCATTGACATTCTCTCAGTTCTTCCTCTCCCTCAGGTATGTCCTTTTTTGTTAGTCAATGGTATTACTATTATTGTACCAATCCTTATGCCTTGACTTGTGATGATATATAGCAAGCACAGTCAAATTAAGTAAAATAAATCAATTCTAGGCTCCAACCAAAAAAAAGAAAAAAAAAGGAAAAAGAAACATATATGTAGATCTCTGAACTTTGGAGTGATACCAAGTAGCAACTACATGTTTGTTGGGGTGCACAGCGGAAGCAAAGACACTAAAAGCATGTGTAGGCCTGGCAATTTAAGCCCAAACCCATGAACCTGCTTAAACCCGCCCAAGTTAAATGGGTGCAAAGGGGTGATTTTATTAATTGAGTTGTAAATAGGTGCCCATAATAACCCAACTAATAAATGGGTGTAATCGGGTTTGTATAAAAAACATTTGGGTGGGAATGCGACCCGGCACTCTCTCTCGCCTTCCTCTGTTCCACTCTCTCTCCTCTCTCCCCTCCCTCCGTTCCACTCTCTCTCGCCTTCCTCGTCCCAGATTTGGGTTTCGTGCACACCGGTAGTTCCCCCACCACTGGTGCAGGCGCAAAGGTGCTAGATCCACCGCCACTGCTACTCTGAAAGCCCCTGCTCACTTGAAGGCAAGCTAGTTGTGCAGTTCCCCATTCCCCCCAAAACCCAGAACTGCACCGTGTCCCCTCTTCCCCTGCCGCTGCTCCATCTCTCTCTATCGGGTCTCGATCCCCCTCATCATCGGCGTGCTCCATTGTCGTCGCTCCCCTTTCACCTCCTGTTGGTGACCCTTTTTCCCTGCCATTGCTCTATCTCTCTCTCGGGTTTCCCCTGCTGCTGCCACTACTCAAGGTTTACCTGTTGCTGCTCTATCCCTCTCTCTCGGGTTCCCCTACCGCTGCTCCATCTCTCTCTTGGGTTCCCCGATGTCGGCATCACACTCAAACCATCTCCCCCAAATCCAAACTTGCGTCTGGTATTAGATGGAGCTGCCGGTGGGAATGGGGTTTCTAAGTAAAGTGCAGTGGTATACAGCTATACATTAAATGGATTTAAACGGGTTGGGCTTATTTATAATTGGGTTGGGTTGGGTGCTAGTTATATAGGTTTGGTACTTAAATGGGTTGGGTTGGGTTTGGGTGAAATTTTAATGCAATCCATTTAGACCCGCCCATACCTGCCAAATTGCCAGGCCTAAGCATGTGCAATACTATAATATGGAATAAACTATATAAAACCTAAGAGAAATTTGGAAATGTACAGCCCCTAGTGGTTGCATCTCCTAAGGAGACTGTATTGAACTCAAAACAACTTTCTGTGCCCAAGTTTCTTCTATTATGGTGTTTAGAAAGATTGGTTACGTTACATCACTGCACCCCCTTTATTGTAGGGCTTCTTACCATTGATGACATCCACGTAATGACGTAATCCTAGGTCCTTCCAATTTTCCCTAAAATTCTTTAGATTCACAAGGCACTCTCACTTTCTAGAGACACCTATCTTTTTCCAGGTTTTTGTTACTAATCCCAAAATAGGTCGGCTATTATCACCACAAATATTCCTCTACACCCCTATTTATCTTAAACTTCTCAAAGTTATATGAAAAAATATAAAAAGGTTTTCATGAAAGTTGACTATGTTGTCCACTAATTAAGAAACATTATTTTGAATAACCTTTTTTTTTTAATTTTTTTATAAGAAGCTGGATATTATAGATGATCAAAAATTGAGATCAACAAAAAATTGATCCCTAATACAGTTAGGAATCTCTTCAATCCAAACACACAAGTCCTCAATGAACCTAGCATGCCTTGCAAGGCCATGAGCCACCTTATTGCCTTCATGGCGTGTATGAGAAAAGGACACCACAGGAAAGAAGCTAGCCACATCAACTAAAATATCCTCAATAATAAGACCCAGCAGCGTCAAGATGTCCTCGGCAGCGTTGAGAGCAGTCATCACCTCCAGATTATCCCCTTCCACTTCCACTGAATAGAGCCCCAAATCATGTGCCAGCCTTATCGGAAAACGTAATGACATAGCCTCCACCAAAATTGCCGGAAAAGAGCCAAGCTGGATCTTAGATGCAGCAACAATGGCGTGACCCTCTGCATCCCTGATAATCACTCCAAACCCGACACACATCAGCTCCTCAAAGAGAGCACCATCAACATTTACTTTTAAAATACCCTCTCGCGGTGGCCTCCATTTAGTGCAAGGTGCAAGAGCAGATCTCAGCTCGTCCTCCGTCACGACAGTAAAATCTCTCCAAAGCGAAGCCCCCATTCAACAATTACATAAGGCTTGTCCCGAATTCCATCAAACACGAAACGATTCCTACTATGCCATAAAGCCCACATGGTCATCAAAATTATAGGAATCATTGACTTGTCCGTGAGCTGCTGGATTGCAACCAGCTAAGTGCCAAAATCTCGGAATAGAGCACTATCACCCCACCGTCCCAAGCCATGACAGCGCCACACCAACACAGCCACTCGACAATCATGAAGGACATGAATAATACTTTCCTCAGCTTGCCCACACACAGGGCATAAGGGATCAACTGGGATTTTGCGTATTGCAAGAGACGTTTGCGTTGGCAAAATGCCCTTGACAGCTCTCCAGACAAAATGCTTCACTTTGTTGGGAATGGGTTGTGTCCAAACAAAGTTACCCACTGCATTACTAAGACCAGAAGAAGAGCCCTCACCTGATATGTTACTGCGAGTTCTCCGTAATGGATCCATCTCCAACCTATATGCACTGCGAACCATGAAAAAACTTTTAGGATGGTAGTGCCACATTGGTTTATTAACAGGCAGTCTATTGCTGAGAGGAATCTGACAAATGGTAGCAGCTTCATGCGGCAGGAAAACCCATTCCACCAAAGATGTCCTCCATTCCTTCTTCTCAACATCAATCTGCTCACTAACCGTGGCACCATCAGGGAGAATTTGCCTAGGCGATGTTACCTTGAACGTAGTAGGAGTAGGTAACCACTTGTCCTACCAGATATCTACAGACTCACCATTCCCAATCCGTCATCGGACACCTCTACCCACAATCACTTTAGCCCCCCAAATACTTCACCAAGAAAAGCTTGGATTCGTGCCAAGACAAGAACTAAGCAAATTGCAATAAGGGAAATACCGTGCCTTAAGCTAATCTAAAGATCAAGGAGTTCTCATTAGTGAAAAGGCGCCAAACTTGCTTAGCAAGCAAAGCATTGTTGAAAATGTTAAAATCACGGAAACCCAAACCACCATCTTTTTTTGAGAAACATAAAAGATCCCATTTCAACTAGTGGATCTTCTTTTCATTGGCCTTTTATCCCCACCAAAAATTACTAATCATAGCCTTCATTTCTTCACATAGGTCCAATGGAATTTTAAAACAGCTCATAGCATAGGTAGGAATGCCCTACGCAACTGCCTTGATAAGGACTTCCTTTCCAGCCTTTGACAGTAATTTTTCTTTCCAGCCTTGCAACTTCTTCCAGACCCGTTCCTTAAGAATACTGAACACTTCCTTTTTGGATTTGCCAATAAGTGTGGGTAAACCCAAGTACTTACCATGATTTCCTTCTTGAGATATGCTCAAAATGTCGTGAAGAATAGCCCGCTGAGTAAAAGCAGTGTTTTTACTGAAAAATAGGGACAACTTGTCCAGATTGACCTTATCTAACCAGAGACAACTTCATATTGGTGTAAAATATCCCTAATTGCTTGTCTTTCCGCCTCAGTAGCTTTGCCAAATAAAAGACTATCATCAGCAAAAAATAGTTGGGATATCGTTGGGCTACCCCTACAAATAGAGATCCCTGTCAGTCTATTACTCCGTTCAGCCCTTCTCAACATAGCAGTCAACCCCTTCGCAATAAGCAGGAATAAATAAGGCGATAGGGGATCCCCTTGACGGAGCAACCTAGAAGGGTGGAAATAACCACATGGATTACCATTAAACATAACTGTATAGAACACAGTGCTAACACAAGCCATGATCAACCGAATCCAAGACCGAGAAAAGCCCAATTTCACCATAACTTTATCAAGAAATCCCCATTCTACCCTGTCATATGCCTTACTCATATCAAGCTTCAAAGCAAAATAGCCTTCCTTACCTGTCATTTTATTTTTTAAAAAGTACATTAGCTCAAAAGCCACTAACACATTATCAGTGATAAGACAACCAGGCACAAAAGCACTCTAATGCGGTGAGATAATGTTGGGTAATATGGACTTAAGACAATTGGCCAACACTTTTGCAATAATCTTATAAACCACATTACACAAACTAATTGGACGATACTGGGTTATATACTCAGGACTAGCTATCTTAGGGATCAAAACTATGTGTGTATAGTTAAAGTTCTTTAGCATGGGACCACCCCTAAGGAAAGCAAGTGCGGCTTGGGTAATCCATCCCAACAATATGCCAATACTTCTGAAAAAATAGAACCAACATACCATCTGGGCCAGGAGATTTGCTAGGATGCATTTGGAATAGGGCATCGCATACCTCAAGAGGGTGGAAGTCCCGCATAAGGGACACATTCATCTCATCAGTAACACAACGCTCAACCCCGCTAAGATCACTATCCATAATCTGAGAATTAGAAGACATAAAAATGTTCTTAAAATAGTCAACCACCATACCTTCAATCCGATCATCATCTCTCTGCCATTGCCCTTGACTATCCTTCAAGCCCTTAATTAAAATTTTCTTCTGACGCTGTGATGCTTTGGTATGGAAGAAAGCAGTGTTTCTATCACCCTCCTTTAGCCACGCATCTCGTGAACGCTGTCTCCACATAATTTCTTCTCGCGACAAAATTTCATCCATCTGTTGCATAATGCGTTTTTCCTCCCCAACTGCTAGAGCATTGCTTGGTCCCTACTTAACAGCTCTCAATTGCTCCCTCAACTTCTTCAGTTGCCTGTTAACATTTCCAAACTTAGAAAAATTCCAGACAGACAACTGCTTTCTAGTAGTCTTGATTTTCTCACTCACACAATACCTAGCAGACCCTAACCCCATAGTAGACCATCCCTCCTGGACAATTTGCTCACATTCCTCAGATCTAACCCACATTGCTTCGAAACGAAATTGCTTTTCCTCCTCCCTGAACCCACTCCATTACCATCCGTAACAACCATAATAGGAAGATGATCTGAGGCACTTCACATAAGGTGCTCTACTGATGCAAAGGGAAACATAAGGCTCCAGTCCATCGTAACAAGGGCTTTGTCGAGTCTTTCTCTAATACACTCCTTACCTGACCTGTTATTACACCAAGTAAACTTAGGCCCCTGGAAACCCAAATCCCGAAAATTACACCTAGTAATTATTTGGCGAAAATCTCTCATTTGCCACTCTAAACGCGGAACTTGACCACATTTTTCCCCTGCTGCTATGATCTCATTGAAGTCCCCCACGCACAGTGAGGGGAGGGCAGAATGAGAATGAAGCACCCCTAGTAATTCCCACGACAACTTCCTTAATGCCACCCCCGGATGGCCATAGAACCCCGTAATTCGCCAACGAGCAACCCCTACCTCCAAGACATAAGCATCAATATGATTCCCTAAGTAAGATAGCACCTTAATCTCCATACCTATTCTCCACAAAAGCGCAAGTCCCCCTGATCTGTTATGAGCTTCATGAAATAAACCATGATTAAATCCCAACCGAAATTTCACTCTCTCTATTTCAGCTTTATGAAGTTTAGTTTCCATCAAGAAAACCAAACTAGGATCTTTCCGCTTCACCACATCATGAAGGGCCACGAACTGTGCGAGGGTTCATAAGCCCTCGATAGTTGAAGCTTAGGATTTTCATGGCATTTGGCAGGATTGGAGTCCAATCGCCGCCGATATCTCATCTGGAATAATTTGAATTCCCTGCCCCTTTGCCGCCGAACGCCTCCTCTTGCCTCCACCACCCTAATCTGCCTGAACTGAGTTTCTCCTCCAAATCATCCCCATTAACATGCTTGCGCTTACCCACTGGTGATTTAACAGGGGAGACTCCCAATCGTAGGCGCACACCACGAGCTCTGCGCTTCCAACTCCCTACCCTCCCCCCAGTGACGGCACGACCAAGTGATGGATTGGTTCCTGAAGGCTCAATTTGAAAAGTATCCTCTCGAGAAGAGATAGTAGTGTTCTGCGTGGCTAAACGCAACTCCTCACTAGACCCATCAAAGTCTATAGTGGGCTCCACTATGTGCGTCCCCTCACCAACCCCGTCAGGATTGATAATCAACTCCATCCCATGACCGACATTCAAAGTGTGGGCCTCATTAGCAGTAAACTGGGTGCTATCCTTCTCAAAAAGTATAACACACGGGACTAAACCTTCATCTACACCAGCTAGTGGCCCAATGGGTCCACCAGAAAACCACTGTTAGCCCAGCCCAACACTTGGAACCCCCATCCTTCGTTAGAATGTGCATCAGATCCCCTTCATTGCGGGTAGGAGCCTGATTGGATCGCTGAATATTCTCCCGCGCCAATTCAAAAACCATATCAGGTAATATCTCCTTACCTTTCACAGAAGTCAGTCCAGGATCCTTGCCATTTGTTACGCCATTTGGCTCCACCATTACCGCTGATGCATTCCTACCATGGGCCAGCGTTGATGCCGAAGCAACTTCACTAGGGGCCTCATCGGAGATGGCAGCAGCCATTCCCGCCGGCAAACCCCCATTCGAGGTCAAACCAGGAAGTTTTGCGGAATGAGGGGAAGAGCCACTCGTCACCTGAGCCTTCCCAAATTTCATGGAATCCGGAGCGTGCAACCACAAGCTATATTGCAATGGCTCAGCCAACCTCTCTCCTAGAGTATCAAACCGTTTGACACAGTCCTTCTCTATGTGCCCAAGCAAACCACAAAAATAGCAAAAGAGTGGTAATCTCTCATATTTGAGAGACACCCACATTGCCTTTCCACCAAGATTCAGCATAACCCTTTGTTTTAAAGGCTTACCCACCGAAATGCCCACCCTCAAACGCATAAATCGGCCCCAACACACACCCTCTGCCCCATACTCCATCTCAATAAACCCACCCAACTTCTCCCCTATCAACTGTCCTACCTCGGCAAACATACAACCTAACGGCAGGTTGTATACCTGTACCCAAAAATAAGCGGTATCCATGACTATTTCAGAGGGCTGGACATCCCCATCCACCTCTTTCAACAGAACCAGCGATTTATCAAAATGCCACGGCCCATTGTCCAAAACACGCCGCTGATCCAATGGATGAAAAAACTAAAAAAGAAAAAGATTTTTACCTAGGTCTGTAATCTTCAAACCCTTTGCTAGTTTCCAAACCATTCTTAGTGTCGATTTCATCGCATCAACATTAAAAGACCTCTTCGTGAGAAGCTTCCCCACAAGACAAAACCTCACTTTCTCCTTGCTGCCCCCCTGCATGTTGCCAGTAACTACCACATTCTCAGATTCCTCTTCTATCAACACAAAGCCCTTCCACAACTCCTCTAAGGATTCCTCCATAACAGATGTAACTAGTGGCAAGAAACCAAGCACAGCCCCCCACAAAAAGTGTCAGAAAACACCATGGGAAAGACAAAGAACTTGTACTCGGGCAAGACTAAAAACTCCTACGAGGAGAAGCCTCGAGGAGAACTTGCTGTTATCATTTTGAATAACTTTAATAACAGATTTTGAAAAAACTTTCTTTTCCAAAGTTGTTCGAAATGATGTTTCTTACTCGATAACGCAATCAATTTTCATGTTCCAACAATATTGGGTCCCAGGCTGGGACCCTCATGTATATTTGTTATCAATATCAATTACAGCAAACACAAACAAATGGAACATGCAGTCATGTAGATATCTGAACTTCGCAGTGATACCAACCATATATTGGATCCCACACCCTGTATCAATGCATGTGGATGGGCTAGGAGGTTTAGATTAATTCCATGCCCTTGCACAATGATGGATATTATTATTATTATTGTTCTTCTTTCTTTCTTTTTTCCATATATCAAATGACAGCTTTGGGTCTTTGATCACCTGCTTGACGCACATCAAGAAGTGATCGGAGCTGTATGTGGGAATCACACGCAGACATATTAATTAAAATCACACAGAGTCGTGGATGGTTCCAATCACTGTGCAACCTTGGTCAGGTGATCAAAGCCTACCTTCTCCAAAGGTTAAAACTGCTGTCAATAATTAATGACTGAGGGGAGGTTATTGCTACCACATAAAATACTCCCCAAACTTATTTTACACTTTTTAAGGTTTTATAAAAAATATAGAAGGTTTATATGAAAACTAGTCGCCTAGTCCAGTAGAAAACATCATTCTGAATAACTTAGTAAAAGAAAATTTTTCCAAAATCTGTAGTTTAAGTGAACTTTTTGGCCATTTGTAATCTCGGTTTCATTTTTATAAAATGTTCTATGAAAAAATGGCCAAAAACTCAACTTAAACAACAAATTTTAGAAAAATTTGCTTCTACAAAGTTGTTTGGAACGATATTTCTAGTGGACAACATGACTAGGTTTCGTAGAAAACTTTTATATTTTTCATAAAACCTTAAGGGTAAATTGCAAAACCCCTTGAAGTAGGGGGGTCAACATGTAACCCTCCTTATGTTTTAATTTTGTTAATGTGCCTTCTTTATATTTTAATTTTTGTCAATGTGCCCCACTGTCACTCGCCGTTGATAAAATTTGACAAAAATTAGTCACGTGGCTATGTACGTGATACCGTTAACGGACCTGTGTTGCCCAAAATCGCTGAAATCCTCCTCGGTGTCGTGGCCAACTGGGTGGCCATCGACGATTGATTTTGTCTTCTAACTGAACTAAGGGGCACATTAACAAAATTAAAACATAAAGGGGGTTATCTGTTGACCCCCTATACTTTAGGGGGGTTTCTGCAATTTACCCAACCTTAAAAAGTACAAACTAAGTGGAAAACTTAAAGCATCTCCAACAGAGGTAGCAACTTCAGATTTTGGTACCTCCATCCCTCTTTTAGGAGCTCCAACAAAGATAGCAAAATACACTTTCAATTTTGTTACCACTTTCTCTCTCTTTAAATCTGTAGTAAAAGTGAAGACAGCAAATCTTTGTTTGGAAATAAAAAATTGAAAAGGTTATCGAGGAGTAGTTATATCTGATTTGTGCCAAAAAAATTAAAAGGCTTAAAAAATTAAAAAAATATTAAAATATTAAAGGTTGCTACCTCTTTTGGAATTCTCATTTTTAAAAGAAGTAAAAAAGTTATCATCTAACTAACAAAGTAGCATTTGCTACTTGCTACCTAAAATTTTAGGAGATGTTCTTAGAATACTTTTTGTGGTAGCCTGCCATTAATGATTTGATGTAGAACTGTAGAAGCATGGAATACTTAAAAAGTTTTGTGATGTGCCGCGTTACGTTTAATCTGCTTAGGCCGTCTTGATCATCTTCCCCAAATTGAAAGGGTCAGTTTCATTGGTTACGAAGGATGCGTTGAAGTACATTATTATTTCCCAATATGTGCCAAGAATTATTCGGATCTATCCACTATACAAAGACCTAAGAAACAATTCTGAAATACTTAAGAAACCAGCATGGGCGGGAGCTGTTCTTTATCTCGTTCTCTATACGCAGTTCGGCCAGGTGAGTTCGAATTAGTCATGTTATTATCCTTAATTCTACAAGAAATTAATTACTCATTGAGACTAATTGTTTTTAATGATTGCCACTTAATTGTAAGTTGGTTTGGCTTCCTCTTCTTGTATAGTTTTGGGTTTTCTAGTATATTTGTAACTCAGGTACAGAAATATATACTACAGATTGATGGTAAATAGATGTCAAGTTTGGGCACAAACAAGGGAAAAACTTTGGCCGCTAATTACTTGAAGATCATCACAGTTCCTCATTAAATTGCATTAGGAATATGTAGGACATTATCATGCATGAGAATTTTCTGATCTGCAAATGTGCTTAACAAACCAGGTTGTTGGAGCCTGTTGGTACATGTTTTCAATAGATCGAAAAGAACACTGCTGGAAGTCTGCATGTGCGATCCATCAGAATTGCAATTATAAAGATTTATATTGTGGAGAATACCTTAGGTCGCACAATACATTTCTAGATGCTTCTTGTTCTCCTATTGCGCCGGTTGGACACCAAAATTCATTCTTGAACTCTGGAATATATTCTGATGCTCTTGAGTCTGGTGTGATAGAAACGAGAAATTTTATGGGAAGGTTCTTTTACTGCTTTTGGTGGGGTCTGCGAAATCTTAGGTTTGTACCTATAATCCTGTAATTCATGATCTGTTCTTAATCATGTCTTCTTCTTCTTCTTATTTTTGTTCCCTTAATTTTTAGTAATTTCATGCATTCTCAATGCTTTTAATATCTATATAAGTTTCATCCTATGTTCCTATATGTTTTCTGAAATATGCAAGATGGGCTTGTTTGGGAATTTTTTTATCTTGGCTCGATGATGTGGCAGTATAAGTTGATACTGCATAGTCACCTGTCCCAACACTATTTACCAACTTAGATCGGTTAAGCAAGAAATGGAGTGTAGCATCTCCAAGAAAGAATGACTAGAGCATCTCCCAGAGGCTAGTTATTTTAGCTTGTTAGCTAAATTAGAAAGCACTAGCATCTCCAAAAGGTTAGCTATCAAGCTCTCTAAAGTAGCTAGCCCCTTTCTTTCTTTCAGGCTCTTCAAACGTAGCTAGCCCCTCTCGACTCTCTTAGTTCAAGTAGAAAAAAAATAGTGAAAAAAATTGTTTACAACAAGCATCTCAACTTAGCGTAGGATTAGCGTACAAACATTTAGAGGGGCCTGAATAGGTCTCAATCAATAATTTGCCCAGAAGCAGCCCCATAAGCATCAAGAAAATTCATAACAGAATGCAGCCCAGAAGAAGTTCCTTTGCAAAAAATTAGAATGTCATCTGCATAAAGCATTATTTTGCACTTTGTATTATTATATTTTAGCTAGTTATTTGTAATACAGAGCAAAAAGTATAATAAATAGAAAGCCATTATTATTATTTTTCCAAGGTAAAATGTAGATTTTATTTCAAACAAAATTACTATGGTTTATAGCCTACATCAGCCCACAAAATCTGTTCAAGCTGTGAAGGAGCTTCAGTTCCCCAGACTTCAGCATTTTCCACACCTAGAGCATAACATGCCATGTAAAGTCAATGTTTTTAAGTTGGCATATTCCGCATCAAAGGATTGTTTGTGTCTTTGAGTCTTGAAGCTTCATGGAGTTGCAAAGATAAGCCGATACAAAGATTTCAACGTTTCGTGACTCACACTCATTCTTAGGCAAGGTAAATGCCCTTAGATGCCCATTCATAGGTGGTTTATTCTTTTAAAATCCTTCAAAATGTTTTAATGCACTTTAGGATTGGGTTTAGAAGTGTTTTACAAATATTCTAAGGTGTATGGGGTAGGGCGATCGATCAGGGTCCTTGTGGCGATTGATCGCTACTATAGTAGAATTGCTGTTTGGCCTCTGCCATACCCCGATTGATCGGGGTTAATGGCCTGATCGATCGGTGCTAGCCCAGAAACTATGTTTTCACTCTGTATACCTCGGATTGATCAGAGTTAAGCCCGGATCGATCGGGGTTCGTAAAACTCAGTTTTTAAGTGATTTAAAACTTTCCTATTTGATCTAAAAATGAGTCCCAGTCACTTGGGGTGTCTTAGACTTTATAAATAGGGTTTGTTTTCATTGAGAGGGGTAAGCAAGCCTCTCCCAATTAGATTTTACAAAGTTCATCTTCTCAAACCTCTCTAAAGCACTTTAACCTAATTTTTCACATACATGCTCTAGAGACCTTCAAACCACGCACCCTTTCACATCCTTGAATGTTTGTGAGTTTGTTGCGATGGTGATCGATCTTGCGAGTTCGTGATTGGAGGAATCGCTGTGAAGAGGTTGGTTGCGACCAAAGTCGTGAAGACTGAGATCAATCATGTGTGATCGTAAGAGTGAAGACAATTGCATGAGTCCTTGTGGTCTGTGTAAGTGTGTCTTGTACTCATTGAGTTCATAGTGGATTTGCTTAAACTGGATTAGGTCCTGTGGTTTTTCCATCTAGGGTTTTCCACGTAAAAATCTCTTGTGCAATCTTTTACATGATTTTATACTTGTTATGTGAATTGATTGTGATAATAGGGATTTTGAGTGTTGATAATTAAAATTGGGTAAGATTAATAGTAATGCCTATTCAACGCCCCTTCTAGGTATTGTAGGGTTAATATAACCGGAATTTCATGCCACACTATGGGCAGCTCCATATATTACAATTTCGGCTCACATGGCCCTACAAGAAATCAGCTTTGAAGCTAGATACACTATACCTCAAACTATCAAACATATACATCATTCTCAGTGTTAGCTTTCCTCTTACCCGTAAGAAGTCTAATGATGTGCAGTACATCATTCTCATTTTAGTTTTTTCTTATCAATGGTGAGAAAACTGGTTTTTTCATCCATCTAGAGGATTTAGGCATGGGGATCCTTTGTCCCCATACCTTTTTCTTCTATGTGCTGAGGGTTTCTCATATATGATCAACAAGGCAGAAAGGGATAAGGGAATACAACTATACAATGAATCTGGATCAGCAGGAGAAGCCATTCAATTACCCTTTTTTTCTTTTGCTGATAACTATTCTTTTTTGTCGAGCTTCGATAGAGGAGTGTCAGAAGGTATTGGAAATGTTACATGATTATGGCAAACCTTCTGGGCTAATGATTAACATGGAGAAATCAATAGTGTTTTTCGGTAAAATTCTCCACAAAGGCTTAGAGAGATTGTTGGAAAATACCACATCCCACATCGATTAAATATCGAGTTAAACATGTCTTCATATACCTATTTAGGCCCTCCACTTATAAGCTTAGGCTTTTAAGTTGGAAACTTAACATGGTATCAGAGTATGTTGTTCCTGGGCTCGTTTCGCTCATGAGCCCATCTTTATTGTGCACGCGATAGGCCATTTGAATCTTATTAGGCCTATACGTGAGGGGGAGTGTTGGAAATATACTACATCCTACATCGATTAAATATCGAGTTAAACATGTCTTCATATACCTGTTTGGGCCCTCCACTTATAAGCTTAAGCTTTTAGGTTGGAAACTTAACATGATATCAGAGCATGTCGTTCTTGGGCCTATTGAGCCTCTATTTGTTGCCTACGTGTAAAGCCTCTGTTAAGCTTGCACGCAAAGGCGGAGCCAGGATTTTAAATTGACCTGGGCTAGATTAAAAACTAAGAAACATATATATATATATATATATCTGTGTGTGTGTGTGTGTGTGTGTGTGTGTGTGTGTGTGAAAGAGCCTAATTTATAAAAAAGGTAGAGAGAGAAGCTCTTGGCGCATTTTAGGCTCTCTTCTACTGTGCTAACGTGCGCCTGTCTTATCCATCCCTTTTCTTCTGCTTTTTAGATCTAAAATCATTCTCTATCGTGCGCCCCCTTTCTCCCTCTCCTTCTCCGCTCCCCTCCATCGGAGGGGACTGGATCTTTCTCTCACGCTCTGGTTCTTAGATATGGTTGAAGCCGGTGGTTTTTGCGATTTCTACTATGACGATCATTGTAGATCGTTGACTTGGTGTAGGTAGAAAAGGTTCGTGGTTCTCGCGACCTCTGAGTTCTCGCGATCTCATCTCTGGTTTCTTGTGATATCTGGTAGATTTGGCGAAGGTGGAGAAGGATCGTGCTTTTCACGATCGCTGATTTGTCTCGTTCTCATCTCTGGTTCTCATGTTCTCTATTTGTCACGATCTCGTCTTTGTTTCTCGCAATCACTAATTGTCGTAGGTAGAGAAGGTTCGTGGGATGCTCAAGGTTATGGGTAAGGTTTTCCATATTAATGGGAAGACTTTCGAGATTACAGTGATTGATGAGAACAAGGGCAGATTTGTGTGTATCAATGAAAGGGGTCGAGGCTTTTCCAGGAACGTGTTTCTCGAAAAAATCTTCATAAAAAAGTTCATCGATTTTGTGGATGGTATTCTGTGTCATGACTTTAGGGCGAAACTTTACTAGAAGGAGATGGGAATGTTCAGGGAAGTGGTGGCGATGGTTAGATCTAATCACAGAGGCAGAGCTTTGTTCTTTTCTGAATATCCCTTCAATCACAACAAGAGTATGGTGATTTTTCCTAAAGGATTAGATGCGTTTGGTTGGAGAGCTCTGTTGTTATCGTTGAAAGAGTGTTTAGATGAAGTCTCTGTGAATGTTTGTAAAGGGGTGCACATAGTACCGGTTGAATCTCCATTATCCTTTTTGCACATGGCAAAACTTCTATTACCATCGCCGTAAGGAGATTGTGCTGTTAAATCGAAGGGAAACAGAGTGACATTCCAGATGCGCGATTTGGAAGTGAAGAATAGATTAGATTTTCGTAAAACATGTGTTGTGGGTCGTTTCAGTGGTGAAGGTGGCTCAATTCCTGAAATTGAGAAATGGGCTGCCAAAGCATGGGGGATTCTTATAGGAGTAAAAGTGCATCGACTTTGCGATGACTTGCTGATTTTTTGCCTTTCCTTTAAAGTTGAAGCAGCTCGAGTGTTGAATGAGGGTCAGCAGGTTAAAGGGGATGTTCGCATTCATCTTGATCGTTGGGGATATAAGGTGGTATGTACTGGTCAGATGATTAGGGAAGGTAAGAGGTGGATACAAATCATGGGGTTACCACTTCATGCCTGGTGTCTTGATCTTTTCAAAACGATTGGCGATTTTTGTGGTGGCTACATACGTATGGAATCAGAATGGGAAAAGAGATGGGATAGAGTTAGAGTGCTGGTGAAAAATACTGGAACAATCCCTAACTTCGTTGAAGTGTCGGTGCTGGGTGTATGTTACGGAGTCCAGGTGTTCGAAGAACAGCAACCCCTAGTAGATACGAACTGCGAATGATGGTTGCAAGTATATTAGCAACGCTGGTGCTGAGGAGAACCGACTATTTACCGAAGTTCGTGAGGGGTTTGATGGCAACTACCATGAGGCGGATCATCGAACACGAGGTAGAAGATAGGTGGGAAACACACGCGATGGAATCAAGTGGGGGAAGTAGGAGCGGTGAGGGTTTGTGGTAGGCAGGAGTTGGCTGGATGTACAATGGATGGTGAGAAGGTTTTGAATTCTGACAAAGGGAAGGATAAGGAGGGATGTGGTGTTGCACAGGACTGCAAAATGAAAGGGGTGGTTAGTGTAGCATGTGAGAAGAGTGTGGATAAGGGGTTGGGTTTTACCAGTCGTGGGAATGAGGGAAGGGTAGCGGTCCAATTACCGCTTATTACAAATGGTCCATCTTCTTTTGGGGTTCATAATAATTCTGGGCCTTATGAGGGAGGAGTAGTGGCCCAAATTTCTCTTCTATCTTCTACTGGTAAGCATTCTGGAAGCTACCAGTCAGTAGCAGATGGGACTCTGTTCCAGTTGGCTCTCTCGAATGTCATAAGGAGAGAATAATGAGTGATGGCGCGAATGGCATTGCCGAACAGCATTCTGATGAGGAAGGCTTGGGTAATGGGTTTTTCCGGAATGCTCAGGCGAGGGTGGCAGAGGATCGTTTGGATAACAATTCTGGGTCTACTGATTCTGGAAGTGATAGTGAAGTAGAGAATAGATTATTTTCAGGTACTGATTTTTTTGAACCTCTCTTATGCTCTCCGATTAATATGATGGAACCTGGATGTGATTTTTTGAATAAAAACTTGGTTGATGAATGCTTATTAATTGAATACGGGGCTGGGAGTGATGATGAGATTTCGGAATGGGTGAAATCCAAAGTTAATGGTTTGAGTAGATTCTTGGGAACTTCCTACGGTGTTCATGAAGAGCAGGTGGTTTCTTTGTTTTCATCCATTGAAAAAAACTGGAGGTTGAAATAGTCCTTATCTCCGAAAAGGAAGCTGATTAGTCCAGAGGAAAGGAGGAAAAGAGAGTTGAAAAAATTGGAATGGTCGATCAACTATGTGGGCAGAGAAGGTGCTGAAGTTGGGGTGGGGGTCAGTGGGGCGAATCAAATTCGTGATTTAGTATCTTTATGAAATTACGCATTATTTATTGGAATGTTAGAGGATTAAATAATAGGGAGAGAAGGAGGAGGATAAAATTTGCGTTGAAGAAGTGGAAAGGGGATGTTATGGTTTTTCAAGGAACTAAAATTGGAACTATGGAAAAAAGCATTATTAGAGAGCTGTGGGCAGGCAGTTATGTGCAATGGGTGGAGTTGGGAGCCCAATGTACATCTAGAGGGGTGTTGATTATGTGGGATAGTAGAGTTTTGTCCAAGGTTGATGAAGGTGTGGGCTTATTCTTTGCGTCATGTGTATTTAAGAATATTGATGACTATTTTAAATGGATTCTGGCTGGGGCTTATGGCCCCAATGATGACAACTTAAGAGCCCAGTGTTGGTTAGAATTGGTTGGAGTCTATTCTAGATGGGCTTTACCTTGGTGTGTGGCGGGTGATTTCAATGTTGTGCGTTTTCCTAATGAGAAAAAAGGTGGTGATTATCTTTATTCGGCTATGAGGTTATTTTCAGATTTTGTGGAGTCTAATGAATTGGTGGATCTTCCATTGATTGGTGGTTGGTTCACTTGGTCTAATAATCGTGACACCCCTAGTCTTTCAAGATTGGATAGATTTCTTTTCTCGCCTTTTTGGGGAGAGCATTTTCCAAGAGTGACTCAATCCGCCCTTCCAAGACCTCTTTCCGATCACGTGCCCTTATCACTTGATAGTGAAGGTTTGAGAATGAATAGAGGTCCTTTTCGCTTTGAAAATATGTGGCTTGAAGAGGAAGGCTTTGTGGATCTTGTCGAGGGTTGGTGGGAATCTTTCTCTTTTTCCAGTTTGCCTAGCTTTGTGTTTGTTAAAAAATTGAAAACTTCGAAGGAAAATTTGAAAATTTGGAATAAGGAAGTATTTGGTAATCTTAGAGAATTCATGGATAGGGTGTTGGACACTATTCATTTTTTTGATGAAAAGGAAGGGAGACTGGATTTATCGGAAGTTGAGAAAGCAAGTAGAATGGAGGCTAAAGCGGAATTTGCGAGATTGGCTCGGTTGGAAGAGATTAGTTGGCGTCAAAAGTCTAGAGTTTCATGGCTCAAAGAAGGTGATAGAAATACTAAGTTTTTCCATAGAACGGCTAATGCTCACAAAAGAGGTCACTTTATTGGCAAGCTATTAGTGGATGGGACTCTCGTGGATGATGAGGAAGTTTTTGCTAAAGAAATCCTAGACTGTTATGAGAACCTTTTTTATGAGGAGGATTGGAGGCCATTTACGGATAATATGTTATTCAATTCCCTTGAGCAAGAGGAAGCAGATTGGTTGGATAGAGATTTTGATGAAATGGAGGTTTTGGAGGCTCTTAATTCTTTGTGTGGTGACAAAGCTCCCAGCCCGGATGGAATATCTATTGCCTTCTTTCATAAACGTTGAAGGGTTATTAAAGATGATTTGATGAAGGTTTTTGAAGAATTCTTTATTAGAGCAAAGATTGAAAAGAGCCTCAATGCCACTTTTATTGTTCTAATTCCTAAGAAGGGGGAAGTAGTGATGTGCGTGATTTTTGTCCTATTTCCTTAATTGGTAGTGTTTACAAAATTATTTCTAAGGTCTTGACTTTGAGACTTGCTAGAGTTATTGGGAAACTCATTTCTCCACCACAATTCGCTTTCATTAGTGGGAGACAAAATGTTGATGCGGCGCTTGTTGCTAATGAATGCGTGGACTCTAGACTTAAAAGTGGGAATCCAGGAGTGTTGGCAAAGATTGATTTAGAGAAGGCATATGATCATGTCAATTGAAATTTTCTTATTTATTTACTTGGGAAGATGGGTTTTGGAAGGAAATGGCGTAAGTGGATTGCTTGGTGCATTTCTACCCCCTCATTTTCGGTATTGGTGAATGGGACTCCTTATGGTTTTTTCCAAAGCTCCCGTGGGATTCGTCATGGGGACTCTCTTTCTCCTTTTTTGTTCATATTGGTGATGGAAGTGTTAAGTAATTATATTTCCAAGGCTATTGATGCAAATTTATTGGAAGGTTTCTTGGTAGGAGATGGTCGGTTTGGGTTCGGTAAGGTTTCACGTTTACTCTTTGCTGATGATACTCTATTATTTTGTGGGTTGGAGGAGGATCAAATGGTTCATTTGAGGATTATTCTTCTAATTTTCAAGTGGTATCGGGGCTTAAAGTTAATCTTGGGAAAACCGAATTGTTTCCGGTGGGTAGTGTTGATAACATTGATAATCTTGCCACTATTCTTAGTTGTAAAGTTAGGAAATTGCCAACTTCCTATCTTGGTCTACCTTTGGGGGCTCGTTTCAAAGATGCTAAAGTATGGGATCCCGTCATTGTGAAAATTGAAAGAAGGCTTGGTGGATGGAAAAAGGGGTATCTTTCTAAAGGTGGTAAGTTAACACTTATTCAAAGTGTCTTATCAAGCATCCCAATTTATTTCATGTCTATTCATAACATTCCCAAGTCTGTGGCTTATGGAATAGAAAAACTCCAAAGGGACTTCTAATGGAATGGTGTGGGTGGGGAGAGGAAGTATCATCTTGTTGATTGGCATACTTTGCACCTTCCATTGATCGTACCAATCAAGCCCTCATGGGTTGGCTATGGAGATTCGGAAGGGGTGTTCAAGGATTATGGAGGGATGTTATAATATGGAAGTATAGGGTCACTAGTGATGGTTTGTGGTCTAATGATGTTGATGGTCCTCATGGAGTGGGGCTTTGGAAGGCAATTATGCAAGGATTTGGTGACTTTGTTAAAGAGATTGGGTTTATAGTGGGAGATGGTAGTAGGGTGAAGTTTTGGAAGGATTTATGGTGCTCTAATTTGCCTCTTATGATGAAGTTTCCCTCTTTATTCTCTTTGGCTTTTAACAAAGAAGTGTTGATTAAGGATTGTTTTGGAAGGGGACATTGGCAACCATCGTTGGAATGTTATTTTTATTTGTAACTTTAATGATTGGGAATTGGAGGAAGTGATGGCATTTTACCAAGTTCTTTATGATAGTAAGATTTTAGTGGATGAGAATGATTCCTTAGTATGACGTAAGGATTCTAAAGGGTTATTCTCCGTAAAATCTTTCTATAATTCTTTAAATCCTCTTAGGGATGTATTCCTTCTGGCAAAAGTCATATGGATTTCCTCGGTTCCTACTAAAGTTACATTTTTTTGTTGGTTGGTGGGAAGTGCCAAGTGTTTGACCTTGGATAATCTTGCTAGAAGAGGGTGGTATGTGCCGAATAGATGTGTTCTTTGTAAACAAGACGCGGAAACGGTGGATCATCTCTTTATTCATTGCATTGTGGCTAGGAGTATTTGGATGCTTTTATTTAACTTGTTTGGAGTCCATTGAGTGCTCCCTTCCTCTACTCACGATCTTTTGGCGGGTTGGTGGTTTAAGGGGGGGAAGTAAAAAGGCAAAAGTGATTTGGTTCATGGCTCCGCATGCTATTTTGTGGTGTATTTGGAAGGAAAGAAACGCTAAAACTTTTGAGGGGGTTGAGAAGTCTATCATTGACCTCAATTCCTCTTTTGTTAAGTCTATATTCCTTTGGTACTCTAGTCACACAAATGCTCGTAATCTTTCTTTTGTAAATTTTTTGGATTCCTTTAAGCTTTAGAGGGATATATGGTTAGTCGTTGTATATGACTTATGTACATGGGCTAAGCATATATATATATATATATATATATATAAAGGGGACCTCTATTGGCATCCAAAGACTTGCTCTTCATCCCCCACTTTTTTTACATTTCAAGGTTTTATAAAAATTATATAAGGTTTTTATAAAAACCGAACACGCTAACCATTAGAAAAACTCATTTTGAACAAATTTGTAAAAGAAACCTTTTTCAAAATCTATCGCTTAAATGAAAATTTTGGCCATTTATAGTATTTGTTTCATAAATGGCTAAAAGGTCCATTTAAAAGACAGATTTTTAAAAAACTTTTTTTTACAAAATTATTTAAAATGATGTTTTATAGTTAATTAAGTGATTAGTTTTTATGAAAATCTTTTATATTTTTCATAAAACCTTAAAATGTAAAGTAAATGGGGGATGAAAAGCAAGTCCTGGGGTGCCAATAGAGGCCCCCATATATAAAAACTACTGTAAAAAGGGCAGAATGGCGAATGAAAAGCAGCGGGCTAGAGGCAGCTGTTGTCCTTTATCGGCTTCTCCCCAGATTTCCCCTTCTTTCATCCTATGTTTTGATTTTGGGTTGGTTACTGGGCTGATATACATATTGGGCTGGTTTTCCTCTTATCTTACCTGGGTTAACATTACAATCTAGCAAAATTACATAAGCAAAAAAAAAAAAAAAAAGTTGGGTGGGCTACGTGGGCTACAGCCCAATGTAGGCCACAACATAGCTCTGCCCCTGCTTGCACGTGAGGGGGAGTGTTGGAAAATACCACATCCCACATTGATTAAATATCGAGTTAAACATGTCTTCATATACTTGTTTGGGCCCTCCACTTATAAGCTTAGGCTTTTAGGTTGAAAACTTAACAGAGATTATTATGGGTAAGTTGCACATTAGTGAGGAGGGAAGAAAGGAGAAGTATTTGGGTCTCCCATCTCTTATTGGCAGATCAAATAAGGATGCCTTTGATTATATCAAAGATTGTGTATGGAATAAAACTACAGGGTGGAGAGAAAAAATGTCGTTGCAAGCTGGAAGAGAGGTGAAGATCATTTTTTTTTTTTTGCTGCAAAAGGTGACGATCAAATCAGTAGCTATAGAAATTCCCTCCTATGCAATAGCTAAAAGTTATGCAAGCAAATGAACTCTCTCCTAGCAAAGTTTTGGTGGGGACAGAGGAAAGATGAGAACAAAATTCACTGGATGAGTTAGGAGAAGTCATGTTAAAACAAAAGTTATGGTGGAATGGGGTTTATGGATTTAGAGGCTCTCAACCTTGCTATGTTGGCCAAACAGGGATAGAGATTACGTATGGGTCAGCAATCATTTAAAGGGTGCTTAAAGGCCAGTATTTTCATAACTGTTCTTTTTTTTCACTGAGTTTCATAACTGTTCTTTCCTTAATGCCAAAGAGGGAGGGAATTCTTTCTGGGCTTGGAAAAGTTTGTTAGAAGGGATAGAAGTACTTTTTTTTTCTTTTTCTTTCTCTTTTTTTTATTTATTTTTTATTTATTTATTATTTTTTATATTTTGCTAAGGTGGGAGAGAAGTACCTGAAAGAGGAATAAGATGGACAGTGGAAATGGAAGAAAAGAAGGAAAATAGAAGGTCCTCTGTTTGCCTTCTCCCACAACTTTCGAAGTGGTTTCCCCAATTAGAGAAGACACGAGGGACTGGTGTGTGGCAGATCCAGTAGATGAAGACCTAAAGGTCTGGAAGGAAGACTTAATCAAAGATGTGTTCCTGCAGCATGAGGGAGATGTTGTTCTGGGGTTACCTATTAGCAGTATGGGGGTGGAGGATAAAGAAGTGTGTCACTACACAAAAAATGGTAGATTCACAGTCAAAACTATGGATGAGATGACATTAAATCTAAAGAAAGAACAGAGGAATGGAGGTGTTGGAATTGGAGAAAATCACCACAGAGAGGCTATGAGGAAAGTTTGGGCTTCAACTTGGAAAATCAAATAAAGGTCATTAAATAACGACAATCACAGCAACAATAAATATTAGTGATGATCAGCCTGAGGATTTTAGACTTGAAGCCAAAAATAAAAACTTGTTGACAACAGTAAGAACCAATTAGAATGTTTCTTTTCTTTTGATAATTAAGGAGTTATGTATTTCATGTGTAAAATAATACATGAATATGTGTATTCTACCATGTATATAAGAGTAATGCTATTCATACCTAATTTTCTTTCCTAAAACCTTTATCTAATGACATGGCAGCAACCACATCTTGTAACTGTTTTTTGTGTACTCTAAATGCATTCCATATCAGTATCCATCTCATTAGAGAACAGATTATGGACAAATAGCATTTTCCATGTATGTAATTACATAGATCTCAAGTATTGATAATGTTTTTTTTTTTTTTTTTAAATTTTTAAAAAATTTTTTTTTTTTTAAAATTATTTATGAACAGTCCTTTGTTTTCTCCTTTTTCTACTTTTTTATAATTCTTTTTCTACTTATTTAATAATTGAAATTTTTTTTGGGGAGGGGGGGGGGGGGGGTGGTGGGGGGGTTCTAGATTTAAAAAGATTCAGAAATTTAAATGATA
This sequence comes from Liquidambar formosana, assembly GCA_039720395.1. Classification (NCBI taxonomy): domain Eukaryota; kingdom Viridiplantae; phylum Streptophyta; class Magnoliopsida; order Saxifragales; family Altingiaceae; genus Liquidambar; species Liquidambar formosana. Next base: position 2,710,685 of record CM077827.1, on the reverse strand, counting down.
AATTTTATACTTATCAGTGAAATGCACTACGTGTTTGCTACCTCATACATACATAAATCTTTGGAGCTGAACCCATTTTTGTCCTACTATTGTTTTTGCAGCTCTCTAGGCCAAAACCTCCAAACAAGCATTTATGTTGGAGAGATTTTCTTTGCTGTCTGTGTTTCATTGTGTGGATGGTTGTTATTTTCAATACTCATCAGCAATGTGCAGGTAAATACTAAAATTCTCCATAAATGCTCTTCGAAATGCAATGCTGTATATAAGCATTTGACGTATGGAAAAAATATTTTGTAAGGACATGTTGATATAAGTTGCATCAACACGTGCATTGGGGGGTTGTACCCCATGCATTGGGGTAATGCATGGGGTACAACCCCCCAATGCACGTGTTGATGCAACTTATATGACACGTCCTCATAACAACACACTAGTGATACACACACACACACACACACACACACACACACACATATTATTGGGAAGTCCCACCTCTTACATTGCCCATATATTGGGTTTTTCATATACCTATTTAGCCATCTACCTAATAGCTTAGGATTTTAGGTTGAAAATTTAACATGGTATCAAAGTTCGTCGTTATTGTTCTTGGATTCATTTCATTCGTGATCATGTCGTTGCCATCTACGTAAAAAGCTTGTTCTTGTCAAACTTAACGTGGTATCAGAGCCCATCAATGTTGTTCTTGGGCTCATTTTGTTTGTGAGTCCATCGTTGTCATCTTTGTGATTGAATCGTTCTTGTTCATTAGACCTACACGCGAGGAGAAGTGTTGGGAAGTCTCGCATCCCACATCGTCGATCTAACTATTGAGTTTGATATGGCTTCATATACTTCTTTGGGCCCCCCACCTAATCGCTTAGGTTTTTGGGTTGGAAACTTAACATGATATCAAAGCATGTTGTTCTTGGGCCTATTTCATTCGTGAGGTTGTCTTTGTTGTCCTTGTGAGTTGTGACAAATCTGTTCTTGTCTTGTCATGCTGCACGTGAGAGGGAATGCTAGAAAGTCCCGTATCCCTCATCGTCTAAATATTGACTTTGATATAGCTTCATTTACTTGTTTGGACCTTCCATCTAATAGCTTAGGCTTTTAGATGGAAAAATTCACACACACACACACACATATGGATTAAGATCAAGGAAATTAAGATCAAGGAATACACATGCTTTAGGAAGTGGAGGTCCTCAGTTCGACTCATGCTAAGCCCCTTGGTGCCAACCACACAATGTTTCATGGTTCTCATGGCCTTGGACTTACTTGGTCCATATTGGTTGTGGGGTCTTATATGGGCCCATGGTTTCCCTAAGGGTTTCCTCATTATCCAAAAAAAAAAACAAGAAGCTTATTTATTAGATAGTGCGTGGAGTTTCGCCAAGTAAGCTATTTTTAAAATTCTTGGATATTGTGTCAAATTGTGTATAAAAATTGTGTCCCTTTATTGTGATGTTATAAATAAATAGATGCAGACACACACACACACACACACACACACACACACACACACACACACACATATATAGGGTTTATGATCAAGGGACACAACTTTTAGACACAATTTTTGACACGGTGATTTGTAGACAGTGAGTGGAGCTTGGCCACTTCAATTTATTTTAATACCATGGGATTTTCCAAATTCAATGAATTAAAACTTAAAAAGTTGTTTAAAAAATTGTGTATAAAATTTGTATTCCCTAATCCTAACCATATACATATACACGCACGCACGAAATTATATAATAAATTAGGATCAAATGACACCTGGTGTTAAATATTTTACTCTTACACCTCTTAATTATTTTTTAATAGGTTCTACATTTTGTTAAGCTTGCCGTTGGATTATATGTCCCTCCCCTTCTTTGTCCACCACTCTCCATAAATATCAAATTAATTGGAGCTTAGGAGCTATTTCATCCATAGGTTATCCAAACTATATTTCTCTACAAAAAGAAATGTGAGTTTACAAATTAGATGCTTATCGATATTCAATCGATGGGAGATTTGGTATGCATGAGAGGAATATCAAATCCTCTGGTGGGTTTTGCGAAATGTGGATCCTATAAAATTATAGTAATGAGTCATAAGTGTAAAAGATTTTTTAACAAATGTAATTTGATCTTGCCTCCAAATAGGTGTTTGTATGTATACATACATACATACATATAAAGTTTTGATCATGTGTGGGATATCCCGTTCGATCACAGTCGTCCGTAAGCGACATGCGCAGGTGCGTGAATGCATGTGTGTCGCTCACGGGCGGCTATAATCGAACGGGATACTCTGGGATATCCCGCACATGATCAAAGCTTTATATATATATAAAGCTTTGATCATGTGCGGGATATCCCGGAGTATCCCATTAGATTACAGCTGTCCGTAATCGACACGAGCACAAGATCAGCCTTCTATATATATATAGGATGATGGTAAGATAAGAACGTGTTGGTATAAGTTATATCAGCACTTGCATTGGGGTTTGTACCTTGTGCATTGTGCATTGGTGGGTTACAAGATACATGGGGCCAATGCATGGGATACAACCCCCAATGCTTGGTGCTGATATAATTTATATAAGTATGTTCTTATTTGCTCGGGATATATATATACGGTTATGTTCCCATCAGCACGTGTTGATATAAGTTATAGCAGAACCATGCATTGGGGATTGTACCCTTTACATTGGTCCAATGTACCTCATATCCCACTAATGCACAAGGTACTATTCCCAATGCGGGTGTTGATATAAGTTATATCAGTACGTGCTTACCTGATCATCATCCTATATATATATATACGTGTTTGTTAAGTCTATGTTCTTTATGTTGTCAAATTCCATGCCAAAGTGTAGTTGAGTCTTGGGTTGATTAAAGACATGTGAAGCTGCAAAGGTGCGTTAAAGATCAACTGTTCAAAGCTATGCGGCTTCGTAAGGAAGGTAAGAGACCATATGTGCCCATATCATAGAAGTTTATTGTATACATCTTCATTTTAGGGTTTTATATTGTGGTTAGAAGTGATTAGAAGTGTTTCAGGATCAATTTGGTCTTTTGCGAGCACTTCAGATTGATCGGTAGCAGTCTCTAAATGCCATTTAGGTTCTGTCGCCACCTGATCAATTGGGTTTGATGGGATTGCTTGAAAACTCTTTGCCACCCCTAGATCGATCGAGCTTGGACCCAGATCGATCAGGGTTCGTAAAATCTTATTTAATGTATTTGATTCAAATTCATACTCCTTTCTTTTGGGGTCTCTTAGTCTCTATATATAGAGCCTATTACAATAGAGAGGGCTAAGAAAGCCTCTACCTATTACGTTTTCATTGAATATCTTGCTTCCTTCTCTCTAGAGCTCTTCAACCTAGGGTTTTCACTTATATACGCCAGAGATCATTCAAACCAAATCCTAAACACAACCTTGAGTGTGTGTGGCCGGTGCTTATCAGAGCCGTTGCGATTATGGTTCAAAGTCTCGGTCTCGGTCCTTGTCGCGTTTTGGTCTCGATCGTCTCGGTCTTGCCCATCTCGTCGCGTTTCGGGTGAGATGCAACTTTACGCATAAAAGAGTGTTCAAAAAAATCTAAAAAAATAATAGAAAAATCAGAAAAAATATTAGAAACACATTGGAACCATCAAATAAGCAAAACAATTAACTTTGGGCACATACTATGGTTAAGTACACTAAACAGGAGTTAGCGCGTTGTTTTACTATAAAATACATACTCCATTTAATATGTGTTCTTTCTCTTTTATAATAAAAGGTATGACTATTATTTATTACTATATTAAAAAGAAGTAAATTAAAAATAACTTATAAATCACAAATGATAATCTTTTAAAACCCTCGACTGGCGGTTTCTCCCCTGCGAACAGTGATTAGTCTTTAGTTGAAAGTTTTGGGGAAACACTAGGTTATGAAAAACAAAAAAAACAAAGGAAAAAAAAAAGGATGAAAAATAATGTTTTGAAAATACTAAAATTGTTGGGTAATTTTTATAAATTATACAATCTTATAATATAAGATATTTCTTTTTTAGAAAAAAAAAAAAAAAAAAAAAAAAAAAAAGGAGAACATATTGTAATTTGAATGGGTCAAAGGGTCAAAGCTTTATATGGTTAAAAAATAAAAAAATATGTTATATTTATAAGGAGCCCAGCCACTCAGCCTTCGTCCAAAGTGATTTTTGTTGAAAAGTATTCTATATTGTTCTTATTTACTTGTAATAAGCTGAAGGGTACTATTGTCTTTGTACTTGTACTAGTATAAAAGATAATATACAAGAGGGAAAAGCCTAAGTTCTCTCTTTTTTTACAGTAGCCATTTCTCTTCTCTTTTTCTTCCTTCCTTTCTTCTCTTTCTTTCTTTCTTTCTTTCTTCCTTCTTTGATTAGTTATACAAATCCACTTGGTATCAAAGCCTCTACTCATCGATCCGTACGCTTGAAGGGTTTGACAAGTCGAAGAAGAGCATTCTGCTGATGTCAGCATTTGTTGACGTCATTTGCTGATGTCAGCCGTATGGATGCTGACATTAGCAGAGAGAAAAAACCCGACCAATCCACTCGTCTATTCAAGGGGAATCTACTTGTGAAGTTTCATCCAGATCCGAGATCATTTAAGGGGTTTTTCGATTTTTCCTTTGATTTTCTAGAAAAATGGTAGTTTTTTCCAAAAACCTCAATCCAGCCACATGTGTTCAAGTTTGATGGGTCAAACTGATGCAAAAGGTGCCAATTTGGAGTTTCTTAAGCCCCTTTGGTGTTCGTTGCTCCATGTCGTTGGTTTTTTGTTGAGATTTCCCTTGTAACAGCCGTGAACCCTCCTGGTATGTCATAGAAACCTATTCCTTTTCTTTTTGTGGCTGTGTTTGAAGGTCTAGCTGGAGTTTTTGTGGGCTGTGTGTGCTGCCTATTGACCATTTGTGGGCTGTGTGTGCTACCTATTGATTGTCTGTTGCTTGGGGCCATATTTGGTGTGTTTGGACTTTGTTTGGGTGGTTGAGTGCTGTCTACATCATGTCAGAAGTTAGTCAGACCTCTGAAAGCCATCAGAGTAGGGTAATGGGTCTAGGAATACCCACTAATGAATACCCACTAATGACAACCCTACACTCCAAATCACAACCGTGAAATTGGATGGGCCTAACTATTTAGCCTGGTCTCGCTCAGCAACCTTATATCTCACGAGTAAAGGAAAGATGGGATATTTGAATGGTAAAGTGAAAGAACCTCCAGTAGTTGACCCTTCATATGAGAAGTGGAATGCAGAGAATTCTATGGTTATGTCTTGGCTTTTACATTCGATGCAACCAGAGGTTAGTGATGGCTACTTGCTTTTGCGAACTGCAAAGGAGATTTGGGATGCAGTTGCACAAACTTATTCACAGGTAGGGAACATAGCCCAGTTGTATGACTTGAAGCGTCATATTCTGTTGGAAATATGCCACATCCCACATCGATTAAATATCGAATTAAACATGTCTTCATAATACCTGTTTGGGCCCTCCACTTATAAGCTTAGGCTTTTAAGTTGGAAACTTAACATGGTATCAGAGAATATCGTTCCTGGGCCCGTTTCGCTTGTTAGCCAGTCTTTATTGTTCACGTGACAGGCCATTTGAATCTTGTTAGGCCTGCACGTGAGGGGAAGTGTTGGAAATATGCCACATCCCACATCAATTAAATATCAAATTAAACATGTCTTCATAATACCTGTTTGGGCCCTCCACTTATAACCTTAGGCTTTTAAGTTGGAAACTTAACATATTTATAAGACTACCCAAGATGATAAGCCTTTATCAGTTTATTTCTATAAACTCTGGGCATTGTGGCAGGAGTTGGATTATTATCAAGATTTTCAAGCTGAGTGTTCGGCTGACACCTTGAAGCTTAATAACCTTGTTGAGTAGGAGCGGATATTTGATTTTCTCGCTGGGCTCAGAGATGAATATGATCCGATCCGTATACAGATTCTAGGAAAAGAATCTCTTCCTCTGCTAAGAAGTGTATATGCTTATGTTCAGCATGAGGAGAGTAGGAGGAATACTATGTTTCACTCTACCTCCCAGGAGCGCTCTGCACTTACTACTGCTTCTCAGCGAACCCAAAGAGGTGTTCTACCCGGTCGTGATGGAGGGAAAGGTGTTGATTCTATTTCTGATGAAAAGGATAAGTTATTTTGTGATCATTGCCAGAAACCGAGACATACCAAGGAAACTTGTTGGAGGCTCCATGGTCGCCCTACTAGAGGTAGGGGGGGCCATACTGGTGGTTCCTCTCGGTCCCGCGCTCACTATTCTACAGCTGTGGACAGTATTCCACCTACTTCATTACCTTCTAGAACTTCTAATTCTGAGTCTGTGGCACTTACCAGAGCAAAAGTTGAGTTTCTCAGACGCCTAGTGTCTCAACTGAATACATCCACCACTGCATCTACTTCTTTAGCCCACTCAGGTAATTTGGCTACTTCCTTTAGTGCATCATGTAATTCCTCTTATTGTCCTTGGATTATTGATTCTGGGGCTTCTGACCATATGACTAGTTTGTCTACCTTGTTTCATTCTTACCATACTTGTTCAGGTAGGGATAAGTTTAGGGTAACTGATAGTTCTTTGTCATTTGTTTCAGGGAAATGTTCTATTTCTATTAACCCTGATATGTCTCTTTCTTCAGTTTTACATGTTTCCAACTTTTCTAACAATCTCTTGTCCATTAGCCGCATCACTGCTGATCTAAATTGTAGTGTAACCTTTTATCCTTCTCATTGTGTTTTTCAGGACCTAGTCACGAGGAAGATGATTGGCAGTGGTAGTGTGAGAGATGGTCTTTACCTTTTGGATCCCATTGAGAAGGATGGTGGTCGAATTGTGCATGCACACCACTCTGGGAGATGTGCTGCTTCTGAAGATAAGCTTTGGCTCTGGCATAGAAGATTGGGCCACCCCTCATTTTTTTTGCTTCAACGTCTTTTTCCATCTTTGTTTTCTAGAATAAATGTTTCTCAATTTAAGTGTGAAGTGTGTGAACTTGCAAAACATCATCGAACTTCATTTCCACCTAGTTTTAATAGAAGTAACTTACTTTTTACTATTGTGCACATTGATGTATGGGGGGTCCTTCCCGCATTATCTCATTATCTGGCTTCCGATAGTTTGTTACTTTTATTGATGATTTCTCTAGGACTACATGTGCGTATCTGTTGAAAGAAAAAAGTGATGTTTTCTCATGTTTTCAGACTTTCCATAAAATGGTGCTTAACCAATTTAATACCTCAATCAAAATTGTTCGTTTTGATAATAGAGGTGAGTATCTTTATGGGGGTCTTCAATCCTATTTTCAGGATCATAGTATCATCCATCAGACTTCTTGTGTGGATACTCCTCAACAAAATGGTGTTGCAGAAAGAAAAAACCGCCACCATCTTGAGGTAGCTAGGGCTTTGATGTTCTCTATGCATGTTCCTAAATCCTATTGGAGGGATGCAGTGCTCACTGCTGCATATTTAATAAATCGAATGCCTTCTAGAGTACTTGCTCACAAGGCACCGATTAATTTGTTGTCTTTACCCTCGTGCCCTCGTACTTTTCATATTCCTCCTCGTGTTTTTGGGTGGGTGTGCTTTGTTCATGTTTTTGTCCAGGCTCGTAGTAAATTAGATCCTCAAGCTTTGAAATGCATTTTTTTGGCTACTCACCTACTCAAAAGGGGTATAAGTGTTATCATCCTCTTTCATGCAAGAAGTTTGTCACTATGGATGTTACCTTTCTTGAATCGGTGTCCTATTTTTGCTCACTCCAAACTTCTCTTCAAGGGGAGAGTTGTAATGAAGAGAAGTCTTCTGTACTTCCTATTCTTATATCTCCTTCTGAACCTATTCTTGTTCCATCTCAAGGCTTGGAAGAACAGTATCCTCCTCCCAAGGAATTACAGGTCTATTCAAGGAGACAAAAGGAAAAGACTATTTCTCCTCTCTATAGCCAACCGTCATCCTTGGACTCAGGTAATATCATATCTACTTCTGCTCCTATTACTCTTGATGATTCTGATATTCCTATTGCTCTTCGTAAAAGAGTTAGATCTTGTACTCAACATCCTATCTCTAACTTTGTCTCCTATCATAGTCTTTCCCTATTTTTCCATACTTTTGTTTCCCAATTGTCTTTTGTGTCTATTCCTAACACCTCACAGGATGCACTTTGTGATAAAAAATGGAAGGAAGCTATGCGTGAAGAGATGACTGCTCTTCAGAAAAATAAAACTTGGGATTTAGTTAAATTGCCTATGGGGAAGAAGACAGTTGGATGCAAATGGGTGTTCATAGTAAAGCATAAGGCTGATGGTTCAGTGGAAAGGTATAAAGCTAGATTGGTAGCAAAAGGCTTCACACAGACATATGGCATTGATTACTAGGAGACATTTGCTCCCGTGGCCAATATGAACTCTGTTCGAGTCCTACTTTCTTTAGCTGCCAACTTTGGATGGGTTCTTCATCAGTTGGATGTTAAAAATGCATTCCTCCATGGAGATCTAGAAGAGGAAGTTTACATGTATGTACCTCCAGTTTTTGAAAGTGATACATCTAGAGGGAAGGTGTGCAAACTGAAGGAGGCCTTATATGGATTGAAGCAATCTCCTCGAGCGTGGTTTGAGAGATTTACTCGAGCTATGTTGAAATATGAGTTCAAACAAAGTCAGGGAGATCATACATTATTCATCAAGCACTCTTCACAGGGGAAGGTTCTTATTGTATATGCGAATGATATTGTACTAACAGGAGATGACCAGGACGAGATACAGAAACTGAAGAAACATTTAGCCAATGAATTTGAGATAAAAGATTTGGGAAGTTTTAAGTATTTTCTGGGTATTGAAGTTGCTAGATCTAAGACTGGCATCTCTATTTCTCAGAGAAAGTATGTGTTAGATCTTCTCAAGGAAACTGGGATGTTGTGTTCCAAACCTAGTGATACCCCTATGCAGCAAAACTACAAGTTAGGGGAAGACCCTGAAGGTGTATTGGTAGACAAAGGTAGATATCAACGGTTGGTTGGCAAACTAATTTACTTGTCACACACCTGACCGGAAATTGCCTATGTTGTTAGTCTAGTAAGTCAGTTTATGCATTCGTCTCGAGAATCTCATATGGAGGCAGTCCATCGAATCCTTCGCTATTTGAAATCTGCTCCTGGAAAGGGATTGTTGTTCTCTAAACATGACCATTTGCGAGTGGAATCATGCACAAATGCAGATTGGGCTGGTTTTGTCACTGATCGTAGGTCAACATCCGATTATTGCACCTTTGTAGGGGGAAATCTTGTGACCTGGCAAAGTAAGAAACAAGCAGTTGTAGCCAGGTCTAGTCCTGAGGCTGAGTTAAGAGCTATGGCACAAGGAGTGTGTGAAATTATGTGGCTGAAAACATTGTTGAAAGAGCTTGGTTTTGATTCTGATGAACCCATGAGATTGTATTGTGACAACAAAGCCGCAATTAATATTGCTCACAATCCAGTCCAACATGATAGAACCAAGTATATTGAAATCGACAGGCACTTTATAAAGGAGAAATTGACTTCTGGGGTGATTTGTCTGCCTTACGTTCAAACTGGAGACCAATTGGCAGATTTTTTTACCAAAGGAGTTGCAAGTAAAGCCTTCCACACTTTCTTAAGCAAGTTGGGCATGTGTGATATCTTTGCACCAACTTGAGGGGGAGTGTTGAAAAGTATTCTATATTGTTCTTATTTACTTGTAATAAGCTGAAGGGTACTATTGTCTTTGTACTTGTACTAGTATAAAAGATAATATACAAGAAGGAAAAACCTAAGTTCTCTCTTTTTTTACAGCAACCATTTCTCTTCTCTTTTTCTTCCTTCCTTTCTTCTCTTTCTTTCTTTCTTTCTTCCTTCTTTGATTAGTTATACAAATCCACTATTTTATACATATATATATATATATATATATATATGTATATATATATTAAACTGACACAAAGAAGGAAATAACAGAGAAATAAGAAGAGAAGAAGAAGACGATGACGATGTCGATGACGATGCACGTCGACGGCGACCATAACAGCAGGTTCTCGACGGCGACCATAACAACAACAAGTTCTCAATCTCTCTCTCTCTCTCTCTCACTAGATTTCGACACTGTAAACTGGAAACAAAGCTTGAACCCGCCTGTCGAGCACCCCTGTGCCGGAAGAACTCACTTGTCGAGTACCCTTGTGCTGGAAGAACCTAGTCATCAGTCAACCCTTGAGTGCTCGAACCTTGACCAGATCTGTTCTAATCTCGCATGAGATGTGCGACATCTCGTCCAAAACTCACTGTGTCAACGAGATCTCGTGCGTAACACCTCATCTCGAGCGAGATCATGTTTGTATCATCCGAGAGAGAGTATCCCATGAATATATTTGTACCGGTGGGATTTCTCGTCTCGGCCAATGGCAAGACCGATTTGTCTCGGCGAGATCTCGTCCGAGATGGTCGAGACTTTGAACCCTAGTTGCGACGGAGATTAAACTTGTGAGTTCGTGGGAATGGATTCATATGAAGCGGATTCGAGAGAATTGACAAGTGCGGCTATAAATCGAAGACTAGAAGCGTTGCATGGAATAAGACTCGAGGAGTGTCGCGTGGACTAAGACTTGGGCTATCGTGTGTTGGGTAAATCTTGTATTCTCTAATTGCTCATAGTGGATTGCTCAAACTGGACGAGGTCCCGTGGTTTTTCCCTTGTAGGGTTTTCCACGTAAAAATTGCTTGCATATTTTGTGATTGATTGTTTGTCTTGAGTCTTGTTAACTTACTTGATCAAAATATATCATTGATATATTTAATTAAGTAGGTTAATCAACCTCATCATATTTTCATAGATTAATTTGATACTTGGCATGCAATTTGATGATTAACTGTTATAGAAAATTGAATTGGGTAAATTAATTACTTGGTAAATCTTTATAGACCCATTCAACCCCCCCCCCCCCCCCCCCTCTTCTCTGGGTCAAAGTATTAGTATTATCGGAATTCAATGTTCAAGTGCTTCATGTCATAGATCTGCAATTTGATTTGGACTGTTCCTGTTCCTGTTCCTGTTCCTGTTCATGACGATCACGCGCAGGAGCACGCAACCATGAACAGCCAAGATTAACGACATTAATTAGCTTGCGTCATGGTTTCAAATCAGCTTGAAACAGAATTTCCCGTTATGGCTTCAACTTTTCCTTTTACCTGCCAAAATGTTAATTAAAGCACGAGATTTGTAGTCTCCCCACTTTAGGTCCTTCAACTTGAACCAACTCACGTATTCTCGTGAAGCCTGCCTTTTTACTCTTCTATATATTTTTTCCTGGAATTGAGGAGCTAAGAGTACTAAAGTTGACCCGTGTGCTGTTACAGAAATATCTGACATCCCTAGGGGACCGCAAAACAGAAGAAATGAGGGCAAAGCGAGTTGTGGAGCAGTGGATGTCCAACTATATGCTCCCTGAGGACCTGAGAGAGCAGATTAGGTGGCATAAACAGAAGAGATGGCAAGAAAACAGTGGTGTTGGCCAAGAAACTGTAAATCCTGATCGTCCTATGGACCTCTTAACTGATAAGCATCTTCCAAAGGATCTCATGAGGGGCATTAAGCGCCATCTCTGCATAGATCTACTCAAGAGAGTGAGTGCATCTCTGAATCTTCTCCATCTTTCTGTGTGAGCTAGTGGGTGGGTGCATGTTTGATATCGATGTATTTTACCCTTATATGTGCCTAGACTTGTTCCTGACTCCATTGCTATTGATGTCATTACAATTAGACACTCCTCTCCTTTCGCTTCAAAGCAGGATGTTCATCATTATTTCATTATTTCGTTATTTTCAAATGGAAAATGCTATTGATCCCTAAATTTTTTCCTAATTGTGTCACTATTGTTGTGTTTTGCATTTAGAAAATACAAAAAGGCATTTGTTGATGTGATGAGCTACATTATTAGGAAAAGAATAAGGATGAATAGCACTGATCCTTTTAAATAAGAAAATGATGTTTGATCCATATATTTTGACTCATAATAAAACCCCATATGATGTGGCGCAATGTTATATGCTGCAAAAAAACTTACTTTTTAAAACCAAATGGGTTTTTAAATCTTAAAGGTACTACTACATCCTATGGGATTTTGTTTTTGGATCAAATAGCACAGTGCTCTTTCAAATGTACCATTACCAAATTAGAGAAAGTTGGCTCTTTCAGTGGGAAAGAAATGTCATTTTTATTTCAAAATCTTCCAATTTTGTTTGGCTCATGTCTCAGCCATCAAGTTAATCACTTCATTCATTTAGGTGCCAATGTTTGAGAAAATGGATGAACAACTGTTGAACGAAATGTGTGAACATCTCAAGCCAGTTTTTCACATAGAGAGAAGCATAATAGCTCGGGGGGGGGATCCAGTTGACGAGATGCTCTTTATCAAGCGAGGCTGTCTATTGACAACCACCAATTGTGGAGAAAGTGACATTTATCTCAGAGATGGTGACTTCTGTGGAGAAGAGCTCCTTACATGGGCCTTGAATCCCAACTCTAGCCTCCCCACCTCAATGAAATTGATAAGAGCGCAAACAAATGTTGAGTGCTTTGCTCTAATGGCTGATGACATGAAGTTTGTGACCTCCCAGTGGAGGAGGCATCAAAGTAGGCAGCAGCTTCAGCACACTTTCAAGTAAGGTTTTTAACTAGGTTTTCCACTGTTGGTATCATTGCTGTTTTACGATTATTACTGCTGTAGTAATAAAAGTTGCTCATTTGTTCATGAGAAATGCACAGAAACTGAAATTGTGCAGACTGACCATTACCATTTGCCCTTCATTTCTCCGTTTCATTTGAGAGCAAAATGTGATATGTCAGACCATTTTCTAATCCCTACCTACATTATTTTTTATTGGTACTTTGTACAAATATTTTGTAAAGAAATCATTTTTATTATCTCTTTGTTGGGCTCTTATGGCTGATGTAGCTCTAAAAACTGATTTGATAGATTTTATGTTCATCATAAGCAAAGGACTACATCTATTAGAACTTTCAATTGTACTTTGAATTCTGGTAATATGATCCTTCATAACACAAATTTTAATATATGACTGTTAGGACGGGTTCATAACGCCTGTTGTTGCACTTATCATGCTTTCAGGTTCTACGCACACCAATGGAGGACATGGGCGGCTCGTTTAATACAAGTAGCTTGGCAAAGGTATCGTAGGTGGAAGCTTCAAAAGGATTTAGGTGTCACTTTATACGCATAAAAGTTTGCTGTCAGTGCCCTACGGACTTTGCCTCACGATGGTGCACGCTTGCGTCAGAGATCACTGCCACCGCAGCCTCAGAAACCTGCTGAGCCTGATTTTAGTGTGCCTCACGATGGTGCACGCTTGAGTCAGAGATCACTGCCACCGCAGCCTCAGAAACCTGCTTAGCCTGATTTTAGTGTTGAATATCATTACTGATCGAGGTGCAATTGCAAGATTTCTGAATGTAATATTTGGACTTGATGTTAGAGAAGAACCCCAGTTCTTTGGACTCTCAAAAACCAGCAATGATGTTGTTGTTGTTGAAGGCAATAATTCTTTGTTGTACAACATTGATAATGTCAGAAAACGGACAAGTTCAAATGACGGTCCAACATCATAGATTTTTTCTTTTTCTTCTTGATACATAAGATGATGGATTATAATTTTGAACAAGAAGACCAAGAATGCACTTCAAGTGGTCAAATCCAGATCAGAACTCTGTCAAATCTGGTTCAGTTAAATTTCATGTTATATATATATATATATATATATAGGATGATGATCAGGTAAGCACATGCTGGTATAATTTATATCAACACCCGCATTAGAGGTTGTACTTTGTGCATTAGTGGGATATGAAGTACATTAGACCAATGCAAGGGGTATAACCCCCAATACATGGTACTGATATAACTTATATTAACACGTGCTGATGGAAACATTACTGTATATATATATATATATCAAGTATTATTATAGATTTATAAGTGTCATTCACCAACTAATGTGAATTTTATAATTTTTTTTTAAAGAAAAAAATTTTAAAATTGGGATAAAAATAATAAATTTTAATTTATCATTGCTCTGTTAGCTACTAAAAAAATGAATGAATTTGTCTGGTATTAATAGCATTTTTCATTTTCGTCAGTAGTCATCACTTGTTCCTATGAATGATCAACATCCTAAGATATGTTCAAAACTCTTGCCCCTCTTTCTGTGAGTCTGTATCCATGGAAAATATCTTAGCTTGTTACATTTAATTAACAATCGTTTAAAATCGTAATTTTGTTTCAATGCATGCTGGGGAAGTTATTTCAGGGTGAAGCAAGCCCAAAACAATTTCCCATAAGTATAGAATAAGGGAGTCTCATCCATAACATAACCAATCCGTTGAAGGGCTTACAAATAGACATATAAATATGGAAATAAATAAGAATGACTACAATAATAATTGCATAACCCTGTGCCATTTCTCTCCACAAAAAAGAAATCTAGCAAAGTGGGTATCTTTTGTTTCAATGTGTAGAGCATTATTTGACAACAATAATTGCACAACCCTGTGCTTCCTTTTTTTTCTTTCTCTAACTTTCATTCCTTTATTTATTTGTTTCTGCGCCACCAACATTCAATCATAGAACAAAGTAGGTTTCAAACAGAATTGACATATGATAGAACACTTCCAAGCAATTAACATGCTTCAAACTGATTAGGCCACGTTTGGATTACCCGAATTTCAGCTGTTTGGTTAGGACATCGGAATGGGAACGGAATTCGGATTCAGACCAAAATAGTAGGGAATGTGCACCACAGTAGAATTTTTTTGCTAGTTAGATTTCAATTTGAAGAAGCTTCATTATTTTTTACCTATATGTACGTTATGAGTTTAAGATACCACTAGTCTTGTAGTTGTGTTGGTATTTCTCCCTTTTACATCAAAGACGGTATTCCTCCCCTCCCCCTTCTCCTTCATCTCTCCTTTCACTTCTATTGGGAAGTTTGGAGATTTGAATCTTGACTCATCTTTAGAAGAGAAAAAAGGATTGGAAGAGGAAATGAAACATGTATAACGTGTTCATGAAAAAGACAAAGGAGTCAAACCAAAACACCCGGCCTTTACAAAGAAACCTTTTTTTCTTTTTTCTTTTTTTTTAGGGGGGGGGGGGGGGGGGGGGGGGGGAGGGGGTTAAATTAAAAAATTTGTGCCTAAAGTAGCGAAACCATAAGAAGTACAAGATCCCCTGGCTCATAATTCTTGCAACTGCCATTTTCAAGTACAGAGATTCATCAAATATATGGGCTAGTAAAGGAAAAGCAGCATCTCCTTCATGGGTCATATGGGACAAGAGATAACCACCCCCCCCCCCCCCCCCCCCCCCCCCTCTCCCCTTTTTTTTTTTTTTTTGGCAGAAAAGAGATTCATCAAATGTGGTTTGGCAACAAGGAAAAGCAGCCTTCCAATTGCAAGAAAAATCTTAAAGATAGAAGAAAAGATTACCCGGTTACCCAAAATAATAATAATAATAATAATAACAAAGTTTACCCACTTGTCGTACCCACGGATAATGATAATGATGAATTAGAAATTAATGGAATCATTGAAGACTTGTTTGGTTGTTCAATTCGAAATTAAACAATTTAATAAATTTTACATGATATTGAAAATATAAATCCATCACCTTGAATTATAATACTTTAAAATGTTAGGGTTATCACTATAATTGATGTTGTAGAATCAATTTTTAAAAATTCATGAAATGTCACTATTTGAATTTATCAATTTAAGATAATGGATTATGCCTTCAACATCATATAAAATTTCTTAAATTGTTTAATTTTAAATTGGACGGCCAAACAGGCCTTGAGTCTGTTTTGTTTTAATTTTGCAAAATGATAGTGATAACCGTATTAGCATATAAATTTATCAAGCATACCCAACACTACTCACTCTTTTTGGTATGGGATTAGTAACTCTAGGAAAAACACTCCCCTCCTTTTGGTAGGAAAGAAATTTACCTTACCAACCCAAATACATAAAAGGAAAAGAAGATCCCTTGAAGTTTCTCCTACAATTTCACCATAACTAGGCCACTTACGAAAGCAAACTTACTTTTCCTTTTTCATTTTCTTTTTCCCTTTTCCAACTCTATGCCCCAAGTATTGCAATAGCATAGCTGCTCAGTTCACTTAATCTGAGGCCGCCTTTGATTTGAAAGTTTCCTATGCCTTGTTGCCTGCCAAATACAGCTATGGTTCATCCATCAATAGTTATCTTCCATTTCTTAAAAGTTGAGAAATTTATCTTTCCAAATTAATGAAAGAAGAAATGAAGAGTTTTTTTGAATGATTCCATCCATTCCATCAGCGGTGGCTAAGATTACGACTTGCAAAAGTCGTCAGCATTAAAGTGTGTTAATGACGTTACTACTACCGATCGGCCCCCCAAAAAGGCACTTTGGTAAGCAGACAAAGTTGATATTATCATTCACAAACCTTAAAATTAATCGGTAATTCCACCAAAATTAAAACTATAATTATAATAACATAGCAATATTTGAATAGAGTAAATATAGTCTTTTTTTTTCATTTTTTTTTTTTTGGGAAAATGAGAAAATGGTAGGTCAAAATAAAAATAATCCCAATAAGAGGGTCAAAACTCCCATATTAAATTCAAAATAGCAATAATGAATCTTAATTCCTAAAAAAAGGGATTTGGGATTGAATGCCTATTATACCCTCTTAGTAAATATTTTTAAATTATTCAATCTTTTCTCTAGCCCATCTTAGCTTTCCCTCCTTTTTTTTGCCCATCCCAGCTTTCCCTCCTTCCCCCCCCCCCCCCCACCCTATAGGCATCTCTTCTTTGTCTCAATTTTTTGAGGCATCTTCTTTTTCCTTGTTCACAAAACTAAACCCTAATCTTTCTATTCTCTTAATTGAAAAAGTGATAGTTTGCCAACACGTTGATAGGTATTCTTTTAATTATGATATGGGACTTTCAAATTAGGAGAACATGGAATGGATTGATGGTGGAGTAAAAGTAAAATGGCAAACTAAGTATAATAGAATTGGACATGATAGATCCCTTCTTTAAAGAATTAAGGTTCATTATTGTCATTTTGAATTGAATATAAGAGTTTTAGCTCTCTTATTGGAATTATTTCTATTTTGACCCAATATTTTATTATTTTTCATTTTTAAACCAAACATGGCGGTATCTCAAACTTACTTTTATTGAGGTTTGGGTCCAATTAATCTACTCTCACATATGCATAATTCATCCATAAGCCCATATTTATTCAATAGTGAGGGAATGAAACTTCAAACTTGAAACCTCGAATGCCTCAACTATAGTCTTTTATCATCTATACTATTGGATAATCTACTAAGAAAGGTTAAATATGAATCAAGAATTTTTAACAAAAGGCATAAAGCTAACCTGACCGGTTAAATACATGATGAACCAAGAATTTTTAAGATGACTTACAAGGGTCTAAAGTCTTTGTATACATCTAAATATAGAAAAGTGTGTAGACACTTTTCAGCTTAGGTGACTTTCCTTGATTTTCTTTAAAGGTCTCCACACACACCCCCCCCCCCCCCCCCCCAAAAAAAAAAAAAAAAAAAAAAAAAACCAACCCCCACCCACACAAAAAAAAAAAAAAAAAAAACAAAAATGAAAAAGAAAAGAAAAAAGAAGAAGCTTTGACTCTCAAAGATGTGTCCTATTCAACTTTAAGAAAAGAACATCCATGCAATTGTCAATTAACCAAAAAAGAAAAAAAAAGTTTGCAAAATTATCCGAAACGGAAAGTGATGCAGGATAGTTGGCTGCGAACTTCATAGATAGTTTGTCTTACAAAAGAGGAAGATAAAAAACTTCATAGAGTGATTAAACCATAAAAATCCAAATGACATTGAAAGGAATCAACGTAGAGCTTGTGTTAATAGTATTTTTTTTTAATTTTTTTTTATAATTACCCAATTGACATGACCAGTCTTGTAATGATGTATCTGGTTTAATATGATTATATCTACCCTGTTTTCTTTTTGAAGAGTGTTGAAGGTTTGAATCTTAACTTCTATTTTTTCTATTTGGTAGAGAAGGTAGGGCAGAACCAGGAATCTCCAAATGCAGGGGCCAAGTTAAAAATATTTTAAATAATAATAATTTTTATCTTCACAATACAAGTTTTACTATAAATTAAAATTGATAAATTTACTTCATTTTTTATTGTTTGGAATTTGGATCCCCAAGTAAAATAACTTGTGGGAAAATTGGTAGATTTCATTTTATAAATTATTAAGATGATTTTTAATTTTTGTTAATCTTTAATTTTTAATTGTTATGATGATTTTTAATTAAACACGTTCACAGTTTTTTGTTTAACTTAAATGACATGTGAAGATATAACGTGTCCAATAGCATAAAAATGAAAACAAGGTAAATAGAAAACACTTGCCCATCTGTAGCTATTTCCTCTAAATACTGGACAAGGGTTTTAACATCTTCTATCAAAACAATGATACAATGAGTGAGAAATGGATAACTGAGTCATACAACAAAACCCATTATAGTCGTCGTCAGAAACCACCGACCACGAAGGTTGTATCTGAACTCAAATCAAGATGGAGGCTCGCCATGAAGCCGAGTCCCAATCCACACTCGTGAGCTTTTTCAAATCGATGATCCTATCCTACACATCTAGGCTCAAATCAAGCTAATCCTCTTTTACTCTTTTACCTAACGCTCATGGCAACCTCTTCCTCAGTACCTTACCCACCAGCCACAGCATTTGTTCCATCACCATCATTGAACTTAGCACTAAGTGTTAATTTTTTTTCAAAATTTTGCAGGGCCGTGGCCCTCCTAGTCCCATGTAGTTCCACCCTTGAGAGAAAGCGTGGCTGGAGAGCCCTTGTCCTATGAGGTGGCATGTAGGGCTCTCTAATATTCTTTAACCAAAAATGAAAAAAAAAAAAAAAAACTACTATCAATTGGCCCCCAAAAATAAAAGCACGTCCTTTGTCATGGGGACAAGTTGATAATGCAAATGACACCCACAAAGGTGAAACCTTTTTCAAAAGTAAAATATTTTTAATATTTGGGTAATAAAATACATCTACACCCCCTCTATTTACTGACTATTACACTGACACCTCCTATATCTTCTGAAATTATATTGCACTTCCTTATTTTAGAAAATAATATACACTTCCCTCTATCCGTCAAATAGCCGTTAGAGCCCCGTTAAAGCTTTTAACGTTTGTTGCTGACATCAGCCAAAAATGGGTTGAAAATACCCATTTTAACCTTCTTAAAACCAAACGCTCCGTTTAGTAGAGGGCTTAAAATGCAGCGTTTGCTCTCTCTCTTGCTAGTTGCCCCATCTCTTTCTTCTTCTTTACTTTCTCTATCTCTCTCTCTCTCTCTCTCTCCCCTCTGTTTTCCTTCTCTCTTTTTTTTTTCCTCCAAACCCTCACACAATGCCTCCCATCGCAGCAAACCCCACTCACCGTCGGCGACCTGTCACTGCCGTAGCAAACCTCCACCACCAACAAGGCCCTCGCCGCAGCTCTCCAATTTTTCCTGCGAGCATTTTTTGTTCAAACCCATCCCTATCAGCCCCCTCGTTAAAGCTCTTCGCCGTGAACCGTTGTAACCCTCCCCCATCACAGCCCTCACACCGTGAACCGTCGATGAACCGTCGCCGCCTCGCACCATCATCGGCGAACTAGTAAGCTCACACCAAGCAGTCCTTCGCGAGTTTTTTCCCAACCTACGACGGCGTTTCCTTTCGTCTTGCCGATAAGGATAAGAAGAGAAGGGGAGAACGGTGGCTGCAGATTTGTAATTAACAAAAAAGGAGGTATTACAGAGAAAAAAATATGATCGATCACGGCGGCCATGGCTGCGTCTAAATAGAGTAGAATGAAAAAAAAAAAAAAAAAAAAAAAACAGTTTGCCTTGAAAAATGGAGTTGGATGGAGACGCGGGGTGGAGGAAAAGAAAAAGGATTAAAATAAAAAGGGGAGGGGGAAGAGAAGATTTTTTTTGGGTTGAAACATTGGCTCTTGCATCTCTCTCTTTCTCTCTCTCTCTCTCTCTCTCTCTCTCTGTTGAGGTAACCCACCGCCATGGTTGCCCCTCTTCTTGCTGCTACAGCGCCAGCGACCCCTATTTTTCTTCTCCTTCAACTCTTTCATTTTTTTTCTTTTGGGCTTCTTATTTAGATCTTCTCCTTCATCTCTCTCTCTCTCTCTCTCTCTCTCTCTCTCTCTCTCTTTTTGAGGTAACCCACCGCCATGGTTGCCCTTCCTCTTGCTGCTGCTGCACTAGCGACCACCAGCGACCCCCTCTTCTTCTTCTCCTTCATCTCTTTCATTTTTTTGGGATTGTGAAAAAAAAAAATCGCCGGAAGACATGGAGTTCACTGGAACTTCATGAAGCAACGAAGATATCGCAGAGGACGCACCGTTTGGCTACTAAACGATTGTGTTTTAAGATAAGGGTATATTGGTTATTTCGCAATTCCATTTACTTCGTTAATTAAACTGTTCTGATAAGGAGGGAGGTCAATGTAATTTCAGAAAGTACAAGGGAGTCAGTGTAATAGTCAGTAAATAGAGGGGGGTGTAGATGTATTTTACCCTTAATATTTTATTAATATGAACTTGGGCCATCTCTTCTTTTTCTTAAACATTCTATCGTGCCATTTAATAATGAGTCTCATCATGACAACAATGAGTTTGGGATGGGACCATCTTGATTTAACATTTACTCATTTAAATATAAGGTAAAATACATTTACACCCCCTGTATTTACTGACTATTACACTGACACCCCTCATCCTTTCTGAAAATACACTGTCTTCCCTTACTTTGGAAAATAATATATTCTTAGCTCCAGCCGTTAAGTAAGTGTTGAGACCGTTAATGTGATTAGCTGATGTCATGCAAAAAGTGAGCCAAAATACCCTTTTTACCCATATTAAAGCTGAAACGCAACGTTTATCTCATCGGTAGGGATGAGAACAGTAAAACACAGCATTTCATGTCCCCGTTCCCAAAGCACTTCTCCATCCGTACAACTTTCAATTTCCAACTTCAAACCCGAGTCAACATAGGAATCAAATAACATATATTTATTGCTTTTGTGTGCATGTGTGTTTGTATATATATAAGTTGCAGAGACCCATGGAGGCATGGGTGTGGTAAAGTTGCATCTCTCTCCACAAGGTGTGGTATGAACTTCCTCAACTTGATGCTGCCATGGCTGCTCGATTACACTTTGACCACGTGCTATTGGTGGTTAGTGAAGCTAGGGGTGGATTGGGGTTGAATGGTGGATTGAAAATTAAAAAATGTTAGAAACAGAGAAGAAAAAATACTGGGCAAAATGGCCATGAATATGCATTTTTATAAATTTGAATTTCTATGAGCCGTGGGCTTGCTTTACTCAACATGGTGGTGATGGTTTGGTGGAGTTTGGTGAGCACACGGTCCCACAAGATAATCTCCATACTAAGATCTAATAGCACGTTAGGCTTGCAAATTTTCGTGAGGAATGGGACTTGGGTCTTAGTCCCAACTGATCACAATCGTGGTGTTTATAGGGATGAGCAGTAGCGCTGGTGGCTATAGGCAATAATTGGAGATGGTGCTCATGACGATATTGGTGGGGTTAATTGGTGGCTGTGGCCCTTTGACCAACCCCTTACCTAGTCACCTAGAAGTACCATCATCTTCAAGTTGTCAGGGGGTGGGTTTTTCCTCTCTTTGTAAGAAGATGGAAGAAGAAAGAAGGTCATCACCACCGACTATATCCGCCATGATCACCATTAATCCATCCTCAACCCCACATAAGTACATAACCTTGGAAGCATGTGTTTTCTTTATGCTCTGTTTTTTTCTTCTCTCTCAAGCCTTCTTTTTTTATCTCTCTCTCAAGTATGGGATGATAGTGGAGAAATTATAGGGTTTTGGATTAAATGCAATTGTAGGAAAAACAACTGGTGGTTCATGGTTGGTACGTGGAGATAGGGTTTGATGAGTGTTAGTTGGTGAACTGAAAATTGAAAATTTTCTCTTCATGGTCTGTGTTTTTTTTTTTTTTCTTTAGATGCATGTATATGGCCGGTGCGTTGCAGGAGCAATGGTTTCTTTGGGATTGTAAAGCTTAATAATTTGGTTTTTGGGTGTTCCCATGCCAATATGAAAATCCTGTTGGCCTCCAACTCAAGCATATGGTTGGAGAACATTCAGGTTATTAGGCTGATGGTGGTCTGTTTTAAACGAGTTCCAGAAGCAAAAAAATAAAAATAAAATCCAGTTATGCGTGTGGGAGGGGGGGGGGGGGAGGAGAGAGCTATAGAGAGACAAAGAAAAAAACCATCCAAGTTTCTCCCATAAAGTGGATATGGCGAGAGCCAAAAAATTAAAAAAAAAACAGAGTATAAAATATTATTTGCATATACATGTTTACATCCAATAAAACCCCACATGAACAATATACATGTAAAACAAACCCCAACTTAGAAAAAACAGCATCATACTTCTTTCTCTCTCTCTCTCTCTCTCTCTCTTCAAAATCGTCACTAAAATTCTCTGCAACTCCTCTCTTCCACCATCACACCTCTCTCTCTCTCTCCCTCTCTTCATAATCGATGGCCTATAAACACATTGAAATTGTCCCTAATTTTGAATTCAAGCTCATTTCTATACGCATGGTTCACGTACCATTGAAAAATTAAAGGATGGTGGGTCATGGGATGGGGAAGGAAGGAAGATGGAGAGGGTGACGCTGATGGGTCTGTTTGGAGAGTTCTCTATGAATGGGTCTCCTACTTTCTCATGTTCTAGAGAGAGAAGATGGAAGGTATTCCATGCATTGATGCACGTGTGTTGCATTGAACAATCCATTAAACAAATGAGAATTTACTGAATTCATAAAATAATGTAAAACGATGCATTTTCTATAAGGGGTATTTATGTCAATTAACCGTTGCCGTTAACCCTGTTAAATCTTCCATTCTGATAAGGGGTGTCAGTGTAATTTCAGAAAATATAGGGGAAGACAGTGTATTAGTCAGTAAACACAGGGGGTGTAGATGTATTTTACTCTTAAATATATCATCATCTCAAACCTTTTTCAAATTCAGCTCAAGTATAAAAGTTACATTCCAAACCTATCCCTAGTTTGTATATGCATTTTTCAAACATGCCCCTTTAAGGGTGAGATGGGATGGGTTACTCAACCGACCAGGCTAAATACTCTATCTCTACTGTGGCATTTCTCATATACATCTCACATTTAGGCCTCATGTGAGCAATTAGCTTGAGACTTTCTTAAATTTGATTGAGATTAAATGGTTATAATCACTAAATTAAGATCATTTTAATCGGGTGATCGAGATCTCATATGATAGACCCTGTGCATTGCATAAGATCTCGGCTTATATAATATAGCCTAAGATTATATGTAGTGCAAAGCCATAAATTTTTTCTAGCAGGGTCGACTTAATTTTGTTTAGATATATTTTTTTTTCTCAATCTATAAATAAGAATCCTTTGAAATAACATTTTTTCCTAATAGATAGTAACAAGAACAAATAAAATTTTGTTGAACTTAATAATTAATACAAAACTTAAATATTTATTGTGAAATAAAAGGGGTAATAGTTATTTATATGAAGGGAACAAAGAAAAAAGGAGGGTTACAATAAGAAATATAAATGATCAACAAATAAATAGTAGGATCAGATTTAGAAAAACAAAAATTTATGTGCAATAAAAAAAACATTTTTAAATGGGTGAGGAGGGTCAAGTGCCTCCATGTCACCCTCTCGCTCCAGCCCTGATTATATGACTGTCATAACCATTTAATGGTATATGATAATCATAGTTTCCAACAATAATTAACGTATCCCAATTGGCATACAAGGATTAAAATTGCCAATGATTGTAAGCCACCATTTGTAATAAAAAAATTAAGAAAAGAAAAAATTATTATTTTTCTAGAGTCGATTAACGTTATTTTCCTTATAAAGTTTCTTTTAAAAGTTAGAGTGTTATTAGCTTAAGTGATTAAATATTACAAAATGGAATCACTATAACTTTCATCTTTACCAACTAAAGTAGTAATATCATGTCAATACAAAAACGGCATAAAAGCTCTATTTGCATCCATGTGACATTACCTATCAATTATTATATCAAATAATAAAAAAGAGATCGTGACAATCTGTTAGGCATTTTTTTTTTATATAAAATTTTAGAGTATAAGATTTTGTTGTATTTATTTATCCAACAATTATTATAATTTTGTAAAATAAATTATAATATGTCATTTTCCCATCAAGCCCTAAAATGTAAGTAAATTAATTTATTTATCCATCTATCGTTTGTTCTCTTGGCAAGAGCACAAGCATTATCCAAAAAAAAAAAAATTCATAATTCAAAAATTAACAGTTGATGCCATCCATGTGTATCATAGCTCTTTTGAGTACCGTGTGGCAATACTCTGTTGCTCACTCCATGATAACAACAAACAATTCACCGGACAGAAGCCAGTCTAGCCACACCATTGACTCATCAGGTCGTCTTCTTCTTCTTCTTCTTCTTCTTCCTTCTTTCTTTTCTTTTCTTTTTTTTTTTTTTTTTTTTCGGGTACTTTATACCAATGCCCTCATTTTATTTTATTTTATTTATTTATATATTTGTGTGGAGAGATTGACTCGTGTGGTTGGCGCCCTTTCTAAATAATATCTGAGGCTCCACGCCTCCACTTCAGACTTTTCTCTCTCTATCTCTCTCTCTCTCTTTATATATGTATATGGACACGCACACGACCCAGTCAGTCAGTCTCTGCCATTAATGAAGTCCCCAATAAATTTCTCCATAAAGATGCCTTTCCTTGACAACAAAACCTCTGTAAGAGGTAATATTCACCATATGTCATCATCCATGGTGGCAGCATTTTCAGGGAGGACAAGTATAGTGCAAAATTACATGTAATTTTTATTTTCCTGGTCTTTGTCTTCTCTTTATGCTCTTCAATGATCTGTCTGGTTCTCGAGAAAAAGCTACGAAAACCAAAGAAATCAATCGAACTTAACTGAACCCAATTCATTCGAATGCTCTATCTTAGTCGAGGTAATTCTTGAAAAGTTCTGTTTTTTCCTCTTCCTCTTAGTTTTCTCAGCAACCAAACAGAAAGTTATATTTAGTTTTCATTCTTTTGCCTTCTCATTTTCTACCTTGTATTATGCTTTGAACTTTATTTGTTACAGTCGTTGATAAATGATTTTAAATTTAACTTTCCTTTTTTTATTTAATAAAATATGTTTACGTTACTAAGTTCATTATGTTGTGCTGTGTGTGTATAGATTAATATATAATTATATATATAGTTTTGATGATGTGTGGGATATCCCAAATATCTCGTTTGATCACAGATATTTGGGAGTGACACACGCAGATGCGTGAATGCGCGCGTATCATCTACGGACGGTTATGATCGAACAGGATAATTCGGAATATCCCGCACATGATCAGCCCTCTATATATATATGTGTGTGTGTGTGTGTGCACGCGTGTGCGCACATGATACATATATATATATGTGTGTGTGTGGATGTAGGCAGGTGGGTATTTCTTGGATTTTATTTGCAATGAAGTCTAAGAGCTAGTGAGGAGTGGTAGATGATTTGTACCCAAAAAAGAGGGAGAAAAAAAGAGAAGGCGCGCCCCGGGGGAGGGGGGGGGGGGGGGGGGGGGACATCCTTTGGGGTGGGTGGGTGGACATCCTTTGGTCATATTGACCATGGTATGGTCATAAAGTTTGGATTTAAAGCATATTGATTATATAGAAGGACTAATGCAAACTTCAAGAATTAAAACATGCCAAAAGAGGGAACTTACTATATATATGTTATTACTCATAACTGTCATTGGAGAGTGGTGATTCAATCATTTGTTGCCTTTCAAATAGACTAGTTTTTTGTATGTGAGTGTTTGTTCAATTGCCTTTCAAATAGCCTAATTTGTGTGCGCTCTGCACTATGCAATTGATGATAATTTTAATTTTGGAGTTGATTTTTTGAAAGGCCTTTGTTTTAGAACTAATTTTGAAGTTGGTCTTTTGCAGGGTCTGAATTTTTGAACTCTGTGGCTGTGAATAAACTAATCAAAATCACAAGGTTGTCTCTTATATTGACAACATTGCACGACAAATAAGCCAAAGTCATGAATTTTACACGAAATAAATTTGTGAGGTTAGTTTGTTGGAATCTTTGTGCCCACAATCGTCGTCTTTTGTTGCTTTTATAGCTATTCATCCAAAACCAACTTTGTCTTAATCAAATTCATCAGTATATCTCTGTTTCCTATATATTTATCTCTTATGAAAAGTTTTTCTTATCAATAAACAACTATAAGAAAAATATATAATGATGAGAGCCAAATTTTTTACCAAAGTGAGGTGGCAACTTTGGCCAATTGATCAAAATTTTTATGAAAAGAATAATTGTCCATAATGAATTGATTTGCTGGCTGCAATATTATTTGGGCAAATTAATTTGGACAAAAAGTTTAAACTATATAAGATTGTTCATCTATATAAATAAATAATAATAATAATTACGATGAGTGAAGGACAAAAGAAAAATGACGAAAACAAGAAAATAGGGGGGTAAAAAAAAAATTAAAAAAAGAAAGTAGTAAAAAACTAAATATAAAGGGGCCAAAATAATTCCGTTGATGCAACAACTATGTGGACCGTGGTGTGCCCCTCTTTCTTCTCTTTTTTTCTTTTTTTTTTTTTCTTTGGTGTGGGGAATTTGATGGTTTCACACTATGGATATTAAGAATTTTGACAACGGATATCGCAATGATGAATTACACATTTGAGCATATCTTGATGTGTTAGGAGTCGTCCTTTTGCAAATAAAAATAAGCATGACAATTTTGTCCATTTCATGCAAGTTGTCTATTTTTTATTTGATTCTTGAATTTAGTTAAAAGCATGATTATTTTTCCTTCCTATAGAAAGTCATGATTTACAATGACTATTGAGTTTTGACATGTTTTACTCAAAAGTTTTTGCATCAGTGGCAGATAAAAATATCAGTAACTTCATGGGATCCCTTAATTTATCGTGGTGCATGTTATGATCATAAATTAGACTCTTTACCGAATGGAAAAAAATTGGATGATTAGTAGCACTGCCAATTGGTCATGTATGAAATCATTTGCCATTATATGTAAAACAATACATCAATTGGATGGTTAGAGTCATTTGATTGAGTCCATTCTTAGCATAGTGATCTAATAGACTGGCATATGTTTCCCATCAGGTGTTTGCTGCCATATATTAAAACATTCTGTGCTTAGATTTGATTTTTGAAGAATTCTTTTATTCACTAAATGCTTTTCATTGACACTTGGTCTAACACTGCTTGTTATGTTGAATATTTCATTCAGGTTCAAGGATTGGAGTTCACCAAGCAATTAACCAGCTAAAGAATTGGGTTCCCGGAAGAAAAGGCCATTTCTTCTGAAGTGGAATAAAATTTTTGTACTCTCTTGTATGATTGCTTTGTCCCTGGATCCTTTGTTTTTCTACATCCCAGTGCTTGACGGTGCGAAGAAGTGCCTCGACGTTGGCAAAAAAGTGGCAATCATATCTTGTATCCTTCGTTCATTCACTGACATCTTTTATATGCTACGTATTATATTTCAATTCCGCACTGGGTTTATTGCCCCGTCTTCTCGAGTATTTGGAAGGGTTGAATTGATTGTAGATCAATCAGCTATAGTAAAAAGATATTTGTCCTCCTACTTCATTGTGGACATTCTCTCAGTTCTTCCCCTCCCACAGGTATGTGTTCTATTTTCAAGTCAGAGTGGGGTATTACTATGGTTGTATGTTCTCTATGCAAATGATGTGTAAAAGCTATCTTCCCTAGCTGTCACTATGTGGTCAGAGTGGGAAGATGATTCATTATTCAATTGTTCTACGTGGGTATCAAAAAAGAGTCAATGATGGACTTTGTATGGAAGAGGAAGAAAGAGAGAAAACGTTATCTTTGAGACTTTGATCTTCACTGTCAACTGGGACACTCAAACAAATGGAACACGTAGATCTCTTAACTCTAAAGAGAGAATCAACTATGCATTGGATCCCACCCCTCACATCAATGCATGTGGATGGGGTTAGGAGGTTGGATTGATTACATGCCCTGGACACAATGTCGACCATTTCTGAAGTCAAAACTACTGTTATAAATCAATGATGTGATGTAGAAGCATAGATTACCTGAGGTTCATTTTTCGCTTTGATGCATAGTATGCCTAATCTTTTCAGGTGGCACTATTAGTCATCACTACTGGGTTGAAAGGCCCAGTTTCAATGGTGATGAAAGACTCGTTGAAGTTCATTGTTTTTTCCCAATATGTCCCAAGGCTTTTTCGGATTTATCCACTATACAAAGAAGTAACAAGAACTTATGGCATATTTACTGAAATGGCATGGGCTGGAGCTGCTTTCAATTTCCTTCTCTATATGCTAGCCAGTCATGTGAGTTAGAATTAATCATGTTAGTATGCTTAACACTATTCTAAGAAATTAGTTACTCATTGGAACCAATTTTTTGTGATGATTGCCGGTCCATTGTAAGTTGGTTCCCCTGCCTCTTCTTATGTTTGCATTTCGGCTAGGCTTGGCAATTTGAGTGGGTTGGGTGGTTTTGGGTTTAGGATAAATGGGTTGGGCTAGGATTGGGTTGGGTCATTAATGGGTTACGTAATTTGTGTCATTAATAGGTTGGGTTATGCCCAACCCAATTACTGTGCAAACCCAAAACGAACCCGCAACCGACCTAATTATAACCCGACCCGGATTTCAACACAATCCATTTTCTGACCCGACTCATTTTGTGCCTTTTTTGTTTGTTTGTTTGTTTGTTTTCTCTCTCTCTCTCTCTCTCTCACTCTCTCTAAACTTGTGGAAGTGACTCCCAGAACTGGTATGTAGGGACCAGATAGCAAAAGTGTGGTGTGACTTTCCAACCATTCAATCTAATCATTGCCCCATACACCCAAAAAACAGCTTCTGCACTACTACTTCATCTACAAAGACTCAAGACATTTCAAAAAGATTCAAAACATTTCAGAGCTTATGAACAGTAGAGAGTACAAAATTCTGGGATATGTTCTCTTGAGTGGATTCCAGCACTCGAATATGAAACTGCAAAAAAAAGGGCTATCAGCAAGTTTTAAAGACTACTGGGATGTCAAAAAGTAATAAAATGGAAGTATTAGCAAAAATAAATAAATATATATGTCTCCGTTAAATTTGAATCTTGGTAGGAGACCATGGGATTGGTCCACCTGGCTGACAGCTAGGCTGTGATGACTAGAATTTGTGGCTTATGGGAGAATGACAAGTGGCGAGAATGATGCATATGTGGCTTTGCAACTGCAGCTGCATAAATGAAGGGAAAACAGAGCATGGGCGAGAAAACAGGGGTTGCTGCCAAGCCAAGTGTGGAAGAAAGGTGGCTGTAACTACAAACATGGGGTGAGTATGGAGCATAGAGCAGTTACAATCGTGGGAGAAGCAAGATGAAATCATGGGCAAAGGAGGCTGGTTTTCCCTACAATCTGGAACAGTTCTGAAACGGTTGCAAGAAGAACAACTGCCGTAGCAATTGGGAGCAGGGGAACCTCCATTCGGTTTGAGAAGACCAAGCTTGTATAAAGGGCAGAAATGAAGACTAAAGAGGGGTTCCACAACCAACAATCCTTCTCAGGAACTCTCTATCATAGCAGTAGCTATAATTAGAATAGCTTTCAAATCTTTTAAGCAAACAATTTCATTTTAATCTCGGTTTGTAATTACTTAAGTTCGTGTGTGAAGTTCAAGCTTTTGTGGATTGCTTTTCCAAGTCATGTTTGGTAATGTATTCCCCTCTCTTTTCATTTCAGTTTAATGCTTACATGTTCTCTTGTTTCTTTGTTGTCATTCACGCCTGAACCTTGAAGAAATCACTCCTTTTTCTTATACAATCGCTTGACATTTCAAGCACAATTCGTAAGGGGTTGTGAACGCACAAGTTCAGGCTGAACTTGGCCCTGGCATGCCCGCAAAATCCATCGACCTAGGATTGCCACTTTTAGTGCAAACAATATAAAAAAATTTAAATATTAAAAGAAAATCCAGATCGAAGAAAGAGTAGCTATGAAAAAATTCTGAAAATGAACAAAAAAACAAAATAAAAAATCCCAGAGACCTCATCTAATGCTAAAACAACAAGGAAAAAATTCTGAAGATGAACAAAAAAAAGGAAAAGCAATTGAAGAAAGAGTAGCTATGCAAAGATGCAACTTCATGAATCTTTCAACAGATCATAAAAGACTTCTTCAAATACCATAGAAAATAAGCCTAAAATAGCAGTAATCACACCACAGAGATAATAGTCAAACAGTAAGATCCAAATTGAGAAACCCATGAATCTTTCAGCAGATCATAAAAGACTTCAGATGAAAAAATGCACCAAAAAGCAGGTGGGTGACATTGATCTAAGCTCAAAGTGTTTGCTTGGCAAATTAAAATCTGACCCACCAGAGATGGAAAACATAGAAATTGATACAGAGCCCACAAGTTTCCAACTCTCTGCATACCCAAACTTATTTGTAACCCAAATCCGACAATGGGCAATGGAAATAACATCAAAATCCAAACTTATTTGTAACCCAAATTTGACAATTGAGCATGCAATTAGTTTCAATCAAAGATTAAGAATCAAGGCTACTGTAGAAAAGTGAAAACACAGTGAAATACAAACTTGGACTGGATGTAAAACATGAAGAACGATGAGTATATACCTGTTGAGATGGGGGAAGGCGATTTTCTAGGACCCACAAAGCTTAGGGGAAGAAACTGGAACGAGAAGAGGTAGATGAAATTGCAGTGCAGGAGTCTTCTTCTTCACAAGGCTTAATATCTACCTGGAACGAGAAGGGGTAGATGAAATTGCAGAGAAGGAGTTGTCTTTTTCACACAGTGAGAAGAGCAGAATTGCAGAGAAGGATTGGCCATGGAGTTGAGCTCTTGCCGCCAATAAAACGAGCTCTCGCCGTTGCCGATGGTCTTTTCTTCGCGAAGAGAATGGAGCGTGCGCAATGGAGTGGATGGCCGGAGTTTGGAGGCAGAGAATGCAAAATTACCCTAATCGTGTGACTGTAAAGAGAATGGTGTAAAATATGTTTGGTAAGTTGAAACGCAACGGGTCCGGTCATGTAACCCATAACCAACCCATTTATATTTGGGTTCTTTTTAGGTAACCCATTAACAATCCACTTAAAAAATTTAATGAACCCAAACCCATTCGCAGGTGGGTTTGGGCAGATTCATGGGTTTGGGTTAGAATTGCTAGGCCTAATTTTGGCATTAAAGTTTTCGCTTTTCTAGCATAGAAATATACAACTGAGATATATATATATATATATATATACACACACTAGCGATAGCACACGTGCATTGCACGTGAATTTTTTTTGTGAGAATTGTTTTTTTTTTCTTTTTGAAATGAAAATAAAAATAATTTATTTATAAAAAACCATTAGTATTATATTATATTAAATTTTGTTCTAGTTTGGTCTTTGAATCATTAGCATTAACATATGAAGAATCAATAAAAATGTATGATGATCATCCATCAAAACTAAGCACAAAAAGTGTATATATATGGAAAAAAAAAATCAGAACCAAAATAATTTATTTATAAAAAAATCATTAGTATTATAGCATAGAAAATTTTGTTATAGTTTGGTCTTTGAATCATTAGCACTAACACATGAAGAATCAATAAAAATGTATGATGATCATCCATCAAAACTAAGCACAAAAAATGTATATATATGTGACTACGGTGCATGAAAGAATAAAAAAAACATACAAGATCAACTCCATATACTTGGAAAAGAACAAGAAGTAAGGCAGGGTTTTTATTTGGTGTGTATAGTTCAAATTGATTTCAAACTCTATATTTATTTATTTATTGCTGATTTTTCTAAACTTTGTTTGAGAGATTGTTCTTCAAAAAATGCGTCGAATAACAAAGCAAGAATGTCTCTGTTTTTTTTTCTTGATAGGAAAACAACCAAATATAATAATAATAATAATAATAACAATAAAGTAAAAAAATTTTAAAAAAAAAAAAGATCAAATTAAATTTATTAAGTAGAAATATAATTTAAGTCTACAAGGAATTGGTCCCTTACACAAATTGAGACATCTTCCAATGAAGCATACAAACCATCAATCTCCCTACTAAATTGTGCCAAACCAAGATTTGTTAATGATATTTGGATTCCCTTTTTTTTTTTTTTTTTTGCATGTGTATTTTTTTCCTAAATTTTGCTAATAATTTCAGCTGATATATTCTCTCTATTTTGTTTTGTTTATTTGAATCATATGTTTACTCAGTGGTAGCAATGGAGAAGATTTCTATAATTTTTATTTTATTTTTTATTTTTACATTAAGTTGTTTTAGGGTTTAAAATTCAAATGGAAATCTATACTATATTATATTTAGGAGTTTTTTGCTGACATCAGCATAGTGTATGAGGTGGCTGCTTGAGAGCCTTTCCCTCCTAAAGCCTAAGTTCTCCTTCACTTTGGCCCCACATCTCTACCTCTTCTTCCTTTCTCTTTCCTCCCACATCTATTTTTTTATTTCCCCTCTTAGACCATATTTCTTTCTCTCTTCTTTTTCTTTTCTTTCTTCCATTTGTGTATTTCAAATTTCAAAATTTGAAAGCCACTGACTGTCTGTCTTTTTTCTCTTGATCTCTCCAACTCCCAATTCCTTATCATCCCAACAATTCCCTTACATCATTTTTTCCATTATCATTATCGTATCATTATCGTTCTCATTTTTAGGCTGAAACTATAATGAATGCAAAATTGGGTACTTTGGGTTGGATATGTGATTGAGATTAACATTGGGATCATGTATGCAAAGAGTTGAACCATATATAAAAACATATTGGCCTAAACTCGGATCACTAAGCTATTTGTGATTCCCGCGCATCGCGCGGGTTCATACTAGTATTATATATATTATACTATCAAAAACTAACTTAATGCTTTAAGAAGTACTTTTATATAGGGCTTAATCTATCCTATACGAACATGAAAAAAAAAAATATATATATATATATATATATAATCTTTAATTTTAATCCTTGCACATTATAATTTGCTAAAATTGTTGTAATCCTTATTTATCAAATCTAACGCTATGTAGATTCAGAGGCAAGGAGAATATATATGGGAGTTTATAATAGAATTGGAGATACTTATGAAGTGCATCTAATCTCCCGAAAAAAAAAAATAATAATAATCAAAATGATGCCATCACGGATTGATCACGCCAAGTCCCCTGCTGTTAGACAAACCACATTTATTCAACCTATAATGATATTCCACACCATAGCCCACTCACCTCATCAACGTATTGTTTCTAATTAGTTAATAACCCAGGAAAGCTGTAAATCATTGCTGCTGCTGCTGCTACCCTCATCAATCCTCGACGCACTTGTTGCACCACTACTACTACAGTACTACCCCTCTTTGGCGAAACTATTGTTACTAGCTAGGGTTCAACAGGCTTCTATTATATTAGGTAGCGTAACTACTATAGCTAGGGTTTGACAAGCATCTATTATATTAGTTTTGTGGAGAAGGGTAAAAAAGCCTAGAATTATAGTTTCCTTATAATTCTTATTATGGTATATGTTTTATATTGCTATATTTCTTATATATGCAGAAGGGTAGTTATATAGTTTCCTTAGAATTCTTATTAAGGTATGTGTTTTATATTGCTATATTTCCTATATATGTAGAAGGGTGGTTGTGTATTTAAAAATAAAATAAGGGTATATTAGTCAATCAAAAGTTTTTTTTCACATTCATCTTTTTATAGGTAGTATAGATATAGATCTATTACTATACTATAAAAGAGAGTTTTTCTTACCTCAGCATGTGGTGACGTGGCTTCTTAATATCAATTCCCTCCAAAATCCAACATTCTCTTTATTTTTGGGCCCACACCACTGATGTCAGCATTTCTTCTCTTCTTTTTTCTTTTTTCTTCCTTTCCCATATGGGCCTGTTCTTCTCTCTCTCGCTTTCTCTCTCTCTCCTGCTTCCTTACCAGATACGCCTTCTCTCTTTCTCTCTCTGAAGCTCACTTTTTTTTTCCTTCCTTTGCCCGTACGACCCTCTTCCCCTATCTCTCTCCCTGGCCTTTCCCCTCTTTCCTCCTATTATCAAATGCTTTCTCTCTCTCTCTCTCAAACTCACATCAAATTTTGGAAATCCCTTTTTTTTTCTCTTTCTAACTCTAACTCTCTATGAAGCTTATTTCAAAATTTGAAATTTGAGTTTTAAACCCTTATCAAACTCTCTCTCCTTCTTTGATCAATGATTTCCTCTTTTAATCTCTCTCATCAAAAGAGGAGATCAGGATAAACGGGGAAGAGGAAACCAGATCGAGATAAACGAGGACTTCTCCTAAAGCAATGCACACCTTTCTCAGCCTCTTTCTCTGTCTCTCTCTCTCCATCTCTCTAACTCCCATTTCTCTCACACTCACACCACTCTCTTAACCCTCCAATTTCGTTCCTACATCCATTTCTAGGGTTTTTTTTTCTCGGTACTTTCCCTTCCTTTCCCTCATCGTTTCTGAGATTCAAACAGAGCCGCCTAGGACAAAGAGAAGAGGGGTACCGGGAGGGGTCGTCTTCTGTAGAGATTCACCAATTGGTAGTTGAGTGCAGACCATTATGGCCAAGGACGATCTGGTTCAGTAATGGTCTTTACAATGGTCGTGATTACATTTAAGACCAAACCCATTCGGCAAACACTTTGATAATTTGAGGCGAAGGAGGGAGTCGTGTGCAACTCAGAAATCAGTGTATAGTCTGCTGTGAGCATCATTTATTTATTTATTTATTGTCTGATTTTCATACAGTGAACATCATTTTATTATTTTATTTTTTTAGGTGTAATTTTCATAGACATTACAATCCCTGTTTTAATGATACTCATAGTTAAATTGAGGTGGAGCAAGAGGATGAGGTCGATCTGGAGTGAGCCTATTTGGATGCGAGTCTGAAATCAAAGTGTATTCCGTGCGAGTCTGATAATTTTAGCATAAAAACTGTGAACATCATTTTTTTTGGGTTGTGATTTTGGTTATGTAATTTGTTTTTATCATCACTAATAATAATTGTACTGGATAGCTCCATCTGCATTCTAATTTTACTTCCAGTAACTATTATAAGGGTATTGTTGCAGGATTCTCCAACTTATAAACCTTGGAATTCTTAAGATAGGCCATTAACAGGTATGTGAACATTTGTTTGATTTATATACTCTTCACATTGTATTTTTACTTCCAGAAATTGAACCCTTTTTTTTTCTCCCCCCCACCCCCCTGCACGCGTGCGGAGGCTAAATGCTCTTTCTTTTTGTTTATTTCTTAAATGGTTTGTTTATTATTATGGACGTTCTTAATATCATTATTTAGTGATGCCATTTACAAGTGAGAAAAAAAAAATTGAGCATTTTTTTTCCTTTTCGTTTTTCCCCTTTTCTTTTGGAATGAATAGAAAAAAAATGTTTGATTAATAACTAAGTATTGTCAATTTTTTATTTCTTTGGAGGTGTAGATCAATCTGTAAGGTTTTGGAAGTTTTAGTCACCATTGTACTTGTGAACCACGGGTTTCGATCGGGGGGAGGGAAACCCTTCTTTTAAAAGATTTGTAGAAATTTAAATAAATAAAAATCTGGTTTTTAAAAGGTTCACGAAAACATAACAAACAAGGAGTCACCACCTCATTTTTTAAGGAAAAAAGGAAAACCATGAAAATAGTTTTAAAAAGAAATCTTTAGAAAACCAAACACATGACTCCGATCAAGGAAAAGCAAGTCTTAACAAAACAAGAGAGGATTTGGAGACTAAGTTACGATGTGGGAATGTTCTAGGAAACATCCTATAGGCACCCACATCACCCCAAAATGGGTCTCTAAATTTATATGGGCTATTTCAATCACTTCCTAAATAGTTATCATGCATATGTAAAGAATCATCCATAATCATTCATTCATTCATAAATATCCATAAAGCATGTAAACATTCATGAACAAATAAAAGAGATATGGAAAGCATGTAAGAGAGATAGAGAATAAGAAACAGATCCATCTTACTCCTCTAGCAAATATGTGATGGATAAATGAATAAGCATGGGTCCATCCTACTCCTCTAGAAATATATGTGATGGACAAATGGATAAAAGAAAGAAAAAGAAAACCTAGGATACTTAGTATCCTAGGGCGGACTTGAATATCAAATGAGCCCCTACGTACCTTACACACAAAGATGTAAGGATCAAAGTCCACGTAGTTCGATTGAAAAGGGGTTACTCCCTTTACAATTAACTATAAACCCTAAGTTTCCATTTAAAAGAAAAGAAGAGTTTTAAAAGAAAAGAAGAACTTCCACAAAAGGAATTTAAGAAAAGATAGAATTCGAAAAGAGATAGAACTCTTATCCAAAAAGAAGTTTGAGAAAAGTAGAATTATAAAAGAGATAGAACTCTAATTCAAAAAGGAGTTTGAGAAAAGTATAATTCTAAAAGAAATAGAACTCTAATTCAAAAAGGATTTTAGGAAAAATAGAATTCTAAAAGAGACAGAACTCTTATTTAAAAAGGATTTTAAAAAGAATAGAAAATATGGAAACTTAAGAATTACAGTCCAAAGTAAAGAAAATAACCCAAGAGAGGGAGAAGAGAACAAAACAAAACAAAACTCACCATGAACCACTTACTATATGCTAAACAATCCCAAAACATTGAGAAATCAGTAGTTAATTACCCCAATGTATTCTATAGGGCAATTATTAAGCTCAAACCAACCATATTCATGCTCAAATCATCATTAGAAAGACTAATTCAAATCTGGACAGAATACTAAATATGCATATAATGACCTAATACTTATGCAAAGAACAAAAATCAAAAGAGAAATAAAATCCTAATATGCTCCCATATGCTCTAAACACCCTAACATGCATGAAACTATCAAAAACATGCTAAATATGAACTATCAAAAGGAAAATATCATATGAAAATCCAAAACATGAAAAGAAAATAATAACTAAAGCCTTAGATAAGTATTTTATGTAAGCATGTGAATTAATCATTCTTACGGTGAGCTTTCTTAAGAACTATTCTAAGATAATTCTACGTGGAAATCACACTATATGAATGATTTCTTCACATATCCTATATAAAATATATGTCTAAAAATGCAAATAAACCCATGGCACACTTAAACACACTCTAGAAAGTACCTATGCACAACCTCACCCTCTAAGGACGATAATTATCCTTGAAAAGAATAATCATCCATACACCTATGAAGATGAGGCTTACACGGCAAGTGTCCTATACAACAGTTGCTTAAAATCATGCATATAATTGAACCATGAAGAGAAAATGGCCTAAACACATCAACTAATTTTCTATGCAAAACGTACCTCTATCCTTAAGGGAAAAACAATCCTAACAGCAAACAATTCACAATCCTACTCTACTAGCATGCTTTCACATCATATTTGAATCATATACATTCTAAAATATAGAGTATATATGATTCCTAATTCAATAATAAGCCATAACTATGCAGAGAATGGAGTAGAAGAAGAAGGAATCGTAAAAGGATGCAAAGGAGACTTACAACAAGGCAAAGGTCTTCGCTGTGTTCTTCCTTCTTGTTGGATTTGATTGCCTTCTAGTTCCTCTTCAAAATTGTAATAGAAAGCCTCCTCCAAGTGATATGGGTGTGTACAAATTCGTTCTCCCTAGCTCTCTTATGAATATGAAGTGTCAAAAGTCCCTTATGCTGATGAATGAGCCTTTATTTATAACCAACCAACCATGTGAACCAATGGTTGAGATTAATTCACCATAAAACCAATCTAGGGCTATAATTAAATCCCATGAATGTTAAACAAATCAAAACCATCTCCCAATAGGCTTAGAAGTCCTTTGGAAGGCAGAAATTTGGAATAAAAGAATCCTATTCCATCAAAATCTCAAAGAGAGACAAATAAAGCAGAGTACCTTGGGTGACTGGTTGG
Source organism: Liquidambar formosana (assembly GCA_039720395.1). Lineage (NCBI taxonomy): Eukaryota > Viridiplantae > Streptophyta > Magnoliopsida > Saxifragales > Altingiaceae > Liquidambar > Liquidambar formosana. Next base: position 2,672,409 of record CM077827.1, on the reverse strand, counting down.
CCCCAACCGGTCCAACCGGTTGAGTCCAATCGGTCACCCGAGAGAAAACTCAGATTTCCAAGTTTTTGAGGATTTCTTACCCGTTTCGGACTCCTAACTTCAAACGGACTTAAATTCTTCAATTCAACTCCGATTTGAGTGATTCAAAAGCCAAAATTTCAAGGATTCAATGTAGAATAAGTCTAGAATATTCTTGAACCAAAAATCCCTAACCACGGTCAAGTTCTGAGTTTTCATAAGGCGGTTAACCAAAAAAGGGTCAATTAGCCATAGGGTAATATGGTGAACCAATCCAAAACCTATCAATAAATTAAATTGACTCTTAAATTAGACTCATTTCATCATTCTAAGATCAATGGAACATTCTGGAACGAATTTGGAGGTCAATTGGAAAATATACGAAGTAAAAGACGAAATTGCCTTTCAAGTCGCAAAAGTTCTAATTAACTATTCAAACCTATCTGGAATTGAACCAAATTTGACATACATATCCAAAATGATCCTAGACACTAAATGCAAGTGATGGGACTCAAAAAAGAGACAAAAATATGCATGCACTGATGACCTATTCTCCTAAGGCTTAAAAGGGCAAAAGTGTCCTTTAAGGCTTAGGGACTCCTAAATGCTTCTAAACCTAAACAAATGCTTTCATAATCTTTTGGGGTGAAAATGGGGTGTCTACAGTACTACTTTTGGAACTATGTTTATTGCAATTCAGTATATTCTCTATACATTTAACTATTATTTGGGTTCTCTACATTATTAAATTAAAAAGCACATTTGAGAGAATGCAATGTGACATCAAAAACAACACTGCCAATAGATTTTCAATTCTACTTTATTTAGTTTTCTACAGAATTGCTATGTGGAGGAAAAGAACTAATACCATAAAGAAGTGTGATGTCATGTTGACCACAATGGTTGTGGTGGAAAATTTGGTGGGAGAGGAGCCATTGCCGGCAAGCTATTCTCTTCCTTTCCTTTACTTTCTCCTTCCTTTTACATTCCCATTTTTTTTTTCCTTTTCCTGTTTGGATGCTGGGGGAACAATTGAAATAGAAAGGAAATTTTGAGTACCACAACAATCTTAATGAAAGTTGCATGTTATTATATTTGTTGTGGTTTCATTGGTTGAGTTGTTTTTCCTTCTTTTTTTTTTTCTTTTTTTTTTTTTTTTTGTTTTTGTAATGATTTATTCTTGGAACCACTTCCAAGAAATATCAATATGGGACCTTAGTATGGAAAGCAGCTTTTTCTGGCATTTTACCTAGAACACCTTTACTTAATTAAAAAGCTCCTATTTAGTAATGCCAAACTTTGTAAATCTTGAGCTCCAAAGTTGGGTTTTTTATAGTGTTTTTGTATTGATTTTGATCTTCATTTTTTTTTTCTTATTTTGTGATTTCTGTTCTAAAGTTTGTAGTTTTATAATTATATTATCCCTAATTTTGTTATTACTTTGCTAGATTTTCAATTGCTGAAACTCCATCCACCACACAACTTCAATTCCAATTTCATCCACCAAAATTCAAGATGCCGACGCCAAGGTGTCACACCCCATTTTTGTCACCTTAGCTAGGACATATCATTTCATGTAGGATTTTGAGTCCTTTTTGAGTCTAGTCTTTTGCATTGAGTTTCTATGGCGTTGAATATCATGTGTATGAATTTTGAAGTGATTTGGAGTTCATTTCGATAGTCAATAAGAACTTTTGCAACTTTAAGGGCATAATCGTCTTTTAAGCTATATACTTTCCATTTGACCTTGAAATGAATCCCGAGTCATTCTCTCGAGTTCATATGGTTATATAGAGTCCATATATAGGTTCAATTTCATGAATTAATGGTTCAAGATCAATTCGGCTCATAATGGTTTGGGTTGGCTAAAAGACCATTTCTTGGTTTGCTCAAACTGACTCATAAGACCCAACCAATTTTCTCTCATTGGACTTCAATTAGGCTTTATTTATGTCCTAAATATGTTTAGAATCGAATTTCGATTGGGAAAGCATTTGGTTCGACCTTGTGTACAAACCCAGCTCAACGACGGTGAGGCACCCTGGTTAACCACCTTTGTAAAACCTAACCATGCACCTATGGTTAAGGATTTTTGTCCTAAAATGCCTAAAAATGTGTTCCCCTTCAAAACATGGTCATTTTGGCTTTTATTTCATCAAAATCGGACTTAATTTGAAGATTTTAGGACTTCTACAGCAAGTGGGAGTCAAAACCGGAGCAAAAATAGGAGGACCCTCGGGTAACCATCCGAGGCTGGATGGTCAGCCGTCCAAGCCTAGACGGCTAACCGTCCAAGCCTAGTTGGTCACCTGAGGAGTCCGTCTTCAACTCAACTTCTGACTCCTTTCTCCCTTTTTTTGACGGTTTCCTCCGCCAATACAACTTGTTTGAGCTTAGGAGTATTGTGTAAGTTTGAGTTGTTTGAGCACCAAGAGAGTCTCTAATAGCCCTAGGATCATTGTTTAATGAATTAATCTTAGCTATTGGTTTACGGGGTCAGTTCTCTATATAAAGGACATGATATTCAGCACATAAGGCGAGGTTAATTGCATTTTACACTTAGAGAGAGAGGGAGTTACGAGTTTGGAGAGATAGAAGGACATCAAGAGGAAACTCTTCAACCCCAAGCAAGCAAGGAAACAAGAAGTTTGAAGACAAGGAAGAGTCTACAAGAGGTAAGCATGTCTCTTTAATGCTGAACATGAGTTTTCTGCTTCTCCTTCTTCTCCTTCTTCTTCTTCTTCTAGGATAGTTATTGTACATGAAATAGCTTTTCTTATGGATTGAATTCAATGCTTGTGTGATGTTATATGAATGATTTTGAGATGATTTATGGCTTTATATGCTTGATAATCCCTAGTTTACTAAGGATTGGATAGCCTTACTCTTTCTATCTTCTTAAATCATGCATAGTTCACATGTCTAGGTTGTTGCGATTGTTGTTATGAGTTGATGCTCCTGTTAGTTAATATACATGATATGAATGATATTCATGATGATTTGAGCATGTCTTAGAGTCGTTTCATAGGTTTTAATGCATGGTTGTGAGATTAGGGTCTCGATAACCCTGAATTCGCACAAGTTTCATACAGCATGCTTAGTTTAGTTTTTTGAGTTGTTTCTCATCATAGTCATTCTATATATGCTGCATATAGTTGAATCATGCTAGGTTTGCATTCATGTAGTAGATTTTATAGGGTTTTTGGAGACATTATCCTTTTCTAAGGATAATTATCCTTTTCGTTGAGTGAGGTTTCGCATGAGAGCCTTCTGTGATGTGTTTAAGCATGAAATCACTTCTATTGTGTTCTAGTATATATATTTTACATAGGATATGTTGATTGCACCTCCCCATAACGACTTTTTTACGTGAAATTATCTTAGGATAGTTTCGCTTAAGAAAGTTCGCTGTAGGAAGGTCTACTTTCATATTTTACATAAAATATCATCTTTTGGGTTAGAATGTGCTTTGTTATCATGTTTATTGATATTATTGGAGTCTCTTATGCTTGTTAGTGTGTCTTTGGTAGGTTTTTATGCATGTTAGTCGAGTCATTGCATGTAGGATTGAGTTAAGGTCTTTAGTTATTCATTATTCTTATTGTTTGCATGATAAATGGATAGTTTTAGGCCTAGTCATGGTTCTGTCCAGATTAGTATATTGTTCTCTTTGCATGATTTTGTGCACTTGTAAGGGTGCAAACAGGTACAATGCTTGTCCTATTGCAAATAGGGCTGCTATGGCTTGAAATGGCTAATGCTTGGAGCTTTTGCGCTCAGGTAAGTAGGGTATGAAGTGCCCTAATTCACTTTTCTTCTTTCTTTTCTCTTCTCCCTCCTAGGGTTACTTCTTAATACGGACATATGGTGATTATTAAAGGTTTCCTTCATTAATAAAATTCTAGTTTTCTATTAAGGTTTTCCTCCTGTGGAAGTTTTCAATTTTGGACTAAATCAATATATTTTCAAATGAGGAAACCTAGGGTATTTATCATAGATTCGTATTAGGTTGTAACCCTATTCTTTTCGAACTACGTGGACTTTGATCCATGTATTTCGCTGCATGGTACGTAGGCGTTCTTCGTGAGGCTCAAGTCCGTCCTAGGATCCAAGTATCCTAGGCTTTTCTTTTCTTTTCTTCTTTTTTCTGTTTTGTTTTATTTGGTTGATTGTGCATGGATGATTGGATGAAATATATGATATGCATGCTACCTTGTGATGATATATGCTGATAATTGAGTGAAAAAAGATATTAAGTTAGCCCAATTAAATTAAGAGACCAACTCGGGCGATGTGGGTGCCTATGGGCTTCGCTCAGAACCTTCCCACGTTGTAACTTAGCCCCTGAATCCAATTTCTGGTTTCAAAGACTTTGCTTTTCCTTTAATGGAGTCATGTGGTTTTGAAAATAAAACATTTTTGTAGTTTTCCTCTTTTCCCTAAAAAATGAGGTGGCGATTCCTTTTCGTTTGTTGTCTTTCATCACACATTACCAATTTTCTTTCGCCAAATCCTTGTGGGCCATTTTTCGGGGTTCACACAAGGTATTCAGTTTATATATTTTGCCTTTCTTTTGATACCTTTCTTTCTTATCTTCTTATTATAATTTGTAAAATTTGTAGAATCTAGGACAATACTGGACAATTTCTTATTTTATTTTAATTTGATTGAACATTATGTTTTGGGGTTGGGTATGAAGTAAACACATTTCCTTTTTGTTTCCATTTTACCCCAATTTTTATGCATTAGCAGGTTCTTGAAGTCATAGGAGTTGCTTAGAGGAAAAGAATACATAAAAGTTAATAAAACAAAAGGAAAATGGTTCTAAAGAAAGATCAAGTTGTAGAAGCCAAACTTCTTCTTCCTTTTTTTTTTTTTTTTTTTTTTTTTTGGGCGATAGTAACCCAAACTTCAAACTTCCAAAGTACAAAAGGCATAAGGAACATTACCTATGTTGTTCAATCACATAAAGGAAGATACTAATCTCAATTTCATTTGGATCACATAGATTTTCTCAAATCCATAAACACAAATGTCTAAATCGAGAATAGTGAGTTGAGATTTTCTTGCGTTTCATATGGTTATTAATTATTTTCAATTTATTTTTAATTAAAGCTTAATGATCTCTTCATTACTTTGGAGTTAGATAATAGCTTTAATTAAAGCCTAATGATCTCTTCATAGGAGTTGCTTTAGATAAATCTTTTTCTAATTCTTTTGAGTGGAATTTTATATTATGTTGTCAAATGGAATTCTATTGTATTTTTCTGACCAATGATTTCATGGTACAATTTGAGTAGTCAACTCTCTAAACCCATTTCAATTGTTCTCTCTTTGTCTCTTTGAACCTTTCTCTAGCTTCCTCTCAATTCTTTGGGTGCTTTTATTCTCTACAATTCTAACAAAGTATCACATTTGTTTATTTATTTAATTTTATAAGGAAATCGGCCAAGTAACAATGGTGCTTCGCTGGGTTCAAAAACATTGAAGAAAATCAATTTTAACGATGAGACAACTCCTTTGCCTCTTAGTGAGATACATTTGGACGGTTTGAGGTCTAATATTTCCATCACTAAGGTTTCATGATCACAAACAAGCATTTATTTTGGAATTTTGTTTTGTTTCAAGCATTTATTTTGGTTTGATGTGAACTGATTTTTCTCACTACTATTTCTATAGGAATTTTTTTTTTGATAAGATATCAAATAACCAACTTTATCGAGATTTGGATTCAACATCTATGAGCTCATGGTATTATTATTTATGTTTAAACATTGTTCTTTCCAACTTTTATAATTTCTCACCATGTTATGTTTGGATTAATTAGTGCTAAAATGATGATTTGGTTAATGGGTTTGTTGTTTCTGTTGGAACTAACAGAAAAAAAGGGATAGAATTGCTGGGTATTGTTCATGAGACACCTCCACAGCTTATTCTTCCTAATAACTAAGAGCATAAAGCACCAAAGCCTTCTTAAAGTGAGATTTCCCCAAGGTAAGGTGTCTTCTCTTCGGATTCAATGTCAATGCTTTTTTTTGGGGGGGGGGGGGGTTATATGTTGTTTTGTAGAGAATTGCTGCATCATTGGATGGTGGGATGTCTCTTATCTTTGTGTTGGATGCAAAATTGTATATTTCCTTCTGGTGGTTATTATTATCAATAATTGCTTCTCTTTGCCCCCTTTTTTGAGGCAATTTTTCTCTTTGTTCATATACTCTATTAGGCTAATGGACAAAAAAATTAGAATCTCTTTATACATCCTCCTCCTGTCTTATTAGCTTCTTTCTTTCTCCTATTCTCTCTCTCCTTCTCAAACCCATAAACCCACTTCAAAATTTGAAATGGGTTCCTCTATTTCACTCTCTTTCTCTTAATATTTTTAGGGTTTCAATTGTTGATTCTAACATTTATCTCTTCGTTTGTAGTGTTTCAACCGACTAAGAATCAATGGGAAATTGATAGCTTTAAGAATTGAAGAGATGCGATTCAAAGAATGAAAGAGCTCTGCATCTAACATTTTCATCCATAAAGTTGTGAATCATGAGCTCCACATATATTTACTTTGTTCCAAGTTAATCATAATCTCAAAGGATTGAAAACCTTCAAAGATTGCGATTTATGGAGGCCACTGAAATCAGGATAGGTTTTATTGATCCATTTTGTTATTCTCTTTACATTCCTCTCCTATTTGAATTCAGTTTTTGGCAAGTTCTCATCAATTTGTGTTGATTTAGTTAAGAGGATTTTGTGCACCTAACAACCTTGTGCAATTTAATTCTTTTCCTTTACGCAAGGTTATTTTCCCTAACTTTTATTTATTTTCCCCAAACCAAAATCTGTTTTGATTCTCTTTTAATTGTGCCAGGTCGCTACAATACTGTGGAAATGAATGGAGAGTTTTGATCGAATAACTTTAATTTTGGTGCCAATATTTTTAAGAAGCACTACTCTTAATTTTAGCTGCTTTGATTGAATTGTTCGATTTGGAAGTATTGTTTTTTTTAATAATAGTTTTATTTTTTATTTTATAGATTGTTTTTGGAAGGTTTTTGATTGAGCATTTTAATTTCTTAAAATTTTCCTCTTGAGTGGGTATTATTGCGATAGCAAACTTTGCAAATAATTGTATTCACTAATATGTTCTCAAGGCTTTATAAATAAAACATAGTAAGCACATAGCACAATAGAGAAAGATTATTAATTGGACAAAAATATGTGATGCAGTGAGTATTAATTTGAAACCTTAAATTCATCTATTTGTACTACTTCTAGGTTGAGGCCATTTTGTTACTATTCAGCTATAGTAATGAAATGAGATGACATGTCTAGCTTCTTTAGCATTTTTTTGTTTCTCGAATTTTTCTCTTTAGCCCATTTTTTTAATTCTCTCTCTCTCTCTATCACAAACCCAGTTCAATAATGGACATGGATTTCGAACTCTCTTTGAATCCATTTCAAACTTTCTCTCAATATTTTGTTGGCTTCCTTTCAACTCTTTTAGTGCTTTTATCCTCTACCTCTATTTCTCTATAAACTCCTTTTAGGGTTTTATTATTGTGGTTCTAACATTTCTGCAATATAATTGATTTTTTGACGTTGTTTTATTGCTTAGTCTGCGTTTGTATTGATAGAAAACAATTCTCAAGCAAATGTAATGAGACTTTTAGTTAGATACTCCATCTCTGAACTTGAAAATTTGAAATGTAGTTCCACTTATTGGATTGTACTTCTATTTGTTTTGGGTTATAAATAGTCAATATGCTGTTTTGTTTTTAAACTTGTCATAGGTTTTTTTGTTATTTTTCCAGGATGTTACCTATAATGTGTTTTTGGGTTGCTTTCATAGTTATTGAATATAGATGTCCTTTCACCAAAAAAATTTCTTAGATGTCCTGTCGTGAAATAATAACTCTACTTAGCGAGACCAATACTGCATAATGGCCTTTTAATTGCTTTTATAAGAACTTTAGATAAGATAACTGTTTGGTTCTCAAGTGATAAACTTTCAATAAAGTCAATAGAATATAGCATAAAAAATTCCCTGCAATTGTAAAAGAGATGAACTTTTATTAGTAATGTTAAACATTTCGTAATTTTGATTTGAATTGTGTTTCAATTTTTTATAGCGGATTTTTTTTTTTCTTTTGGATTTCCAGGTACATGGATGGAAAGGATAGCTTACGTATTACTTTGTGCACCAATAAAAATGGATAGATTTGTGTTTTATTTGTTTATTTATTTATTTTTTTTATAACAAGTTTCATTGTATCGAGATTTTCTATAAATATGTATAAGATTTGAGTATTTTTGTTTTAGTCATTCAACGTTGGATTCTTTGCATTTATTGACGTAATTGTAAGGATTTAAGTTAATATGATTTTTGTGTTGTAACAAGTCATTTGTGGAATTGTGGGTTATAACAAGTTAATCTTTCAAAGCATCTTAAACTGTTTCATGTTCATTTGTGTTATATAAAATAGATTTATTTTTCAAATTCTATTTAATTTTTAAACCAATAGTGAATTGGTTTATTTAAAAACTAGATAACAATTGAAAATTGTTCAAACAACCCCTGTATTTTTTTAGTGAAAAAAGTAAACACAAATTTAAAACTAGATGTTGTATGACAGCTTTCAAATCACCAAGATGATGACATACATCAACATGAGAGCAAGCTGGCCCCTTCATGGTGACTACATGAGAGCAAGTCCTCAAACAACCCCTGTATCTTTTACTACAAGGTTGTGAAATAATAATTTTGTTTAGGGAGACCAATACTATATAATGACTTTTTAATTACTTTTATAAGAACTTTAGATAAAATAATTATTTGGTTCCCGCGCATCGCGCGATTTCATACTCATATATCTATATATATGTCAAGTTTGGGCACAAAGAATAGAACTATAGCTTGGGTGCTTATTTACTTGAAGATCATAACAGTTCCTTATTAAGTAATGATTGAATCAGCAAATAGGATATAATCCTGAGGATTTTCTGATCTCTAAATGTAATTCACGAACCAGGTAGTTGGGGCCTTTTGGTACTGTTTTCGATAGAACGAAAAGTTAGGTGCTGGCAAGATGCCTGTTGGGAACCGAAATTTGATTCTAAATATTTATTGTGTGGAGAACACTATACTGGAGACATTGCATTTCTAAATGCTTCTTGCCCTCTTTATGAGCTGGATGGAATTAAAAATTCAAGGGTCTTCAACTTTGGAATATTCCTGGATGCTCTTCAGTCTGGTGTGTTGGAATCGGGAGATTTTCCGCGGAAATTATATTACTGCTTTTGGTGGGGTCTACAAAATCTTAGGTTTGTCATTTAATCCTCCTTGTCTGTTTTTAATCGTTCTCATTCACAATGCTTTAAATATTCATAAATTTCATCCTTAAGTTTCAATGTTTATTGAAACATCCAAAACGGTTTGAAAATCTTAGGATTTTTGTTCGACAGATCTGGCGGTTTAATTTGATACTTTAATCCCACCCCCAACCACCCCCCCCCCCCCCCCCCACAACACTATTTACCAACTCAGATCAGTGGAGCAAGAATTGGACTACCCTCAGAAATCCCTGCATTTTATTAGCATTGGAGGAATAAATGGTGGTGAGCTTAATAAAAGACTTTTTTGAAAGGTCATGTAGTCCCATTTTTTTTTTCTTTTCTTCCACGGTGATTTTTGGAGCCAACCTAACTTCTAATGTGCCAATAGTTCTAACCAGTGTTACCAGAGTGAACCACTGGGTTTAAGCTGATGTACTCATGATGTACTCAAGAGACATATAGCCACAACATTAGAATGACCGCAGCCAAATTTATGAGAGGAAAAATAAAATTGCCAAAAAGTAATGGCAGTTTAGTTAGGAAATTAAAGGAAATATATGCTTACAATGTTCCTACAACCTTGCTGGTATTTGCTAGGTCCTATGTCTCACGAAATGTTCTAGCCAACCCAAAGTATGAAATTTTCGGGTTCATATCTCCATCCAAGAGAATATTGTTGACCTTCAAATCTCGGTGAATAACCTTTGGACAAGAATCATGATGGAGATAAAGAAGCCCTCTTGCAATACCTTGAATAATATTGAAGCATTTGACCCAATCAAGGTACGCTCTTTTTGTTGGCTCTAATGTTTCGTGCCCATAAAAAAACATAAACCAACAAGGTCAGTTCTACAATATTTATAGTTCATGATGAAAACATCCAGTGTGAACTCAAAGCTAAAAGTATTAAACAGTTATATTGGTTTTGTGGAGAATCTTTAGAGCAATATGATCAGCGGGAGTCCTGAGTAAGTTTTGGAGTACGCTTGATGCAAAGTTGCATCAGGTATAGATAAACATAATTTTAAAAGGACTGTGAGTGTCTTGGAGAGTGCCTAATGTCTAAATATTGAATTATAAAATTAGACCTGGCCAAATAAAAATGAAAAATGTAGAGTGCCGAGTAAAACCAACCAAAGAGGAAAGTATCCAAGCTTTGTTGGACATATACTCATAAATTAATAATTTTTCTTCTCCTTCAATGCAGCACCCCGAAAGCCTAACAAGATTCCTATGTTGGAGTTTGGTGATCAATATGATCTCATTCTTGAACTCTTCTCTTCCTTGTCCAGGGCTATTAGAAAGCCTTTTCACCGCTATATCCTTTCCATCTTCTAGCTTTCCCTGAACATAGTCCACACTTTGCTCATGTCATGCCTCTGCTTAATTAATTATATGAGTATTATGTAAGATATCATTGCTTATTACTGGGAAAATTTTGATTACCTTATAAACGGGGCCAAATCCTCCTTGGCAGGGTTTATTTGTTATGTTGAAGTTGTTGGGGGCGACTTTTATGCTATGAAAGTCAAACAATGGTTAGTACTTTGCAGCTCGCAATCATTTATTTCGATTTATCATAATTAGATATTCACAATCTTTTATTTATGTATTCATAAAGCAGCTCACAATCTGTGTTGTAATTTAGCTATTGGACCCTTCTAGAATGCATGATAAATTGTCATTGATCACAAAAAAGATAAAGATTAAATTTTCATCACACTTTCAATCTATTTTTGTTAGTCTTAATTTGGTTGTTATTGTTTTTAACAATGATAAACTGTCATGTAATTGTTTTTCTTTTAGTTATTATTATATTCTCTCTTTTCTTTTTCTTTTTATTTTTGTCCGTTGCTTTATAAGGTGGTTTAACTTTCCTTTGGGTGCCAAGCCAAAGGTACGAGCCCTTTTTCGTTGTCAACAGCGCATTGAATATACTCTCTGCGTGAAGGGTTAACGCATTTTGATACTAGTAAGATTCTTTTATTTTTACAAGGGGCAATGTTATACGTGCCAATTGACTTCTTGTAGCGATATTGAATAGTTTAAAGGGTATTTTTGATAATGAATTCACGTCACGTCAGATACATTAATTAGGTATTGTAATTAGGAATTGTTTATAGCATTTCTCTTTTAAAATTGTTACTATGAGGAGGGAACAACTGTTTAGGTGAATGTTATAAAATTGAATTCCGCATGGCGAGGAAAAGGTCTTGAGAACGTGTTGTAGGCGGAACCGCTACTGCTGTGTATTTTGCGACCAAAGTTCAACGAAAAGGGTGCTCTCTTTAGCTGCCTATGTGAACCCTTGGGGAATACAGCGTGTTACAGGATCGAGCCTGTTCAAATGATGTATCACACGTGAGTCTGGCTAGGTAGGAAAAGATCTTGAAAACGTGTTCTAGGCAGAACCGCTACTGCTGTGTACTTTTGCGACCAAAGTTCAACGAAAAGGGTGCTCTCTTTAGCTGCCTATGTGAACCCTTGGGGAATACAGCGTGTTACAGGATCGAGCCTGTTCAAATGATGTATCACACGTGAGTCTGGCTAGGTAGGAAAAGGTCTTGAAAACGTGTTCTAGGCAGAACCGCTACTACTGTGCACTTTTGCGACCAAAGTTCAACGAAAAGGGTGCTCTCTTTAGCTACCTATGTGAACCCTTGGGGAATACAGCGTGTTACAGGATCGAGCCTGTTCAAATGATGTCTCACACCTGAGTCTGGCTAGGTATGAAACCGTGAAAAGTACCTAAGGCACCTTGGACTCTTTAGAGTATTCAGGAAGATCCGTGCCCCCTTAACACGCTTGGAAAAAAATGTTCACAGCAAGGTGCACAATTATTCATTTTCTAGCTTTTTTGGACTTCAATATTGTTATTTTGTTTGACCTGGAGATAAAGTAATAATTGAAGGTACGAAATGGTATTACATATGGTGGAAAATAATTGCTACTTATGTGATTATGTCAGTAAACAAATAAAACAGAATTGAACACAAACGAAATCTGGATATTAAGAATTTACAATATACAGAAGTTGATTAAAATGGAAACTGAATTATCAAGGCTAACGTTTGACGTTATTCTTAACACAGATTTCACCCTTTCTTTGGTGCTTTGAGTCGCTCGGACGTCTGTCTCTTAAAATATAGTGATCTGCACTGTACAGAAGAAGCACTATAATCTATGTGTCTGATGAACCCACTGTATAATTGCTCTCTCTCTCTAAACACGACTTAATAGACTCAAATGATGCGAAAATTATTATTATGTTATGCCGTGGTTTTCACAAACTGGACTGTTTGAAAAAATGGGAATTTCTTAAGCCCCCTTTTAAATACTTGCATAATTCATACTTATATTTTTGCTTTAACATTCTAATATTATTCTCAAGTGTAATAAAATATTAATTGAGTTTGTTTTATCCATATAATGTAATTATTATCATAGATATGGGTATTTTGGGAAATTGATTAAAATGAAGTCATTAGCTTCTTGACTCAGATAATAATTTTGAAATGACACAAAATAGACAATGTCTTTACCACATATATAAGTGATAATAAATGTTTTCCTTCCATCTCATTCACCTGTCCCATATATAATTTGAGGGAAAATTTGTACTAATCCCATTTAGAAAAATGGTTTTAGCAATAACCCCATTAAGAGATTTCTTAATCCCTTAACCCACATCACAGTATTCTTATTAGCAGTAATCCCATCTTTTTTTTTTGAAAAATCATAATTCACCCTTATTAGCTTGTAGCTAGGGGCATTCCTTTTTTGTTATGAAGACGACCTTATGTAACTAACTTTTTTTTTTAATTTTAAAATTTTTAAAAGCCTATAACTTGTAACACAAGAGGGTATGTAGCTCATATGGTAAAGGACTACAGCTCAAGAAATGTAGTCTTGAGTTCGAGTCTTTGCTCCTTTATTATCGGATGCATGGGTTTGCATGTGATTTGTATATCACGTGAGGATTAGTCTGGGCCTAAAAGCTTGGGATACCCCTCGTTTGGCTAGAAGGAAAAAAAAAAAGACTATAACTTGCAATATAAAAATTTGTTTTTGATAAAACTTGTATTTTTGGAATCTACTTGTCATGATCTTCGAAACAATACTCACTGTGATTAGATAATTCTGGAAAAAAAAAAGTGTTACTATTTTGTTCTCAAAACAGTTACACATTACTATAATATGTTATTGTTTGGAAATCATACTGTCAAATAGTAACATATTACTATTTTGTTATTGTTTTTTTACATAAAAATGAAGTTTTTTCTATTTTTTATTTTTATTTTTATTTTTTGGACACAAAGAAGTTGCAATAATATGTTATTCTTTTCCACATGAAAATGAGTTTGTTTTGTTTTTTTTTTTTTTTTTGAGAGGGGCACAGATTGGTTTTAAATGTGGATCGTGGTTCTCATCAAAGATTTGGGAGTGATGACGAAGGTTAGAAGTTGTGAGAATTGGGTCGACTTATTACGCTATGCAGTGTTGGCAAATAATAGAGTAGATGCTATTGTATAAAATTAAAGTAGTACAAGAATTGCAGAAATACAAACAGTGTCGGTTGAGTCATGTATAAGGCACTGTCCTTAAGAGTAGTTTCGCCCCTCTAAGTATTGAACTCGGTGCAGTAGGTCACAGCGCTCTACCTTCCAGGATTCAACAACTGGACTCCCACAAGCGTGCACTTGCAAGTGTAGGAGTGAAACGAAGAACTCAGAATGCTCCTGACTCTCAAAAATAAAATTGCAGAAGAAAGAAGACAGAGAGAAGAAGAGAAGACACGATTGTTCTTTGGTGTGTTTCTGCTGAATGAGAGGGCTAGTTTATATAGGCTTTAGAAATCAGTAACAGCCCTCAAAATAAATTCACAACAGTCAAAAAAATATAATTACGAAATTAAATTTCCAACAGTCAAAAAATATAATTACGAAATTAAATTTCGAACAGTAAAAAAATGTAAATAGGAAAATTTAATAAGCTCAACAGTCATAAAATAATTAAATTCAAATAAAACAGTCAACTAATTGGCTTTACGAAATTAAATTTCCACAGCTACTTTGCCCTATATTTTGCTTTACGCTTTGTCCTATTTAGTGCATTTAGTAAGATTTTAAATTTTAAGGTTTAAACATATCAGTGGGTCCCAAGGGAGGAGCTAGGATTTTAAATTGACCTGGCCTAGATTAAAAATTAAGAAACACAAATATATATATAAGGGGCCTCTATTGGCACCCAAAGACTTGCTCTTCATCCCCCACTTTTTTTACATTTCAAGGTTTTATAAAAATTATAAAAGGTTTTTATAAAAACCGAACACGCAAACCATTAGAAAAACTCATTTTGAACAAATTTGTAGAAGAAACTTTTTTCAAAATCTATCGCTTAAATGAAAATCTTGGCCATTTATAGTATTTGTTTCATAAATGGCTAAAAAGTCCATTTAAATGACTGATTTTTTAAAAACCTTTTTCTACAAAATTGTTTAAAATGATGTTTTATAGTAAATTAAGTTATTAGTTTTTATGACAATATTTTATATTTTTTATAAAACCTTAAAATGCACTAAGTAAGGTGTAGGGCAAAGTGTGGAGCAAAGTAGCATTACCCCACTACCATCACTCGTTGCTTCTTTAGGCTGCATTTGGTTTGAGAGAATGGAATGGAATGGGAATGGTAATGGAATGATAATGAACATATATTCCATCCCAATGTTTGATAAGGAGGTGGGAATGGAATGAAAAGCAAAGATGGGACTCATTTTTAATGATTTTTACTCATTGAAAGGAGGGAATTACTATTCCTTTTGATTTGTGAAGGAATGTATTCCTTCATTGGAGAAAATAGACCCCCACAAAGGAATAGTCATTCCATTCCTTTGTACAACTAAATACTCACTTTTTTTTAGAGTGTTTATACATAGATCGCATCAACCACGTCAGATCGATGATAAGCTGCCACGTGACCTTCCAATCCAATGGAAGGTCGCCATATGGCCTGATGCCGCACTTGACACGTGCCCACTACTTTAGTGACGTGGCCTCATTCCTAATATTCTAAGGCACCATATCTCACATACCTCTCAGAAGGTCGCCGATCTCGCCCTACGAGGTCACCGATATTGTTTATTGCCTTTACCTCGCCTCGCGATGGTACCAAGGTCGACTCCGATATCGCCATCTTAAGTCGCTATCAGCCTATGGCATATCTCACCCATCTCTGGATGGTTACCTCCCTTGTCGGAGATGCCCTTCTCCGGAAGGATGCTTAACTCGCCATCTTAAGTCGCTATTAGCCTATGGTATAGCTCGTCAATCATAAGTCGCCAGTGGCCTTCGGCATAGCTCTTGCTTAGTGCCTTCTTTGGCTTAAGTACCCTCGGTGAGTACGTCACAGCTCATCGAGGCTGCCCATCTCCGGATGGATGCCTCCTTTGTCGAGTTGCCCGAGCTATCTCGGGGTGGGTCCTCGTGCCCCCTTCGGGTCGGATGCCTGCTGCATCGCGCAACGGGAGCCAAGTTGTCGGCCTGACACAGTCCACTTGGAGTGCCATAGTGGCACTACACCCTGGCGCCATGCCTGCCCAGGTCGGGCAGTACCTGGGGAGCTCAATCTTGAGCTTGGTGTTTGGGCAAGGTCGTCGACCTTGACCCAGGTTCTCATTGGGATGGTTGGAGGATCTTGGTTTGGTGGCTAGAGAGAAGGTTCTCTAAGGTACGGGTCGCTCCCATGGTATTGGGAATCAGCGAACCTGCCTTAGTCAGTCTGATAGCAGTTGAGGGAACGCGACCGGTCACATCACCGCCTGACACAGCATGGTCGCCTGGCCTGACACGGTATGGGCGACCATGCACACGGCACCACCGCAACAGGCCTATTATGAGCCTAAGCCTACTGCCCCCATTACCCTACCTACCTACCTACCTACCCTACTCACCCTGCTAGGTTACCCTATACTCCACCACTATAAAAGGCCATCTTTGCCCCCATTCTCGGGGGGGACGAAGAGAAGGAAGGGGGACCAAGAGAGGGAGAAGGGGACGAAACCGAGTGAAACCTGGTGAGCCAACACACCAACTCGGCGACCCACCACTAAGGCCTTCTGCCTCAACCTTCTAACATACCAACATTCCAACACTCCACCTTAACCACTATCACTTATCCAACATCACCACCATCATCAATACCATCCAACATACCACCATGACATCCAAAACCCCACAACGGGATCGGATCACCACCAAGGAAGGCGGGTCGACCCCACTTCCTTACCTTTTCTCAAAATATATCTCCAAGGTTCTATTGGACTAGAACCCTCCGGCTGCAATTACGCCTCGAGGTCGCGGACCTCACTGCCCTCTCATTTCCCTTACACTGCTATCAGGCTGCTTCTCTCTCTCCTCCGACTTGGTCGCTCCAACCATCCCCTCACTTTACACAGTTAAAGGACGAAGTTCCTCTCTGGAGAACCTCCTACTATCAACAGCCTTCTTCCGTGTCGACCCACCAACGATCCCTCTCAAGGGGTCCTATGTCGACGACCCCCCTTTGGGGTGGCCCACTATGATTCCGACAGCTATCTAGCCACTTCGCATGGCCAACCTCCATGGACTACGACCCATGTGGGCCCTATTGACTCCACGTCGATAAACCTCCCACGAACATAGAGAATGGAATCACTATTCCATTTCCTCCCTCATTCTCTTATAACAAACATAAACTTATATCTAAAGCTTTCGAGTTCTCAATAAAATAAAAATGTAAATAGCCAAAAGGTCGTGGAAAAAGGAACCTTATAAAGTTATAATTAAAAGCACTTCGTTGATTGACGTAGACCAAGAAGACCCAGAAGCCACGGCCATCACTCGTTGCCTCTTTGTATCTGGAGCTTTCGCATTCTCAATAAAATAAAGGGGCATTTGGGCCCAAGTCTAAATTGGAAGACTCGTGCACCTTCAAATCCCTTTAAAAAAACACTTTCAGCCCTAAGTCCAACTAAACCTTGCAGGACAAAATGCCCTTACCATATAACCGTAAATCTTCCAGAATAAGAATAAGATCTGATTCTCTATAATACATGAAGACAAAATAAACGGAAATCTCCATCAAATCTCCATGCCCAAAACGGATGATTATGCAATTGATATTATGATTACACAGGTCGATCTTCCCCACATTCAACGTACTCGAGAAATTTCGACAGGAGACGATAGTTATGGTCGGCCATTGATACCCGCAAGATGCTTGTTCATTTTCTCAAGAGATTCCATTCAACCACCAGGAATGGCTAGAAAACAAAGTTTTCCAAAGAACCCTATGTTTATTCCAAAATCCATCAGTAAATCCTATGTTTATTCCAAAATCAAACCCAACTTTCTTACAATTTTGTGATGTTGTATGTATAAGGAATGTAGTGTAACTGTTTATATGGTGTTAACTACCTTGAAATTGAAGAATTTAAGAATCTGTTGCAACGTCAAATTAGGGGGTTTTTATCCAAAAATATTGAATTAATGATTTTTCAGAAGTTTCTGTGTTCAATCCAAGTAACTATTTTGATATAACTCGTGCGTTGAAGATGGTTGGTTCATGAAATCTGTAAAAAAGTTATTCGGCTGTTACACCTATATTGGACAGTTTCATGAGATTGAACACAGTTACATTCGTTAGAAAATAGGTACTCAGATTTTAAGACATGCTTTCATAATAATTACGTGCAATCTTCAGTTGTTTAGTTGCTCTAGATTTTTTAGATTAACTTTGCCATGTGTGGTTCTTGTTTGGATGCGTTGAATTAATGAGCAACTGTCACTTCGGGGCATGGGATATATGAGAGTTACATGACATTGAAAACGGTCACATTGGATTAGAAATAGTAATTTGGATTTTGAGACATGCATGCTCTTGTAATAGTTACATGCAGTCTTCAGTTACTTTAGTTGATCTAGATTTTAAAAATAACTATGTCCTATTTAGTGCTTGATTTACACATGTATATGGACTGAAAATGATTTAAAATATTTGAAAATAGTTACGCTATACGTTCTCTTGACATGAGTATGAGTGCGGAATTTACAAAACTAAAAATAGTTACAATATCAGTGTAACTAGGCAATTGTGTTATATGAGTGACTGTTTAGGTTTCTCAAAGAGCTGTAGAATGTATCTTGGCAGACCTTTGTAATAGTTTCCTGACACATGATTGATCTTTATGGGGTTTTGAGGTATTTGTTTAAAAATTGTGCCTTGGCGAAATTTATCCTGATACCAAGATTTTTTTCTCTTATTGGAACAATTGTAATTGATATGGAAATTGGTACAGTACATGGTTACACTGCAATAAATTCGATATATGTTGCGTGTGGTTAGGACATTTATATGGTACGTAGGTGTTGATGGTAATTAGGGTTGCGAAAATTGTGGGCATAACACACACAGAGAATCTTGCTTAATTTTAAATGTCAATGACTTGCTAAACTATCATAGTTGATTGAGTGAATTGTGAGGTAAAATTCAAAAAATATCCTAACATTATATAAGCATTAATATATACTATAACAATTAAGAGGGATATACCATAACAGTTGAGAGGGCAAAAAATGTATTAAATAAAAGCCAACTTTAACTTTTGCATGAAACGTTAAGGTTAAAAAATGTTTTTGGACTTGTGGCTATACAAGAAAATTGTTAAACTGTTGCCTCAATATTTCGTTGTAAATGGACTTTTCAACCTAAGCATGTATCACCTCTTCAACCTAAGAATATTCCTAAGAATCTCTCTTGGGGATGAAAATGCCTTTAGTCTTGGTGTAGTTTCCGTTTTGACGCCTAACCGGCCCTACACGCTTCAATGAATTTTAAAGCCATGCTCCTTTCGTTGCAATGATTTTGAGATATTTACAATGGGCATGACTCCATTATGATTACAAGGAAATCATAAAATGATCGAAACCCAATTCGAAAGTCTTCATCCTGATTGTTGGTATACTTGAACTACATTAATTATCAGCCTACCAAAATGTAGGCCGCAATTGGTTCTTTTTGGAAACATGAAACTCATCAAACTGTACAAGTAGACCTATCAAGATCGGATTTTGATCCGAATCCGATTCGAATCCAATCCAATTATTAGGATATGATAAGAGAATTGTGATTCGTAATTCGTAAATAATCCGAATCTGATAATCTGTTAGTTAACAAATCAAATATGCATAATGTCTAATCCAATCCGATAATTTAAATAATATATTAGTTTATATATTTTATTAATTGTTAGTTTATCACATATATATGGTTTTTATGAACACTATATAGTAAAAATGTTGAAATTTATCCTCAAAGTTAAAATATATTTCATATGATTATAAAAAAATTTAAAAATTCTTTTTTTTTTTTCTCTAAAATTCATGGCAATTTTTGTTTGCTAAACATTCTTTGAGATTATCGGATCGGATTGGATTTTCGGATCAAACATCTAAAAATAACAAATTTGGATATAATTTTATATTTTATAGATCCATCAGATTATCAAATCCAATTCGGATATAAAATTATCCAATCCAAATTCGACCTGTTGCCAAGTCTATTTACAAGACGAACTGTATGCAAGTCAAGGCTAATTGTATGAAATAAATGCTGATTAAAAAAAAAAAAAAAAAAAAACTTATATGCAAGTCAGGGCTGGTAAATTGGGAACAGGGGAGAGGAAGCAAGTAACGGACCTTAAATTTTGATTTTTATTTCCTCTATGCTACTTATTTTAGGTTCTCTTTGATATTTCTACTCAATCTTTTTTAAAAAATTAAAAAAGAATAAAAAATAGTGTTGTTAAAATCTGAGTTGGACTTTTGTGTGTGTGCATATGAGTTTGTGCCTATGTTAAAACCAAAAAACTTTCACAAAGCAATCAGACCCTTAGTATCTTATCTCTCACAAAAAAAATTTTCACAAACCAAAAAATCTGAGTTGGACGTGTGCTCAAATGCAGGGGCACTTAGTGGACTTAAAGACGACCTTAGCCAAAATAAAGGAGAAGATTATCTGGAAAATAATCAAGTCCAATCACGTACCAAGAGAGGGATAGAACTTTAATTTTGAGCCCTTAAATTTTTGTGCCGATTTGATGGCCTTTGATAAGTTTGAAATCTGCCTGCGAAATTTCCTACTTACGTCATTTATAGTCTCCTGTTTAAATTTCAAAGAAAACCGATTGAAAACAAAAACAAAAGCGACTTGTCTTTTAATTGCAAGTTTGCCACCACTACTTGAATGGACCATTTTCCATTTTGTTTGGCGTCCATGCAAATTATTTACTGAGAAATTCCTTTAAGGCTTCTCATCACGCGCTTTGTGAAAAGTCACAGTTAGTAATGTTGACTAGGATGTTGACTAGAGCTTTTTAAGTACACAAGAAATATTGTACTTAGGAGTAGAATTAGAGAGTTTGATGTATCTCATATTTTACTAATGTATGAGATACAACTCTTATTATGGTTGTTGATATAAGTTATATCAGTACATATTTATTTGATCATTATAATAAATAAATAAGTAAATATATATATATATATATATAAAATGATGATCAAGTAAGCACGTGTTAATATAACTTATATAAATACCCGCATTGGGAGTTGTATCTTGTGCATTAGTGAGATATGAGGTACATTGGACCAGTGCAAGAGGTACAACCCCCAATGCATGGTGTTGATATAACTTATATCAACACGTACTGATGGGAACATAGCCGTAAACAGCATGCTCTAATTAAAACTTTATATTGAATAAATATAGTTTTATTTTGATCATAATGTTAATTTCGTGTAACTATAAAGCCTCTCTTGGAAGTTTAACCAAAGAAGATTTCTATGTAACTATATTAGAAATAGAAACTTGGGGATCCATATTACTAATGTATGAGATACAACTCTTATTACGGTCGTTGATATAAGTTATATCAGTACATATTTATCTGATCATTATAATAAATAAATAAGTAAATATATATATATATATATATAAGATGATGATCAAGTAAGCACGTGTTAATATAACTTATATAAATACCCGCATTGGGAGTTGTATCTTGTGCATTAGTGAGATATGAGGTACATTGGACCAGTGCAAGAGTTACAACCCCCAATGCATGGTGTTGATATAACTTATATCAACACCGTGCTGATGGGAACATAACCGTAAACAGCATGCTCTAATTAAAACTTTATATTGAATAAATATAGTTTTACTTTGATCATAATGTTAATTTCATGTAACTATAAAGCCTCTCTTGGAAGTTTAACCAAAGAAGATTTCTATGTAACTATATTAGAAATAGAAACTTGGGGATCCATAGCATTTTACGTTTTTACGTGGTCATTTAGTGGATCGATTTAAGCTATATCGCCTACCCCATAATAAAAATTAAAAGTTACCATTAACTAGACAATCTTGGTTTAAAAAAAGACATAAAAGAAGAGGATACTTTTATTTGTGAGATCAATTGTAAGGGGGCACTTAGTGGACCTAGAAAGGAGTACAATTTCCGGGAAAAATGATAAGGTGGTCCATTCAAAAAAGAAAAATGATTAGATGGCGTTTCATAAGCCTTCAAAATTCTTACTTCCTCGAGACCTAAATCAAGGGCAAATTTTAGATGGGTTGGGTTTTTAGTTAAGTTACTAGTCATTTATTAGAAAGTTTATAGTAATTTTGATTAAAGTGTAATTATTTTCTAAAATCCCCCAAACTGGAAAATGGTTCCGCAAACCCTATATTTAGTTATACATGTTCTAACTAACAAAGTGTTATTTTGTACCCCTTTTAATTTTCAGAGACAAGAGATTGAAAAGAAACACAATATACTTGTCCTTTAATTGCCACCACTTATTTCCCATCGATTAGGTTTAAAAAATCTTAACGTGGGACTATTTTGGAGTTGACCATTCGCATTTTTGCTTGGCATCCTAGCAAAATATCTATTGAGGATTTCTTTGATGCTTCATATCACAAAAGCCCCAATTCATGACGTTAAAGAAATGTTGTATGGCAAATCAACCAATTAGGTCTTGGTTTCGACTCTGTTTAGGTGCGTGTGTGATTGTATGTGTTTCACCTCTAATATTTGATCGACACATAAAAAAATAAAAATAAAACTATAAAAAAGAATAGAATTAGAGAAAGGTCAATTACATTCCCATTGACTCTATATATCATATATTTAAATAAAGACGCCCAAGAACATACCGAAAATATACAACCTAAATATCAATCTATTTGTTATCAAAAAAATATTAAATCATCCAAATTTTTGCTTAAATTTGCCTACACGCATAACCTACATGGCTTGCCACATCAAACATATAGTTACACATGCACCCTCCCTTGAAAGTTCAGCCAGAGAATTCTTAGACAAAAGGAGCGCCCCAGAGTTCATAGAGTTAAGCCACTCAACCTCCAAAAGGTAACTAGGTAACTCTTGAAAAAGAGATGGAACCTTATAACTCCTAAAGCTAATCTTGGTTAGTCGATGTGAGACTTTATACTTCAAAACATATCTTTTTTGCTATATACACATAGGAAAACACACACACAACACACAAATGAGGAATCTCATATATGTGACATAAACCAATGGAGAAGTTCCACCTCTCTTTTAAGAGATTTAAGAGATTGGCTCTTTTCGAGAGTGAATCTTAATCTCCTTTAAGAGATTAAGATTTACCCCAATCCGTTCCGTATCTAACCTGTTGACAGCATAACCTTATTATCATTCTTCAACCAACTCTTTAAAAGTGACTTTAAAGAAAAATTTCTCATTTAACCTTTAATAATTTTGGCCAATTAAATATTTGAATTAATTCTTCCCATGAAGATTAACAATTCCAATGTGAACCCATCTCAAATTACACATGGGACCCACATTAATAAATTGGCCAATATCTCTAACATAAGCCATCCTGAATTTTAAAACTAAACATATAATCAATATTTTTAGGTATTCCTATGGTGAATTGGGGATAAATTTGAATGAAGAGTATGAAAACTGTTTGAATTTTCTATTCCTGAGTAGTTTCTTTCCTTTTTAACTCAACCTTAACCCACTTAACCCTTATGAAGACCTTTAAGGCTTTAACATTATGTTAACCAATATTTTTAGCTATTCATCATGCTAATTAACCAGTATGTTGGCTCTTAAACCCGATAGCTAAGTATCTTAAATCTTTACATCATTCAGAAGGGTTGCAAATTAAGAAAATATAATTTTCTTAATATAGTGGACTAATTAGGAAATGAATTAGTTTTTAAATTTTTTATGTGGTCATCATCCACTCCATGGGCACTAAAACTTACCATTAACTCAAGACGGTCGTCATTAAAAAGAAGAAATAAAAGAACGGGATAATGTTAGACTGTGCCATCAAAAGCAGAGGACAATTATAGAGGGGGACATTCCCCAGGAAAAATGATAAGGCGGTGGTCCATAAAAAAAAATTTTAATTAATTTTTTTAGGAAAAAAAAAAAAAAGAGGACAAACGAAATACTCCACAATAAGCAAGGCAAGTCCAATATTTACGTGACCTCAAACTTTCAAACTCTAACTTATTGTACTGAAGTTTCATGAGCCACCTTCAAAATTCTTGCTTCTAAGAAACTTAATTCGACTGAAAATGGTTTATCACACCCAACCACTGTATTTTTGTTCAAACAATGCGTCGTTTCATCTCCCTTTAATTTTCAAAGACAAGTTGATTGAAAAGAGACACAAAAGCCACATACTTGTTCTTTCATTGTCACCACATAATTCTGGTTAGGTTTGAAAATTCTTAACGTGGGACTCTTTGAAATGACCATTTTGCATTTTTGCTTGAAGCCTCTCATGACAAAAGCCCCAATTAGTGACTTTGAAAAATCATTGAACGGTATATTAGCTTTTTTTTTTTTTTTTTCCTTTTTTCCCAGGTAACGAGGTGTCCTAACTGTCAGAGCCCGACTAATCCTTATTCCTTACGCGGAGCCACAGACCCATAAAGTCGTTTAACATCCAGACTAATATCCCTGACTGGTGGCTAATAACCCTAATTGGGCAAACTACTATTAGGCATTACACCGTTTTCTATTCTTTTTCTTTTTTTTTCTTTTTTGCATGAATTGTAAGGGACGTCAAGCCAACATTACTGATTGAAAAATAATAGTGAATTAGCTTTATTTTGATCATAGTGTCATAATGTTCGAACAAAACAAAATTTTCTTTGGGAAAGTGTTAAATTTTATAGATAACTATCTATAAAAGTTACAACCGGTTGCATCGTTTTCATGTAGCTAGATAGCCTCTTTTCAAAGGTTGACCAACAAATTTCTGAACTCTAGAATTGTATAAAAACCCAGCCAAGGTGCTAAATACATGTTTTCAAAATCCAATTAAAAATAAAAATAATTCCTGAAGTTAAAAATTTCCTTTCCACGAAGGTTTTTGACTTGATTATCAAAACTCTAAAATGTTCTTTAGCGAATATTTTTCAATTGCTTTCACCATGACTTGTAAGACTGTGTTAGGCTCTTGGAGGATGGATCGTGTAGGTTTCTCATACTTTTGCCTTTCATTTTCAAAGTAGGAGAAATGGAATATGCATGTAGCTGGACAACGCATGAATTCCAAAACGCTTACACACGGAAATTTATTCTATCATGTTTGCTCGACGTATTGTTTCCGATACTGCTACTTTTCATTTAAGATAAGGACATGCTGAAAGCATCGTGCACTCATTTACGGATGCACCCCTGTTGTTTTTGAAATTACTCTATCATCCTCTCTCAGTCATGGCAACTAATTAAGGAAAAAAACAAGGCGACATGTCCTAATTTTAACAGCTCACCATTGATTGTGCCGGTCCATCGGGGATATATTGCCCAGCTTTCCGCTGCTAGCTGTTCTCATTTTCAAAGTAAGAAAAATTGAAAACCCAATTTTCCTACAGGGATCATGTGTATATTATGGGAAGATGTCATTTGAAGGACCTATAACGTTGACGTTGATTTCTTTTCTACCACAAAAATAAAAATAAATAAATAGAAGGCATGGAGAAGTTAAATCCAGTGAGCGTTCCTATAGTGTCCTTAATTGCTCTCCTATAAAGTGGATTCATGTATTACCTGCTCGAGGATGATTATATGCTTAAATTTGGAAAAATTTTGGAGATATTATAACCCAAATTAATTGTCTCGTTAATTTATACATATTATAACCAAGATTCTCTCTTTAATTAATGAGATATTAATGAGTTAAAGACAGTTTAGACAGTCTACATATTTTTTTATAAGTATTGCGAGTAATTTTATTACACAGATATTTGATGAATTTCATACCGTATAAGTTTTTCTTTTAAACTTTTGACTATACAAGTCTCTTTCTAAGGACTCAGTAGAACCAAAAAGTCGTGGATAAGCAGGTTGACGTAGTCCAAGAAAACCCTGAAGCCACGGCCATCACTCGGACTCAGTAGAACCAAAAAGTCGTGGATAAGCAGGTTGACGTAGTCCAAGAAAACCCTGAAGCCACGGCCATCACTCGTTGCCTCTCTATATCTAAAGCTTTCGCGTTCTCAATAAAATAAAAATGCAGTATGAAAAATATTCATCCACCATAATGGCGACATCCTTTGTATTTTTCTGCCTGCTTTGCTTGCTCAGCCTCGGCAGTGGCGCCACCGTCTCTCACCGCAATCAATACTGCTCAGAAGCCGGTCCTAATTTTACTAAGGGTAGTCCCTTCGAAGAAAATCGGGACCTTGCCCTCTCTTCTCTTTCCTCTAATGGTACCTTCGATAAGGGATTTTACAATTTCACAGCTGGCCATGACCCACCCGACGTGGTTTACAGCAACTTTCTCTGCCGAGGTGATATTACGGCCGACATTTGTCAAGAATGTGTGGTGGATGCAAGCAAAATGATAGTCCAAAAGTGCCCCAGGCAGAAAGCGGCCATTGTTGCGTACGACGAGTGCACATTACGTTTCTCGAACAAATCTTTCTTCTCCATAATGGAAGCAGAGCCCTCCATTCCACTAGCGAATCCGCAGAAATTTGAAAGTTCATATTACTATTTCTATTTGAACGTATTGGGAAATATGATGACCAACTTGGTGAGTGGGGTTGCGCATATTCGATCGCCTGCCAAGAGGTTTGTGACTGAAGAAGTCAATGTCACGGGATGGGATAATGAAACGGTATTAGGAACGATGTATGGCCTTGTACAGTGCACACCAGATATATCGGTGTCTGCGTGTCAGGAATGTCTTCGAAAAGGCAATGATGTTCTTCATCAGTGTTGCGGGAGCAAGACAGGGGTAAGAGCTGTGCTTCCTAGCTGTAATGTTAGGTACGAGGTGTACCCGTTCTACAATATGAATGCCACAACTCCACCTCCTGGAGGTATGCCTAACGCATCAAGACCCGACCAAACTATGAATGCCACAGCTCCTCCCCCCGGAGGTAACTCAGGTAAGCCTAATGCCACATAATTTATGTTGTCCGTAAATTTTACTTTGTTTGTTATTTTATTTAAAAAGCATATATAAGAAAAATCATAGAAAATTATGAGATTTAATTAAAAGCTGGTTTCTTACTATTACAATAATAATAATTATTATACTCCTATTAATTAAATTATTTTTTGAAAGAAATCTTTTTCTGGGTAAAATTTTTGTAAGAAATGTAATTTGATACAGTTTCTGCGCTTAGCCGGTTATGAATTTGATACTGAAATTCGTTTGCTTTGAAAAGGAATGGGAGGAAGGAAAGCACTATGGATTACGGTTGGCACAAGTGTACCAATGTTTCTAGTGGTAGTGCTGTTGCATTTTGGCATTTTCTACATATGGAGAAGGAAGATAGGGTGTATGTCTTCTTGGATGGTCTTGACGACAAATTGGACCATATTCGCAGTGATGTGTTGCAATTGCACCCATTTCCTACCGTGGAGCAAGCGTATGCTCATGTCCGCAGGGAAGCCCTTCGCCAGGCAGTGATGAACGCGGGGGACCATGAACCACCGTCAGGAGCAGTGCTTGCTTCAAGAAGTCTCAAGCTTGGGTTCTCTGGACCGGCTCCACAGCATACTGGGAAATCTGCTTCTAAAGCCCGCTCTTCATCTGACAGTCTCAAATGCTCTCATTGTGGTAATACGAAGCACACACGTGAAAATTGTTTTCAATTGCATGGATATCCTGATTGGTGGCATGAACTCCAAGCTCGAAAAAAACGGGATACTGGTAGTATGGCTGAAGGCACGGGCAAGGCTGCTATAGCGGCAGCCAAACCATATCTCTCTCTAATACCACCCACTGCCTCTTCTCAACAGGATTTCTCTCATGTGGATCAAGGTAATCTTTGTCAGGCCTTACTTAGTGATAGCCACGATATTGACCATGGAGATTGGCTCCTCGACTCTGGAGCCACGGACCATATGACTTTTGACCCTGCGGATCTCTCTCACCACTCCTCTCCAAGGCGCACTAGCATTGTGAATGCCAATGGAATGATCTCACCGGTCACAGGGGCTGGATATGTGACCCTATCACCTTCTCTTCACTTATCTAATACTTTACTTGTTCCCTCCTTGTCCCACAAGTTATTGTCTGTTAGTCAAATTACTACAGAACTAAATTGTGTGGTGCTAATGTTTTCCGATTTTTGTCTTATTCAGGATATTCTCACCAAGGAGATAATTGGGCGTGGTACTAAGAAGGGGGGATTGTACTACATGGAAGATTTTAGTTTGGGTCGAGCACATCACATGTCTTCCTCATTTGGTTCAAAGCCTCAACAGATTTGGCTATGGCATCGTCGGTTGGGGCATCCCTCATTTGGGTATCTAAGGCATTTGTTTCCTCATTTATTTTCTAATATAGAGACCTCTGAATTTCGCTGTGAAACTTGTATTTTAGCCAAAAGTCATAGGGCCACTTATCCATTAAGCATGAATAAAAGTGATACCCCTTTTGCTTTAATTCACTCTGATGTATGGGGACCATCTCCCATATCTATTGTATCTGGTGTACGTTGGTTTGTGATATTTGTTGATGATTGCACCCGTATGACCTGGTTATATCTGTTGAAACATAAAGATGAAGTATTTAGTGTCTTCCAATCATTTCATGCTATGATACAGACCCAGTTTTCTGCTCAGATCCGGATTCTTCGTTCAGACAATGGTGGTGAATATGTTAATCACCACATTCATTCCTATTTTCAACAACATGGCCTTATCCATGAGACCTCATGTACCCAGACCCCACAACAAAATGGGGTCGCTGAACGTAAAAATCGACATATCCTTGAGACTGCTCGGGCTCTTCTTCTTGGCGCTCATGTCCCCCCACGACATTGGCCCGATGCCGTTTCCACTGCTGTCCATTTGATTAACCGCCTCCCTTCTAAAATATTAAATTTTCAAACCCCATTACAGTCCCTATCAGCCTCGGTCTCTCTACCTACAGCCCTCATGCTCCCTCTTTGCATATTTGGATGTGTGGCATATGTACACCTACCTAAAAACCAACGTACCAAACTTGACCCATGTGCTCTTCGGTGCCTATTCTTGGGCTATGCTGCACATAAGAAAGGCTACCGCTGCTATGACCCTACTACTCAGCGTACTTATGTGACCATGGATGTCACCTTTCTGGAGTCTGCACCATTCTACCCTTCTTTAACTCCCACTTCTTCTCTTCAGGGGGAGACACTAGATGAAGAGTTGAAGTGGCTAACATTTGAATGGTTTGAAGATCGGAATGACACACAAATAATTGGCGAAGATTCAACAAATACATATTCAGGGCAAGACATATCCTCTGAATCTAGAAGGTTTTCGGAAACTGAGCCTACATCATCAGGAGAAGAACCAGAATCCCCCTGCCCTTTAGTACCTGCAGGTCCATCTCCTGAGAATATCCCTGAGGTAAGTAATATCGGCACACCCTCCTTTATAAATGACATGGATACTTCCGCTGGATATAACTTACCTTTCAGGCATAACCGGGGCAAGCCACCAAATAGATATTCTCCAGATATTGAAGAAAGAAGATCAAGGTATCCAATTGCCAATTATGTCTCCACCGAAAAGCTACCTGAGCCTCTCAAGACATTTTCACATGAGCTCTTTGCATGTCATATTCCCACTACAGTTCAGGAAGCATTAAGGGATCCTAAGTGGACTAAAGCGATAGAGGAAGAAATGGGAGCACTACTAAAAAATCAAACATGGACCTTGGTTCCACTACCCCAAGGCAAGAAGACAGTTGGGTGCAAGTGGGTCTTCTCCATTAAACACAAAGCAGATGGATCTATAGAACGATACAAGGCGAGACTAGTTGCAAAAGGATACACTCAGACATATGGTGTAGATTATCAAGAAACTTTTTCACCAGTAGCCAAACTAAATACAGTCAGGGTTCTACTATCTCTTGCAGCCAACCTGGATTGGCCATTGCACCAATTAGATGTAAAGAATGCATTTCTCCACGGTAACCTTGAAGAGGAAGTCTATATGGATATCCCTTCAGGCTACACAGCATCTTCAAAAATTGGAGTTGTGTGCAAATTACAGCGCGCACTGTATGGACTGAAACAATCACCACGAGCATGGTTTGGGCGGTTCAGTCAAGCAATGAGGAAGTACGGCTTCTGCCAAAGTAACTCAGATCATACATTATTTCTGAAGCACCGACGGGGCAAGGTAACAGCTTTAATTGTATATGTCGATGATATAATCATCACAGGGGATGATACAAAGGAAATTGCTAAGCTTCAGAAACAATTAGCAACCGAATTTGAGATGAAAAATCTGGGAGGACTTAAATATTTCCTGGGAATAGAGGTTGCTAGATCAGAACAAGGTATATTTCTTTCCCAGCAAAAATATATAGTAGATTTACTATGCGAGGTTGGAATGTTGGATTGTAAGCCAGCAAACACTCCAATTGTTCAGAATCACAAGCTCGGAGAATATCCAAGCAAAATGCTAGCAGACAAAGGAAGATACCAGAGGTTAGTCGGGAAACTTATATACCTCTCACATACCCGTCCTGATATTGCTTACGCAGTGAGTGTAGTAAGTCAATTTATGCACCAACCTAGTAAGGATCATATGGAAGCAGTGATCCGGATTTTACGATACTTAAAATCCTCCCCGGGAAAAGGGCTTATGTTTTCAAAAAATAACCATCTCAAAGTCAATGGTTATACAGACGCAGATTGGGCAGGAAACACCACAGACAGAAGATCCACCTCAGGCTACTTCATGTTCGTTGGGGGGAATCTTGTTACATGGAGAAGTAAGAAGCAAAAGGTGGTGGCATTGTCAAGTGCTGAAGCAGAGTTCCGTGGAATGGCTAAAGGACTGTGTGAGCTTCTATGGCTCAGAAGACTTCTAATCGAAATTGGATTTGCTCCTACCTCCGAGATGGACCTTTTTTGCGATAACAAGGCAGCTATTGCTATTGCTCATAATCCTATCCAGCATGATCGCACTAAGCACGTGGAGATTGACAGACACTTCATTAAAGAAAATCTCGAAGCTAAAATAATTCGGTTTCCATTTGTGAAGTCCGAAGACCAACTGGCGGATATTCTTACAAAGGCCGTTTCAAGCAAGGAGTTCTACAACTCACTAGACAAGTTGCGCATTGAAGAGTTGGATGCTTCCACTTGAGGGGGAGTGTTGGCATGAGTTGTCAGATAAGAATCAAATTAGAGAAATTATAGGGATAGCCATAAGAAATTATAGGGATAGCCACAACTGTCCTCCACGATTCTAGCCATAAAATCTGTATAGCTAAGGATAGCTTATCAAACTCTCTCTATATATATGTACACCATACCCTGTAAATAAAATACAATGTGAATACAATGAAAGCAAATCTGACAGGATGGTATCAAACCAAGCTTTAATTTAAGGGACAGGTTGAGGATCAAACCTAGACTTACCTCTCTCTGGTAGAGGAGTTTCTAAATTAGTGTCTTTGTCTATCATTACCTCTTGCCAGAGGTTGAACAAAAAACAAGTAAAATTAATTATTCCTTTACATTATTTATTTATTTATTTTACAATAAGCTTAGCAGTTAGCACTATAAGAAAAAAAATGTATGAATGCTACCATTTTAGCAATCACACAGATCTCTATTTTGACGAAGAATCAAGGTCCTATTAACACGAGCTGAAAGCAATTGATAAGTTTGCATCACTATTCTATTTCATCTAAACCTTTACTTTTATTGTTTTCCTTTCTTTTTGTTTTTTGTTTTTTTTTTTTTTTTTGCAAAAAGTGGATACATGGCTCCTGAGTATGCTATGGAAGGATTATTTTCTGTTAAATCAGATGTTTTTAGTTTTGGAGTTCTCTTGCTAGAGATAATAAGTGGGAAAAAGAACAATGGATTTTATCTTTCTGAACAAGGGCAAAGCCTCCTCACTTTTGTAAGTCTACAATTCTCTTTCTCACCCTCTATGGCTTCAAAAAATCTTGGCAAATGAAAATGCTAATCATAATTTTCTGAATATATAAAATATCACAGGCATGGAAACTATGGTCCAAAGGTCAAGGATTAGAGCTTGTAGACCCATTAATAGTGCAGTCGTGTGTGGCAGTTGAAGTTTTGAAGTGCATCCACATTGGATTATTATGCGTCCAAGAAGACCCAGCAGACAGACCCAACATGTCAACTGTAGCCGTTTTATTGGCAAGCAATTCTGTCACACTCCCACAACCAATGCAACCTGCATTTTCTATTGGGCGAATTGTTCCAAGATCAGCTCCATCTACACCAAATATTATAATATGTTCTGTTAATGAAGCAACTCTTTCAGATGTATCACCACGGTGATTCTAAATTGTGGTTTCTCCTTTCATTCGATCTTAAAGATACAAAGAAAGACAAGAATGTCTAAAGCAAATCTGTAACTTCACCTGTTGACTCCAGGATAGACCAATATCTCTATATAATAGATGTATTAGATATATAATGATTGTTGAACCCGTGTTTGGGAGGTTTAATTTCTGTTACAGTGACAAGTTACTTTCAGGAGCAAATTACATAATACTCCCCAACAAAGAATATGGAGAGATTTAGAGTTGCTCATGCAATCACAGAAATTATGATACATTAAAATCAAAGCATAGATTCTTTCTCAAAACTTAAAGGGTTGTGATTGGGGAAACAAATTTTGATATAAGTTTTTATAATTTCATTTACGATTTAATTTATAGTTTTGTGAAACTCATCATTGGATTAGATAAAATTTCCATGTAAGTCAAACATGTAAAAAATAAGTTGATTTGGAATGTAAATTTCTAGATCAGATGGTAATCGATACAAGATCAATTTGATTTTTTGCATGCATAACTTATATAAGAAGGTTATCTAGTTCAAAATATGAATTTGTAGATGGAGAATTTGTGTCAAAATTTGTGTGTCCCAATCCTAACCCAAACTTAAAAACCTTAAAAACAAAAGCCTATATATATATATATATATATATATATATATATATATATATATATATATATATATATATATATATGAAGTTTCTATGTCACTATGTCAGTACAACATTATTTAAGAATATGGTTTAAAAGATCTGTGCTAACGTGGCAATGCCAAATAAAATAAAATGTGGATGATGGATGATGGATTTAAGCATAAAATAAAAATAAAATATTTAAGCATATGGTTTCCATGTCACTATGGATGATGGATTTCAAGCCCATTAAGTATCAAAGGTCCATTCTCTTTCAGGAACAGCTATTGCAACCCCCCAATATGCTAAGTTGACCCCTCACATTTTTTAATTCAAAAAATTATTATGCAAAATTACCAAAAAGGGCTTCAGTACCCTCACCCACTCCACCCCACCGGCAACCTCTTCTTCCCTCTTCTTCTCTTCTTCTTTTTTTTTTTTTTTTTTTTTTTTTTTTTTTCTTCTTTCCTTCCCAGAACCAGAACCCCTCTCCCCGCACCGGCAACGGCACCCCACCCCACCCCACCAGCGACCCTCTCCCCACCCCACCGGCGACGCCCTTCTTCCTTCCTCCTCTTCCTTCTTCTTCTCTTCTTCTATTTTTTTTTCTTTCCTTCCCAGAACCAGAACCCCTCTCCCCGCACCGGCAGCGGCACCCCAGCCCACCCCACCGGCGACCCTCTTCTTCCTTCCTCCTCTTCCCTCCTCTTCTCTTATTCTATTTTTTTTCCTTCCTTCCCAGAACCAGAACCCCTCTTCCCACACCATCAACGCTCACTCTTCTCCCTCCCGGCAGCCTCTTTTTTTTCTTTCCTTTTCTTTCTCTTCCCTTCCGTCGCCGAAAAAAATGGAGGTTTTGAAAACCCCCCTTGCCGGAAAACACACAGATCTGACCAGCAGAGGAAATAAATAAAAAAAAGAAAGAAGAGGAAGAACCTCCTTCGCCGGAAAAAATGGAGGTTTTGAAAAAAAAAAAAACTCCCTCACCGGAAAACACAAATCTGAAAAAAAAGGGGGGTCACCGTCGCCGTTGCCTAGGGATGGCAATTTTGCCCCGATCCATAGGGTCCCGACTCGATCCATACCCGAATGGGAGGGTATTGTTTTATTTTTTCGGGTATCGTGTCGGGTATGGGTATAAATTCTAAAAAAATTTCGGGTACGGGTCGGGCATGGATCCCAAAAAGAAAAAACCCGAGACCCGACCCAACGCGATATTTTTACAATATATATATATATATATATATATATATAGATACACAATAAAATATAAATATATATATATTTTTTTAATGTCCTATGTTTGGAATTTATGTATGGTTTTATGAATATTTAAAACCTATCTTGGTATAGGCTTATGGAGTCCATTAGAAGACTCATTATGTATTTTTATTGTTTTTTAATCCTTCTGTTTGTGTATAATATTTGTGTAATCATTTTAGGTATGATCTTATTTAAATAAGATTATATTAGGCGCTAAAAACATTTATAAGCTTGGTATATTATTATATGAATAACATATAATAGGTGTAAGTAGCAAAAAAATGGAATTTTGGTAAAAAAAAAATCCTCACAATAGGGTGGTCGGGTATGGGTGGGTCGGGCCTGGATGGTCCAAGAAGACGGTGGATCGGGGATGGAGTTTAATTCTTTATACCCATCGGGTATCGGGTCGGGTATGGGTATAAAATATTAAAGGTCGGGTCGGGTATGGGGTGGTGTCGACCCGCATTCGACCCGACCCATTGCCATCCCTACCGTTGCCCTTCCTTGCCGTCATCACCCTTCCTCGCTGTTGTCGTCGCCCTTCCTTGCCGTCGCCGTGGGGTGGGGTGGGTGAGAAGGGTTAGGAGTATGTTAGTCTTTGGGGGGGGTAAGTGTGTGAATTTGGGGGGTGGGGAAATAAGGGGGGGCAACTTAGATGTTTCGGGGGTTGCAATAGCCTCTCCCTTCTCTTTTTCTCTCGTGTGTATGTAAGGAAGAAGGGGATATGAGAAGAATGATGGACTATTCCCTGCTGTGTAATCCAAGAGCGCAATGGGCTTTACTATGAACCCCCCAAGAAAAAGAGTTGGAGATCTCTATTGGCACCCAAAGACTTGCTTTTCATCCCCTACTTATTTTACATTTTAAGATTTTATGAAAAATATATAAGGTTTTCATAAAAATTGATCGTGCTGTCTATTAGAAAACATCATTTGGAATAACTTTTTGGAAGAAAGTTTTTTTGAAATCTATCGTTTAAGTGGACTTTTTAGTAGTTTATGAAACAAAGACTGTAAATGGCAAAAAAGTCTACTTAAATGATAGATTTTAGAAAAACTTTCTTCTAAAAAGCTGTTCAAAGTGATGTTTTCTAATAGAAGACGTGATCATGTTTTATGAAAACCTTTTACATTTTTCATAAAATCTTAAAATGTAAAATAAATGAGGGATGAAAAGCAAGTATTGGGGTGCCAATAGAGCCTCCCAAAAGAGTTTTATGTATTTGCTACCGTGGGTTGTGTTATAACTCAAATGGGCCTCGACACAAAACAGGCTACAAAGTAACAATCCCCCCTTCCAAATCCAAGTGGCTATGTGAGGGTAAAGCCGAAACAAACCCAAACCTAAATTCTTGTAGCTTTGGTTATAATCGGCTGCCATTTTTGTAATTTCAAACCTTGTCTTTTGTAAACAAATTTTCAGTATCGTGACGAAGCATTGAAATTTCAAACTGAGTTTTATCTCAACAAGGACCAGAATGAAACAAAATCTAGACACATCAGTTGGCAACATAATACCAAAATGCAAGCACATCATGAAACTACTACATATTCTTCATTATCGCATTCTGGTTAATTTTCAGTTACTAAATGGCTATTATAACTTAAATTGAACTTACCCTTCCGGGCTTAGTTGAGCGATCAAACCTTGTGTGTGGTCTCCGGAAGTCGTCATTTCAACTCTTCGCAGCTATCGTTGCCTATGTGGGAATGAGATGTCACACGGATCGTTAGGCGACTAGTTTGAGTTGAAACCTCTGCGGGAGTAAAAACTGGGATACCCCTAATCGTTAAAAATAATAATAATAATTAATCTTCAAAATTTTTGGCCCACAGAAAAGTTACATAATGTGTTGCAATAATTTGTTACAACAATAAACATTGCAGTTAGTACATCTAACATGAGATAATTAAGTTGAGTTATTTTTAATATATTTTAATGGACTGAAAATTACGAATTTGTTGAATTACAAAGAACATTTGGTGATCAATCATTTATCGCCCTTCAACGATTGATAGAGTGATCTCATTTTTGGAGCACATATTGTTGCATGGTGCTCGACGTTCCGAGTCCGACAAGCTTTGAAAAGTAAATGTACGTCGTTTTGGTAGCGGACGATCTGTCTCACTGCTTAGCATGAGAACTACGGCGGACATGGAATGCCTGTCGGCGGCATGGTCCTGACCACAAAGAAGCCCAACATGAATGCATTCCATTACTTCTAACTGAGAAAATGAGTCAGCCAATGCTGGGTCCAATAAGTCCAATCCCCCATGCTGATTCCACAATTCCCATGCCTGAAATTAACAATCCTGCATTCTATAAGATGGAACAGAAAGAGCCAAATGACACATACATTGACTGAATCAAGTGTTCGAATTGTAGGCCATTTTAAAGTGAACTTGTGGGTTTAAGTTTTCTGTACTATGCACCAGTGTGTGTGTGTCATGCATGTTATTTTCTATGAAAGAGGGAAAAAAGTGTTGGAAATGAAGGATTAAGGGAAAATTGTGCACTTGCATAACCAAGAAGGTTTATTTGTTGGTCATGGTAATGGAAGTTGGTATTCCTTATACCGCTAACAAGCTCTAATAGCAAAACCCCAAAGCTAAAGACATCAAATTTCTCAGAAAATATCCCTCTCATGGTATACTCAGGAGACATATAGCCACTGCATTGGAATGACCGGAGCCAAATTTATGAGAGGAAAAATAAAATTGCCAAAAAGTAATGGCAGCTCAGTTAGGAAAGGAAAGATATGCTTACAATGTTCCTACAACCTTGTGGGTATTTGCTAGGTCCTGTGTCTCTCGAAATGTTCGGGCCAACCCAAAGTCTGAAATTTTCAAGTTCATATCTCCATCCAAGAGAATATTGCTGGCCTTTAAATCTTGGTGAATAACCTTTGGACAAGAATCACGATGGAGATAAAGAAGCCCTCTTGCAATACCTTGAATAATACTGAAGCATTTAGCCCAATCAAGCTGCGCTCTTTTTGCTAGGTCTAATGGTTTGTGCCCATAAAAAAACATAAACCAACAAAGTCAGTTCTACAATATTTATAGTTCATGATGAAAACATCCAGTGTGAACTTAAAGAAAAAAGTTTTAAACAATTATATGGGTTTTGTGGAGAATCTTTAGAGCAATATATGATCAGGGAGAGTCCTGGATAAGTTTTGGAGTGCACGTACTTGATGCAAAGTTGCATCAGGTGCAGATGCACATCTATATCTATACTACCTATAAAGTCTGTATCTCAGAAAAAGTTTCGATTGACCATTCTGCCTTCATTTTAATTTATAAATACAATTTTAGTCTTAGTAATAAATTAAAGTTAGATTTTAACTTAAACTCTTAACAAATAAAGATTAGATTTTAATTCAAACTCTTAACAAATGAAAGTCAAATTCTTATTCAAATTTCTAGTTATGCTAGTGAACTGATCGAGAGCAACTATCAAGTTGCATGATAATATATATGAATACGAACTCTTTGAATATTCCGTTTTATGGGGAAAAAAAATTTCTTAATGTATTTTTAAAGGGTCTTTTAACTTTCGTTAACAATTTTAATAAAAATTATTTACTTTTGAATTTGAAATATTATCTTTTATGAAAAAAAATATGAAATCTTTATGTATTTATTATTTTTTATATAACTAATATTATTTAGAAATATTCACATGCAATGCACGTGTGCTATATCTAGTAATATTAAAAGGATTGTGAGTGTTTTGAAGTGCGCTTGATGTCTAATGATTGAATTATAAAATTAGACCCAAAAAAAAAAAAAATGAAAATGAAAAATGAAAAGTGCTGAGTAAAACCAACCAAAGAAGAAAGTATCAAAGCTTTTGTTGGGCATATACTCATAAATTAATAATTTTTCTTCTCCTTCAATGCAGCACCCCAAGAGTCTAACAAGATTCCTATGATGGAGTTTGGAGATCAAGATGATCTCATTCTTGAACTCTTCTATGCCTTGTCCAGAGCTATTAGAAAGCCTTTTCACCACTATTTCCTTTCCATCTTGTAGCTTTCCCTGAACATAGTCCACACTTTGCTCATGTCATGCATCTGCTTTATTAATTATATGAGTATTATGTAAGATATTATTGCTTATTACTGGGAAATTTTTTATTACCTTATAAACAGGGCCAAATCCTCCTTGGCCGAGTTTATTTGTTATGCTGAAGTTGTTGGTGGCGACTTTTATGGTATGAAAGTCAAACATTGGAAGCTCTGTTGGATCTTCTTGTTTTACGTTGTGTCTCCTGGCCCACATTTTCTTGTAGAGGGTCTCCTGAAATGGTAATACTGGATAGTCAGATCAAAATATGGGAACGGCTATTGCAACCCCCCATTCTTATAACACCACCCTTTTTTTTTGGTTTTTAAGATTTTATGAAAAATATAAAAGGTTTTTACAAAAATTGGCTGCATGGTTCACTAGAAAACATTATTTTGAACAACTTTGCAGAAGAAAGTTTTTCCAAAATCTATCGTTTAAGTAGACTTTTTGGCAAAAAATGAAATAAAGACTATAAATGGCTAAAAAGTATATCTAAACGATAAATTTAGAAAAAACTTTATTCTACAAAGTTATTCAAAATGATGTTTTGTAGTGGAAATTACAGTCAGTTTTCATAAAAACCTTTTATATTTTGCATAAAACCTTAAAAACTTAAAAGACGTGGGGTGGGTGATAAGAATGGGGGGTTGCAATAGCCATTCCCTCAAAATATTTCACATCTCTTATCTTCCTAAAATTAGGATCCAAAAGAAAAAAACCCATGAGGCCCGTTGGTATATTGGGTTAATCAAAGCTAGGGTTGTGTCTACGGGCCATCGGATCCAGAAGGATAAAACCGTGACCTGTGAGGCCAGTTAGTTGTAGAGTTTTAAAGAGAGCAACACCAATGCTTTCAAAATTAATT
The DNA here is from genome assembly GCA_039720395.1 of Liquidambar formosana. NCBI lineage: Eukaryota > Viridiplantae > Streptophyta > Magnoliopsida > Saxifragales > Altingiaceae > Liquidambar > Liquidambar formosana. The sequence continues at coordinate 2,633,333 of CM077827.1, read as the reverse complement.
TGACTCAGAAATTGGCTTGTAGAGGTGAGAAATCAACATTAATTTAAGAGTAATGTTACATAACCCAACCCTAATAAGGTTGTGGAACCCACATTAGGGACTTATTGCATTAATTTAAGAAAGGCCTACGCATCATATTGGTAATTGGTATTGACTCAAAGAACAATATTGTACGACCCGCTACCATCCAGGTCATGCCGCACATGACACGGACTCGATCACCTCCTAATAGGGGTGATGGCATTTTCTTTAATTAATTTAAGAAAGGCATACACTTCAGACGGGAAATCATCGGAAGACTAAGATTATTAAAGTGTGCAAGTTGGATAAGTATTGTCATTTTATTTCTTATATAAATATAAATATGTACAGTTATATAGAAAGTAATTGATGATTACGTATGATTTTCATCAGGGTCGGTTCTAAGTTTTTTGGAACCTTAGGCAAACTTCAAAAATAGGGTTCGCTATACATATTCAAGTACAACAAAATGTATGCCCAACAACTAAAGTGCGCAAATTAGGATCTATTACAAGAATAACAACTAATTTGGGATCCTAATTTTTTGTTAAAAATTAGAGGTCTTAGGCAGTTGCTTGACCTCTCTAATATCAGGGCAGTCATGATATTTTGGACAATCCTGCTTATAAAACTATCATTGACTTTCTTCTTCTTTTTTCCCCATTCAAAACATTCAATTATATCCACATGCCTGCATTCTACTTTCATCATACATGGGTATTCATTATTTTTATGTGGCATAAACCTTGCTGATATCTAACTTTTGGAAATAAGTTAGATATTTTCTTATTTCCAAAATAAGAAAATAAGTTAGATATCTAACTTCTAATGTGCCAATTTCCAAAATCATTCAATATTTAAATTTAATTAAAGTTTCAATTTTCATAATATTTTGAAGGAATCTCTCAGTAAATGAGGAATACATAAATAAACATACATACCCCTTAGTGTACCAGAGCGAACCAATTAAGCCTATCTCCTAACGCAGCATGTATCAACAAAATATCGTACTTATATCTGTACTGCGTATCACATACCAGAGCGAACCACACTCCAAGTAACATTGGTTCTAATAGCCGGCCAATATAGTGATTTCTATTAGCGTATTAGTGGGCTTGTGGCACATGTTCTACCACCTAACCCACTCCATCTAGCAAGTGTTGCAAACACCAATTGCATCACTCCACCTTCTTCTTTTTTTTTTTCTTTTTTTTTTGATCCGCGAAAAAGAATTTTATTAATGGTAGGAGGAAATACACCCCAAGAACACCCAAATTGCAAGAACAGGACACCCCAAAATAGAGCAAACTAAGACAAAACCCCCATACTAGACACCTAAAATCAAAGCAACACCAACTAAAACAAAAGAGCAAATGAAAGAGGCCAAAACTCCCAAAAAAAGAAAAGAAAAGAAAAAATAACTCGACCAGAGAGAAGACCAACAAATCTGACTTTGCAAAAAAGGCACCAGCTCCAACCACTCCTCAACAAGCCACACAACAAACAGCAAACATCTGCCAAAAGCTACAAAAACCTCCCCCCAACAGAGAAAACGAGCAGCTGTAGCACCCCCGGGAAAGGCAACCATCCCCAAACAAGAAGATCCCAGCAACAGCAAAAAGAACCACCAGGCAAGCCAAACTAGAGCATCCAAGCACAGCAGCCTACATAGTAGGCTCAAAAACGTGAAAGGACCCCATCAGCCTACTAGCAAATAAGCCCCAAGTCACGCACTAACAACAAAAACATGACATCGAAAATAATAAGATCCCACCAAACACAAAAGATAACCAGACCCTAACAAATTTGAACACCAGCTTCTATCCTCTCAACAGAGTTCTTCAACGATCTTCTTTTATTATAAGCCATTTTGCTATTCCTTTTGCGTCGATTCTTTTCCTTGGCTATCTCAAAATGGATTTCATCCTCTCTCATTCTATCAAAAAAAGTATCCCAATAAACAGATTGCTTTGAGGATTTGCTCTTCTGCTCCTTGCCCTTTCTATTTTTCTCTTTGACATTAATATTGACATTCACAGAAGCAGGATTGACACCAGTAGCTGCAGACTTAGAGCCTAACCTATCCAAGATAGGTTGCAACCCAAAAGGGTCACTATCACCCTGTCGGCATCCACTTGTTGACACTGACTCAATCCAGCATTGTAGACAGCACCCCCGCCATCTAAGTAATCGCACGAAAACCTCGGATGACTGTCCTCAACAACCCTAGAAGCTTTTCCTGGGAGCCAGCTTGATTATCTTTAAGAAAACGCTCATCGCCAAAACCTCCATCAGCCCCATTATAACCATTCTCAACTTGCGAACAAAATTGCCCACCTTCATGAAGAACCTGGGCCTCGCATTGCACAGAACATCTCTCCATCCCGACACAATCAGCTTTAGTCACCAGATTATTGCAGCCCACAACAACCTCTTCTTCGACATCCTTATGGCCTAACTCCAGACCCAAGTTACTTGGAACATCGGTCTTGAACTGAGTACAAGGCTGGGCTGTAAAACACGGTCTTGAAAGGTCATGTAGTCCCATTTTTTTTTCTTTTCTTCCACGGTGCTCTAGTAGCCCATTCTCCCATTGGAGCCAACCTCGAGGAAGAATAACTTCTAATGTGCCAATAGTTCTAACCAGTGTTACTGGTATGTCTTGACTCCCTTTCGGAACTGCGATATGGGGTTTCCGACCCGAAATGCGATTCATTTGCAATCTGAATTTCCATTTTTAGTGTCCCGAAATATAAAGGAGACACACACAGATACTTTTGTTTACAAAGTTACAACTTTAACTCCCAAAAATTAGGATTATTTGTAACTATATTGGACTCTTAAAATACTATAAAATGTTAGTAAATTCTATATTCTATATATAATTCAATTTCCAAAATCATTCAATATTTAAATTTAATTAAAGTTTCAATTTTCATAATATTTTGAAGGAATCTCTTAGTAAATGGGGAGTACATAAATAATTTTGAACTAATTAAAGTTTCAATTTTCATAAATGTTTTAGAACTAATTTTGAAGTTGGTCTTTTGCAGGGTCTGGATTTTAGAACTCTGTGACTGTGAATAAACTAATCAAAGTCACAAGGTTGTCTCTTATATATATTGACAACACTGTACGACAAATAAGCCAAAGTCATGAATTTTACACGAAATAAATTTGTGAGGTTAGTTTGTTGGAATTTTTGTGCCTACAATCGTTGTCTTTTGTTGCTTTTATAGGTATTCTTCCAAAACCAACTTTGTCTTAATCAAATTCATCACTGTTTCCTATGTATTTACTAGGGGGCAAGGCACATGCGAGGCACGTGCCCATGGTTTAGGAAAGGGGTTTATATTGTTTTTGATATATTTTTAGTTGTGTTTTGGAGCAGAGATTGTAAAGGGAAGGCGTATTTTGCCTATTTGGTGACACAAGGGCCTAGCCACTTGTGCACTCATCAGTTTAACATGAGGAATTTCACGTGTACACGCTACTGTAAACCAACATAAATCAGTTTAACATAAAGTTTACCAACAACAAAATATGCATATTAAAAGGTACGTGTAATATGTATAAAAGACAACTTATATGCAGCTTTTGGCAATCTGTGCACTTGAAATTCAAGCTGCTATTATATCTAAGATATATACAATGAGTGGAATTAAGTGGAAAGTTTGCTGCAGCAGTATTTTTGTTTTTGTTTTTCCAAAATGCCATAACAGTGGATGCAAGAATATTCTAAGGAAAGAAATCATGTTGTTCTTGGGTTATGTTTCCTTCGCCTTGAGCTAGGGCTGACAGTTATACAACATCCAAAAAATGTGCAAAATGAACGGACAGAAGCCAGTCTAGCCACGCCATTGACTCATCAATTCTTTTTCTTATTTTGTTCTTTTCTTTTCCTCGGGTAAATTATGCCAATACCCTCATTTTATTTTATTTTATTTATTTATCTATTTGTGTGGAGAAATTGACTCTTATGGTTGGCGCCCTTTCTAAATGACTAGTTTATAACCTGTGTGTTGCACGGGTGAAGTTTGTAAAAATAAATATTGTGAAAAATAAAAATTATATATATATATATGGCAATGATCAGATCAGTACGTGTTGATATAAGTAATATCAATACCATGCATTGAGAGTTGTACTCCTTATATTGGCCCAATGTATCCTTTAGCCCATTAATGCATGAGGTAAACCCCCAATGGAGGTGTTGATATAATTTATATCATCACGTGCTTACCTGCATATATATATAATACACACTCGCAATGGTAGTTTAGATGGCAAAGAATCGCAGCTCAGGAATCAAGTCTCAAGTTCATGTCTTTGCTCCCTCACTATTGGATGAATATACTTGCGAATAGTTTGTGTATCATGAGAGATTAACTTGGGCCTATCGTTTTGAGATACCCCTCGTTTAGTAAAAATGTATTTGCACAAGTTTTTAAGTATTTTTATAGTTTTGTAAATAATTTGTACTATTTTCTATGCATTTTTACCGTTTCCATATAATGATTCTTTCCTTAATTGCAGCTTAAGGGCACATGTTAAGGATACTATCGTTTCTATATAATGATTCTCTCCTTAATTGCAGCTTAAGGGCACATGTTAAGGATATTATCAATCAACTTGCTACAAATTGATTGTATACATGTTTTAAAATGACTACCAATTTCCTTTGTTTGCTATTAAGTTGGGAAGTGAGAGAGGGAGAAGGAGAAAGAAAAGTTTAGAGACAGAAAGAGAATGGGTGGAGCAAAGAGGGAAGGAGAAGAAGATAAGAGAACATATAGATCTTTTCAATTTTAAGTAATAAACCATTTAAAGAATTTTGATTAAAATAATTTTTTTTTTCGTCAAAGACAAATCGGGAGAATTTGAAGATTTAGACGTGTCGTTTTTTTTTTTTTTTTAATCCTTTTTTCCTCTGTCTATCTCTCTTTCTTATTATGACTATTTATAATTTTATATATTCAATTTTTTAGAGAGAAGATAAATAAGCATAAAAAAAACGAATAAATATGGTAGTTTACAAAGTTTGGGATGAACATTGCATAGTGTGGGTTTTTTTATTCTCTCACATGAAAACAAATAAATATGTAGTGAATACCAAACAACAATTTACTTGCATGAAAAATAGCAGTGAACACAAAAAAAAATTTAAAAAAAAAAAAAAGTTGGGGAAATTACTTTTTGATGACCACTTATTAACTTAATACCAAACAAAGTAAGGTCGTAGTCATTTTGAAACCCATATACAGTCAATTTGTAGCAAGTTGACAGAGAATAACTTTTGTTTGGTATTAAAATGGAAAGTGGTAATTAAAAAAGAAATTTCCTCAAAGGTCACTAAAAGTAACTTTTTGGGAAATTACATTTTAGTGATCAACTTTGAATGTAATACGAAACAAAAGAAATCAGTTGTCATTTCATGCATGTATATAGTTAATTTGTAGCACGTTGACAGCCTGCATCCTTTATTGGTATTAAGTTATAAAATGATTACCAAAAGGTAATGTTTCAAAAAAAGTTTTCTTATTTCACTGTTGAGCATGCGATTTAACCCAAAAAAAAAAAAAAAAAAAAAAAAAAAAAAAAAGGAGAAAGAAGTGACGCGTGGCAAGCTACAGGAACCCCCCATCCTCCGTTATAGTTATATATAATAGATACATGAGGGGTTCGGATCCCCTCTAGTCCGCTACTGTCAAGTAGTATCCAGTCGACAGTTCATAATACATTATTTCATCCTAGGCAAATCCTACAACCCACAGATAGCCACATCAATATCCACCTATGGTAATTTTTAATCTATTTAAAACTATAACAGATTGCCTTAATTGACTATGCTTAATCCCAAACAGCCATCAATTCCCTCTTCAACCACTCTTATTCACTTATCATGGCATTCAATCTTTCCATGCCAGAAATCCAACCATGCATGGTTAACTTGATTTTGCTACTGATTTTGTTATACGCGGAAATGGTTATAAGACTAAGTTTGAAATTTTCTAATCATTGAGGGTTTGTTATTTGTTTGTATAAAGTTATCAAATCCAGTCTCCGTAAATAGATAATTACTCATTCATTTAAACCTTAATTACACAACTCTGGGAAAGAAAAAGAAGAAGAAGACAACAAAAAGAAGACTAAAAGTTTCAATGACTCATTGTTACCACCATTGATCAAATCCCTCCACAAATACATATAATTCCCAATTGACCTATAACGGATGGAAAGAAATCAATTTGCAACATATGAAAATAAAAGAAATAAAAGTTTTTACTTATTTATTTATTTATTTTACATCCATTGTTGATCTTCTCCCATGCTCTGCCTTCCTGTCCCAACTTTTGATAAGTATTGATTAGATCAAACCAAACATCAATTGAAAGAAACAGACTTAATTTGTAAAGTTTTCTTTATTGCAACCATCCAACCCTCAATCATATCCTTTTCTTGTGATTACCCTCAACTCCGCTTTCAAAATCAATTACTTATGCAAGTGAGTTTTGAATGCAGCTCCGACTACTTGTTGAAAGGGAGAAAAAATAGAATATTTTGGGACGAAACTTCACTCTCCCAAAGTCAATATAATAGCATTTTAAGAAAGTATAAAAAACCATAAAAGGGTATGTAACGTGGCTGTGTGTGGGCTGTGAGATTTGCATATGATGAGGTGGGGCATTAACAACCATTAACTGGACACTACTGGATAATAGTGGGACTGGAGAGGATCTGCCCCCATATCTGACGCTCCACTTCAGACTTCTCTCTCCACTTCAGACTTCACTTCAGACTTCTCTCTCTCTCTCTCTCTCTCTCTCTCTATATATATATATATATATATATATATGTACACACGCACACGTCCCAGTCAGTCACTCGCTGCCATTAATGAAGTCCACAAGAAATTTCTCCATGAAGATGCCTTTCCGTGACAAAAAACCTCCGTAAGGGGTAATATTCACCATATTTCATCATCCATGGTGGTAGTATTTTCAGGGAGGACAAGTATAGTCCAAAATTACATGTAATTTTTATTTTCCTGGTCTTTTTCTTCTCTTTATTCTCTTCAATGATCTGTTTGGTTCCCAAGAAAAAGCTACGAAAACCAAAGAAATTAATCGAGCTTAACTGAACCCAATTCATTCGAATGCTCTGTCTTAGTCGAGGTAATTCTTGAAAAGTTCTGTTTTTTCCTCTTCTTCTTAGTTTTCTCAGCAACCAAACAGAAAGTTATATTTGGTTTTCATTCTTTTGCCTTTGTTTTAGAACTAATTTTGAAGTTGGTCTTTTGCAGGGTCTGGATTTTAGAACTCTGTGACTGTGAATAAACTAATCAAAATCACAAGGTTGCCTCTTATATTGACAACACTGTACGACAAATAAGCCAAAGTTATGAATTTTACACGAAATAAATTTGTGAGGTTAGTTTGTTGGAATCTTTGTGCCTACAATCGTTGTCTTTTGTTGCTTTAATAGCTATTCTTCCAAAACCAACTTTGTCTTAATCAAATTCATCAGTATATCTCTGTTTCCTATATATTTATCTCTTATGAAATGTTTTCATTCATGACACTTCTTGATTCATAGCCTTCATTATTATTATATGCTGTGGTCATATTTTGTGGGTTTTTTTTGGTGTGTGGAATTTGATGGTTTCACACTATGGATATTAAGAATTCTGACAATGGATATCGCAATGATGAATCACACATTTTGAGCAGATCTTGATGTGTTTGGAGTCTTCCTTTTGCAAATAAAAATAAGCATGATAATTTTGTCCATTCCATGCAAGTTATCTATTTTTTATTTAATTCTTGAATTTAGTTAAAAGCATGATTATTTTTCCTTACCATAGAAAGTCATGATTTACAATGACTATTGAGTTTTGACATGTTTTACTCAAAAATTTTTGCATCAGTGGCAGATAAAAATATCAGTAACTTCATGGGATCCCTTAATTGATCGTGGTGCATGTTATGATCATAAATTAGACTCTTTACCGAATGGAAAAAATTGGATGATTAGTAGCACTGCCAATTGGTCATGTATGAAATCATTCGCCATTATATTTAATCGGTAAAGCAATGCAACAATTGGATGGTTAGAGTCATTTGATTGAGTCCATTCTTAGCATAGTGATCTAATAGGCTGGCATTTGTTTCCCATCAGGTGTTTGCTGCCATATATTAAACATTCTGTGCTTAGATTTGATTTTTGAAGAATTCTTTTAATCACTAAATACTTTTAATTGACACTTGCTGCCATATACTTTTAACATAACACTGCTTGTTATGTTGAATATTTCATTCAGGCCATTTCTTCTGAATTGGAATAAAATTATTGTACTCTCTTGTATGATTGCTGTGTCACTGGATCCATTGTTTTTCTACATCCCAGTGCTTGATGGTGTGAAGAAGTGCCTCGACGTGGACAAAAAAGTGGCAATCCTTTCTTGTATCCTTCGTTCATTCACTGACATCTTTTATATACTACATATTATTTTTCAATTCCGCACTGGGTTTATTGCCCCATCTTCTCGAGTATTTGGAAGGGGTGGATATCAATCAGCTGTAGTAAAAAGATATTTGTCCTCCTACTTCATTGTGGACATTCTCTCAGTTCTTCCCCTCCCACAGGTATGTGTTCTATTTTCAAGTCAGAGTGGGGTATTACTATGATTTTATGTTCTCTATGCAAATGATGGGTACAAGCTATCTTCCCTAGCTGTCACTATGTGGTCAGAGTGGGAAGATGATTCATTATTCAATTGTTCTACATGGGTATCAAAAAAGAGTCAATGATGGACTTTGTATGGAATAGGAAGAAAGAGAGAACGTTATCTTTGAGACTTTGATCTTCACTATCAAGTGTGGCACACACAAACAAATGGAACATGTAGATCTCTCAGCTCTAAAGAGAGAATCAACTATGTATTGGATCCCACCCCTCACATCAATGCATGTGGATGGGGTTAGGAGATTGGATTGATTACATGCCCTGACACAATGTCGACCATTTCTGAAGTTAAAACTACTGTTATAAATCAATGATGTGATGTAGAAGCATAGATTACCTGAGGTTCATTTTTCGCTTTGATGCATACTATGTCTAATCTTTGCAGGTGGCACTATTAGTCATCACTACTGGATTGAAAGGCCCAGTTTCATTGGTGACAAAGGACTCGTTGAAGTTCATTGTTCTTTCCCAATATGTCCCAAGGCTTTTTCGGATTTATCCACTATACAAAGAAGTAACAAGAACTTATGGCATATTTACTGGAATGGCATGGGCTGGAGCTGCTTTCAATTTCCTTCTCTATATGCTAGCCAGTCATGTGAGTTTGAATTAATCACTGTTAGTATGCTTAACACTATTCTAAGAAATTAGTTACTCATTGGAACCAATTTTTTGTGATGATTGCCTGTCAATCGTAAGTTGGTTCCCCTTCCTCTTCTTATGTTTGCATTTTGGCATTAAAGTTTTCAGCTCTTCTAGCATAGAAATATACAACTGATATATATATATATGTCAAGTTTGGGTACAAAGAATAGAACTATAGCTTGGGTGCTTATTTACTTGAAGATCATAACAGTTCCTTATTAAGTAATGATTGAATCAGCAAATAGAATATAATCCTGAGGATTTTCTGATCTCTAAATGTAATTCATGAACCAGGTAGTTGGGGCCCTTTGGTACCTGTTGTCGATAGAACGAAAAGTTAGGTGCTGGCAGGATGCCTGTTGGGAACTGAAATGTGATTCTAAATATTTATTGTGTGGAGAACACCATACTGGAGACAATGCATTTCTAAATGCTTCTTGCCCTCTTTATGAGCTGGATGGAATTAAAAATTCAAGGGTCCTCAACTTTGGAATATTCCTGGATGCTCTTCAGTCTGGTGTGTTGGAATCAGGAGATTTCCCGCGGAAATTATACTACTGCTTTTGGTGGGGTCTACAAAATCTTAGGTTTGTCATTTAATCCTCCTAGTCTGTTTTTAATCATTCTCATTCACAATGCTTTAAATATTCATAGATTTCATCCTTAAGTTTCAATGTTTATTGAAACATCCAAAACGGTTTGAAAATCTTAGGACTTTTTGTTCGACAGATCTGGCGCCCCCCCACTTACCCTATTACCAACTCAGATCAGTGGAGCAAGAATTGGACTACCCTTCAGAAATCCCTAGTGTTTTCATTAAAATTATTCAATATTTAAATTTAATTAAAGTTTCAATTTTAATAATATTTTAAAGGAATCTACTCAGTAAATGGGGAATACATAGATAAACATACATACCCCCTAACGTACCAGAGCGAACCAATTAAGCCTATCTCCTAACGTACCACGTAGCAACAAAGCATCGTCCCTGTATCTGTACCGCGTATCACATACCAGAGCGAACCACACACTCCAAGTAACATTGGTTCTAATAGCTGGCCAATATAGTGATTTCTATTGGCGTATTAGTGGGCTTGTGGCACATGTTCTAACACCTAACCCACTCCCTCTGGCAAGTGTTGCAAACACCAATTGCATCACACCACCTTTTATTTATTTTATTTTTTTTTGATCTGCGAAAAAGAATTTTAGTAATGGTAGGAGGAAATACACCCCAAGAACACCCAAATCTGCAAGAACAGGACACCCCAAAATAGAGCAAACTAAGACAAAACCCCCATACAGAACACCTAAAATCAAAGCAACACCAACTAAAACAAAAGAGCAAATCAAAGAGGCCAAAACTCCCAAAAAAAGAGAAGAAAAAATAACTCGACTGGAGAGAAGGCCAACAAATCTGACTTTGCAAAAAAGGCACTAGCTCCAACCACTCCTCAACAAGCCACACAACAAACAGCAAACATCTGCCGAAAGCTACAAAAACCTCCCCCCAACAGAGAAAACAAGCAGCTGCAGCACCCCCGGGAAAGGCAACCCTCCCCAAACAAGAAGATCCCAGCAACAGCAAAAAGAACCACCAGACAAGCCAAACTAGAGCACCCAAGCACAGCAGCCTACAAACTAGGCTCAAAAACAAGAAAGGACCCCATCAACCTACTAGCAAATAAGCCCCAAACCATGCACTAACAACAAAAACGCAACATCGAAAATAAATAAGATCCCACCAAACACAAAAGATATCCAGACCCTAACAAATTTGAACACCAGCTTCTATCCTCTCTAACAGAGTTCTTCAACAATCTTCTTTTATTATAAGCCATTTTGCTATTCCTTTTGCGTCGATTCTTTTCCTTGGCTATCTCAAAATGGATTTCATCCTCTAATCAATATATTGCTTCGAGGATTTGCTCTTCTGCTCCTTGCCCTTTCTATTTTTCTCTTTGACATTAATATTGACATTCACAGGAGCGGGATTGACACCAGTAGCTGCAGACTTAGAGCCTAACCTATCCAAGATAGGTTGCAACCCAAAAGGGTCACTATCACACCTGTCGACATCCACTTGTTGACACTGACTCAATCCAGCATTGTAGACAGCACCCCTGCCATCTAAGTAATCGCACAAAAACCTCGGATGACTGTCCTCAACAACCCTTAGAAGCTTTTCCTGGGAGCCAGCTTGATTATCTTTAAGAAAACGCTCATCGCCAAAACCTCCATCAGCCCCATTAGAACCGTTCTCAACTTGCTAACAAAATTGCCCACCTTCATGAAGAACCTGTGCCTCACATTGCACAGAACATCTCTCCATCCCAACAAAATCAGCTTTAGTCACCAGATTATTGCAGCCCACAACAACCTCTTCTTCAACATCCTTATGGCCTAACTCCAGACCCAAGTTACATGGAACATCGATCTTGAACTGAGTACAAGGCTGGGTTGTAAAACAACCCTTGAACTCCTCACAAACAGTAACATCATAGTCCTTAGATAAAACCTTGAGGGATACTGTCTTGCAAATATTTGGCAACTCAGAAGAGATTAGGATTCTCCCACAATCTATTATTTTTCTCTATGATGTATTATTATCTATGTTGCACGGACACTCCAATTTTGGGGGAAATGCAGTGTCGGACACTTGCCCGACACGCCTACGGCACGTGTCCGACACTCCAAAGGGGTGTCTAGTCAATTTTACTGTTCTTTTTTTATCCGACACGGTCAAGACATGGGGGGATCACTCCAAGGACACGCGTGGGACACTCTAGGGACACGGCAGGGCCATTTTGTAAATATTATTTAAAAGAAAAGGAGTACATAATGTTATTTTAAAAAAGAAGGGGTCTTTTTTGTATGGAAAATGTTGCTAAGTGCTAACTAATTACTATACTTCAAGTTAAATGCCGTTGTTAAAAGCTTTTTGATGTCTTGGTTATCTTTATGATTAATGATTGTCTTTTTAGTTCCATGCATTTGAATACTTTTTTGATGTGTGTAATGGAATTATATATATATATATAATATATATTTATTTATTGCTGTATCCCCGTCGTGTCATGTCCTAGTTTTTTTAGGATTTGCCGTGTCAGAGTGTCCGTGTTGTGTCGTACTCGTGTCCCGTGTCCGTGTCCGTGCTTCTTATATTATTATCAATGGATAAAACCTTACCCACACATTTACCATTCTTCCTAAATGTAGCATCATTCCACGCATGCAAAGGAATTCCTTCTACACAATACCAAGCCAGTCTCCTTGTGTTCACAAATTCAGGGTCCCAATTTTTAAAAGCCACAAACCAATTAGATAACTATTGCACCTCATTTTTCATGAAAGAATGTTTAACCTCCACATCCTGGAAAATAATCAAAACCTTACTTTCCCCCAAAGGACTTATGGAAAGATCCTAAAAACCTTCACCTTGAATTCTTTCCTACAAAAATGGAAGATCCTCCATATATCCCCCCCTCCCCCCCCAAAAAAAAGAAAAAAAAAAACAACACAGCGAATCAGCCATTCCTCATCTATTTCCTCTGTGACAATTGATTCAACCCCATTCTCCTTATAAACCAAAATATTTTCAGCAACCCCTAGATTCAATACATCCACATGATTTACTCCGTTAACAGCTTCTACTAATGATTTACTATCCCTAAGGCAACACTGATCATCAGACTTCAAATGATGACAGTCAACTCTTGGAGACTTGCTTTCCACCAAACTGCTATTTACATTCCTTGTGCCCCAACCATAATCAGCCAATTTAACAAGCAGCTTTGAGTGAGAAAAAGCAACCCCATTCAATCTAAAAATGGCTCTAAGAGCATCTTTTATGGATTTAAATCTGACAAAACCAAACCTAGATTTCGTACCCTTTCTCCTTCTATTGGGAATTAAAGCATCCCATACCTTATCATACCATGAGAAGATGTTCCTTAACCAGAGCTGATTCATACTCGTCGAAAGATTATCCACAAAAACCGTAATTAAATCCTCCCATCTAGCACCCAAAGCCCTTCCCCTGTTTAAACTCATTATCCCTTAACAAAACCTCACCCAAGCCACCATAAATCCTTCCAAAGAACCTAAATTAAGCATCAAAGACTCACCTGAAAGCTGGCTGCTTGTGATGATGCAAAGAGAAGAAGTATGTCTGTTCTGAATGCTAAATCAAACCCCATTGTAGCCAGAAGAGAACCTAGATACAGATCGGATCCCCGAATCGAGGCCCTAATGATCGAATCCCCAACTCAGATAGAAACCAATGAGACCCCCTCAAATCAACGGTACGAGAACCCTCTATCGCCAGAGAACAACCAGGAGGTGAACCCTCGAATCGCCACCACGAACAGCCCTCAAATTGCCTCCATGCAGGAACCTTGAGACGCCACCATTAAGAAACCCTTGACTCGTGATGCCGCCGAGCAGAAAACCTCGTGACACCACCATGAAAATCCTTCAGCCACGCCGTCTTGAAGAAACCCTACCCCTTCATCCTCGAATCGCCACCGTGAACAGCCCTCCACATGAGAATTATGTTATTCCATTTAAAACAGCAGGCAATCAAATTCATTTGTTTGCATCACACCACCTTACTTTGAGACTGTTTAGTCTTCCTACGAAAGACAGTAATTATGTCAAAAGACAGTGCTCTGATTCATAATGACATGCATTGCAGAAAAATGTAATTTCAAGAATATAAATAATTTGCATCCTTTGAGATGAACCGGCCCTTTTAACTTGTTGAAAAAATCAGTGGCAATGTTGATGATCCGGATTTAGTTTTGAAAAGCCCATCTGAAGTTCCTTATGCCTGTTCCAAGATCTCACCACTTATGTACTTTGTAGATATATCATTGGAGCTGAAGCCATTTTTTTGTCCTACTCTTTTTACAGTTCTCTGGGCCAAAACCTCAAAGCAAGCAGTTTCGCAGGGGAGATTTCCTTTGCTATCTTCATTTCAATTTTTGGATTGGTTTTATTTTCATTACTCATCATCAATATGCAGGTAAGTACTTGAATTCTCATTCAACACCCTTCTTCACAATGTAATGTTGTAAATAAACACGTGCTTATGCCCACTATCCTGAGTGTCCAAGTCCAAACCGATGGACTGACTGTTCATATTCTTGTCTGAAAATCAAACTCTTCTGTACAGTTGGCTACGGGCATTCCATGAGATGGTTTGGCAGTATGGGAATAGTGGTCCAAAAAAAGCCCATGCCAAATCATGTTGTAAGGATGCCATCTTCGTTTAATCTGTCAAAGTTTTCATAGTTTCAAACTTTCAATTGATGTGCTTTGCCATTTTAACCTGTAAAAACTTCCTTTAAAGTGCGAGATTTGTTGTGTACAAAATCTATTCATTTTTCTTGGCCTTCTTCTCCCACTTCAAATCCTTCAACTTGAACTAACTCACATCTTATCATGAAGCCTGCCTGTTTACTCTTCCATACTCCTTGATTTGATGAGCTTAGAATGCTAAAGTTGGTCCAGTGCTGTTACAGAAATATCTGCAGTCCACAACGGTTAGTGTGGACAGCAGAATAGAAGAAATTCAAATGAAAAGGCAGGATGTGGAGCGCTGGATGTCCCAGCCGTATGCTCCCTGAGTGTCTGAGGGAGCGGATTAGATTGTATGAGCAGCACAAACAGCAAGAAACCAGAGGTGTTGAGGAAGAGACTCTGCTTCGTAACTTTCCTAGGGACCTCAGGAGGGACATAAAGCGCCATCTCTGCTTGGACCTACTCATGAGAGTGAGTGCAATTCTTAATCTTCACTATAGCTTGTGTGTGGGTGGGTTGGTATGAGTACTTTGAAACATGTGATGCTATACAAGCCCAACTCATCGTTCCAACTCTCCATTACCACTAATGTTGCTTAGCACTTTCTCCTTTCACTTCAACATAAAACTCCCACCATTTTCTCGTTACTCTAAAATAATATCATTGCCACATCAATCGGAACAGGGACAGTTGGCACATTCAGTCAGAAACGATCCTTACTATATCATTTTTCTATTGAAACCTTCGCTTTCAGCTGTAACTTTCATCGACTCTTTGAATTCCTTTAGGTGCCAATGTTTGAGAAAATGGATGAACAACTGATGGATGAAATGTGCGACCGTCTCAAGTCAGTTCTTTACATAGAGAGGAGCTTCATAACTCGTGAGGGGGATCCAGTCGACGAGATGCTCTTTATCATGCGAGGCAATCTAGTGACCATGACCACCTATGGTGGAAAAACTGGCTTCTTCAATTCCGCTTATCTCAATGCTGGTGACTTCTGTGGAGAGGAGATTCTTCTTTGGGCCCTTGATCCCAATTCCTCCTCCAATCTCCCCTCCTCAACCAGAACAGTACAAGCACTAACAGAGGTTGAGGCCTTTGCTCTAATGGCCAATGACTTGAAGTTAATAGCCTCCCAGTTCCGGCGTCTTCACAGCCAGGTGCTCCAACATACTTTTAGGTAAGGTTTTTACCATCCTAAACTGGGGCCCGAGTTCAAAATCTGTCTTCATGCCAACCAACATCTAAGAATTAAGCAATTGCCTAGCACTGATAATAAATAAATAAATAAAGGGCGGGATGAGGGGAGAGTGGGGAGGGGAGGTTTTAACCTGAGTTTTCAACAGTTTCTGTCATTGCTGTTGTACGATTATTACAGCTGCAATAGAAGTTGCTAATTTGTTCAAGAGAAATGCTATACAAAGTCCAAACCAAAAACTTGTTCGGGATCATGTTATTTACTATTTTCACTTGGTCATACTCTTACTGTTGTTGTAGAAGGTTCAAGAACTGATTTGATTGACTTTATGTTAAATGGAAGCAAAGGAACAACGACTATTAGATTTTGGATTAGTGTAAATTGTGCAATATGATCCATCATCATCATCATGCTTTCAGGTTCTACTCACTGCAGTGGAGGACATGGGCAACCTGTTTTATACAAACAGCTTGGCGCCAGTATTGTAAGAGGAAGTCTTTACGTGATGGGGGAAGACAGGCTGCACGATGCTTTAAACTTGGCAAAAGAGGCTGGGACCTCGTCAAGCCTCGGTGCCACTATATACGCATCAAAGTTTGCTTCCAATGTACTACGAACTTTGCGAACGCAACGGTTTAAGAAATGCTAGATTGCCGCAAAGATTACCTGCCGTTGCTTCCTCAGAAGCCAGCTGAGCCTGATTTTACTGTTGAAAATCATTAGTGAGGGCCTAAGAAGCACGGACACTTCCCTAAAGGCCGCAAGTCCGTGTCAGATACGTATCAGATACGACACTCCTTCTGACACAATAACTCTTCCTTTGCCTTTCTTTCCCTTCTTTTTGTTCATTATTTTCCTTTTTATCATATATTTTCTACTTAAACTTGACTAGATTTATAAAAACAATATAAAGATATGCATTTTGAATGATTTATGTAATGTTATATGACATTTTGAATGATTTATGTAATTTCATAGTCTTAAATTTTGAAGATTTTGTTGTATCAGCATATCCATGTCGTGTTGTACCCGTGTCACATATCCAGTGTCCGTACTTCTTAGGTGAGGGCTAATCTTTCTTGTGATTTTTTATTTCAAGATTTGTATCATATGTAGGTTCGATTGTGAGATGTCTGCATACAATATTTGTTAGGTGGAGTCATGTTCTACCTAAGACATTTTAAATATTTACCGTGTGTGTTTGTTTGTTCGTTCTTTTTATTTTTACTTTTATCCCAAGCAACCGAAGAACTCAAACTTCACATTACTCTCACTTTGATATCAGGTTAAGATGGAACCCCTTTTTTTTTTATTTTTCTTTCTTGTAAAATAGGGAAGATATCACCTAGGCTGGCGCTACAGACCTACAGTGTACCTTTTTCTTGTGTTATAACGTGCACAGAAGCAAAGGATCGGAGGATTAGGCCTGTTTGGCCATATTCTAAAAAATAGTTTGTTTGCTGAAAATAGAAACTAATACCATAAATGAGAAATAATGCATGTTTTTCTTTTATTATGCATAAATTGCATCTCTCTTAGACTCCACCATTTCAAATAAAATAAAATAAAAAAATTTCTTCCCAAAAATCTTTCCCTTCGTTATAGCGGTCCTTGGAATTTCACCATTATATTCACCAATCAACCATTTGCTCCATCAGGCCAGCTGGTACTTCCAGAAGAGTTGGACCATTTTACAAAATCATGCTCCTGTTCATCAATTGTATCAAAAAAATGTTGACATCAATTATCTATTATAATTTATAACTTTAAGAGAGCAAGAGACTTTTTTTTAGATATCAACTAGAAGAAAATCTATGAGAAATGATTGAGTTTGTCACAAGAATAAAAAATATAAGGTACCCTGAAAACACCTTACTGAACAACATTAATAATTCACAAAAATGATTGCTTACTAAGAGAAAATTGCCAATGGCATGATAACTTAATAATATCCTCCTCACTTGTTGAGTGAACGATTTCGGGTTCAAATTTATGAAAAATCATTGATACCCATTGTTGATATGAGGGGTCATGGAGTATGGGTAAAATCTATCGATTGTCAAAAATAAATAAATAAATAAAAGGACAGAGATCGAAAATCAAGGAAAAACTGATTAACCAGGGAAGAAGAGTTTTATAAAGATTGGAATCTACTGTTTGGAAATGACTTAATAGCTTCATCCACAAGATATGTGCCCAAAAAATGGGGCAATTTTGACAATCACTAGTTTTCTCAGTCCCAGACATTAGACCGATGATGTATGATTTCCAATTAGGTTCATCTTTATAATTGAGGCAATTTTTTGAAATTCCAGATGCACAGTTATATCCTTCCACAAGCAATGAGGAAGAAATTTTCGGCATTAGAATAAACAACGAACTTCAAGAGGTTAATTCCACGTAAGAACATCAAATCAGGTTCAAATTAAAATTTCTTGTTTTCCGGGGAGTACTGCTAGCTAGGTATATCGATTGGATTTGTTCATTGACCGACATTAATGTTACAGTCCTTTAAATTATTATCTTCTTTAAGAGAAAAAAAAAAAAAAGCAAAAACAAAAAAAAGACTCAACTTTTCTTTATAAATTTTTAACTTTGTCATTGTCATGCCAATTGATACAAGAAGTGGGTGAGATTATTTGGTAATTTTCCATTTTTATTTGTTCCGACGAAAGAACAACATCCAGCCCACCTAATTAAGATTAGTTCGAAACTTCTCTGGTTAAGATTGATTAGTCTCTTAATTTTTCCTTGATTTACTTTCATATTCTATCAATGACTTGGACTATCTTATCTTTAATTTGTATTCTCAACAACTAAGCTCACCAAGCACCAATCAAACTGCGAAACATGGTGTATAAAGAACCTAAAAAAGGACTGGAAAATTGGACAACGTGGGAAACATGAAAGAAAGAGGCCCAGGATGTGGGGACCTTGCCATTTCTCTCCACAAAAAAGAAATCTAGCAAAGTGGGTTTCTTTAGTGTCAATGTGTAGAGCATTATTTGACAACAATAATTGCATAACCCTGTGCTTCCTTTTTCTCTCTCTAACTTTCGTTCCTTTATTTATTTGTTTCTGCGCCACCAACATTCAATCATAGAACACAGTAGGCTTTCAAACAGAATTGACATATGATAGAACACTTTCAAGCAATTAACATGCTTCAAACTGATTAGGCCACGTTTGGATTACTGGAATTTCGGCTGTTTGTTTAGGACATCGGAATGGGAATGGAACTCGGATTTAGACCAAAATAGTAGGGAATGTGCACCACAGTAGAATTTTTATGCTAGTTAGATTTCAATTTGAAGAAGCTTCATTATTTTTTACCTGTACGTACGTTATAAGTTTAACCTACCACTGGTCTTGTAGTTGTGTTGGTTTCTCCATTCTACATCAAAGATGGTATTCCTCCCCTCCCCCTTCCCCTTTATCTCTCCTTTCACTTGTATTGGGAAGTTTGGAGATTAAAATCTTGACTCATATTTAGAAGAGATAAAAAGGTTGGAAGAGGGTATGAGACATGTATAATGTGGTCATGAAAAATAGGAGTCAAACTAAAACACCTAGCCTTTACAAAGAAACTTCTTTTTTTTTTTTTTTTGTGGGGGGGGGGGGGGGGGGGCTAAATTACAAAGAAAGATTTTTGCCTAAAATAGTAAAACCATAAGTACAAGATCCCCTGCTTATAATTCTTGTAACTGCCATTTTCAAGCAAAGAGATTCATCAAATATATGGGCTAGTAAAGGAAAAGCAGCATCTCCTTCGGGTCATATGGGACAAGAGACAACCACCCCCACCTCCACAACAACACCCCCCCCCCGGCCCTCCTTTTCTCCTTCTTGTTTTTTTTTGCTTTTGTTTTTGTTTTGGCAGAAAAGAGATTCATCAAATGTGGTTTGGCAACAAGGAAAAGCAGCCTTCCAATTGCAAGAAAAATCTTAAAGATAGTAGAAAAGATTGCCCGGTTACCCAAAATAATAATAATAATAATAACAAAGTTTACCCACTTGTCATACCCACGGATAGTGATAATGATGAATTAGAAATTAATGGAATCATTGAAGACTTGTAATTGGTTGTTCAATTCGAAATTAAATAATTTAATAAATTTTACATGGTATTGAAGGCATAAATCCATCACCTTGAATTAGAATATTTTAAAATGTTAAGGTTATCACTATAGTTGATATTGTGGAATCAAATTTTAAAAATTCATAAAATGTCACTATTGAAATTTATCAATTCAAAATGATGGATTATGCCTTCAACATCATATAAAATTTCTTAAATTGTTTAATTTTGAATTGGACGGCCAAACAAGCCTTGAATCTATTTTGTTTTAAACTTACAGAATGATAGTGATAACCATATTAGCAGATAAATTTATCAAGCATACCCAACACCACTCACTCTTTTTGGTATGGGATTAGTAACTAGGAAAAACACTCCCCTCCTTTTGGTAGGAATGAAATTTAGCTTACCAACCCAAATACATAAAGGAAAGGAAGATCCCTTGAAGTTTCTCCCCACAATTTCACCATAACTAGGCCACTTACGAAAGCAAGCTGATTTTTCATTTTTCTTTTTCTTTTTCCCTTTTCCAACTCTATGCCCCAAGAATTGCAATAGCAAAGCTGCTCAGTTCACTTAATCTGAGGCCGCCTCTGATTGCCTGCCAAATACAACTATGGTTCATCCATCATTCCATCAATAGTTATCTTCCATTTCTTAAAAGTAAAATTATTATTGGGACTTTAATTTGTAGGAGAAATTTATCTTTCCAAATTAATGAAAGAAGAATTGAAGAGGTTTTTTGAATGATTCCATCCATTCCACCGGCGGTGGATAAGATTACGACTTGCAAAAGTCGTCAGCATTAAAGTGTGTTAATGACGGTACGACTACCGATTGGCCCCCAAAAAAGGCACTTTAGTAAGCAGACAAAGTTGATATTATCATTCACAAACCTTAAAATTAAAACCATAATTATAATAACATAGCAATATTTGAATATAGTCTTTTTTTTTTTTCTTTTTTTTTCGGAAAATGAGAAAATGATTGGTCAAAATAAAAATAATCCCAATAAGAGGGTCAAAACTCCCATATTAAATTTAAAATAGCAATAATGAATCTTAATTCCTAAAAAAGGGGATTTGGGATTGAATGCCTATTATATCCTCTTAGTAAATATTTTTAAATTCTTCAATCTTTTCTCTAGCCCATCTTAGCTTTCCCTCCTTTTTTTTTTTTTGTATTTTCCCCCCTATAGGCATCTCTTCTTTGTCTCAATTTTTGGGGGCATCTTTTTTTTCCTTGTTCACAAAACTAGACCCTAATCTTTCTATTCTCTTAATTGAAAAAGTGATAGTTTGCCAACACGTTGATTGGTATTCTTTTAATTATGATATGGGACCTTTAAATTAGGAGAACATGGAATGGGTTGATGGTAGAGTAAAAGTAAAATGGCAAACTAAGTACTATAAAATCGGACATGATAGATCTCTTCTTTAAAGAATTAAGGTTCATTATTGTCATTTTGAATTGAATATAAGAGTTTTAGCTCTCTTATTGGAATTATTTCTATTTTGACCTACTATTTTATCATTTTATCATTTTTAAACCAAACATGGTGGTATCTCAAACTTACTTTTATTGAGGTTTGGGTCCAGTCTACTTTCACACGATGCATAATTCATCCATAAGCCCATATTTATTCAATAGTGAGGGAATGAAACTGCAAACTTGAAACCTCGAACACCTCAATTGTAGTCTTTTAGCATCTATATTATTGAATAATCTAGTAAGAAGGGCTAAATATGAATCAAGAATTTTTAACAAAAAGGCATAAAAGCTAACCTGACCGGTTAAATACATGATGAACCAAGAATTTTTAAGATGACTTACAAGGTTCTAAAGTCTTTGCATACATCTAAATATAGAAAAGTGTGTACACACACTTTTCAGCTAAGGTGACTTTCCTTGTTTTTTTAAAAAGGTCCCCCCCCCCCAAACAAAACAACCAAAAAACACTTTTCAGCTTAGGTGACTTTCCTTTATTTTTAAGGACCAGCCCCCACAACCCCCCCCCCCCCCCCCCCCCCCCAAAAGAAAAAAAAAAAAAAAACTTTGATTCTCATAGATGTTTCTTATTCAACTTTAAGAAAGGAACATCTATGCAATTGTCAATAAACCAAAAGAGAAAAGAGAAAAAAAAGTTTGCAAAATGATCCGGATGGGAAAGTGATGCAGGATAGTTGGCTGCAAACTTCGTAGATAGTTTATCTTACAAAACAAAAATTAAAAAAAAAAACCTTCATAAAGTGATTAAACCATAAAAATCCAAATGACATTGAAAAGAATCACCGTAGAGCTTGTGTTAACAATATTTTTTTTAAAATTTTTTTTATGATTACCTAGTTGACATGACCAGTCTTGTAATGATATACCCAGTTTAATATGATTATATCTAGCCTATTTGTTTTTTCGAAGAGTGTTGAAGGTTTGAATCTTAACTCTTATTTTTTCTATTTTTTTCAAAATATAAATAAATAAAATGGTGGAGAAGGCTTGGCTGGAGAGCCCCTGTCCTATGAGGTGGCATGTAGGGCTCTCTAATATTCTTCGATCAAAAAAGAAAAAAAAAACTCCGATCAATTGGCCCCCCAAAAATAAAAGCACGTCCTTTGTCATGGGGACAAGTTGATAATGCAGATGACACCCACAAAGGTGAAACCTTTTTCAAAAGTAAAATCTTTTTAATATTTTATTAATATGAATTAGGGCCGTCTCTTCTTTTTCTTAAACATTCTATCATGTCATTTAAATAAAAATAATACTTAGTTCTTCACAGTAGGAAGAGTAACTATTCCTTCCTCCCACTCATATTATGTCACATGTATAACAAACAAATGAAATTAATTATGTACATATATCTTTATGTTATGTTATAGACATGCATCTATGTGTCCATATATATATATATATATTTATGTGTCTAAATGAATATGATTATGTGTCTATATATTTGTATTTACGAATCCATGTATTTGAATCCACATATCCATATTTTTAAAAATTAACTATTACGCATAGCGTAATATGAGTGGGAGAGAGGAGAAGTTGCTCCTCCATCGTGAGGAGCCAAGCATTGTCCTTTAAATAATGAGTCTCATCATGACAACAGTGAGTTTGGGATGGGACCATCTTGATTTAACATTTACTCATTTAAATATATTATCATCTCAAACCTTTTTAAAATTCAGCACAAGTTTAAAAGTTACATTCCAAACCTATCCCTAGTTTGTATATGGATTTTTCGAACATGTCCCTTTAAGGGTGAGATGGGATGGGTTACACAACCGACCAGGCTAAATACTCTATCTCTATTGTGGCATTTCTCATATATATCTCACATTTAGGCCGCATGTGAGCAATTAGCTTGAGACTTTCTTAAATTTGATTGAGATTAAATGGTTATAATCACTAAATTAAGATAATTTTAATCGGGTGATCGAGATCTCATATGATAGATCTGTGCATTGCACAGGATCTCTGCTCATATAATATAGCCTAAGATTATATGTAGTGCGGAGCCATAAATTTTTTCTAATAGGGTCGACTTTTGTTTGGATTTTTTTGTTTTTTTTTTCCTCAATCTATAAATAAAGAATCCTTTGAAATAACATTTTTCCCTAATAGACAGTGACAAGAACAAATAAAATTTTGTTGAACCTAATAATTAATACAAAACTTAAATATTTATTGTGAAATAAAAGGGGGTAATAGTTATTTATATGAAGGGAACAAAGAAAGGAGGGTTACAATAAGAAATATAAATGATCAACAAATAAATAGCAGGATCAGATTTAGAAATACAAAAATTTATGTGCAATAAAGAAAACTTTTTAAATGGGCGAGGAGGGTCGGGTGCTTCCATGGCACCCCCTCGCTTCGCCCTTGATTATATGGTGGCTGTCATAACCATCCATGGCACCCCCTCGCTCTGCCTCTGATTTATAATCTGTCATAACCATTTTAATGGCATATGATAATCATACTTTTGAACAATAATTAACGTATCCCATTTGGCATACAAGGATTAAAATTGCCAACGATTGTAAGCCGGCCACCATTTGATGATTTAATTGATTTAATCAAAAATTAAGAAAAAAAAAGAAAAGAAAATTATTTTTCTAGTGTCGATTAACGTTATTTTTCTTATAAAGTTTCTTTTAAAAGTGACAATGTTATTAGGTACTAAAAAATTTATGATACCCGTCTACTAGCTTATGTGATTAAATATTACAAAATGGAATCACTTTGGCTATCATCTTTACCAACTAAAGTAGTAATATCATCTCAGTACAAAAACGACACAATAACCATCATAACATACTCTATTTGCATGGTGTGACATTACCATATCAATTATTATATCAAATAATAAAAAAGAGACCGTGACAATCTATTAGGCATTTTTTTTTTATATAAAATTTTAGAATCTAAGATTTTTCTGAGTTCAGAAAAAGAAACGGCTCAATTTTGTAAATTTATTTATTTATCCATCTATCTTTTGTTTCCTTGACAAGAGCACAAGCATTATCCAAAAAGAAAAATTCATAATTAAAAAATTAACAGTGCCATCCATGTGGATCATAGCTCTTTTGACCACCGTGTGGCAGTATTCTGTTGCTCACTCCATGATAACAGCAAATAATTCACCGGACAAAAGCCAGGCTGGCCACACCATTGACTCGTCAAGTCTTTTCTTTTCTTTTCCTCGGGTAAATTATACCAATACCCTCATTTTATTTTAGTGTAAAATGTAAAAAACCCCCTCTATTGTTACCCTTTTTGCAGGATATCCTCTCTAAAAAAAAAACTCAACAAAAAACCCCCCATATTGTGCTAGGGGGTTACGCCATTAACGGCAATGCTAAATGTCTATTATACGCTTGTCCTTTTTTTATTGTTAAAAAGTGGTTTTATTAAATTTATGAAACAATGCCATTTTGAATTTGCTCCTCCATTTCTCCCCACTGTTACTATGAAAGTGCAGCGGCATCATCGCCGGCAGCTCACCGACTCCCCATTGACAGCAACTCATTCCTCTCTCTCTCTCTTTCTCTCTCTCTGGTTTTCAAATGATAAATTCATCTAAATTTCCACTGTGGAATTAGGTTCGTTGGAGTATGGATTGGAGAAAGGGGACCCTCAATATTTGCCGCCTTTCTTTTCTAGCAACGTTTATGACGGAAAGAGTTTCAGAGGGGAAAAGAAGGGAGGAAGTGAGGGGTTAGGGTTTTGAAGATGACTGGTTTCCTCTTCGTTGATTAAATTCGGCCATGGTTAGCGATTTGATGCTAAGCTCAGCGATGACGGGGACAACGTGATCTGAGATATTCTCACAGGTGATGATGGGGTTCTCTCATTGGTGATTAACCGATGACAATGAGAATGGAGACGGCGATGGCGAGAATGGAGATTGAAGTTGGCGGGGAGGTGCTCAGGTTTACAATTTGGATTTTGGTACCCATTTTGCCTGGTGTTGAAGGTTCCCTTTCTCCGATCTGTGCTTCAGGTCTTCCACCTAACTCGCTACAAACCACACAGAATCTCACCCCGGAACTCATGATGATTTCTTGAGTTTGGTTTAGGGAATCTCGTGGGGTTATGCAATTGGAGTTTTAGGTGTGAGGCAAGGGGTCAGAAGAGCTAACGTGCACTGGAGCAAGAGGAGCACCCATAACACCAAGCAACAGCCTCAGATCAGACCACTTGTAAGCATTGCTGGCAACAGACGACACCCTTCGAGGTCGGAGACTGATTTGCGGAGTGTCGTCGGCCAATGAGGTTCTCTCTTCCCACAGTTATCGGCGAAGATAAGGAGAGAAGGGGCCGTAATCGGCTATGGCTGCTTGCGGAGCGTCGTCGGCCATGGCTGCTTGCTTGTGAGAGAAAGAGGGGGCAAGTACTCTTGCCCATATCTGATATCCCCCTAAACCCGTGAAGAAGAAGATGAGGTTATTTTCGTCTTTTCATTGAGCTTGGTAAGGGTATTTTCGTCTTATGCATTTTACCCTTTATTTTATTTATAAGGGATGCTACCAACCCATGGTGCGTGTCATGCACGCACCAATGGGAGCGCGATGGTCCCCCCTCTGCGGCTGACCATAGCATCTCCTTTATTTATTTATCTATTGTGTGGAGTGATTGACTCGTGGTTGACGCCCTTTCTAAATAGGGCCAGCTATTGCCACCACATAAAATATTATAAGCCCCCATTTAATTTACATTTTTAAGGTTTTATAAAAAATATAAAAAAAAATTTATGAAAACTAATCACATAGTCTATTAGAAAACATCATTCTGGACGACTTTGTAGAAGAGAGTTTTTCCAAAATCTATCATTTAGGTAGACTTTTTGACAATTTTTCATAGAAAATGAAATAGAGATTGTAAATGGCTAAAAAGTCTACTTAAATGATAAATTTTGGAAAAAATTTCTTCTACAAAGTTGTTCAGAATGATGTTTTCTAGTGAACAATGCTATTAGTTTTTGTAAAAACCTTTTATATTTTTCATAAAATCTTAAAAAATGTAAACTAATAGAGAGCTTTGAGTACTTTATGTGATAGCAATAGCCTCCCTCTTTTAAATAATACCTTAAGGCTCCACTCCAAACTTTTCTCTCTCTCTCTCTCTCTCTATATATATATATATATATATATGGACACGCACACGACCCAGTCAGTCAGTCGCTGCCATTAATGAAGTCCACAAGAAATTTCTCCATGAAGATGCCTTTCCTTGACAAAAAAATCTCTGTAAGAGGTAATATTCACCATATGTCATCATCCATGGTGGCAGCATTTTCAGGGAGGACAAGTATAGTCCAAAATTGCATGTAATTTTTATTTTCCTGGTCTTTTCCTTCTCTTTATTCTCTTCACTGATCTGTTTTGGTTCCCGAGACAAAGCTACGAAAACCAAAGAAATTAATCGAACTTAACTGAACCCAATTCATTCGAATGCTCTGTCTTAGTCGAGGTAATTCTTGAAAAGTTCTGTTTTTTCCTCTTCTTCTTAGTTTTCTCAGCAACCAAACATAAAGTTATATTTGGTTTTCATTCTTTTGCTTTCTCATTTTCTACTTGTATTATGCTTTGAGCTTTATTTGTTACAGTCGTTGAAAAATGGTTTTAAATTTAACTTTCCTTTTTTTTATATTTAATAAAATATGTTTTGTTACTAAGTTCATTATGTTGTGCTCTGTGTGTGTGTGTGTGTATTAATATATATATGTGTGTGTGTGGGGATGTAGGTTGGTGGGTATTTCTTGGATTTTATTAGCAATGAAGTCTAAGAGCTAGTGAGGAGTAGTAGATGATTTGTAGTTTTGTACCCAAAAAAGAGGGGGAAAAAAGGAGAAGATGGGGGGGGGGGGGGGGGGGGGAGGTGTGGACATCCTTTGGTTATATTGATCATGGCATGGTCATCAAGTTTGGATTTAAAGCATATCGATTATATAGAAGGACTAATGCAAACTTCAAGAATTAAAACATGCCAAAAGAGGGAACTTGCTATATATATGTTATTACTCATAACTGTCATTGGAGAGTGGTGATTCAATCATTTGTTGCCTTTCAAATAGACTAGTTTTTTGTATGTGAGTGTTTGTTCAATTGCCTTTCAAATAGCCTAATTTGTGTGCGCTCTGTACTATGCAGTTGATGATAATTTTAATTTTGGAGTTGATTTTTTGAAAGGCCTTTGTTTTAGAACTAATTTTGAAGTTGGTCTTTTGCAGGGTCTGGATTTTAGAACTCTGTGACTGTGAATAAACTAATCAAAATCACAAGGTTGTCTCTTATATTGACAACACTGTACGACAAATAAGCCAAAGTTATGAATTTTACACGAAATAAATCCATGAGGTTAGTTTGTTGGAATCTTTGTGCCTACAATCGTTGTCTTTTGTTGCTTTTATGGCTATTCTTCCAAAACCAACTTTGTCTTAATCAAATTCATCGGTATATCTCTGTTTCCTGTTCATTATTATTGTATGCTGTGGTCATACTTTATGGGTTTTTCATCAGAATTCCGTCGATATAACAACTATTGGACCTTGATCTGCTTTTTTCTTTTTTCTTTTTTTTTTGGTGTGTGGAATTTGATGGTTTCACACTATGGATATTAGGAATTCTGACAATGGATATCGCAATGATGAATCACACATTTTGAGCAGATCTTGATGTGTTTGGAGTCTTCCTTTTGCAAATAAAAATAAGCATGATAATTTTGTCCATTTCATGCAAGTTGTCTATTTTTTATTTAATTCTTGAATTTAGTTAAAAGCATGATTATTTTTCCTTACCATAGAAAGTCATGATTTACAATGACTATTGAGTTTTGACATGTTTTACTCAAAAGTTTTTGCATCATTGGCAGATAAAAATATCAGTAACTTCATGGGATCCCTTAATTTATCGTGGTGCATGTTATGATCATTAATTAGACTCTTTACCGAATGGAAAAAATTGGATGATTAGTAGCAGTGCCAATTGGTCATGTATGAAATCATTCGCCATTATATTTAATCGGTAAAACAATGCAACAATTGGATGGTTAGAGTCATTTGATTGAGTCCATTCTTAGCATAGTGATCTAATAGGCTGGCATATGTTTCTCATCAGGTGTTTGCCGCCATATATTAAACATTCTGTACTTAGTTTTGATTTTTGAAGAATTCTTTTAATCACTAAATACTTTTAATTGACACTTGGTCTAACACTGCTTGTTATGTTGAATATTTCATTCAGGTTCAAGGATAGGAGTTCACAAGGATCCTTTAGTTCTGAGAGGCATTTTTCCGCTGAAGATGGACAATATCCGAGGAAAACCAGAAAAACTTTAAGCTCAGTTTTGAGAAGTATGCAGGGAGAATTTGAAAATGGTTCTGAAAGGATTAAAAGCGAGGGAAAGTCATTAAACTTCCATCCACCAAGCAATCAACCATCTAAAGAATTGGGTTCCCGGAAGAAAATTCTTGATCCACAGGGACCGTTTCTTCTGAAGTGGAATAAAATTTTTGTACTCTCTTGTGTGATTGCTGTGTCCCTGGATCCACTTTTTTTTTACATCCCAGTTCTTGATGGCGAGAAGAAGTGCCTTGATGTGGACGAAAATATGGCAATCATTGCTAGTGTCCTTCGTTCATTCACTGACATCTTTTATGTACTACATATTATATTTCAATTCCGCACTGGGTTTGTTGCCCCGTCTTCTCGAGTATTTGGAAGGGGTGAATTGATTGAAGATCAATCAGCTATAGTAAAAAAATATTTGGCTTCCTACTTCATTATTGACATTCTATCCGTTCTTCCCCTCCCACAGGTATCAATCCTTTTTTTAGTCAGAGTGGGGTATTTCTATTATTGTATGATATTTATGCATTGATGACAACACTCATTTTAGGCACTACTATATTCATAGGAATACAAATGCAGTTGGTGTGATAGGTGACTCTTTACCCAAATGTTCCGCATGTATTTGCTATCAACTGCAGTACACACACACACACACACAAATGCAATACATGTAGATGTTGGAACTCTGAAGTTCAAACCACCATGTATTGGATCCCATCCTTTATATCTATGCATGTGGATGGGGCTAGGAGGTTGGATTAATTACATGACCTGACAGTCTGACACAATGATTGATCATTAATTTTTTTCACCTCTATCAAAGGATTAGAAGTAGAGAGCTTTTGTTGACCATTTGTGAAGTTAAAACTACTATCAATTAATGATTTGACGTAGAAGCATGGATTTCCTAAGGTTTTGTAATTTGATGCATCCTGTTTAATCTGTTCAGGTAGCACTAGTATTCATCATCCCAAAAATGAAAGGCCCAGTTCCATTGGTTACGAAAGAAGCATTGAAGTTTGTTATTCTGTGCCAATATGTGCCAAGACTTATACGGATTTATCCACTATATGTAGAAGTAACAAGAACTTCTGGCATACTTACTGAAACGGCATGGGCTGGTGCTGCTTTCAATCTCCTTCTCTATGTTATAGCTGGTCATGTGAGTTTAAATTAATCATGTTATTATTCTTTACAATATTTTAAGAATATATAGTCATGTGATCTTTTAATCTCCTTATATTTGAATTTTGGCATATTAGTTTTGGGCTTTTGTAGAATATTTATAACTCGGGTATGGAAATATATAACTGAGGTACAGAAATATACATCAATTTCATACAGAAAGAAGAAAATCGTAACTTTGGTGCATATTTACTCGAAGATCATAACAGTTCCTTATCAAGTCATGACTGCATCAGGAAGTAGGATAATAATATGAAGATTTTCTGATCTCCAATTGTAATTAATGATGCAGATAGTTGGAGCCTGTTGGTACCTGTTATCAATAGAACGAAATTTCAAGTGCTGGAGGGATGCATATCGGCGTTCAGATCATAGTTGTAAAGAAATTTTATATTGTGAAAAACTACAAGAACATCCTGTTAATGGATTTCGAAATGCTTCTCATGAAATTGGATTTCTAAATGCTTCTCATGAAATTGGAGTTCTAAATGCTTCTCATCAAATTGGATTTCTAAATGCTTCTTGTCCTCTTATTGAGGCGGATGGAAACTCAACAATCTTCAACTTTGGTATTTTTCTTGATGCTCTTCAGTCTGGTGTGGTGGAATCTGGAGATTTTCCGAAGAAATTATCTTACTGCTTTTGGTGGGGTCTACGAAGTCTTAGGTTTGTACATCTAACCCTCTATTTTTAAAAAAATTCTATTCTTTATCATTCTCAGTTGTTAATTTTTACAATTTTTATTCACAATTTTTTAATGTTTATAAGTTTCATCGTAAGTTCCTACTTGTTATTTGAATTTCCTTTATTTATTTATTTATTTATTTTTTAAGGAGAAGGGTTGTAGTACCCCCCCCCCCTCCCCACAAAGTATTATTTTATGGAAATAAAAAGATACAGAAGAAGAAATAAAGAAAGAAATGAAAAGGAACGTCTGGTCTTGGTGGCTAATAATATGCCACAATCCAGCTCACAAACAATGAAAGTATAAAAAATAATCAATCAATGAACAAATTTATGCAAGATGAGCTGTTTGGAAATTTTTGGATCTTGATTACTCGGATATCATGTCAGGTGCGGGTGTATATCCAGTTGTCAGATTTGTTTTCTTTTCATATCTTTTCCACTATTTTGAAAAGTCATGGTAGGAGTACCCACACCCATGTCGTGTCCACTTGGGTAGTGTGGGGTGAAGCAAAGGATCAATGTAACATAGCATCTCGCGGTTTAATTAGAGGATATATATTTCTTTTTTCATAGTCACTTGCTCCACCCCTACTTACCTACTTAGATCAGTGAAGAGAACTGGGCTTCCCTCAGCAAGCCTTGTATTTTAATAGAATGGGAGGAATACAATGTGGGCGGCTTTTAATGAAAGACTAATCTCGAAAGGTTATTCAGTCCTATATTTTCTTTTTCCTTTTCTGTTTTTTTTTTCCTTGGAGGTTTAGTGACCCATTCTCCAGTGAGAGCCAACTTCAAAGAAGAATGACTTCTAATATGGCAATAGTTCTAATAGCCAATTTAGTGATTTTTATTTGCATATTAGTGGGCTCGTGGCACATATTCACAACCTAATCCGCCCCTTAAGATTTGAAGTGTTGCACCATTACTTTGAGACTGATTGGTCTTCTGATAGAATAAAAAAGCCAATTATGTCCAAAATACAGTTCTTTGATTCATAATTACAAGCATTACAGAGGAAGGTAATTTCTAGGAATATACATTATTTGCATCCTTTGAGATGGACCCTTTTAAATTATCTGAAAAAGCAGTGGTACCTGCTTGTTATGAGTTTGGCAATATCAAGCTAATTGTATGGTAATTGGTCACATGTTCATGAAGCAAATTTCATATTAAGTCTACTGATCTTTCTTTCTTGATTCTGGCACCAGAAACAGCTCAAGTTCATTGGTAGTTAGATCTTCGAGATAACGGTCCTGTGCTGATTTTAATGATCCAGATTAAGTTTTGAAATGCCTGCTTAAATTCCTCATTAGTGTCCCAAGGCATTCCCACATTGTATGTTGTAAATAAATCTTTGGAGCTGAAGCCATTTTTGCCCTTCTACCTTTTTTGCAGTTCGCTGGGCCAAAACCTCTAAACAAGCACTTTCATTGGGGAGATTTTCTTTGCTGTCTTCATTTCAATTTTTGGATTGGTTTTATTTTCATTACTCATTGGTAATATGCAGGTTAGTACTTGAACTTAACGAAGTAATGATGTATATAAGCATATGAGATGATATATATATATATATACAGACACACACAAAAATAATCAGGTGTGGACCGTCCCAGACGAGAACACACGGCTCAGAGCCATGTGTGGTAAACACGGCTCTGAGCTGTGCGATCTGTCTCATGTCCCACACTCAATCAACTACCTATATATATAGATAGATTATATATGAGATACACTTTGTGCATATGGCCATCATTGCTCCCATAGATAGATAATATATGCAATACACTCTGCATATGGCCATCATTGCTCCCATAGCCTTTTGCTGCTCACCAAAATCTAGCAAAGAATTGAGCGGCTTTTGCTTTTTCTTTAAGTATACCTGCTTCTTCTATATATATGAGATACACGTTATGCATATGGCCATAATCCAGACCAAGTTCAAACCGATGGGCTGACTGGTAACCCTCTTGTCCATAAATCCAACTTCTGTTTAGTTGGCAACTTGGCAACGAGCATTCCTTTAGATGGTCAGACTGTCTGGCGGTATGGAAATAGTGAACCAAAATAATATCCATGTCAAATCATTTTATAAGGCTGCCATCTTCATTCACTCTGCCCAAGATGTCGGATTCATTTATGCGCTTTGCCATTTTAACCTGCCAAAATGTCAATTGCACAAGAATTTTTCTCTCTTATGACTAATTCTATTCACATTTGTTGGCCTTTCTGTCCCTACTTTAGTTCTTCAGCTTGAACCAACTCACATCTTCTCATGAATTCTGCCTTTTCACTCTTCCATATTCCTTGATTTGATGAGCTAAGGGTGCTAAAGTTGATTCCTGTGCTGTTACAGAAATATCTTCAGTCGACAACTGTGAGAATAGAACAAATGAGAGTGAAAAGGCAAGATGCAGAGCACTGGATGTCACACCGTATGCTCCCTGAGGTCCTGAGGGAGCGGATTAGGCGGTATGAACAGTACCAATGGCAAGAAACCAGAGGTGTTGAGGAAGAGACTCTGGTTGGTAATCTTCCCAAGGACCTCAGGAGGGACATAAAGCGCCATCTCTGCTTAGATCTACTCATGAGAGTAAGTGCATTTCTAAATCTTCTCTATGCTTCTGCCTGGGTGGGTGGATGGATGGGTGTTTGTTATTGACGTATTTGATGCTATACAAGCCTGATTCATTCAAACTCTCCATTGCCGCTAATGTAGCTAGTTACTTTTCTCCTCTTACTTGAAAACAAAATGCCCACCATTTTCTCATTACTTTCAAATATATCATTGCCACATTAATTTGAACGGGAGAGTTGCCACATTCAATCAGAAAGGATGTCATTTGTTTTTTGAAACCTTCCTAATTAATTGTTGTCTGAATTTCAGCTATAACGTTTATCTAAGAAGCATGGACACTTCCCTAGAGGTGTTGTGGCAATGTCGGACATGACACCTCTCTTTTCCCATCCTTATTCTTTTTCTTCTTCTTCCTTTTCCTTTTTGTCCTATCTTATCAATGAATAAGTCCACTAGGTTTTCCAAAAACGATACAAAGGATTCATTTTGAATGATGGATTTGATGCTAGATGATATTGTCTAGTTACATAAAGATTTATATTTTATTAATGTCATGTCCCCGCCATGTCATATCCTAGATTTTGAAGATCTGAGATGTCAGTGTGTCTGTATCATGTTTTAACCGTTGTGTGTCAGTGTCTGTTCTTAGACGTTTATCAACTCCTTTCTTCAGGTACCAATGTTTGAGACGATGGATGAACAACTGTTGGATGCAATGTGCGACCGTCTCAAGCCAGTTCTTTACATAGAGAAGAGCTTCATAACTCGTGAGGGTGATCCAGTCGACGAGATGCTCTTTATCATGCGAGGCAATCTAGTGACCATGACCACCTATGGTGGAAAAACTGGCTTCTTCAATTCCGCTTATCTCAATGCTGGTGACTTCTGTGGAGATGAGCTTCTTACATGGGCCCTGGATCCCAATTCTTCCTCCAATCTCCCCTCCTCAACCAGAACAGTACAAGCACTAACAGAGGTAGAGGCCTTTGCTCTAATGGCCGATGACTTGAAGTTTGTAGCCTCCCAGTTCCGGCGTCTTCACAGCAAAAAGCTCCAGCACACTTTCAGGTAAGGTTTTTAGCCAGGTTTTCTACAGTTAATGTCATTTCTGTTGTATGCTTATTACAGCTGTGATAGAAGTTGCTAATTTGTTAACCAGCAATGCTAGACAAACTGAAAAAATTTGCAGGGTAATGTTACCATCTGTCGTTCATTTATCTATTTCATTTCAAAGCAAAATTACCACCATTAACCTATCCCTTGTCGCATCATTCTGGATGAATGTACTGTACAAATCTTTTGTAAGAAAATCTTTTTTCCGATATCATTTGTCCATGCTCTTATGTCGATGTGTTGAAGGTTAGAACTGATTTGATAGATTTTATGTTTGAAAGATAAGCGAAGGAGTAATGGTTGTAAGATTTTGGATTAGTGTAATTTCTAGTAATATGATCCTTCATAATATAACCGTGCTATGATGTTTACTGTAAATAACTTTTATAGTGGGGTCATAATGGCTGTTATTGCACTCATCATGTTTTCAGGTTTTACTCGCAGCAGTGGAGGACATGGGCAGCATGTTTTATACAATCAGCTTGGCGTCGGTATTGTAGGAGGAAGCTTGAAAACTCTTTACGTGAGGAGGAAGACAGGCTGCAATATGCTTTAGCAAAAGAGACTGGTACCTCCTCCCCAAGCCTCGGTGCCACTATATATGCATCAAAGTTTGCTGTGAATTTGCTACGAACAGTGCGGCACAAGAGTGCACGCAATGCCAGAGTACCGCAGAAATTACTCCTGCCTCAGAAGCCAGCTGAACCTGATTTTACTGCCTAAGATCATTGGCATATGTAATCCGTGAATTTTGTTCAAGGTTTGTATCATATGTAAGTTCAATTGTAAGAAGTCTCTCCATGATATTTGCACATGATGTTCTTTGTGGCCAAACTCATCTTTTTTATTGACACAGACCAAGAGACCAAGTCATCCAGGAAAATGAGGATGCTGCCATAACCTCCATTTTTTCTTTTCTCTTTTTTTTGGGGTGGGTTCATGAGGACAAGCCCAATGGCCATTGGGGTATGCCACCCCAAAAACATGAGCACTGGGTTCAATTTCACTGTAGGTTTTTTTTTTTTTTTTTTTTGGGCACGTTTCAGAATTTTGGGAAGTGAATCAAGCTGATCTACTCCGTAATTCTTTCTGATTTTTAAGAAAATCAACTTAAAATTGGTTTGAATATATATATATATATATGAAAATGTATATTGAACATTTATGCCTTGATTTTTGGCTCTAGGTTGAACATCCTCGCAATAGACTTATCAAACCTTTGTTTCTTTGATGCTGGTATTGATTATGAAGACTATTACATGTTTGTATATCTTAACGACATGCATTGCTTCTCTTTTTCATTTTTGATCCTCCCCAAATGATTTCCAATATTTTACCAAATAATTCTCGAATCCTAAATTATTCTACTACTAGATTAATTCCTTAATCCCATATCTGTTGCTAGAATTTAGTATTCTCGAATCCTACATCGCTGCTCGCTTCTTCATCATCTTCAAAAGACTAGGAGTAATTACCAAAAGGAAAGAAACATGGTTGAGTGTGTATGGTGTCCGATTCACCAATTTTTGAAAAAAATCCATTCATAACTTCCTCTATTTTGGGATTTAAGCGAAATATGGCGTAGATGCTTATAATCACGATTAGGAGGTTAAACTAGTGATAAGAAATGCTTTCAACATGTATTATTTATACATATCCTCTCACTAATTGTAAACAATAATCATTGATAAATAACCATATAGAAGATATCTTATACATGTAGGAGATGATCTTATTTCCGGCAGTGGCTGTCCACTAGTACATTTGCCCCTAGCCATTGCTTTTAAAGCTTACTAGTGGATATCTTCCTCATCACCAGCAGATATCTCATTTTATTTTCTACGTCTAGACATTGCTGTAACACCTCTTCGGTATTAACATGGATTACACCTCCAAATGCCTACCCTGCATGATACACTAAAGCCCTGCATGTCAAAAAAAAATACAAGGTTAGAGAGTGGGATGATACAGCAAAGTTCTGCATCAAAAAAAAAAAAAAGGGGGTTTAGAGAGAGAGAGATTTACTTGGCACAGTCGGTGTTCTTGCTGATCGAAGGGAGAGTGATTGACACCCCACATTTCTTGGGAAGAAGAGGGATGCGAGCAGGTATCGTAATTTCCAACCTTAGACAATATTTCTTTTAAGCATTCACAGGTAGCTTTCCAATCCGCTTTGCTTTTCAACATGTTACTTGCATTCTTGACACCTGAACAACAACGCTCGCTTGGCTGGTCATCCAAAAAACCAGGCATGTTACCTCGCAGGTATATAAGGCAGGGGCCCAACTGCTTCTTCACTTCCGAGCATGAAGGTGCAGCCATGGCTGAGTTTGAAAGTAATAAGAGAAAGGCCAGAAACCCAACCAGGCGACTCATGGTTGCTCTTAATTATATATAAGAGACTTGAGATACAAATGTGTAGTTTATGCTTCTGAAGGAGGCCAGAAACCCCTGGATATATGAACAACTACTGGATGAAATGTGCGACCGTCTCAAGTCAGTTCTTTACATAGAGAGGAGCTTCACAACTCGTGAGGGGGATCCAGTCAAGGAGATGCACTTCATCATGCAAGGCAATCTAGTGACCATGACCACCGATGGTCAAACTGGCTTCTTCAATTCCGCTTATCTCAGTGCTGGTGACTTCTGAGGGGATGAGCTTCTTACATGGGCCCTGGATCCCAATTCCTCCTTCAATCTCCCCTCTCAACCAGAACAGTACAAGCGCTAACAGAGGTAGAGGCCTTTGCTCTAATGGCCGATGACTTGAAGTTTGTAGCCTCCCAGTTCTGGCGTCTTCACAGCCAGGAGCTCCAACATACTTTCAGGTAAGGTTTTTACCATCCTATACCGGAGGCCCGAGTTCAAAATCTGTCTTCATGCCAACCAACATCCAAGAATTAAGCAATTGCCTAGCACCGATAATAAATAAATAAATTAAGGGCGGGGTGGGGGGAGGGGAGGTTTTTACCCGAGTTTTCAACAGTTTCTGTCATTGCTGTTGTACGATTATTACAGCTGTGATAGAAGTTGCTAATTTGTTCAAGAGAAATGCTATACAAAGTCCAAACCAAGAACTTGTTCGGGATCATGTTATAAACTATTTTCACTTGATTGGTCATACTTTTTCTGTTGTTGTAGAAGGTTCAAGGACTGATTTGATTGACTTCATGTTAAATGTAAGCAGAGGAACAACGACTATTAGATTTTGGATTAGTGTAAATTGTGCAATATGATCCATCATCATCATCATCCTTTCAGGTTCTACTCACAGCAGTGGAGGGCATGGGCAGCCTGTTTTATCCAAGCAGCTTGGCATGGGTATCGTAAGAGGAAGCTCAAAAAGTCTCTACGTGAGGGGGAAGACAGGCTGCAAGATGCTTTGGCAAAAGAGGCTGGGACCTCGTCAAGCCTCGGTGCCAATATATACACATCAACGTTTGCTGCCAATGCACTACGAACTTTGCGACACAATGGTTTAAGAAATGCTAGATTGCCGCAAAGATTACCGCCGGTGGTTCCTCAGAAGCCAGCTGAGCCTGATTTTACTGTACGTTGAAGATCATTAGTGAGGGCTCATCTTTCTTGTGATTTTTTATTTCAAGATTTGTATCATATGTAGGTTCGATTTTGAGAAGTCTGCATACAATATTTGGACCTGATGTTCGGCTCAGTCATGTTCTAACCAAGACATTTTAAACATTTGCACCATATGTGTGTTACATTTTAAACATTTTATCCCAATCAACTGAAGAACTCAAACCTCACATAGGAATGGGATTTGCTGCAGTTTGGTGTTTCAACTGCAGCATCCAGTAGCCGTAGATGGGGTGACACGTGGCGCGGTCTTCATCCAATGGCTGAGATTAAACACTCAACTTGCTGCCTTTAACGTTAACGCCGTTTGGCCTTTATCAAACAAAACGCAGCATTTTGCTGTTTCGTTTAGAGCCAAAAGCAAATGAAAATCGCGATCCCGCCAAAAGCATTGTTCCCTTTCCTCCCCGTGCTGCCTCTCCTCTCTCTCTCTCTCTCTCCTCTTCCTCTCGGAAAACCCATTCCCATTTCTCCTTCCCGTCGGACTATCCCCGTTCATCTCCGGCGCCGGCGACACCAAATCTAGTCCCCACGCGAACCACCACCTGCATTGTCTCGAAATCCATCCCTCTCCTCTGTTTCTCCTCTTCGGCCCACGTCGCACTATCCCCGCTCGTCTCCGGCATCTCCGGCAACACCAGATCTGGTCCCCACGCGAACCAGCACGAGCACCAGCGGCAACGTCCCAGCGTCGGTGACGACCCATCCACGCGGCACGGCATGGAGCAGATCTGCCCCGTGCGAGGAGCTCCGTCCCCTTCGTCTACGGCGAGCCCCTTCCCCCCTTTCCAGTGGTGAGGTCCCCGAAAGGCGCTTCATTTTGTGGTTGTGTTCAGTTCAGGCGTCCCCTTCCCCCGACGGCAAGCCATTCACTGGAGGTAAGGGTTTCGGTTTTTTTTTTTTTTTCCTTCGGTAGCCCCAACCTCAAATATTTTTTTTTTATGTTCACAGGATAGCTCGAGGACCTCCTTGTAGCCGGTTGTAAAGAAAGGGTTTTGAGACAGTGGTGAGGTAAGGTTTTTTGTTTTTTTTTGTTTTTTTTTTTTGTGGTATTTTTTTTATAATCATGGGGTAAGAAGTGGCACACAACACCAACTCAAATGGGAACCACATAAGTTGTTACATTAGTTAGGAAAATAAATTTGGGCAAATGAGTTGGGTAATGTAGCCTCACTATGTTTCAAGACTCTTGGCCAAATGCAAAGGATTGTTGTCAAAGCTATTTTGGTTGCTTCTATAGTCTTTCATGAAAAGATATCCTAATCAATTATGTCACCAACCTTTACTTAAAATATGATAAAACCCACCAAATTCCTACAATGATCGATGAGCAAATTGGAGGATCGATCTCGCGAGGACAGTTCTGCCTTCTTGACATTATTCTACCAACATAGGATTCCTTATACTATCAAGGAGAATCTATATATAGAATTTGTGCCTAGGGGAATATACCAATCAAGAAGCAGACAACAATAAGATCTAGTCTCTTCTTTTAACTTAAATTAATGATACCTTAAATTAATGATTATTTCAGGACAAACAAAAGAACAAGCATCTCTAGTCTAAACTAAACAAACGAATATAGACAAAGGGAAATAATTAAAAGTTGGGTCGATGTTAATGTGAAAGTTTACAAATGAATTGAGAAGGTGGCTGCGGTTGAACAAAATCAAAGGAAATTTCCCAGCTGTTGTTTTTCATTAGAAATTTCATTGTCATATATGCTTTGGTTGTGACTGACCAATGCCCTGTTAATGGGAACCCCTCCTGTTGGCGAGCTTGGTTTTGTAAAAGTGCTTAGTATGTGCAATAATGTGGTGAGTTATTATTCCCCTGATTATTTTTTTTTATTTTCAATCATGGTGTTGAATGAATGAATTCTTTAGTTCCAATCAGAATTTATATGTAGTTAGTATTTTGACTTGATCATAACTCAGCAGATAAAGTGTCATCTCAGCTAAAATGGGACTTTGAGTATAGTAGATCCTCGAACCACCTCCACTAGCATCTCCTGTTCTGTTTCTTGTAATTTTTCATTTTAAAATTTTTTTTTTTAATTTTGTTTTGTTTTGTTCTCTTTTTTATTTTTATTCTTATTTTGTCATGTCCCTCTTTATTTCGTTTATATTCTCTTTAATTTCTCTTTTATCCATTTCTCTTTTTCTTATTTTGTTCCAGTGAAGATGTTTTAGAGGCATAGATCAGGAAAGTTATAGGTTGTAAGGATGGGTGGTCTTTGAGAGAGGATAATGATGGTGCTATGGTTTGGGTTCAGATTTGAGTAATGGGGGTCAGCTTCCTAGTTTCGACATGAGTGCACTAAACCTTGAGTGGTGCTGAGAAGAGAGACAGAGGAAAAGGAGAGAAAGGAGAGTTTGGGATGGATTTCGTTTTTGAAATGGCAGCAAACCCATTTTCGTTAATTGTTCATGATATATTAATGGAGGGTGGCCCAATTTTGATGGCTTATGCTCCACAATTCCACACACTGAGCTAAAAGTTCATGAAAGCACCACCATGTATTAAAAGAAACCATTCAAAAAAGTGCCACCTTAACTGTTGTGGGTAATTTATATTTTTCTTATTTGGGTTCTTTTCTTTAACGTAGGAAAATTGCAATTTTACCAACCTCATTTTGGAATTCTCCAACCTCATTACTCATAATAATAGAGTAATAAAATGAAATGAAGTCCACCACCTCCTTTCTTCTTCTTCTTCATTTTTTTTTTTTTTTTTTTTTTTTTTTTAAGGAATGATTTCTAAATGGAGGATAAACTTTCTACCTTTTCTAAGTGGTTAGACCACTTGCAAGTTGCGATTGAGCCTTTAAGCTTTAATCATGATTAAGATCATTGACCGTAGCTGCTTGAATGTACCATTATTTTCTGGCTTGGAGTTCTCGTGATTGGGGATCTATATGACACTTAGTCCTGGTTCTCCTCTGGTGCACAGCCTGAAAGTAAAGACTTTGTCTCCAGAAAAGTTCTCATCCAAGGGTTTCCCTTTACACTAAGACATATTTGGTCTAATAGGGATTTCATATCCTATTAATTGACTAAAATAGAGTACCCATCTATATGCTCTTGCTGTTTTTAAGAGGGTTGATGTGAGATTTGCAAAGTACATGCACTAACCTTCTCGGAATTTGCAACATACATTTTATCACACCAAATTGTTTTCTTCATCAAAAAGAAAAAAAATATCTTCTTTTGTTGCTTATGAAAATACATAAATAAATATCTTCTTTTGTCGTTGTATTGTCATGTCATTCTATGAGTTGTTGTATGTTACATTTTAAATTAATGATTTTGTCGTTGTATTGTAATGTCATTCCTAAACTTATTCTTATTGTGAGTATTGAATTTAAATTTGGTTGGTGCAGGAATGGAGTTGGTAGAAGATGACAATGTTGAGCAATTGGAATGGAAGCCCAGGATCGGTTTGGCATTTGATATTGAAACAAAGGCCTATGAATTTTATAATGAATACGGCAGGAGAGTGGGCTTTAGCGTTCGAAGACATTATACCAATAAGAGTAAGAGACTTGGTTGCATCAGTTCAAGCAGTTATGTTTGTTCAAACGAGGGGTTTCGAGGGAAAAAGAATGGAACAGCATCTCCTAAGAATCCTAGGAACCAAACAAGGACGGGGTGTTTGGCTAAAATGGGAGTACAATTCAATGAAGACACTCGGAAGTATGAAATTAACGTCTTTGTTGAGGAGCATAATCATGATCTTGCTCCTAGGGGATGCTCATATATGTTGCGATCTCAACGGTGCATTTCTGAATTACAAGGCAATGAATTGGTTATGGCTGAAGAAGCTGGGCTTTCCATTCGGGATACATATTCCTTGATGAGTACACAAGCTGGAGGAAAGGAATCCCTTAGATTTATTAAACTTGATCAGAAGAATTACCTCTGAAGTAGGAGAATGAGTAAATTGGCATATGGGGAAGCAGGTAGTTTGATGCGATATTTTAAAGAACAAACAATTAAAAATCCATCATTTTATCATGCTATTCAGTTTGACAATGAGGAACAAATTACCAATATTTTTTGGGCGGATGCTCGCATGATTATTGATTACAGTCAATTTGGCGATGTTGTAAGTTTTGACACAACTTACAAGATTAACAAAGAACATCGCCCATTTGCTGTTTTCGTGGGATTTAATCATCACTGAGAGGTTGTGGTTTTTGGTGCTGCACTAATGTACGACGAGACCATGGAGTCATTTGAATGGTTATTTCAAACATTCTTGGAGGCTATGTCG
The DNA here is from genome assembly GCA_039720395.1 of Liquidambar formosana. Lineage (NCBI taxonomy): Eukaryota > Viridiplantae > Streptophyta > Magnoliopsida > Saxifragales > Altingiaceae > Liquidambar > Liquidambar formosana. The sequence continues at coordinate 2,591,049 of CM077827.1, read as the reverse complement.
AATAAGCATCCACAAACCATCATAACCGATCAGGATGCTGCAATGGTAAAGGCCATCCCTAATGTGATGCCAAATACTTTCCACAGGCTATGCAAATAGCATATAATGCAAAATGCCACAAAGCATGTGAGTAGAATTGTTACTGAGATTGAGACTGATTCTGATACATACACTAATTCTATCAAAGATAAGTTGGCATATTTTATAGACCACATTGATGAGGAGGTTGATTTTTTAGCTGCCTGGGAACAAATGCTTGATGATTTTGATGTGCGTGGCAATCATTAGTTGGGCACTTTATATAAAGTGAAGGAAAAATGGGCACATGCATATGTTAGGTTGCATTGGTGTGCCGGTATGAAAAGTACTCAATTGAGTGAGAGTTTTAATGCCTCTTTGAAAAAGTATTTGCAATCAGATCATGATTTGATGCAATTCCTAATGCACTTTGAGAGATTACTGTCTAACAAGCGCTACAAAGAATTGGAAGCCGAATTTGCATTGTCTCAAAAGCAGCCAAAATTGAAAGAGCATTATAAAGTGTTGGTTCAAGCGGGAAAATTTTTACAAAGGATATATTTGAGGCATTCTAAGTTGAGTATTTCAAATCTGTTGCACTACAGGTTAGGGGTGATCCTGTTGATGATGGTGAGAATAGAATTTATATGGTATGTGATGATGAGGGACGTGGAGTTGGCCATGTGAAGAGGTTGAAGTCTAATGATAATCTCTCTTGTAGTTGTAGAAAGTTTGAAATGAGTGGCATCCTATGCAAACATGCCTTGAAGATCTTTAGAGAAGTATTGAACGGCGTGCAACTCCCTGCCCATTATATATTGAAGAGGTGGACAAGAGATGCAAGATCCACAGATGCATATGATATGCATGGCCGTAATATTGATGTAGATGGAAAGTTGGAAGAAACTGAACGATATTCCATAATGATGATAGGATGGAGGAAGCTAGCAGACAGGGCTTCCAAATATAAAGATGCATATCATTGTGTTCTTGAAAGTCAAGTGAATTTGCAAGCAAAGCTGAAAGCTGTAATACATGCACATCTGAATAGCCAAGCACAGGAGACAAGGGAAGCGCATGAAACAGGGGAAGCACATGACACAAGGGAAGCGCATGAAACAGGTGACCAACTTCTTTTTTTTCGTTTTCTTTGTTATTTGGACTCCTATTTTTTTTGCATTCATTTTCTTGATTACTCTAATTTGTTTCTTATACCAAATTAAAAAAAAAAAAAAAATTCAAATAAACAAACAGTTGACCAACTTGGTAATGGTGACGACTCAATGGATGCATACACACTGAAGAAAAGAAAGGACCCATTTAAGGGGAAACATAGGGAAAGGAGTGGAATGGAAATAGCCATGGACAAGGCGAAGGCGAAGGCGAAATCAAAAGCCAAATCAAATTCCAACACAAAATCTAAATCAAAATCCACATCTAAGGTAATCACCAACATGTGACACTTGTTGTTTATTTATAAATTGTGTATATATTTGACATTTTATACATACTTGTTATTGTTTTATAGGCTCATCGTATTGAACAAGATGCAAATGCATATATTCCCCTTCCACCAGAACCAACTCAACAATCACAGGTGAAAATCTTTCATTCCACCATATACAACTTTGATATATTTTATTTTTTTACATATATGTTAATATTTTTATTTGTCTATGCAGACAGATGGTTCTACTTTGGGTCCGTCAGTGGATTCGATGTTGTTCACACCACCAAACAGTATCTAAGCATTGTTGACTGCAAATCTTGATGGTTCAAATGGGGCATTTGAGCCTTGTCAAGGCTCAAATAACATGTCTAGCAAAGTAAAAATTAAATAAACCAACTTAGTTTAGTTTTTATACTATCATTGTGATTTTTTGTTAGAAATTAATGTTGTTTTCTTTTTAAACTTTTTACATTCAGGGTTGATGAACACTCATGGAATGAAATGCAAAGCATGGGAGAAGACTAATTATTTAATGTGTACACTGATGTATTTTGGTTTAATGTGTACATGGACTATGGACTGAAACTTTAAATGTAATCTTTAGTTCTTTTTGGTTGGTTTTTTTTTTTTTTTTTTGGGACTACTTGTTGTTATAAACAATGTCATGTTAGAATTTCTATATGTTGTTCTTTTCATATATTGCTGACTGCTGTGAAATTATATTTATTTGATTTTGTACAGGTTTGATTAGTCGAGAACTTGGGATGTCCGTAATATAGACAGGGTCATGCCAAAATTTATAAAAAAATTATAATTGAATTTCATTAGCATGAGGTTTAATTGTAAACAATTTTCATTGAGATGAGGTTTAATTGTAAACAAATTTCATTTTCATGAGGTTTATATTTCCTACTATTGCTCAAACTTGACTTAAACAATTGAAGTTGAAACTTAAATTCGGACTTAGTTTCCTTAGTTTGGAGTCCTCCGGTGGCTTCCAATTGCATGAAGACTGTAAGAGTACCACCATTATAGTGTGCAATTAGGCCTAAGGGTACGTTGGGCCTTGGGCATGGTGGGTAATAGTTCACTCTTATATTGATCTCAAAGTATTGGACAAAACGATAAGGCTATGCAAGTAAGACTATTTGGTGCTAGCCATGGAAATTGGTTAATTTGGTGCAAATGGTAATCACCAAAACATGTTACCTAAAACTGGTGGTGGTGTGGCAATTTTGCCTAGGCTACCAACTTCGAGTTTTCACAGCAATATATGTTTTCAGATTTTAATTTTACCCTCACTCACACTATTGTCTAATACTTTGAATACATTCAAGTGTCAAATTGAATACATTCAAGTGACATATAGTATATCCTGTCAAATTGAATACATTCAAGTATCATTTGTTGAGCCTTTACATATAATAAGAATTGAAATGCGAAAACACCATCGTATCCAAAATGATAATATTAATATTCAAAATGATAACATTAATATCCAAAATGTTTAATTACAAATATTCATAGCTTATTTAAAACCCAATACACAATCGCCAAGATTATTAACACTCGGACAATTATCCTAAACTCCGTCGATGTAGGTAGAATGTAATTATATCGCCCATAATGCTCTACATCTGATTGGAATGTGGATGATGCCTCATCACCAGTGTTATGCACACTATCTATAGGCTCACACCAAGAGAAGAAATGGCAATCGTGTCCGTTTCGTTCCTGAAAAGTTTGAATATTATTAAAATATAAATAAGAACTTAAAAGTATAACATATTTCAAGACTTACATATTACTCACAATGTAACCAGGGCATGAATAAAAAAGGCAATATCTACTATGGTTCTTTTGTGATATCTTCAAGACGGCTCGGCGTCACAATTACACAATTTAGGGGCTGCTCTCAAGCAATTGGGTGGGGGCGGGTTGTTTGTAGACGACATTACTTCACTTGTTCACCTTTAAAAAAATATCATCAACAAATAAACTCTTAAGTAATTGTAAAAAAAAAATTGAGAACTAAACAATAAAGATATATGAAATTCTGCAGCATATAGACTTGCATTGCATAAGGATATATGAAAAAAAAAAAAAAAAAAAAAAAAAAAAAAAAAAAAAAAAAAAAAAAGAAGGAAAAAAAACCATTAATTCAAAGCATCTTGTTGAATAAAACATTTTCTTATGATTTGTTTATAAAACATAGGTAGTCGCATTGTTATATTGTAAATTTTCTTCCTCAATTTATTTAAGATTTTTTAATCACAAACTAACACGACAATTAATTGAAGTAGTAAAGCAGGAGTATAATAGGTGCCGGTGCTACATGAATTTCAGAGTGTCTCACACTTAATGGAAGATATAGCTTTAAATTGAGTATAATAAGATTTTTGCCACTAATCTAAAAGTTGAACAAGGTTCACAGTGTTACAATTATAATAAGTTGTGCCTTTGCTGGTATTGACATGCTTCATTTATCGGGGGACACCATCAATTAGTTAACAGTATGAACTACTTTCAGGTATGAAACTCATCTTTATCATCATCATCATCATCATTGACCAAGTGTCGACCCAAAAATGTGAAAATGGCCAATGCAAACTCTGTTCTGCCATTTCAACTCTAGAGCTATATCTTCCACTAGATCAGTGAGACAATCGCACCATACACACCCACAGAGAGTGGTATTCTATACTTGATGGATATCAGCTTAATTCACTATTATCAAATACAACAACACAATCTACAAAATCTTTCAAAAATCTTCAGCTATGGCCTACTATATATTGCTCCTTGAAGTGAATATGAACAACCAGATGCCACAATGGGGCAACATGACCAATTTGCAACCACATGTTTTTTGCCTTTGCCACGGGTCCATTATTTCATTCCATGATGCTTGACTATTTGACTCACTAACATTTCTACAATGTTTTTTTTTTTGTTTTTCCATTTGCCTTTAAGAAAAAAAAAAAACAAAAATTACACAGAAATAACACACCACCACCAGTTTGAGTGAAGGTAAAATAACACACCTTCACAACAACAGATATCGGAATTTGTTGAAGTTCTATAGAAGGGAGGAAGGTTGAAAGATATACACAAGAACTCAACATGTTAAAAAAACCTTACCTCACCACTGGAAGAACGCGACGGGAAGGGAAGGAGGTTGTCGAGCTTCCTCGAGCTTTTCCTGTTTTCAACAAGTCAACTTAAAATCAAAATCCAGATGGGTTCCAAAAATAAATTTGAGGTTGGGGCTACCGAAGGAAAAAAAAAAAAAAAAAAAAAAACACAAAACCCTTACCTCCAGTGAATGGGTTGCCGTCGGGGGAAGGGGACGGCTGACCACAAGCTAAAGAAGGTTCGGGGGACCTCACCACTGGAAAATGGGGGAAGGGGCTCGCCGTTGACGAAGGGAACAGAGCTCCTCGCACGGGTCAGATCTGCTCCGTGCCGTGCCGCGTGGATGGGTCGTCACCGATGCTGGGACATTGCCGCTGGTGCTGGTGCTGGTTCGCGTGGGGACCAGATCTGGCTGGTGTCGCCGGAGACGCCGAGACGAGCGGGGATAGTACGACGAGGGCTAGAGCGGAGAGAGAGAGGAGAGGGCTGGATTTCGAGACAATACAGGTGCTGGTTCGCGCGTGGGGACCAGATCTGGTGTCGTCGGCGCCGGAGACGAGCGGGGATAGTCCAACGGGAACGAGAAAGGGGATGGGTTTTCTACCAGACGAGAGGAAGAGGAGAGAGAGAGAGAGAGAGAAGGGATGGATTTTGAAATGGCTGGATCGCGATTTTCGTTTGCTTTTGGCTCTAAACGAAAACACCAAAATGCTACGTTTTGTAAGCTAAATGGCAAACGGCGTTAACGTTAAAGGCAGAAAATTGGGTCTTTTGATCTTAGCCATTAGATGAAGATGGCGCCACGTGTCATCCCATCTACGGCTACTGGACGTTGCAGTTGAATCACCAAATTGCAGCAAATCCCCTTCCATCCCGTTCCCCTCACATAAGCCCCACTGCATTTTGATATCGAGCCTTATTTTTTTTTCCTTGTAAAATAGGGAAGATATCACCTAGGCTGGTGCCATACAGACCTACAGTGTACCTTTTTCTTATGTAATAATGTGCACAAAAGCTAAGGAGGATTAGAAACTAGTACCGTAAATGAGAAATAATGCAGATCTTATTTGGAACATATTTTTCTAAAATTCTCTCTTGGAAACAATCCTAATTTCAGAGAAAAAGTTAAAATTACGTTCCTGGTTTCTTTTTATCTCGTGTTTTCTATTAAAGAAGGAACGAAACCATAGAAAATGATGAAGATGATGTCGTGGTCTTTGGCCAAAATACGCAGCTGACAGGACGAACTAAATTTGATGGTGTTTTTGTTAAGGATTGTGTAATCTGATGGTGTTGTTGCTATGGATTATCTATATCTATACTACCTATAAAAGGCTGAATCTGAGAAAAACTTTTGAACGACTAATATACTCTTATTTTTTAAAAAAAAAATACATATCTACCTTTCCTTTAATTGAAACACATAGTAAATATTCTTATCATTTGGTAACTAGGTGAAAGTTAAATTTAACTCAAACTCTTAACAAATTAAAGTTCGATTCTTACTCAAATTTTTTTTCCTAGAGCAGCTATCAAGTTGCATAATAATATATAAGAATATAAACTCTTTAAATATTTCATTTTATGAAGAAAAAAAAATTCTAAATGTATATCTAAAGAATTTTTAATCTTTCATTGACAATTTTGATTATAAAAAATAAAAAAAATGTACTTTTGAATTTTAAACTTTATCTTTTATAAAAAAATATATAAAATCTTTATGTATTTATTATTTTGTATAACTGATATTATTTAAAAATATTCACGTGCTACGCACGTGTGCTATATCTAGTGGGCTCAAAAGGATAGAAAAGAAAATACAGAAAAAGAGAGGAGAGAGGTTAGCCGAAGATGCAGCCAATTAAAACATTGGTATTTTATATTTTTGGTTTTTTGATTTATTAATCTTTGACAGATGGGCTGGGCTAATGGTCATTTTATGTTTTCGTTAGTATTGTTTGATCTCCGTCAAAACAAAGGGACAAAGTGCAGTTTTCAAACTATAAAGGGGAACAATGAAACGGTTTAAACTTGAAGGGGGCAAAGTATAATTTACCCAAAAATTTTCTTCTTGTTTTCTAAAAATGTGAAATGTTAAATGAGAACCATGGCCAAACTTTGTGATTTCACAAAATACCTGTTAGGATATTATATTGAACCTTGTGATTGTTGAACCAAAATGGATTTATGCATGCTTTTCTTTTTTTATGCACAAATTGTATCTCTCTTAGACTCAACCATTTCAAAAAAAAAGAAAAAAAAATCTTCCCAAAAATCTTTCCCTTCGTTATAGCGGTCCTTGGAATTTTACCATTATATTTACCAATCAACCATTGCTCCATTAGGCCATCTGGTACTTCCAGAAGAGTTGACCATTTTACAAAATCATGCTCCTGTTCATCAATTGTATCAAAAAATGTTGACATCAATTATCAATTATAATTTATAACTTTAAGAGAGCAAGAGATTTTTTTTTAGTTATCAACTAGAAGAAAATCTATGAGAAATGATTGAGTTTGTCACAAGAATAAAAAATATAAGATACTCTGAAAACACCTTACTGAACAACATTAATCATTCACAAAAATGATTGCTTAATAAGAGAAAATCGCCAATGGCATGATAGCCTAATGATATTCTCTTCACTTGTTGAGTGAGCGATTTCAGGTTCAAGTTTATAAAAAATCATTGATACCCATTGTTGATATGAGGGGTTATGGGGTATGGGTAAATTTTATCAATTGTCAAAAATAAATAAATAAATAAAAGGACAGAGATCGAAAGTCAAGGAAAAACTGATTAACGAGGGAAGAAGAATTTCATAAAGATTGGAATCTACTGTTTGGAAATGACTTAATAGCTTCATCCCCAAGATATGTGCCCAAAAAATGAGGCAATTTTGACAGTCACTAGTTTTCTCAGTCCTAGACATTAGACCGGTGATATATATGATTTCCAATTAGGTTCATCTTTATAATTGAGGCAACTTTTTGAAATTCCAGATGCACGGTTATATCCTTCCACAAGCAATGAGGAAAAAATTTTGAGCATTAGAATATAGAACGAACTTCAAGAGGTTAATTCCACATAAGAACATCAAATCAGGTTCAAATTAAAATTTCTTGTTTTCCGGGGAGTACTGCTAGTTAGGTATATCGATCAGATTTCTTCATTGACCGACATTAATGTTACAATCCTTTAAATTGTTATTTTTTTGAAGTAAAAAAAAAAAAAAAGGACTCAACTTTTCTTTATAAATTTTTAACTTGTCATTGTCATGCTAGTTGTTATGCTAGTTGATACAAGAAGTGGGTGAGATTATTTGATAATTTTCCATTTTTATTTGTTCCAACGAAAGGACAACATCCAGCCCACCTAATTAAGATTAGCTCGAAACTTCTCTAGTTAAGACTGATTAGTCTCTTAATTTTTCCTTGATTTACTTTCATATTCTATCAATAACTTGGACTATCTTATCTTTAATTTGTATTCTCTACAACTAAGCTCACCAAGCACCAATCAAACTGCGAAACATGATATATAAAGAACCTAGAAAAGGACTGGAAAATTGGACAACATGGGAAACATAAAAGAAAGAGGTCCAGGTTGTGGGGACCTCGCCATATCTCTCCATAAAAATGAAATCTAGCAAAGTGGGTTTCTTTAGTGTCAATGTGTAGAGCATTATTTGACAACAATAATTGCGTAACCCTGTGCTTCCTTTTTTTCTCTCACTTTCATTCATTCATTTTATTTGTTTCTGCGCCACCAACATTCAATCATAGAACAAAGTAGGTTTCAAACAGAATTGGCATATGATGGAACACTTTCAAGCAATTAACATGCTTCAAACTGATTAGGCCACGTTTGGATTACTGGAATTTCAGCTGTTTGGTTAGGACATCGGAATGGGAATGGAATTTGGATTCAGACCAAAATAGTAGGGAATGTGCACCACAGTAGAATTTTTTTGCTAGTTAGATTTCAATTTGAAGAAGCTTCATTATTTTTTACCTGTACGTACGTTATAAGTTTAACCTACCACTAGTCTTGTAGTTATGTTGGCATTTCTCCGTTCTACATCAGAGGTGGTATTCCTCCCCTCCCCCTTCCCCTTCATCTCTCCTTTCACTTGTATCGGGAAGTTTGTAGATTTAAATCTGAACTTATCTTTAGAAGAGAAAAACGAATTGGAAGAGGATATGAAACATGTATGACGTGTTCATGAAAATGACAAATGAGTCAAACCAAAACACCAAGCCTTTACAAAGAAACCTTTTTTTTTTTGGGTTTTGGGGGGGGGGGGGGGTAAATTAAAAGATTTGTGCCTAAAATAGCAAAACCATAAGAAGTACAAGATCCCTCTTTTTGGTATGGGATTAGTAACTAGGAAAAATGGATTTGGATTTGGTGCAATTATTGCATGGTGCAGTAAACGTAGGATTGATAACACGTGGTAAAGAGAAGAAATGGAGGACTGAATTTCGAGAGATGCATTTGATGCCCAGCGCCTAATACTCCTCTATTTCTCCTTCTTGCTTACATGTCATCAATCCTACATTTATTGCACCATGCAATAAAAGTAACCAACGGCACCAAATCCGAATCCAAGAAAAACACTCCCCTCCTTTTGGTAGGAAAGAAATTTAGCTTACCAACCCAAATACATCAAGGAATAGAAGATCCCTTGAAGTTTCTCCCCAAAATTTCACCAGCCACTTATGAAAGCAAACTGATTTTTCATTTTTCATTTTCTTTTGCCCTTTTCCAACTCTATGCCCCCAGAATTGCAATAGCATAGCTGCTCAGTTCACTTAATCTGAGGCCGCCTTTGATTGCCTGCCAAATACAACTATGGATCATCCATCATTCCATCAATAGTTATCTTCCATTTCTTAAGAGTTAAAATTATTATTAGGACTTTAATTTTTAGGAGAAATTTATCCTTCCAAATTAATGAAAGAAGAAATGAAGATTTTTTTTTTTTTTTTTTGAATGATTCCATTCATTCCATCAGCGGTGGATAAGATTACGACTTAACTGCAAAAGTCGTCAGCATTAAAGTGGGTTAATGACGTTACAACAATCGATTGGGCCCACAAAAAAGGCACTTTAGTAAGCAGACATAGTTGATATTATCATTCACAAACATTAAAATTAAAACCATAATTATAAGAACATAGCAATATTTGAATATAGTCCTTTTTCTTTTTTTCTTTTTTTATTTACGAAAATGAAAAAATGGTAGGTCAAAATAAAAATAATACCAATAAGAGGGTCGAAACTCCCATATCAAATTCAAAATAGCAATAATGAATCTTAATTCTTAAAAAAAAAAGATTTGGGATTGAATGCCTATTATACCCTCTTAGTAAATTTTTTAAATTACTCAATCTTTTCTCTAGTCCATCTTATCTTTCCCTCCTTTTTTTTTTTTTTTTTTTTTTTTTTTTTTTGTTGCCCATCTCAGCTTTCCCCCCCTTCCCCCCCCCCCCCCTCCTCTCTCCTATAGGCATCTCTTCTTTGTGTCAATTTTTTGGGGCATCTTCATTTTCCTTATTCACAAAACTAAACCCTAATCTTTCTCTTCTCTTAATTGAAAAAGTGATAGTTTGCCAACATGCGCATTGATAGGTATTTTTTTAATTATGATATGGAACCTTTAAATTAGGAGAACATAGAATGGGTTGATAGTGGAGTAAAAGTAAAATGACAAACTAAGTATTATAAAATCGGACATGATAGATCTCTTCTTTAAAGAATTAAGGTTCAATATTGTCATTTTGAATTTAATATAAGAGTTTTAGTTCTCTTATTGGAATTATTTCTATTTTTACCCACTATTTTATTATTTTTCATTTTTAAACCAAACATGGGTATCTCAAACTTACTTTTATTGAGGTTTGGGTCCAGTCTACTCTCACATGATACATAATTCATCCATAAGCCCATATTTATTCAATAGTGAGGGAATGAAACTTCGAACTTGAAACATCAAATATTCCTCAACCATAATCTTTTATCATCTATACTACTGAATATTCTACTAAAAAGGGTTAAATATGAAACAAGAATTTTTAAAGCTAACCTGACCGGTTAAATACATGATGAGCGAAGAATTTTTAAGATGACTTAAAAGGGTCTAAAGTCTTTGTATACATTTAAATATAGACAAGTGTGTACACACACTTTTCAGCTTAGGTGACTTTTCTTTTTTCTTCAAAAGCCCCCCAAAACAAACTTTGATTCTGAAAGATGTTTCCTATTCAACTTTAAGAAAGGAACATCCATGCAATTGTCAATAAACCAAAAAAGAAAAAAACAAGTTTGCAAAATGATCCGTATGGGAAAGTGATGCAGGATAGTTGGCTGCAAACTTCATAGATAGTTTATCTTTCCAAAAAACAAAAAAAAAAAAAAAAAAAAAAAAAACGGAAGAAGAAGAAGAAGAAGAAGAAGAAAAAGAATTTCATAGAGTGATTAAACCATTAAAATCCAAATGACATTGGAAGGAATCAACATAGAGCTTGTGTTAACAGTATTTTTTTTTATTTTTTTTATAATTACCCAATTGACAAAACCAGTCTTGTAATGATGTACCCAGTTTAATATGATTATATCTAGCCTATTTTCTTTTAGAAGAGTGTTGAAGGTTGGAATCTTAACCTCTATTTTTTCTATTTATTTCAAAAAAATAAAAAAATAATGGTGGAGAAGGCGTGGCTTGTGAGCTCTTGTCCTATGAGGAGGCTTGTAGGGCTCTCTAATATTCTTCAACCAAAAAAGGAAAAAAAAAAAAAATATACTATCTTTTTTTTTTTTTTTTTTTTTTTTTTTGGTGAAAAGGAATGCATTTCAATAAAACCTAAGAACATAGAAGTCTGGGGTATACTACCCCACAAGCATCAGAGTTTAAACTATTACAGACTTCATTAGGAGGTACATAAAGGATAGTAAAGTCAACACTAGCATCAGTTCCTTGCTTGGCCAGGTTGGCCCCCAAAAATAAAAGCACGTCCTTTGTCACGGGGACAAGTTGATAAAGTAGATGACAACCACAAAGGTGAAACCTTTTTCAAAAGTAAAATCTTTTTAATATTTTATTAATATGAACTAGGGCCGTCTCTTCTTTTCTTGAACATTCTATCATGTCATTTAAATAATTAATCTCATCATGACAACAGTGAGTTTGGGATGGGACCATCTTGATTTAACATTTACCGTTTGATTCAACGATTCCATGGAATTGTCCCATAAAGATGTTTTGACTATCAACTTGTTTTTGTTTCCAGTAGTTTATGATAAAGTCAGTAATCAGTTTGTTAAGAGTAATCCCCAAGAGGAATTACTGAAACAGTGGCCGAATCTTTTGGTAATTTCCCCTTTTTTTTAAATTCAGCTCAAGTTTAAAAGTTACATTCCAAACCTATCCCTAGTTTGTATATGCATTTTTCAAACTTGTCCCTTTAAGGGTGAGATGGGATGGATTACTCAACCGACCAGGCTAAATACTCTTATCTCCATTGTGGCATTTCTCATATATGTCTCACATTTAGGCCTCATGTCAGCAGTTAGCTTCAGACTTTTTTAAATTTGATTGAGATTAAATGGTTATAATCACTAAATTAAGATAATTTTAATCAGGTGATCGAGATCTCATATGATAGATCCTGTGCATTACATAAGATCTCTGCTCATATAATATAGCCTAAGATTATATGTAGTGCGGAGCCATAAATTTTTTGTAGTAGGGTCGACTTTGGTTTGGATATTTTTGTTTTTTTTTTTTTTTCTCAATCTATAAATAAAGAATCTTTTGAAATAACCTTTTTCCCTAATAGACAGTAACAAGAACAAATAAAATTTTGTTAAACCTAATAATTAATACAAAACTTAAATATTTATTGTGAAATAAAAGGGGTAATAGTTATTTATATGAAGGGAACAAAGAAAGAGGGAGGGTTACAATAAGAAATATAAATGATTAACAAATAAATAGTAAGATCAGATTTAGAAATATAAAAATTTATGTGCAATAAAAGGATTAAAATTGCCAACGATTGTAAGCCACCATTTGATGATCTAATTGATTTAATCAAAAATCAAGAAATGAAAATATTATTATTTTTCTAGAGTCGATTAACGTTATTTTTCTTACAAAGTTTCTTTTAAAAGTTAAGAGTGTTATTAGGTACTAAAAAATTTATGATACACGTCTACTAGCTTATATGATTAAATGTTACAAAATGGATTCACTTTGACTGTTAGCTTTACCAAACAAAGTGGTAACATCATGTCAATACAAAAACGACACAATTAACAATCATAACATACTCTATTTGCATGATATGACATTACCCTATCAATTATTCTGTCAAATAATAAAAATGAGATCGTGACAATCTACTAGGCATTTTTTTTTTTAATATAAAATTTTAGAGTATAAGATTTTTCTGAGTTCAGAAAAAGAAAGGACTCAATTTTGTAAAATAATTTATGATCTATCATTTTCCCATCAAGCCCTAAAAAGGAAGTAAATGTATTTATTTATCCATCTATCTTTTGTTTTCTTGACAAGAGCACAAGCATTATCTAAAAAGAAAAATTCATAATTCAAAAATTAACGGTTAATGCCATCCATGTGGATCATAGATCTTTTGACCACCGTATGGCAATACTCTGTTGCTCACTCCATGATAACAGCAAATAATTCACCGTATAGAAGCCAGTCTGGCCACACCATGGACTCGTCAAGTCTGTTTTTTTTTTTTTTTTTTTTTTGGGTAAAATGCAAAAAACCCTCCTCTATTTATACCCATTTTGTAGGATACCCCTCTAAAAAAAACCTAACAAAAAACCCCTATATTGTTCAAGGGGTACGGGATTAACAAAAATATTAAATGATCATTATGCCCTTGTACGAAAAAATAATAAAATATTAGTTTTTAACATTTTTAAATGATTTTTTTAAAATAAATATGAATATACCATTTTACCCTTGACTTAATAACATAAACAAAACAAACAAGCCAGTCAAAACCCATGTGTGTGAACCCATTTTTTCCCCTTTAACCCATTCGTCCATCCTCACCTCCATTATAGCTCCAAAGATCACACTCCACAGTCCACACAGTCCACTCAAGTCAAACCCTTGGCCAATCTCCACTGTCACTAGTGCAGCATCAATGAACGGCAAGAACCCAACTCGTCGGACCATAACAAATCACCAATGAAAACTGCCGATGAACAGGTTGATGTAGCACTGGTGGACCCAAACGGTCGACCACCAACACGCTCACCATCTCCATCATCTTCAAGTTCAGATTTTTTTTTTTTTCCTTCTTTGTACACAATAAAGCCATTCATGGGAGGTGAAAGAGATCAAGTGTTTTGCTCTCCCTATCTCCATGTCTCTATATATATATATACCCAAAACAAAGCAGTCAGCAAATAAAATAAAACATGAAGTGTGTTTACCAGATCTGCTGGAAAAATGGAGCAACCGGAAAAAATGGAGTTAGCCGAAGTTTGTTGACTGAATTAATTTTGATGTTGACTGTCCTAGCTATGGGATTTGAGGTTCAATGGCGATTTGTGGTGTTGACGACCTAATACCTCCACATCCTCGCCGTTGCTGTCGTCGTCGTTCACGGAGATGGGGCCACCATAGAATTTCCACGGAAGAAAATGCCGGCGAGAATCCTTCACAATCGTTCTCTGATAAGATATGTAGGTTTTGCAAGAAAGAAAGAGGCCTCTTACAGCTTTTTCAAGCTGAAGCTACCAACCTTGGGGAAAATGCCGACAACAACATTGGGGAAAATGCCGGCAACAACAACCTTGGGAAGGGTATCTTTGTCTTTTGGCATTGGTGGGTGGGGGTATTATAGGTTTTTCATTGTGCTTAAAGGGTATTATAGTCATTTAATTTTTTAAAACTGATCACATGCAACTCACGTGTTCTTTTTCTGTTAAGTTGACCAATGGAGTGTGAATGGAGGGAGCTATTCTTCAACCTGGAACAATATGGGGGGTTTTCTTGTTGGGTTTTTTTTTAGAGGGAGTATCCTGCAACATGGGATAAATAGAGGGGGTTTTTTGCATTTTACCTTTTTTTTTTTTTTTTCTTTTCTTTTCCTCGGGTAAATAAGTAAATTACACCAATACCGTCATTTTATTTTATTTATTTATCCATTTGTGTGGAGAGATTGACTTGTGTCGTTGACGCCCTTTTTAAATAAAATCTGAGGCTCCACTTCAGACTTCTCTCTCTCTCTCTCTCTCTCTCTCTCTCTCTCTCTATATATATATATATATATGGACACGCACAACCCAGTCAGTCAGTCGCTGCCATTAATGAAGACCCTGTTTGTGGGAAATATCGACGTGGAGTCAACAGAGCCCACGTGGGTCGTATTCGAGGAGGTCAGCCACGTATGGTGGTGGGACAAGTGGAGAGATCTAGGTGGAGGAGAGAGAGAAGCGATCTGGGGTAGCTTTTGGAGTGGGAGACAGGCAGGGAGAGAGTCGACCTAGTGGGGCGCGACCCGTATTTGGAGAGGCTTCAGTCCAAATGAAACCTTTTTGGAGAATCCCCTCAATCAAGGCAGAGATTCCTTGGTTGTTAGTGTTGTTGGTGAGGGGATTAAATTGCCCCGTTAATGAGGCTAAGAAAGGCCTTTTATAGTGCCGAAGACCTGGGACAGCTGCCTGATGCAGGTGGTAGCAGACCTAGGGTAATGGGGTAGCAGACCTAGACCCTCCTGGGTAGGTCGACTGCCATACCCTGTTCTGGTGCTGACACCCATGCCTGTAAGGCTTTTCGCCTGTACGAGGTAGGGTTTGACCTGTCAGCTGTCCCATCATCTTTTGAGGTTGTTGTTGTGTCATGTCACTTCCCAGCTGTCCCCAGATCGACCATAGAGGTGCAATTCCCGATGCCATGGGTGCGACCTCCTTAGAGAGCCTTCTCTCCATCCACCAAGCCAAGATCCTCCAGATGTCCCAAGTGTTGAGAGAAGCTAAGGTCGAGCGACCTTGCTTGAAAGCCAAGCTCGTGTTTGAGCCTCCCAGGTCCTGCCTCGACCCAGGCTAGTCTTGAACTAGGGCCGTACCTTGAGGGTACTTCGAGGGAGATCAAGTAGATCACCGACCTCGACCCCCATCACGCGATGTGACAGGCATCCGACTCAAAGAGGTCGCATCGACCCACTTTGAGATGGTTCGGGCATCCTTGATATAAAGGGCGTCCCTCCAGGAAGGGGCATCCTCGAGGGAGTGGACGTTTCCCTCGAAGGTACGTGGATGTGGGCGACAGGGCCGTGCTCGAGTGGGGTCGTCCAAACAGTGCCACTTAGACGGCCGAGGTGGCGGAATAAGTCAAGCCTTGTTGGTCAACTCTCCACGTGGCGAAGCACCATTGGTTTGACGTGGCAGCGTGTTTTGGGGTATCTACATTTGCCCCCATGCTTGCCCGTGAGCTGCACGTGCGGGTCGCGTGCAAGCATGCACGCTTGGTGAGAAGAATGGCATCAGACCAAGTACGATCTTTTTTTTTTTTTTTTTTTTCAAAATCGTACTATTGCGCCGATTCGATGTCAGGTATCGGCATTTAATGCCCTTGGGTGACATAATGGTTTAAGCAACCGATGTGTTACGTGTCGGCTGTTGACGTGTTGAGGCGAAGCGTCGCATTTAATGCGATGTGATGCTGAATCGACGTAATGCTAGCAGGCGCCTTTTCACCTTCGAGGCAATGATGACCCCCTGTTAGTATAAATAGGATCCTTAGCCTCCAAAGAGGGACCTTATTGTTTTACTCTCTTCTGCAACTCCTTCCAAATTTTCATTTTCTCAAACACTTGGTGAACATGCCTCCTCTATTAAGTTACAAGGATGGGTCGGTCCCCAAACCTCTTCCTGAAAAAGAATGGAAGAAGACGCCTTTGCTGGACGATAGCTTTTGGAGAATGGCAGACAAGGGCGAGTCGACCCTTGTTGCTTCTGTTGGTCATGAGTTGCTATTACCACAGGACGAAGCCAGCGTTGATGATGGGGTCCCTGTTTCTGGGGAGGCGATTCTCCGCTTTCGCCTTGAGCGAGGAGACTGCCCAGAGTCGGATGTTCTTTATGCCTCCCATTCGCAAGTAGGAACGGGGTGGCAGGATTGGGTAATTCATCTACTCTCTATCCCAAATGTCAAGAAGAAACTTGCTGATGCCGGTGTAGCCAACGCGGTCCGTGTGACTGGCAACAACACTTTAGCTCGAGATAAAAGAGGCCTGGCGACATTGATTTCTCGATGGTGTGTGACGACTCACACATTCGTCGCGGCCTGGGGGGAGTTTACCCCGACCTTGGAGGATGTGGTGGTGTTAACTAGACTGGAACCATTTGGTGAAGCCGACCTATTTCAGATTTCCCTGGACAAAAAAGAAAAGGAGATTGAAGATTTTCTGAAGGGCGCCCTAGCGACCTCGGCTAAACTGAAGTCTGTCCATGGGAAGAAAGGAGGTGACCCAGCCCGTAAGGCGAATTTTGCAAGCTGGATTAGGCTGTGGTGGAAGGACTATCCAAAGAAACCTGAGAGTGGAGCCGCTGTTAGTGGGTCGAACTTTGGCCACCGATATAGCTTGGAAGCGTTTCTAAGCTATTGGCTCAGTCGGTATGTGTTTGAAGGCGCTCCGGAGGATGGAGTGAATGCAGCCGTTTTTCCTATCGCCATCAGGATTGCTAAAGGGGAGCAATTCGCCTTAGCGCCAATTTTCCTTGGGTCGCTCTATCGCCGGCTCGACCTCCTAAAAGCTGATTGGGAGAGGTCGATGGGGCGATACAATGTTAACACTTTTGCGTCGGCTTCTTTCCTTCAAATGTTCATGTACGAGCGATTCAGGGGTTTTGGCCCTGCCCCCAATACATTTGAAGCCGTGAGAGAAGAGACAAGGACGGTGGGTGGACAGGAAGTCATTGTTACAGTCGCCCAGGAAATGCCTAGGGCTTGGAGATGGAGAAAAATCTCACCCCGTCGCTTTTCCGATTACGTGGACAATGAAGCCTTATTTGAGTTTCGAACTTACACCGATCGACCCACCGCTGTGAACTATAGAGAGTTCTTTTTGGACAACAGAACATTGTGGGATTTGAACCGGGACGAGTTCACTGAAACCAACTGCCGTATCTTTGCAGCCGTAAACGCGACACATCTGCCTGCCATGCACGATGGGGCAAAGCAGGTCGCCCTATACAGCCCTAACAGAGTTCTTCGCCAATTTGGCTACGACCAGGGGACCCCTGTTCTCCCAGTGGGCGACCCATCTCCTGATGAGGTCTCAGAACTCTTCCTTCTGACAAACTTCACTCGCCTTTGCACCGTTGCTTCAGTCGACCTTCCAGGGAGGACTCGTGTCGGGCTATATACTGAAGAGGGTTACAAGTTCTGGACTCGTTCTGTGCAAACACTTCGCACTTTTGCGAAGTCCAAAGCGAATAAGTGCCCCATTCATGATATTTTCAAAGGGGATTACTCTCTAAGGATTCCAACAAAATCGTCTTCAGTTAAGAGGAAAGCCATCGAGCCAGTGCTCCCAAAGCAGACAAGGTCGAAAAAGAAGAAAGTTGACGAGGTGCACATTTTTATATTTTATCTTGCCAGTGCGTGATTATATATCTTCTTTAATTCTTGGTATAATTTATGCAGGGATCATCCTGCCAACAAACTTACATGTTTTTTTATGCATTCTCCACGCCTGTGCAGGGGTCATCCCATCAGGTCGCCGTGGAGGAAGAAGAAGCAGAAGTCGAAGGGGACGACCTTGTCAGGAAACCTCGTAGCTCAGGGCAAGGTGAGAGCAGGGGAGAATCCGTGGGGGATACTCGGGGCGAAGCTGTAGAGGTACGTCATGGTAGAGGCAAGGTTATGAGCATCCTTGCAGAGGTGTTGGTCCCTCACGCAATAATCCCTGTTCCTTGTTTTCAGGAGCTCCTGGAATCCTTCGAGGGAGGTGACAGAATCACGATCTTAGCAGGGGAAGGTCAAGGCACCCCCGCTTTTACTCCAGCTCGTGAAGTGGAGAAAGAGATAGAGAGGGAAATCAGCACTGATGCTGATCTTACTGTACCTCGCCTTTTGGGCGAGGGAGAAGAAGATGAAGTCGAGGAACCAGAGGACGAGGATGTGGAGGACGAGGAGGGTGAGGTCGATGCCCCTGAGGGCGAGAACCCCGACGTGGTCTTAGAACAGAAGCAAGATGTTCTGCAGGTTTCTTCTGACACTGATGACGAAAGAGATGATGCCACTCTGACTGCCATTCAACAGAGGGTCATGGAACAAGGCGACCCACCTGTCCCCACTTCCAGCAAAGATAAAATACCCCTGTCCTTGGAACAAGTTGCTAGCGCCGAGGAGACTCAGGCGACCCAACCTCCTATTGGTACGAACTTTATTATACCCGTTGTAGCTTACACATTTTTTTCTTTTTTTTTTTTCGTCATTCATCTCCATTTTTTTTGCAGCTCGACATGTTACCCTCCCAGCCGTTTTTAGCACCCCAAAATCACATCCTGGAGGTAGGCGCCGTAAGGACCCGAAACTGGAGGGTATGGAACAGGTCGAGGGTTTCTGGGTAAAAATCGAGAAGGCTCCACTAGTACGGGCAATTTTTGAGAAGTATGGGGACATTGCCCAGGGCTGCGAGTTCTCATCCTTCAGCATGAAATGCCAATGCATGAATTATC
The DNA here is from genome assembly GCA_039720395.1 of Liquidambar formosana. Taxonomy (NCBI): domain Eukaryota; kingdom Viridiplantae; phylum Streptophyta; class Magnoliopsida; order Saxifragales; family Altingiaceae; genus Liquidambar; species Liquidambar formosana. The sequence continues at coordinate 2,571,713 of CM077827.1, read as the reverse complement.
TGATCTTCATAGTAGAGACCCTCAAAACTGAGAAGCCAGAGTCGCTTACTGCAGAGGATGTCGAGGCTATTGAGGATGGCTTGAAGGATTTGGCTCGTAGTGGCTTTCGTGTGGACTGGCTGGATGCCCGGGTGGCCCCTTTTCGCCCTCTCTTCAAATTTGTTGATGCGCATATGGACTTGCAGGATGTGGAGGTCGAGTTGAAGGCTCTTTATGAGCAGCATTCGTTATTACAGGTTCGTATAGCTGATCTAGAGAAGCAAGGTGAACAGCTCAAGGCTAAGATGGTGGCGGCCCGATCTGAAGTTGATGATGGCCTCAATATTGACGGCGTCATGGCTGCCGACATAGTTTGAAACATCGAGCTTCCCCTTTTTCTTTTGAGTCATTGATGTTTTTATGTAAGAATGTTATTTGGACAATTTTTGTTTTGTCAGGGAGATGCTTTTTTTTTTTTTTTGCTGAAGTTGTAATTCTTTTTTGAATGAATGGAAATACACCCTTCTTTTGCACATGAACTTTTTTTTTTTTTTTTAATCTATTCATTCCCCGTGAATTCTTCTGACATCGATAATTCAAAAGGAATCAAAAGACATCTTGCAAAAATAACACAACGAAGTTAAATCGATTCATCAAGGGCAATATGCTTTGATCCACATTGCATTGATAGGCGGAAGCAAATTGTCAGTGTCAATTGGCGATATGCGATAATACCCACTTTCGCTTACTTCCCTTACGACATAGGGGCCTTCCCATTTAGGAGCGAACTTGTTAGGAGCTGGAAGACCTCGCCTCACAAAGTCCTTAGTCTTCAAAACTAGATCACCCTCTTGGAATACCCTTGGTCGCACCATTCTGTTGTAGGATTGAGCTACCCTCTGTTGGTAGACTTGAGATTTTTCCAAGGCTTTATCCCTTCTTTCCTCCAATGCCTCAAGCTCAGCTCGCCTCGTGTCTGGGCCGACCTCACTAGCCAGAGCCATGCGAGCTGAGGGTATAGCAATTTCTACAGGAAGGACAGCTTCAGTTCCATAAACTAGAGCGAAAGGAGTAGTCCCAGTGGCCTCCTTCTTTGAGGTCCTGTATGCCCACAGAGCCATGGGGAGTTGATCGACCCATGATTGGGGCGACTCGTCCACCATTTTACTTAGGATTTTCAAGAGGGTTTTGTTAGTTGCCTCTGCTTGTCCGTTCCCCTTGGGGTAGTAGGAGGTCGACTTCACATGGGTGACTTAGTACTTATCAAGGAGATTCCTGACATGTCGATTTACAAAAGGGGTCCCATTATCAGACAAGATCCTGTTAGGGACGCCAAATCGACAAATGATGTTTTCTTTGATAAAATTGGCTACTGCCTCTCCTGTTGCTTTCCTGAGCGACACAGCCTCGACCCATTTGCTGTAACATTCCGTTGCCGCAAGGATCCATATATTTCCCCTCCCTCCTGGTGATATGGGTCCTATGAGATCCATTGCCCAAGTGTGGAAAGGCCATGGAGTCGAAATGCTCTGTAGTTCAACTGCAGGTGCGTGGATACGATTGGCATGCATTTGGCAAGGTTGGCATCTCTTGACATGTTGTGCTGCGTCAATTTCCATGGTTGGCCAATAATAGCCAATACGGAGTAGTTGTAGGTACAGCTTGGTACCACCCTGGTGCTCCCCACATGCTCCCCCATGGACTTCTTCTAAAGCTCTCTGTGCTTCGAGATTGGAGAGACATCGCATTGGTGCACCCTCAATTCCTTTTCTGAACAATTCACCGTTCTTGACAAAATATCTGGGAGCCTTTCTCTGAATGACAATTGCATCTTTCCTTTCGAGAGGTAGGGCGCCTCCCGTGAGGAAGTCGATGTAGGGTTGTCGCCAATCCCTTTCTTCCACAAAGTTACACTCTGCTGGGTCGGCCAATTCGTGGCACTTGAGACAAGCCTTTTGGATGTTGGCTGCATCTTGCGACATGGATGGCCAGTAATACCCTTGTCGCTGGATGCGTCGATACAGAGGAACTTCGTTTTGACCACAATACTGCGAGTGCATCGTGTTTAAAATTTTGCGAGCCACCTCTTCATTGATGCATCGAGCTAGAACATGGTCTGGTCTCCTGTGGTATAGCTCGCCTTCAAGAACCACGTATTTCTCCAATCCCTTGATTGTATTTAGGCGACCTTGTTGGCTGGACAGTTGGTCAACAATCGGCTTCCTCCAATCATCTTTGGCCATCTCTTCTTCATGAATCAGGTCGAGCATAGTGCAAGGCATAGGTCGCCTGGTGACTTTGATGTCGAGTTCCTCCCCATGCATGGTGACCTTGGAAGCTAGAGTTGCAAGGGCATCTGCATGTCGATTATCAGATCGAGGTTGGTGCTCGACCCTGACCATTTCAAACCTATCCAGCAGCTTCTGTACTATAGTTCTGTATGGTGCTAGGGCGATTTCCTTTACGGCGAATTCTCCTGATGTTTGCTTGATCACAAGGTTGGAATCCCCCCGTATGCAGAGGCGAATTGCCCCAATCTGAAGGGCAGTGAGGAGGCCGATCACGAGTGCCTCGTATTCAGCTTCATTGTTGGTGCAAGGGAAGGCGAGTCTGTAGGACTGGGATACTGTTTCCCCATCTGGGGTCGTGAAAACGATTCCAGCACCACCTTCTCCTCCTGCTGCCGACCCATCAAAACTCATATGGTATTCTCCACCTACATTAGCCCAGGCTGCCTCGACCAAGTCTCCGGGGATATCCTCTGCTAATGGCTCGTGTTTGCCACTGGGGAAGTAAGCTAGCAGGTCGGCCAATGCTTGACTTTTGATTGCCGTGGGTACTTTGCAAAGAATATCAAATTCTGCCATCAGTAAGAGCCATCGAGCTGCCCTTCCTGACAACGCAGGTCGAGTAAGGAGATATCTAAGCGGGTCACATTTTGTCATGAGGTGTACTTCATGAGCCAGAAGATAGTGTCTGAACTTTTGACAGGCAAAGACCAAAGCCAGACAATGTCGTTCAACTGGGATATATCGCACCTCCGGGCCACGAGTGACTCGACTTATGTAATAAACAGGCTTTTCCTGCCCGTCGACCTCCTGTGCTAGCAGGGCGCCTACAGAGTTTTCTGTCGATGTGAGATACATTCTGAGGGGCTTTCCAGGTCGAGGTGGAATCATGGTGGAGGTGGAGGTGAGTGCTACCTTGATTTTCTCGAAGGCGACCTGGTGCTCTTCCTCCCATTTGAAGGGCGCCTTCTTCTTCATCAAGGAACCGAATGGCTTCATTACTTCTGCCAACGCTGGGATGAAGCGCCTCACGTAAGAGACCTTGCCGAGGAAACTTTTGAGCTGTTTTTGAGAGGTGGGAGGTGGCATTTCGTGTATGGCTCGAGCCTTAGAGGGATCTATGTCAATACCATGTCGATGCACTAGAAAACCAAGAAATTTTCCTGAAGAGACCCCAAACGCGCACTTGAGGGGGTTCATGCGAAGCTGGTAACGGCGACATCTTTCGAAGACAGCCTTTAAATCGACAACATGACTTGCCTGCACCTTGGATTTGACCACTATGTCATCGACATAGTCCTCCACTGTTTTGTGAAGCATATCATGAAATATGGCAGTCATAGCCCGCTGATACGTTGCCCCAGCATTCTTCAGTCCAAAAGGCATGACATCATAATAAAAATTGCCCATTGGTGTTCGAAAAGCAGTCTTTGGGGCATCCTCTCGAGCCATTTTGATCTGGTTATACCCGCTAAAACCATCCATAAAAGAAAACAGCTCATGCCCCGCTGTTGCGTCGACCAGGGTGTCGAGGTTGGGCAGAGGAAACTCATCTTTGGGACAAGCTTTGTTGAGATCTCTGAAGTCGACGCAGCATCGAATTTGCCCATTCTTCTTCTTGACTGGTACGATGTTGGCGAGCCATTCAGGGTGCTGTATAGGCTTGATAAAACCGGCCTCAAGAAGCTTTTCTATTTCCGCTTTGATTTGGAGCTCAAGTTCAGGTCGGAACACCCGAGCGGGCTGCTTTACAGGTCGCGAGGTTACCGCGGCATTGAGGCGATGTACTGTGACCCTAGGGTCGAGACCTGGCATTTCTTTATAACTCCAAGCGAAGACATCGGCATAATCTTTAATCAAAGCAATTATGGCTCGCTTCTGTTCCAAAGGAAGTCGCTTACTGAGGAAGATCGGCCTTGGTGGGTCGCCTGGATCAGCAAGGTCGATCTTCTCGAGTTCCTCCTCCTGCGGTCTAGGCTCGTCCTGTAAGCATTCTGGTGCAGCCAACACCTCGGGGGAGTCGATGGTTGCACCTAGGCATTCTGTTAGGTGGGAGCTTAACCCTATTGGCCTGGGCTCTGCCCCCATTGACCGTCATAAGCCATTAACTCGGTACACGATCTTCCCATCGGGGTGGAGGATTCTGGTAGCTTTTGGTGATTCTTTCTCTGGCGGGGGACTCAGGCGAGGTCGCTTGCCCTTATCCTTTAGTTCAGGAACAAAGCATCCTCTTTTAGCATCTTCCCACTTTGGCAACGATACAGGCTGGACCTTGGAAGGGGTTGCCTCTCCTTCCGGGGATACCTCATCAAAGAAGGTCGCCTCAGTGATGTGGGCTTCATGCTTTTCGAAGGGTGATGCCGAGGCGGGTACAACCACCATTTTTCCTTTAAGTCGGAGCTTCAAACACTGATGGAATGTAGAAGGGACAGCCTTGAACCTGTGAATCCAAGGTCGACCCAATAGTACATGGTACGAGGTGGAGCTTTCTATAACATGGAACCTTGTGGCCGACTTAGTGGGGCCGACCTCCAGATCGAGGGTGACATGCCCCATAGTCTTTTCTCCTTTTGCTGCGAACCCAGAGATCTCTATGGTCTGCCTGGTAACTTTGTTCAGGGGGATACCTGCTGAAACCAAAGTGTTAGCCGATATGATATTTACTGAGGATCCTGGATCGAGTAAGGCCCGCCTCAGCTCGACCCCATTGATGAATGCTGTGACATACAGAGGTCGATTGTGATTTATGTATGGTGTTTCAAGATCTGCATCGCTGAAAGTAAGGGTGGTATCGTGAGTCTTGATGGAACGTTTGATCGACCCTTCATTGGAGAAAGCTTCTTCATTTGTTTTGTGGGCGAGGTAGACCATGGCCTTAGTTGCCTCGAAGCGTAAGGGCTGTGAAAAACCCATTTGATCATAGAAAGCTTTGAACTTTGCATGATCCTGGAGCTTCTCAGCCATAGAGTCGTACTCGCCTTGGCTCGCTTCTTCATCACCACAGAGGTCGAGATAGGCGGCTGTCATGGCTTGCCCTGCCCCATTATGTGTGGGAAACGGATCCGCATCGATATCTCGAGGTGGGGCAACCTCCAAGTCGCCGCTTTTAAGCTTTTTGTCGAAGAATCTACGGAGGGCCCAGCAATCTGCAGTAGCATGCTTGTTGAATCGATGATAGGCACAATAGTTAGGTCGAGCCCTGTCAGTTGCAGTAGGTCGAACCGCAACTGGAGGGAGGCGAATAATGTGGTCTCTGACCCACCCATCGAGTACTGTCAGTACCTCGTCCATGGGACAAGGAAAAGGTGGGGGTTCCTCGACCTCCTTTGCCTTCTTGGAGGATTCATCTTTCTTAGGGCGCTTTGTCTCAGCAGCCGCTGCAGCTGGTGCTGAACTTCGTTTTGGATTTCTCCAGTCTGACCTGGGAGCGCTTCTGGCGAGTTCCTCTTGTTTGCTGCGGTGAGTATTTTTGGCTGCCTCGCAGAGGCGAGAAAACGACCCAAGGTTTGAGTTTTCAAGATGCAACCTGTATGATGGAAGCAAACCATTTAGGCATACCTTTACCAAATTTTCTTCAGTGATTGGGTCGTGGCACCGCATCGCCTTTTTCCTGAATCTTTTGATGAACTCGACGGGATCCTCATCTTTCTTTTGCCTTTCTTGGCTCAGAGTGATGATAGTGAGCCGCTCTTCCACATAAAAGAACTTGCCGTGGAAAGCGAGAACCATTGTGTCCCAAGTCGGTATGGATTCCGGGGCAAGATTGGAGTACCAAGAATAAGCATCGACGGTGAGTGATTTTGAAAACTCACGAAGTCGCAAATTCTCATCAGATCGATGGGGTCCTAGTGCGTCAAGAAATCGCACTACATGTTCTCGGGCATTTCCATCTATTCCGTTGAATAAGGGAAATTTCAGGGGTGGCGTATACCCTGGGGGGGTATGGTGCACTTGCCAGCTCGAGTGGGTATGGAGGCCTCATGTCGAGCTCAGGTGCTGGTGGCAAGGTGAGCCTAGCTCGCTCCATTGCCATTCTTTTCTCCATTTCCTCAACGGTGACGAACTTTTGAGCTGGTGGAGGTACTGGCGGTGTATGTCCTGGTGGGACTTGCCTTCCATTCTGGGCCGCTCCATCCTGGGCCGAGGCTCCCATAGATGGTCCTCCCTGGGGGTTGACCCCATGAGGAGGGTTTTCGCCCTCAAGGCGAGGTTCGCCTGTTGGTGGGTTCTCTCTTTGAGAACGTAACTCTTCCAGAATCCGGTTTTGGGTGTCATTGATCGCAGTGAGCGTAGGAGCTAGGATGTTGATGAGATCGTCCAACGGAGGATACTGAGATCCTCGAGGCTGGCGAGATCGCCGACTTTGGCGGCTTTGACGGGATCGGGCTCTACGCCCAGACTCGCTGGATTCCTCCTGATTGCTATCTGCTCTCAAGTTGGCAGCTCGAGCCCTTGAAGTTCCGGCCTGCGTGCTTCCGCGGGTAGTCACCATCACGTGTACTGCCTCCCTAGCGGAGTCGCCAAAATGTTTGTGGGAAATATCGACGTGGAGTCAACAGAGCCCACGTGGGTCGTATTCGAGGAGGTCAGCCACGTATGGTGGTGGGACAAGTGGAGAGATCTAGGTGGAGGAGAGAGAGAAGCGATCTGGGGTAGCTTTTGGAGTGGGAGACAGGCAGGGAGAGAGTCGACCTAGTGGGGCGCGACCCGTATTTGGAGAGGCTTCAGTCCAAATGAAACCTTTTTGGAGAATCCCCTCAATCAAGGCAGAGATTCCTTGGTTGTTAGTGTTGTTGGTGAGGGGATTAAATTGCCCCGTTAATGAGGCTAAGAAAGGCCTTTTATAGTGCCGAAGACCTGGGACAGCTGCCTGATGCAGGTGGTAGCAGACCTAGGGTAATGGGGTAGCAGACCTAGACCCTCCTGGGTAGGTCGACTGCCATACCCTGTTCTGGTGCTGACACCCATGCCTGTAAGGCTTTTCGCCTGTACGAGGTATGGGTTTGACCTGTCAGCTGTCCCATCATCTTTTGAGGTTGTTGTTGTGTCATGTCACTTCCCAGCTGTCCCCAGATCGACCATAGAAGTGCAATTCCCGATGCCATGGGTGCGACCTCCTTAGAGAGCCTTCTCTCCATCCACCAAGCCAAGATCCTCCAGATGTCCCAAGTGTTGAGAGAAGCTAAGGTCGAGCGACCTTGCTTGAAAGCCAAGCTCGTGTTTGAGCCTCCCAGGTCCTGCCTCGACCCAGGCTAGTCTTGAACTAGGGCCGTACCTTGAGGGTACTTCGAGGGAGATCAAGTAGATCACCGACCTCGACCCCCATCACGCGATGTGACAGGCATCCGACTCAAAGAGGTCGCATCGACCCACTTTGAGATGGTTCGGGCATCCTTGATATAAAGGGCGTCCCTCCAGGAAGGGGCATCCTCGAGGGAGTGGACGTTTCCCTCGAAGGTACGTGGATGTGGGCGACAGGGCCGTGCTCGAGTGGGGTCGTCCAAACAGTGCCACTTAGACGGCCGAGGTGGCGGAATAAGTCAAGCCTTGTTGGTCAACTCTCCACGTGGCGAAGCACCATTGGTTTGACGTGGCAGCGTGTTTTGGGGTATCTACAGACCCCAAGAAATTTTTCCGTGAAGATGCCTTTCCTTGACAAAAAACCTCTGTAAGAGGTAATATTCACCATATGTCATCATCCATGGTGGCAGCATTTTCAGGGAGGACAAGTATAGTCCAAAATTACATGTAATTTTTATTTTCCTGGTCTTTTTCTTCTCTTTATTCTCTTCAATGATCTGTTTGGTTCCCAAGAAAAAGCTACGAAAACTAAAGAAATTAATCGAACTTAACTGAACCCAATTCATTCGAATGCTCTTAGTCGAGGTCATTCTTGAAAAGTTCTGCTTTTTCCTCTTCTTCTTAGTTTTCTCAGCAACCAAACATAAAGTTATATTTGGTTTTCATTCTTTTGCCTTCTCATTTTCTACCTTGTATTATGCTTTGAACTTTATTTGTTACAGTCGTTGAAAAATGGTTTTAAATTTAACTTTCCTTTTTTTTATTTAATAAAATATGTTTTCGTTACTAAGTTCATTATGTTGTGCTCTGTGTGTGTGTATTAATACATGTGTGTGTGTGTGCGCGCGCGTGCATGATACATATATGTATGTGTGCGTGTGTGTGGATGTAGGTCGGTGGGTATTTCTTGGATTTTATTTGCAATGAAGTCTAAGAGCTAGTGAGGAGTAGTAGATGATTTGTACCCAAAAAAGAGGGGGAAAAAAAGAGAAAAAGAGGGGGGGGGGGGGGGGGGGGTGGACATCCTTTGGTTATATTGATCATGACATGGTCATCAAGTTTGGATTTAAAGCATATTGATTATATAGAAGGACTAATGCAAACTTCAAGAATTAAAACATGCCAAAAGAGGGAACTTGCTATATATATGTTATTACTCATAACTGTCATTGGAGAGTGGAAATTCAATCATTTGTTGCCTTTCAAATAGACTAGTTTTTGTATGTGAGTGTTTGTTCAATTGCCTTTCAAATAGCCTAATTTGTGTGGGCTCTGCACTATGCAATTGATGATAATTTTAATTTTGGAGTTGATTTTTTGAAGGGCCTTTGTTTTAGAACTAATTTTGAAGTTGGCCTGTTGCAGGGTCTGGATTTTAGAACTCTGTGACTGTGAATAAACTAATCAAAATCACAAGGTTGTCTCTTATATCGACAACACTGTAAGACAAATAAGCCAAAGTTATGAATTTTACACGAAATAAATCCGTGAGGTTAGTTTGTTGGAATCTTTGTGACCACAATCGTCGTCTTTTGTTGCTTTTATAGCCATTCTTCCAAAACCAACTTTGTCTTAATCAAATTCATCAGTATATCTCTGTTTCCTAAATATTTATCTCTTATGAAAAGTTTTCATTCATGACACTTCTTGATTCATAGCCTTCATTATTATTATATGCTGTGGTCATATTTTTTGGGTTTTTCATCAGAATTCCGTCGATGCAACAACTATTGGACCTTGGTCCGCCTTTTCTTTTCTTTTTTTTTTTGGTGTGTGGAATTTGATGGTTTCACACTATGGATATTAAGAATTCTGACAATGGATATCGCAATGATGAATCACACATTTTGAGCAGATCTTGATGTGTTTGGAGTCTTCCTTTTGCAAATAAAAATAAGCATCATAATTTTGTCCATTTCATGCAAGTTATCTATTTTTTATTTAATTCTTGAATTTAGTTAAAAGCATGATTATTTTTCCTTACCATAGAAAGTCATGATTTACAATGACTATTGAGTTTTGACATGTTTTACTCGAAAGTTTTTGCATCAGTGGCAGATAAAAATATCAGTAACTTCATGGGATCCCTTAATTGATCGTGGTGCATGTTATGATCATAAATTAGACTCTTTACCGAATGGAAAAAATTGGATGATTAGTAGCACTGCCAATTGGTCATGTATGAAATCATTCGCCATTATATTTAATCGGTAAAACAATGCAACAATTGGTTGGTTAGAGTCATTTGATTGAGTCCATTCTTAGCATAGTGATCTAATAGCCTGGCCTATGTTTCCCATCAGGTGTTTGCTGCTATATATTAAACATTCTGTGCTTAGATTTGATTTTTGAAGAATTCTTTTAATCACTAAATACTTTTAATTGATACTTGGTCTAACACTGCTTGTTATGTTGAATATTTCATTCACGCCATTTCTTCTGAATTGGAATAAAATTATTGTACTCTCTTGTATGATTGCTGTGTCCCTGGATCTATTGTTTTTCTACATCCCAGTGCTTTGATGGTGTGAAGAAGTGCCTCGACGTGGACAAAAAAATGGCAATCATTTCTTGTATCCTTCGTTCATTCACTGACATCTTTTATATACTACATATTATTTTTCAATTCCGCACTAGGTTTATTGCCCCGTCTTATCAAGTATTTGGAAGGGGTGAATTGATTGAAGATCAATCAGCTATAGTAAAAAGATATTTGTCCTCCTACTTCATTGTGGACATTCTCTCAATTCTTCCCCTCCCACAGGTACGTGTTCTATTTTCAAGTCAGAGTGGGGTATTACTATGATTGTATGTTCTCTATGCAAATGATGGGTACAAGCTATCTTCCCTAGCTGTCACTACGTGGTCAGAGTGGGAAGATGATTCATTATTCAATTGTTCTACATGGGTATCAAAAAAGAGTCAATGATGGACTTTGCATGGAAGAGGAAGAAAGAACATTATCTTTGAGACTTTGATCTTCACTGTCAAGTGTGGCGCACACAAACAAATGGAACATGTAGATCTCTCAACTCTAAAGAGAGAATCAACTATGTATTGGATCCCACCCCTCACATCAATGAATACATGTGGATGGCGTTAGGAGGTTGGATTGATTACATGCCCTGACACAATGTCGACCATTTCTGAAGTTAAAACTACTGTTATAAGTCAATGATGTGATGTAGAAGCATAGATTACCTGAGGTTCATTTTTCGCTTTGATGCATACTATGTCTAATCTTTTCAGGTGGCACTATTAGTCATCACTACTGAATTGAAAGGCCCAGTTTCATTGGTGACAGAGGACTCGTTGAAGTTCATTGTTCTTTCCCAATGTGTCCCAAGGCTTTTTCGGATTTATTCACTATACAAAGAAGTAACAAGAACTTATGGCATATTTACTGGAATGGCATGGGCTGGAGGTGCTTTCAATTTCCATCTCTATATGCTAGCCAGTCATGTGAGTTTGAATTAATCACGTTAGTATGCTTAACACTATTCTAAGAAATTAGCTACTCATTGGAACCAATTTTTTGTGATGATTGCTGGTTAATTGTAAGATGGTTCCCCTTCCTATTCTTATGTTTGCATTTTGGCATTAAAGTTTTTGGCTTTTCTAGCATAGAAATATACAATTGAGATACAGATATATATACTCCCTCTGTCTAATAAAATAGACCATTTTTGTAACTTTTTTTGTGCCAAAATGTTTGTCCATTTTGAAAAGTTAAATAATAATTTTTTAAACTTCCTTTACTACCCTTATTATTTCAATAATTTCTTTCAACACAAAATCCAGTAAAAAGTAGGGAGGGTACTTTTGGAAAAATAGAGTTTAATAAATGACAAGTCAATAAAATGATGGTTTTTCTTAAATTACGTGTTTTGTTAAACATGGCCTATCTTTGTGGGACGGAGGGAGTATATAGGATGATGATTAGGTAAGCACGTGCTAATATAACTTATATCAACACTTACATTGGAAGTTATACCTTGTGCATTAGTGGGTTACGGAGTACATTGAACCAATGTAAGGGGAAAAACCCCCAATGCATGGTGCTGATATAACTTATATCAACACGTGCTGACTCGATCAGGACTATATATATATGTGTGTGTGTGAAGTTTGGGCACAAAGAATAGAATTATAGCTTGGGTGCTTATTTACTTGAAGATCATAACAGTTCCTTATTAAGTAATGATTGAATCAGCAAATAGAATATAATCCTGAGGATTTTCTGATCTCTAAATTTAATTCACGAACCAGGTAGTAGGGGCCTCTTGGTACCTGTTGTCAATAGAACGAAAAGTTAGGTGCTGGCAGGATGCTTGTTGGGAACTGAAATGTGATTCTAAATATTTATTGTGTGGAGAACACCATAATGGAGACAATGCTTCTTGCCCTCTTTATGAGCTGGATGGAATTAAAAATTCAGGGGTCTTCAACTTTGAAAAGCCCATCTGAAGTTCCTTATGCCTGTTCCAAGATCTCTCCACTTATGTACTTTGTAGATATATCTTTGGAGCTGAAGCCATGTTTTTGTCCTACTCTTTTTACAGTTCTCTGGGCCAAAACCTCAAAGCAAGCAGTTTCGCAGGGGAGATTTCCTTTGCTGTCTTCATTTCAATTTTTGGATTGGTTTTATTTTCATTACTCATCATCAATATGCAGGTAAGTACTTGAATTATCATTCAACACCCTTCTTCACAATTTAATGTTGTAAATAACCATGTGCTTATGCCCACTATCCTGAGTGTCCAAGTCCAAACCGATGGACTGACTGTTCATATTCTTGTCTGAAAATCAAACTCTTCTGTACGGTTGGCTACGGGCATTCCATGAGATGGTTTGGCAGTATGGGAATAGTGGTCCAAAAAAAGCCCATGCCAAATCATGTTATAAGGATGCCATCTTCGTTTAATCTGTCAAAGTTGTCATAGTTTCAAACTTTCAATCGATGTGCTTTGCCTTTTTAACCTGTAAAAATTTCATTTAAAGTGCGAGATTTGTAGTGTACAAAATCTATTCATTTTTCTTGGCCTTCTTCTCCCTACTTCAGATCCTTCAATTTGAACTAACTCACATCTTCTCATGAAGCCTGCCTGTTTACTCTTCCATACTCCTTGATTTGATGAGCTTAGAATGCTAAAGTTGGTCCGGTGCTGTTACAGCAATATCTGCAGTCCACAACAGTTAGTGTGGACAGCAGAATAGAAGAAATCCAAATGAAAAGGCGGGATGTGGAACACTGGATGTCCCGGCATATGCTCCCAGAGAATCTGAGGGAGCGGATTAGATTGTATAAGCAGCACAAACAGCAAGAAACCAGAGGTGTTGAGGAAGAGACTCTGCTTCGTAACTTTCCTAGGGACCTCAGGAGGGACATAAAGCGCCATCTCTGCTTCAACCTACTCAGGAGAGTGAGTGCAATTCTTAATCTTCACTATGCTTGTGTGTGGGTGGGTTGGTATGAGTACTTTGAAACATGTGATGCTATACGAGCCCAACTCGTCGTTCCAACTCTCCATTACCACTAATGTGGCTTAGCACTTTCTCCTTTCACTTCAACATAAAACTCCCACCATTTTCTCATTACTCTAAAATAATATCATTGCCATATCAATCGGAACGGGACAGTTGGCACATTCAGTCAGAAACGATCCTTACTATATCGTTTTTCTTTTGAAACCTTCACTTTCAGCTGTAACTTTCATCGACTCTTTGAATTCCTTTAGGTGCCATTGTTTGAGACAATGGATGAACAACTGCTGGATGAAATGTGCGACTGTCTCAAGTCAGTTCTTTACATAGAGAGGAGCTTCATAACTCGTGAGGGGGATCCAGTCGAGGAGATGCACTTTATCATGCAAGGCAATCTAGTGACCATGACCACCGATGGTCAAACTGGCTTCTTCAATTCCGCTTATCTCAGTACTGGTGACTTCTGGGGGGATGAGCTTCTTACATGGGCCCTGGATCCCAATTCCTCCTACAATCTCCCCTCCTCAACCAGAACAGTACAAGCGCTAACAGAGGTAGAGGCCTTTGCTCTAATGGCCGATGACTTGAAGTTTGTAGCCTCAGTTCCGGCATCTTCACAGCCAGGAGCTCCAACATACTTTCAGGTAAGGTTTTTACCATCCTATACCGGGGCCTGAGTTCAAAATCTGTCTTTCATGCCAACCAAGATCTAAGAATTAAGCAATTGCCTAGCACCGATAATATATAAATAAATAAATAAAGGGCGGGGTGGGGGGGAGGGGGGGAAGGGGAGGTTTTTACCCGAGTTTTCAATAGTTTCTGTCATTGCTGTTGTACGATTATTACAGCTGTGATAGAAGTTGCTAATTTGTTCAAGAGAAATGCTATACAAAGTCCAAACCAAGAACTTGTTCGGGTTCATGTTATTAACTATTTTCACTTGATTGGTCGTACTTTTTCTGTTGTTGTAGAAGGTTCAAGGACTGATTTGATTGACTTTATGTTAAATGTAAGCAAAGGAACAACGACTACTAGATTTTGGATTAGTGTAAATTGTGCAATATGATCCATCATCATCATCATCCTTTCAGGTTCTACTCACAGCAGTGGAGGGCATGGGTAGCCTGTTTTATACAAGCAGCTTGGCATGGGTATTGTAAGAGGAAGCTCAAAAATTCTTTACGTGAGGGGGAAGACAGGCTGCAAGATGCTTTGGCAAAAGAGGCTGGGACCTCGTCAAGCCTTGGTGCCAATATATACACATCAACGTTTGCTGCCAATGCACTACGAACTTTGCGACACAATGGTTTAAGAAATGCTAGATTGCCGCAAAGATTACCGCCGGTGGTTCCTCAGAAGCCAGCTGAGCCTGATTTTACTGTACGTTGAAGATCATTAGTGAGGGCTAATCTTTCTTGTGATCTTTTATTTCAATATTTGTATCATATATATGTAGGTTCGATTTTGAGAAGCCTGCATACAATATTTGGACCTGATCTTCGGTTCAGTCATGTTCTAACTAAGACGTTTTAAACATTTGCATCATATGTGTGTTTAAACATTTTAAACATTTTATCCCAATCAACTGAAGAACTCAAACCTCACATAAGCTCCACTGCATTTTGGTATCGAACCTTATGTTTTTTTCCTTGTAAAATAGGGAAGATATCACCTAGGCTGGTGCTACAGACCTACACTGTACCTTTTTCTTATGTTATAGTGTGCACAAATTAAAGCAAAGGAGGATTAGGCCTGTTTGGCCATATTCTAAAAAGTTTGCTGAAAATAGAAACTAGTACCGTAAATGAGAAATACTGCAGATCTTATTTGGAACATATTTTTCTAAAATTCTCTCTTGGAAACAATCGAGTTTCAGAGAAAAAGTTAAAATTACGTTCCTGTTTTCTTTTTATTTCGTGTCTTCTATTAAAGAAGGAACAAAACCATAGAAAATGATGAAGATGATGTCGTGGTCTTTGGCCAAAATACGCAGCTGACGGGACGAAGACTAAATTTGATGGTGTTTTTGTTATGGATTATTTATATCTATATTACCTATAAATGGCTGAATCTAAGAAAAACTTTTGAACGACTAATATACTTTATTTTTATATATAAAAAAAATACATATCTACCCTTCCTTTAATTGAAACACATAATAAATAGGGGGATTTGGCCACTAGTCAAGAAACTACATCTTATTTAACAATTAGTCACCTAACTTTTTTCCTAATTCAATTAGTCCATTTTACCTTTTTTTGACAAAAAAACCCTGATTTACTAACTAATCTACACTCGTGCCATTCCTTCAAAACACAAAACCTGTTCTACAGACGGCTTGTGGGTTTGTCTTGGTGATTCTGAGGTGGAGTGCTCAATGGGGTTTTCAACGGTGATCCTTGTAGCCATGAGGAAATTTCCATAGAAACACTCCTCCTAATCGAATAGATCTCACTCTAAATTTGATGGATCTTATAGCCGACGAAACTCTAGATCTCTCGCTCATGCTCTTCTGGCTTGTTGCTGTTGTTAGGTGAGTTCTGTCTCCAAATCTGATGGATCTTATAGTCGATGAAGCTCCAGATCTCTCGCTCCTGCTCTTCTGGCTTACTGCTGTTGTTAGGTGAGTTCTGTCTTAGAAGATAGCCGATCTGTGTATGGAAGTAGCTGTTAACTTCACCTGAGCTCCCGCCTAGGAATTGTAGTAATTCTGTTTTTAACTTAAACTAAAAAGTCGGGGTTTTGGTCTAAAGGATATAAATCGATCGCCTTTTCTTGTACTAAAAGGGGTACCCAACCTTTTAGAAAGGGGTAGTTGCCTAATAGTAGGATTAGCTTCTCGACAATATATCCTAGGGTTCGTTCTTCTCTCATAACTTAATAAAGAAAGCTAAAGTCAAAGAGCAATCCTCCTACGTTCCAACACCTATGAAGTCATCTCTCTTCAAAATGTTCAGTTGATTGGCACATGGTTCCACCCTTAGGCAATGAAGCAGTTGTGGAAGGCAACATGGGTAGTGTAGAACAAATAGGCATTAACATCAATGATGAACTGAGAGTCAACGAACTCATCCCCATCTCATCCAATCCACTGGTTGTAAAAGACTTAGTAAAGTAGTAAAATTTTACTACTTCATTGTAAAATTTACTTCGTAAAATAGTAAAATTTTACTATTTTCACTCTAAAATTTTATTACTTTGTAAAGTGGTAAAATTTTACTACTTCACTATGAAATTTATTAATTCGTCAAGTAGTAAAATTTTACAGTTTTAATTTTTTAATAATTACCTAATCAATATGGATCTTTTTTCGAAGATGCAGACGAGTAGGTTCCAAAAATATCATTTTTTTTAAAAAAATGGATATATATATTATAAGTTATAAGCTTTTAAAAATTATAATACTAAAAGGTTAAGTTAGTTACATAGGGTGCCCTTAATAACAAAAAGGGAGTGCCCTTTGTAATAATAAGGGTAAACCTGGTATTTTCAAAAAAAGTGTGACTAATTGATAAATAAGTTCAGTCTCCTTGATTAATTGACTTAGAAAAACTTTTACTTGATTAATTACCAATATTTTACCAAAAAGTGGACTAATTGCCAATTTCCCTTAATAAGTATTCTTATCATTTGGTAACAAATGAAAGTTAAAATTTAACTCAAACTCTTAACAAATTAAAGTTAGATTCTTACTCAAATTCTTTTTCTTAGAGTAGCTATCAAATTGCATGATAATATATATGAATATAAACTCTTTAAATATTCCGTTTTATGAAGGAAAA
Source organism: Liquidambar formosana (assembly GCA_039720395.1). Taxonomy (NCBI): domain Eukaryota; kingdom Viridiplantae; phylum Streptophyta; class Magnoliopsida; order Saxifragales; family Altingiaceae; genus Liquidambar; species Liquidambar formosana. The sequence goes on along the minus strand of CM077827.1, from coordinate 2,554,879 downwards.
AAAAAATTCTAAATGTATATCTAAAGAATTTTTAATCTTTCATTGAAAATTTTGATTATTAAAAAAAATTGTACTTTTGAATTTTAAACTTTATCTTTTATGAAAAAAATATAAAATCTTTATGTATTTATTATTTTGTATAACTAATATTATTTAAAAATATTCACATGCAACACACGTGTGCTATATCTAGTGGGCTCAAAAGGATAGAAAAGAAAATACAGAAAAGGGGAGGAGAGAGGTTAGCCGAAGATGCAGCCAATTAAAACAATGGTATTTTATATTTTTGGTTTTTTGATTTATTAAATCTTTGACAGATGGGCTGCGCTAATGGTCATTTTATGTTTCCGTTAGTCTTGTTTGATCTCCGTCAAAACAAAAGGACAAAGTGCAGTTTTCAAACTATAAAGGGGAACAATGAAAACGGTTTAAACTTGAAAGGGGCAAAGTATAATTTATCCTAAAATTTTCTTCTTGTTTTCTAAAAATGTGAAATGTTAAATGAGAACCATGGCCAAACTTTGTGATTTCACAAAATACCTGCTAGGATATTATATTGAACTTTGTGATTGTTGAACCAAAATGGATTTATGCACGCTTTTCTTTTTTTATGCACAAATTGTATCTCTCTTAGACTCAACCATTTCAAAAAAAAAAGAAAAAAAAATCTTCCCAAAAATCTTTCCCTTCGTTATAGCGGTCCTTGGAATTTTACCATTATATTCACCAATCAACCATTGCTCCATTAGGCCATCTGGTACTTCCAGAAGAGTTGACCATTTTACAAAATCATGCTCCTGGTCATCAGTTGTATCAAAAAATGTTGACATCAATTATCAATTATAATTTATAACTTTAAGAGAGCAAGAGATTTTTTTTTAGTTATCAACTAGAAGAAAATCTATGAGAAATGATTGAGTTTGTCACAAGAATAAATAATATAAGGTACTCTGAAAACACCTTACTGAACAACATTAATAATTCACAAAAATGATTGCTTAATAAGAGAAAATAGCCAATGGCATGATAGCCTAATGATATTCTCTTCACTTGTTAAGTGAGCGATCTCAGGTTCAAGTTTATAAAAAATCATTGACACCCATTGTTGATATGAGGGGTTATGGGGTATGGATAAATTTTATCAATTGTCAAAAATAAATAAATAAATAAAAGGACAGAGATCGAAAGTCAAGGAAAAACTGATTAACGAGGGAAGAAGAATTTCGTAAAGATTGGAATCTACTGTTTGGAAATGACTTAATAGCTTCATCCCCAAGATATGTGCCCAAAAAATGAGGCAATTTTGACAGTCACTAGTTTTCTCAGTCCTAGACATTAGACCGATGATATATATGATTTCCAATTAGGTTCATCTTTATAATTGAGGCAACTTTTTGAAATTCCAGATGCACAGTTATATCCTTCCACAAGCAATAAGGAAAAAATTTTGAGCATTAGAATAAAGAACGAACTTCAAGAGGTTAATTCCACATAAGAACATCAAATCAGGTCCAAATTAAAATTTCTTGTTTTCTGGGGAGGACTGCTAGGTAGGTATATCGATCGGATTTGTTCATTGACCGACATTAATGTTACAGTCCTTTAAATTATTATTTTTTTGAAGGAAAAACAAAAACAAAAGAAAAAAAAGACTCAACTTTTCTTTATAAATTTATAACTTGTCATTGTCATGCTAGTTGATACAAGAAGTGGGTGAGATTATTTGGTAAATTTTCATTTTTATTTGTTCCGACGAAATATCAACATCCAACCCACCTAATTAAGATTAGTTCGAAACTTCTCTAGTTAAGACTGATTAGTCTCTTAATTTTTCCTTGAATTACTTTCATATTCTATCAATAACTTGGACTATCTTATCTTTAATTTGTATTCTCAACAACTAAGCTCACCAAGCACCAATCAAACTGCGAAACATGGTATATAAAGAACCTAAAAACAGGACTGGAAAATTGGACAACGTGGGGAACATAAAAGAAAGAGGCCCAGGTTGTGGGGACCTCGCTATTTCTCTCCACGAAAAAAGAAAAGGAAATCTAGCAAAGTGGGTTTCTTTAGTGTCAATGTGTAGAGCATTATTTGACAACAATAATTGCATAACCCTGTGCTTCCTTTTTTTCTCTCTAACTTTCGTTCCTTTATTTATTTGTTTCTGCGCCACCAACATTCAATCATGGAACAAAGTAGGTTTCAAACAGAATTGACATATGATAGAACACTTTCAAGCAATTAACATGCTTCAAACTGATTAGGCCACGTTTGGATTACTGGAATTTTGGCTGTTTGTTTAGGACATCGGAATGGGAATGGAATTCAGATTTATACCAAAATAACAGGGAATGTGCACCACAGTAGAATTTTTTTGCTAGTTAGATTTCAAGTTGAAGAAGCTTCATTATTTTTTACCTGTATGTATGTACGTTATAAGTTTAACCTACCACTAGTCTTATAATTGTGTTGGTATTTCTCCATTCAACATCAAAGATGGTATTCCTTCCCTCGTCCTTCCCCTCTATCTATCCTTTCACTTGTATTGAGAAGTTTGGATATTCGAATCTTGACTCTTATTTAGAAGAGAAAAAAGGGTTAGAAGAAGGAATGAGACATATATAATGTGTTCATGAAAAATAGGAGTCAAACTAAAACACCTAGCCTTTACAAAGAAACTTTTTCCTTTTCTTTTTTTGTTTGGGGGGGGTGGGGGGTGTAAATTACAAAGAAAGATTTGTGCCTAAAATAGTAAAACCATAAGTACAAGATCCCGTGCTCATAATTCTTGTAACTGCCATTTTCAAGTAAAGAGATTCATCAAATATATGGGCTACTAAAGGAAAAGCAGCATCTCCTTCATGGGTCCATATGGGACAAGAGATAACCACCCCCCAACTCCACAACACGCCCCCCACCCCCCCCAACCCCCCTTTTTTTTTAGCAGAAAAGAGATTCATCAAATGGGGTTTGGCAACATAGAAAAGCAGCCTTCCAATTGCAAGAAAAATCTTAAAGATAGTAGAAAAGATTACCCGGTTACCAAAAATAATAATAATAACAAAGTTTACCCACTTGTTGTACCCATGGATAATGATAATGATGAATTAGAAATTAATGAAATCATTGAAGACCTGTTTGGTTGTTCAATTCGAAATTAAACAATTCAATAATTTTTCATTTTATTAAAGCCATAAATCCATCACCTTGAATTAGAATATTTTAAAATAGTTAGGGTTATCACTATAGTTGATGTTATAGAATCAATTTTTAAAAATTCATGAAATGTCACTATTTGAATTTGTCAATTCATGATGATGGATTATGTCTTTAATACCATATAAAATTTCTTGAATTGTTTAATTTCGAATTTGGACAACCAAACAAGTTTTGAGTTTGTTTTGTTTTAAACTTATAGAATGGTGGTGATAACTGCATTAGCATATAAATTCATCAAGCATACCCACACTACTCAATCTTTTTGGTATGGGATTAGTAACTAGGAAAACACTCCCCTCCTTTTGGTAGGAAAGAAATTTACCTTACCAACCCAAATACATAGACGAGAAGAAGATCCCTCGAAGTTTCTCCTACAATTTCACCATAACTAGGCCACTTACGAAAGCAAACTCTTTTTCTTTTTTTCTTTTATCTTTTTCCAACTCTATGCCCCAAGAATTGCAATAGCATAGCTGCTCAGTTCACTTAATCTGAGGCCGCCTTTGATTTGAAAGTTTCCTATGCCTTGTTGCCTGCCAAATACAACTCAACCATCAATAAATATCTTCCATTTCTTAAAAGTTAAAATTATTGTTGGGACTTTAATTTGTAAGAGAAATTTATCTTTCCAAATTAATGACAAAAAGAAATGAAGAGTGTTTTTTGAATGACTCAATCCATTCCATCAGTGGTGGATAAGATTACGGCTTGCAAAAGTCGTCAGCATTAAAATGTATTAATGACGGTACGACTACCGATTGGCCCCCAAAAAAGGCACTTTAGTAAGCAGACAAAGTTGATATTATCATTCACAAACCTTAAAATTAAAACCATAATTATAATAACATAGCAATATTTGAATATAGTCTTTTTTTTTTTTTTTTTTTTTTGAAAAAATGAGAAAATGGATAGGTCAAAATAAAAATAATCCCAATAAGAGGGTCAAAACTGCCATATTAAATTTAAAATAGCAATAATGAATCTTAATTCCTAAAAAAAGGGATTTGGGATTGAATGCCTATTATACCCTCTTAGTAAATATTTTTAAATTCCTCAATCTTTTCTTTAGCCCATCTTAGCTTTCCCTCTTTTTTTTGCCCATCTCAGTTTCCCTCCTTTGTTTTCTTCCCCCCTATAGGCATCTCTTCTTTATCTCAATTTTCTGGGGCATTTTCTTTTTCCTTCTTCACAAAACTAAACACTAATCTTTTTATTCTCTTAATTGAAAAAGTGATAGTTTGCCAACACGTTGATAGGTATTCTTTTAATTATGGTATGGGACCTTTAAATTAGGAGAACATGGAATGGGTTGATGGTGGAGTAAAAGCAAAATGGCAAACCAAATATTATAGAATTGGACATGATAGATCCCTTCTTTAAAGAATGAAGGTTCATTATTGTCATTTTGAATTGAATATAAGAGTTTTAGCTCTCTTATTGGAATTATTTCTATTTTGATCCATTATTTTATCATTTTTCATTTTTAAACCAAACATGGCAGTATCTCAAACTTACTTTAATTGAGGTTTGAGTCCAGTCTACTCTCACACGATACATAATTCATCCATATATAAGCCCACATTTATTCAATAGTGAAGGAATGAAACTTCAAACATGAAACCTCAAATGCCTCAATTGTAGTCTTTTATCGTCCATACTATTGAATAATCTACTAAGAAAGGTTAAATATGAACCAACGATTTTTAACAAAAGGCATAAAGCTAACCTGACTTGTTAAATACACGATGAACCAAGAATTTTTAAGATGACTTAAAAGGGTCTAAAGTCTTTGTATGCATCTAAATATAGAAAAGTGTGTACACACACTTTTCAGTGCGCTTAGGTGACTTTCCTTAGTTTTTTCAAACGTCCCCCAAAAAAGAAAAAAAAAAAACCGAAACAAACAAACAAACAAACAAACTTTGATTCTCAAAGATTTTTGTTTCTCACAGATGTTTCGTATTCAACTTTAAGAAAGCAACATCCATGCAATTGTCAATAAACCAAAAAAGAAACGAAAAAAGTTTTCAAAATGATCCGAATGGGAAAGTGATGCAGGATATTTGGCTGCGAGCTTCATAGATAGTTTATCTTACAAAGAAAAAGAAAAAAAACTTCATAGAGTGATTAAGCCATAAAAATCCAAATGACAACGTATAGCTTGTGTTAACAGTATTTTTTTATAATTTTTTTTTTATAATTACCTAATTAACACGACCAATCTTGTAATGATGTATCCGGTTTAATATAATTTTATCTAGTCTATTTTCTTTTTGAAGAGTGTTGAAGGTTGGAGTCTTAACTTCTATTTTTTCTATTTTTTTCAAAAAAAAAAAGAAAAAAAAATTTGATAGAGAAGGCGTGGCTTGAGAGCCCTTGTCTTATTAGGTGGCATGTAGGGCAATCTAATATTCTTCAACCAAAAAGAAAAAAAAAACTACCATCCATTGGCCCCCAAAAATAAAAGCACGTCCTTTGTCGTGGGGACAAGTTGATAAAGCAGACGGCACCCACAAAGGTGAAACCTTTTTCAAAAGTAAATTCTTTTTAATATTTTATTAATATGAACTAGGGCCGCCTCTTCTCTTTCTTAAACATTCTATCATGTCATTTAAATTATGAGTCTCATCGTGACAACAGTGAGTTTGGGATGGGACCATCTTGATTTAACATTTACTCATTTAAAAATATATATATTACCCCAAACCTTTTTAAAATTCAGCTCAATTTTAAAAGTTACATTCCAAACCTATCCCTAGTTTGTGTATGCATTTTTCAAACATGTCCTTTTAAGGCTGAGATGGGATGGGTTACTCAACCGACCAGGCGAAATACGCTATCCCTATTGTGGCATTTTCATATATATCTCACATTTAGGCCTCATGTGAGCAATTAGCTTGAGACTTTCTTAAATTTGATTGAGATTAAATGGTTATAATCACTAAATTAAGATAATTTTAATTGGGTGATCGAGATCTCATATGATAGATCCTATGCATTGCATAAGATCTTTGCTCATATAATATAGCCTAAGATTATATGTAGTGCGGAGCCATAAATTTTTTCTAATAGGGTCGACTTTTGTTTGAATATATATATATATATATATTTTCTCAATCTATAAATAAAGAATCTTTTGAAATAACCTTTTTCCCTAATAGACAGTAACAAGAACAAATAAAATTTTGTTGAACCTAATAATTAATACAAAATATAAATATTTATTGTGAAATAAAAGGGGTAATAGTTATTTATACGAAGGGAACAAAGAAAGAAGGAGGGTTACAATAAGAAATATAAATGATCAACAAATAAATAGTAGGATCGGATTTAGAAATACAAAAATTTATGTGCAGTAAAAAAAACTTTTTTTAAATGGGTGAAGAGGGTGAGGTGCCTCCATGGCACCCCCTCGCTCTGCCCCTAATTATATGGCTGTCATAACCATTTAATGGCATATGATAATCATAGTTTCCAACAATAATTAATGTATCCCAATTGGCATACAAGGATTAAAATTGCCAACAATTGTAAGCCACCATTTGATGATCTAATTGATTTAATCAGAACTCAAGAAAAGAAAAAATTCTTATTTTTCTAGAGTCGATTAATATTATTTTTCTTATAAAGTTTCTTTTAAAAGTTAAAAGTATTATTAGATACTAAAAAATTTATGATAATCATCTACCAGCTTATATGATTAAATATGGCAAAGTGGAATCACTTTGACTGTGAGCTATACCAAGTAAAGTAGTAATATCATGTCAATACAAAAACGACATAAAATCTTTTAACATGCTCTATTTGCATGATGTGACATTACCCTATCAATTATTATATCAAATAATAAAAATGAAATCGTGACAATCCACTAGGCATCTTTTTTTTATATAAAATTTTAAAGTATAAGAATTTTCTGAGTTCAGAAAAAGAAAGAGCCCAATTTTGTAAAATAAATTATAATCTGTCATTTTCCCTTCTTTTTTTTTTTGGATAAATGAAATCTATCATTTTCCCATCAAGCCCTAAAAAGTAAGTAAATGTATTTATTCATCCACCAACCTTTTGTTTTCTTGACAGGAGCACAAGCATTATCCAAAAAGAAAAATTTATAATTCAAAAATTAATGATTGATGCCATCCATGTGAATCATAGCTCTTTCGACCACCGTGCGGCAATACTTTGTTGCTCACTCCATGATAACAGCAAATAATTCACCGGACAGAAGCCAGTCTGGCCACACCATGGATTAGTCAAGTCTGTTTTTTTTTTCTTTTCTTTTCCTCAGGTAAATTATACCAATACCCTCATTTTATTTTATTTATTTATCTATTTGTGTGGAGAGATTGACTCGTGTGGTTGACGCCCTTTTCAAATAATATCTGAGGCTCCACTTCAGACTTCTCTCTCTCTCTCTCTCTATATATGTATATCCTATATATGGACACGCACAACAACCCAGTCAGTCAGTCGCTGCCATTAATGAAGTCCCCAAGAAATTTCTCCGTGAAGATGCCTTTCCTTGACGAAAAACCTCTGTAAGAGGTAATATTCACCATATGTCATCATCCATGGTGGCAGCATTTTCAGGGAGGACAAGTATAGTCCAAAATTAAATGTAATTTTTATTTTCCTGGTCTTTTTCTTCTCTTTATTCTCTTCAATGATCTGTTTGGTTCCCGAGAAAAAGCTACGAAAACCAAAGAAATTAATCGAACTTAACTGAACCAAATTCATTCGAATGCTCTTAGTCGAGGTAATTCTTGAAAAGTTCTGTTTTTTCCCCTTCTTCTTAGTTTTCTCAGCAACCAAACAGAAAGTTTATTTGGTTTTCCTTCTTTTGCCTTCTCATTTTCTACCTTGTATTATGCTTTCAACTTTATTTGTTACAGTCGTTGAAAAATGGTTTTAGATTTAACTTTCCCTTTTTTTATTTAATAAAATATGTTTTCGTTACTAAGTTCATTATGTTGTGCTCTGTGTGTGTGTGTATTAATATATATATATATATATATATGTGTGTGCGCGCGCGCGCGCGCGCGCGCATGATACATATATGTATGTGTGCGTGTGCGTGCGTGGATGTAGGTAGGTGGGTATTTCTTGGATTTTATTTGCAATGAAGTCTAAGAGCTAGTGAGAAGTAGTACATGATTTGTACCCAAAAGGTGGTGGAAAAAAAGAGAAAAAGGAGGAGGGGGGTGTGGACATCCTTTGGTTAGATTGATCATGGCATGGTCATCAAGTTTGGATTTAAAGCATATTGATTATATAGAAGGACTAATGCAAACTTCAAGAATTAAAACATGCCAAAAGAGGGAACTTGCTATATATATGTTATTACTCATAACTGTCATTGGAGAGTGGTGATTGAATCATTTGTTGCCTTTCAAATAGACTAGTTTTTGTATGTGAGTGTTTGATCAATAGCCTTTCAAATAAGCCTAATTTGTGTGGGCACTGCACTATGCAATTGATGATAATTTTAATTTTGGAGTTGATTTTTTGAAAGGCCTTTGTTTTAGAACTAATTTTGAAGTTGGTCTTTTGCAGGGTCTGGATTTTAGAACTCTGTTACTGTGAATAAACTAATCAAAATCACAAGGTTGTCTCTTATATTGACAACACTGTACGACAAATAAGCCAAAGTTATGAATTTTACACGAAATAAATCCGTGAGGTTAGTTTGTTGGAATCTTTGTGCCCACAATCGTTTTCCTTTGTTGCTTTTGTAGCTATTCTTCCAAAACCAACTTTGTCTGAATCAAATTCATCGGTATATCTCTGTTTCCTAAATATTTATCTCTTATGAAAAGTTTTCATTCATGACACTTCTTGATTCATAGCCTTCATTATCAGTGGAAGAGCCAGGAATTTGGTCGAGGAGGGCCAAACTTTGATTGATTCTTTATTATATGCTGTGGTCATATTTTATGGGTTTGTCATCAGAATTCTGTCGATGCAACAACTATTGGACCTTGGTCTGCTTTTTTTTTTTTTTTGTGTGTGGAATTTGATGGTTTCACACTATGGATATTAAGAATTCTGACAATGGATATCTCAATGATGAATCACACATTTTGAGCAGATCTTGATGTGTTTGGAGTCTTCCTTTTGCAAATAAAAATAAGCAGGATAATTTTGTCCATTTCATGCAAGTTTTCTATTTTTTATTTAATTCTTGAATTTAGTTAAAAGCATGATTATTTTTCCTTACCATAGAAAGTCATGATTTACAATGACTATTGAGTTTTGACATGTTTTACTCAAAAGTTTTTGCATCAGTGGCAGATAAAAATATCAGGAACTTCATGGGATCCCTTAATTTATCGTGGTGCATGTTATGATCATAAATTAGACTCTTTACCGAATGGAAAAAATTGGATGATTCGTAGCACTGCCAATTGGTCATGTATGAAATCATTCACCATTATATTTAATCGGTAAAACAATGCAACAATTGGATGGTTAGAGTCATTTGATTGAGTCCATTCTTAGCATAGTGATCTAATAGCCTGGCATATGTTTCTCATCAGGTGTTTGCTGCCATATATTAAACATTCTGTGCTTAGATTTGATTTTCGAAGAATTCTTTTAATCACTAAATACTTTTAATTGACACTTGGTCTAACACTGCTTGTTATGTTGAATATTTCATTCAGGTTCAAGGATAGGAGTTCACAAGGATCCTTTAGTTCTGAGAGGCATTTTTCCGCTGAAGATGGACAATATCCGAGGAAAACCAGAAAAACTTTAAGCTCAGTTTTGAGAGGTATGCAGGGAGGATTTGAAAATGGTTCTGAAAGGATTAAAAGCGAGGGAAAATCATTAAACTTCCATCCACCAAGCAATCAACCAGCTAAAGAATTGGGTTCCCGGAAGAAAATTCTTGATCCACAGGGGCCATTTCTTCTGAAGTGGAATAAAATTTTTGTACTCTCTTGTGTGATTGCTGTGTCCCTGGATCCACTTTTTTTTTACATCCCAGTGCTTGATGGCAAGAAGAATTGCCTTGATGTGGACAAAAATATGGCAATCATTGCTAGTGTCCTTCGTTCATTCACTGACATCTTTTATATACTACATATTATATTTCAATTCCGCACTGGGTTTATTGCCCCGTCTTCTCGAGTATTTGGAAGGGGTGAATTGATTGAAGATCAATCAGCTATAGTAAAAAAATATTTGGCTTCCTACTTCATTATTGACATTCTATCAGTTCTTCCCCTCCCACAGGTATCAATCCTTTTTTTAGTCAGAGTGGGGTATTACTATTATAGTATGATATTTATGCATTGATGACGCACTCATTTTAGGCACTACTATATTCATAGGTATACAAATGCGGTCAGTGTGATAGGTGACTCTTTACCCAAATGTTCCGCATGTATTTGCTATTAACTGCAGTACACACACACACACACACACACACAAATGCAATACATGTAGATGTTGGAACTCTGAAGTTCAAACCACCATGTATTGGATCCCATCCTTTATATCTATGCATGTGGATGGGACTAGGAGGTTGGATTAATTACATGACCTGACACAATGATTGATCATTAATTTTTTATGCATGTATCAAATGATTAGAAGTAGAGTACTTTTGTTGACCATTTGTGAAGTTAAAGCTACTATCAATTAATGATTTGATGTATAAGCACAGATTACCTAAGGTTTTGTGATTTGATGCATCCTGTTTAATCTGTTCAGGTAGCACTAGTACTTATTATCCCAAAATTGAAAGTCCCAGTTCCATTGGTCACAAAAGAAGCTTTGAAGTTCGTTATTCTGTGCCAATACGTGCCAAGACTTATTCGGATCTATCCACTATATGTAGAAGTAACAAGAACTTCTGGCATACTTACTGAAACGGCATGGGCTGGTGCTGCTTTCAATCTCCTTCTCTATGTTATAGCTGGTCATGTGAGTTTAAATTAATCATGTTATTATTCTTTACAATATTTTAAGAATATATAGTCATTTGATCTTTTAATCTCCTTATATTTGAATTTTGGCATATTAGTTTTGGGCTTTTGTAGAATATTTATAACTCGGGTATGGAAATATATAACTGAGGTACAGAAATATACATCAATTTCATACACAAAGAAGAAAATCGTAACTTTGGTGCATATTTACTCGAAGATCATAACAGTTCCTTATCGAGTCATGACTGCATCAGGAAGTAGGATAATAATATGAAGATTTTCTGATCTCCAATTGTAATTGATGATGCAGATAGTTGGAGCCTGTTGGTACCTGATATCAATAGAACGAAATTTTAAGTGCTGGAGGGATGCATGTCCAGATCATAATTGTAAAAAAAATTTATATTGTGGAAAAAACCATCATGAAACTGGATTTCCAGATGCTTCTTGTCCCCTTATTGTGGCAGATAACTCAACAATCTTCGACTTTGGTATTTTTCTTGATGCTCTTCAGTCTGGTGTGGTGGAATCTGGAGATTTTCCAAAGAAATTATCTTACTGCTTTTGGTGGGGTCTACGAAGTCTTAGGTTTGTACATCTAACCCTCTATTTTTTTTTTTTTAATCTATTCTTTATCATTCTCAGTTGTTAATTTTTACAATTTTTGTTCACAGTTTTTTAATGTTTATAAGTTTCATCATAAGTTCCTACTTGTTATTTGAATTTTTTTTTTTTTTTTTTTTAAGGAGCTTGGGTTGTAGTACCCCCCCTCCCCACAAAGTATTATTAAATGGAAATAAAAACATACAGAAGAAGAAATAAAGAAAGAAATGAAAAGGAATGTCTGGTCTTGGTGGCTAATAATATGCCACAATCCAGCTCACAAACAATGAAAGTATAACAAATAATCAATCAATGAACAAATTTATGCAAGATGAGCTGTTTGGAAATTTTTGGATCTTGATTACTCGGATATCGTGTCGGGTGCTGGTGTATATCCAGTTGTCAGATTTGTTTTCTTTTCATAGGTTTTCCACTATTTTGAAAAGTCATGGTAGGAGTACCCACACCCATGTCGTGTCCACTTGGGTAGTGTGGGGTGAAGCAAAGGATCTATGTAACATAGCATCTCGCAGTTTAATTAGAGGATGTATGTTTCTTTTTTCATAGTCACTTGCTCCACCCCTACTTACCTACTTAGATCAGTGAAGAGAACTGGGCTTCCCTCAGCAAGCTTTGTATTTTAATAGAATGGGAGGAATACAATGTGGGCGGCTTAATGAAAGACTAATCTCGAAAGGTTATTCAGTCCTATATTTTCTTTTTCCTTTTCTGTTTTTTTTTTTTCCTTGGAGGTTTAGTGACCCATTCTCCGGTGAGAGCCAACTTCAAAGAAGAATGACTTCAAATATGGCAATAGTTCTAATAGCCAATTTAGTGATTTCTATTTGCATATTAGTGGGCTTGTGGCACATATTCACCACCTAATCCGCCCAAGATTTGAAGTGTTGCACCATTACTTTGAGACTGATTGATCTTCTGATAGAATAAAAATGCCAATTATGTCCACAATACAGTTCTTTGATTCATAATTACAAGCATTACAGAGGAAGGTAATTTCTAGGAATATACATAATTTGCATCCTTTGAGATGGACCCTTTTAAATTATCTGAAAAAGCAGTGGTACCTGCTTGTTATGAGTTTGGCAATATCAAGCTAATTGTATGGTAATTGGTCACATGTTCATGAAGCAAATTTCATATTAAGTCTACTGATCTTTCTTTCTTGATTCTGGCACCAGAAACAGCTCAAGTTCATTGGTAGGTAGATCTTCGAGATAACGTTCCTGTGCTGATTTTAATGATCCAGATTAAGTTTTGAAATGCCTACTTAAATTCCTCATAAGTGTCCCAAGGCATTCCCACATTGTATGTTGTAAATAAATCTTTGGAGCTGAAGCCATTTTTGCCCTTCTACTCTTTTTGCAGTTCGCTGGGCCAAAACCTCCAAACAAGCACTTTCATTGGGGAGATTTTCTTTGCTGTCTTCATTTCAATTTTTGGATTGGTTTTATTTTCATTACTCATTGGTAATATGCAGGTTAGTACTTGAACTTAACGAAGTAATGATGTATGGCTTATATGAGATGATACATATATATATATATATATATATATATATATATATATACAGACACACGAAAATAATCAGGTGTGGACCGTCCCAGACGAGAATACACGGCTCAGAGCTATGCGTGGTAAACAGGGCTCTGAGCTGTGCAATCTGTCTCGGGTCCTGCACTCAATCAACTACCTATATATATAGTTAGATTATATATGAGATACACTTTGTGCATATGGCCTTCATTGCTCCCATAGATAGATAATATATGCGATACACTCTGCATATGGCCATCATTGCTCCCATAGTTAGGCAAGTGCCTTTTGCTGCTCACCAAAATCTAGCAAAGAAGAATTGAGCGGCTTTCGCTTTTGCTTTAAGTATACCTGCTTCTTCTATATATATGAGATACACGTTATGCATATGGCCATAATCCAGACCAAGTTCAAACCGATGGGCTGACTGGTAACCCTCTTGTCCAAAAATCCAACTTCTGTTTAGTTGGCAACTTGGCAACGAGCATTCCTTTAGATGGTCAGACTGTCTGGCGGTATGGAAATAGTGAACCAAAATAATATCCATGTCAAATCATGTTATAAGGCTGCCATCTTCATTCACTCTGCCCAAGATGTCGGATTCATTTATGCGCTTTGCCATTTTAACCTGCCAAAATGTCAATTGCACAAGAATTTTTCTTTCTTATGACTAATTCTATTCATATTTGTTGGCCTTTCTGTCCCTACTTTAGTTCTTCAGCTTGAACCAACTCACATCTTCTCATGAATTCTGCCTTTTCACTCTTCCATATTCCTTGATTTGATGAGCTAGGGGTGCTAAAGTTGATTCCTGTGCTGTTACAGAAATATCTTCAGTCCACAACTGTGAGAATAGAACAAATGAGAGTGAAAAGGCAAGATGCAGAGCACTGGATGTCACACCGTATGCTCCCTGAGGTCCTGAGGGAGCGGATTAGGCGGTATGAACAGTACCAATGGCAAGAAACCAGAGGTGTTGAGGAAGAGACTCTGGTTCATAATCTTCCCAAGGACCTCAGGAGGGACATAAAGCGCCATCTCTGCTTAGATCTACTCATGAGAGTAAGTGCATTTCTAAATCTTCTTTATGCTTCTGCCTGGGTGAGTGGGTGGATGGGTGTTTGTTATTGACCTATTTGATGCTATACAAGCCTGACTCATTCAAAGTTGCCATTGCCACTAATGTAGCTAGTTACTTTTCTCTTCTCACTTGAAAACAAAATGCCCACCATTTTCTCATTACTTTCAAATATGTCATTGCCACATTAATTTGAACGGGAGAGTTGCCATATTCAGTCAGAAAGGATGTCATTTGTTTTTTTGAAACCTTCCTAATTAATTGTTGTCTGAATTTCAGCTATAACGTTTATCTAAGAAGCATGGACACTTCCCTAGAGGTGTTGTCGCGATGTCGGACATGACACCTCTCTTTTCCCATCCTTATTCTTTTTCTTCTTCGTCCTTTTCCTTTTTGTCCTATCTTATCAATGAATAAGTCCACTAGGTTTTCCAAAAACGATACAAAGGATTCATTTTGAATGATGGATGTGATGCTAGATGATATTGTCTAGTTACATAAAGATTTATATTTTATTAATGTCATGTCCCTGCCATGTCATATCCTAGATTTTGAAGATCTGAGATGTTGGTGTGTCTGTATCATGTTGTAACCATCGTGTGTCAGTGTCTGTTCTTAGACGTTTATCAACTCCTTTCTTCAGGTACCAATGTTTGAGACGATGGATGAACAACTGTTGGATGCAATGTGCGACCGTCTCAAGCCAGTTCTTTACATAGAGAAGAGCTTCATAACTCGTGAGGGTGATCCAGTCGATGAGATGCTCTTTATCATGCGAGGCAATCTAGTGACCATGACCACCTATGGTGGAAAAACTGGCTTCTTCAATTCTGCTTATCTCAATGCTGGTGACTTCTGTGGAGATGAGCTTCTTACATGGGCCCTGGATCCCAATTCTTCCTCCAATCTCCCCTCCTCAACCAGAACAGTACAAGCACTAACAGAGGTAGAGGCCTTTGCTCTAATGGCCGATGACTTGAAGTTTGTAGCCTCCCAGTTCCGGCGTCTTCACAGCAAAAAGCTCCAGCACACTTTCAGGTAAGGTTTTTAGCCAGGTTTTCTACAGTTAATTTCATTTCTGTTGTACGCTTATTACAGCCGTGATAGAAGTTGCTAATTTGTTAACCAGAAATGCTAGACAAATTGAAAAAATTTGCAGGGTAATGTTAACATTTGTCATTCATTTATCTATTTCATTTCAAAGCAAAATGACCACCATTCAGCTATCCCTTGTCACATCATTCTGGATGAATGTACTGTACAAATCTTTTTTCCGATATCATTTGTCCATGCTCTTATGTCAATGTGTTGAAGGTTAGAACTGATTTGATAGATTTTATGTTTGAAAGATAAGTGAAGGAGTAATGGTTGTAAGATTTTGGATTAGTGTAATTTCTAGTGATATGATCCTTCATAATATAACCGTGCTATGATGTTTCTGTAAATAACTTTTATAGTGGGGTCATAATGGCTGTTATTGCACTCATCATGTTTTCAGGTTTTACTCGCAGCAGTGGAGGACATGGGCAGCATGCTTTATACAATCAGCTTGGCGTCGGTATTGTAGGAGGAAGCTTGAAAACTCTTTACGTGAGGAGGAAGACAGGCTGCAATATGCTTTAGCAAAAGAGACTGGTACCTCCTCCCCAAGCCTCGGTGCCACTATATATGCATCAAAGTTTGCTGTCAATTTGCTACGAACAGTGCGGCGCAAGGGTGCACGCAATGCCAGAGTACCGCAGAAATTACTCCTGCCTCAGAAGCCAGCTGAACCTGATTTTACTGCCTAAGATCATTGGCATATGTAATCCGTGAATTTTGTTCAAGGTTTGTATCATATGTAAGTTCAATTGTAAGAAGTCTCTGTATGACATTTGCACATGATGTTCTTTGTGGCCAAACTCATCTGTTTTATTGACACAGACCAAGAGACCAAGTCATCCAGGAAAATGAGGATGATGCCATAACCTCCATTTTTTCTTCTCTCTTTTTTTGGGGGTGGGTTCATGAGGACAAGCCCAATGGCCATTGGGGTATGCCACCCAAAAAACATGAGCACAGGGTTCAATTTCACTGTAGGTTTTTATTTTTTTCCTTCCTTGTTTTTCTTGACTTCAAAGGCCACGTTTCAGAATTTTGGGAAGTGAATCAAGCTGATCTACTCCGTAATTCTGTCTGATTTTTAAGAAAATGAACTTAAAATAGGTTAGAATATATATATATATATATATATATATATGAAAATGTATATTGAACATTTATGCCTTGTTTTTTGGCTCTAGGTTGAACATCCTCACAATAGCCTTACCAAACCTTTGTTTCTTTGATGCTGGTATTGATTATGAAGACTATTACATGTTTGTATATCTTGACAACATGCATTGCTTCTCTTTTTCCCAAGTTCATTTTTAATCCTCCCCAAATGATTTCCAATATTTTACCAAAGAATTCTCGAATCCTAAATTATTCTGCTACTAGATTAATTCCTGAATCCCATATCTGTTGCTAGAATTTAGTATTCTCGAATCCTACATCGCTGCTTGCTTCTTCATCATCTTCAAAAGACTAGGAGTCATTACTAAAAGGAAAGAAACATGGTTGAGTGTGTATGGCGTCTGATTCGCCAATTTTTGACAAAAATCCATTCATGACTTCCTCTATTTTGGGATTTAAGCGAAATATGGCGTATATGCTTATAATCACGATTAGGAGGTTAAACTAGTGATAAGAAATGGTTTCAACATGTATTATTTATACATATCCTCTCACTAATTGTAAACAATAATAATTCATAAATAACCATATAGAAGATATCTTATACATGTAGGAGATGATCTTATTTCCAGCAGTGGCTGTCCACTAGTACATTTGCCTCTAGCCATTGCTTTCAAAACTTACTAGTAGTTATCTTCATCATCACCAGCAGATATCTCATTTTATTTTCTACTTCTAGACATTGCCGTAACACCTCTTAGGTAGCAACATGGATTACACCTCAAATGCCTACCCTGCATGATACACCAAAGCCCTGCATGTCAAAAAAAAAAAAACACAAGGTTAGAGAGAGGGATGATACTGCAAAGCTCTGCATCAAAAAAAGAAAAAAAAAAAAAAAGGAGGGTTTAGAGAGAGAGAGATTTACGTGGCACAGTCGGTGTTCTTGCTGATCGGAGGGAGAGTGATGGACACCCCACATTTCTTGGGAAGAAGAGGGATGTGAGCAGGATCGTAATTTCCAACCTTGGACAATATTTCTTTTAAGCATTCACAGGTTGCTTTCCCATCCGCTTTGCTTTTCACCATGTTACTTACATTCTTGACACCTGAACAACAACGCTCGCTTGGCTGGTCATCCAACAAACCAGGCATGTTACCTCGCAGGTATATAAGGCAGGGGCCCAACTACTTCTTCACTTCCGAGCATGAAGGTGCAGCCATGGCTGAGTTTGAAAGTAATAAGACAAAGGCCAGAAACCAAACCAGGTATGTATATATAGAGGCTTCTGCAATGGTTTGTTTTAGTTCAATTTCTCTTGATTAATCATGCAAGTATCATGATTTTTGAATCGATGCCGGCTGTTCCTTCGACGACTAAGGGATGGAGTTCTTGGAAGTGCTTAACATGACCCGTCATTGCAAAAATGCAAACCCATGTCCGTTGAAGGGGGAAAAAAAATTTGAAACACGCATGTTAGACACATGTCTGTAATTGTTTACTGCTATACTAACAAAGTATACGCAAAGGCCTAATTATTGTTTCTACTGTTACATGTATGACTTCCTGGCCACGAGTGCCCTAAAAAGAGTAGCGTTTTATATGTACCAATTCACATGGTGCGCTAATGATGTGGCGTGAACTCATTTAAGAATTCAAAAATCACGTAACACCATCTCATCTAATAGCAAGTAGATGCAAACAACATTTCCCCCGCCTAAAAAAAAGAGCATGCCCCTTTTGATCATTACCTCAGTGCATCATGTAGACAGGTATTTTTATCGTGTTGGGAAAAATGGGATTTGGGATTGAATGCCTATTATACCCTCTTAGTAAATATTTTTAAATTACTCAATCTTTTCTCTAGTCCATCTTAGCTTTCCCTCCTCTTTTTTTTTTGCCCATCATAGCTTTTCCTCCTTTTTTTTTTTTTCCCCTATAGGCATCTCTTCTTTGTCTCGATTTTTGGGGGCATCTTCATTTTCCTTGTTCACAAAACTAAACCCTATTCTTTCTATTCTCTTAATTGAAAAAGTGATAATTTGCCAACACGCACGTTGATAGGTATTCTTTTAATTATGATATGGGACCTTTAAATTAGGAAACATGGAATGGGTTGAAGGTGGAGTAAAAGTAAAATAGCAAACTAAGTATTATAAAATCGGACATGATAGATCCCTTCTTTAAAAAATTAAGGTTCATTATAATCATTTTGAATTAAATATAAGAGTTTTAGCTCTCTTATTGGAATTATTTCTATTTTGACTCACTATTTTATCATTTTTTATTTTTAAACCAAACATGGGTATCTCAAACTTACTTTTATTGAGGTGCACTTTCACACGATGCATAATTCATTCATAAATTTATATTTATTCAATAGTAAGGGAATGAAACTACAAACTTGAAATCTCGAATGCTCCAACCGTAATCTTTTATCGTCTATACTATTGAATATTCTACTAAGAAAGGTTAAATATGAACCAAGAATTTTTAACAAAAGGCATAAAGCTAACTTGACAAGTTAAATACATGGGGAGCCAAGAATTTTTAAGATGACTTACAAGGGTCTAAGTCTTTGTATACATCTAAATATAGAAAAGTGTGTACACACTTTTCAGCTTAGGTGGCTTTCCTTTTTTTCCTCAAACGCCCCCCAAACAAACTTTGATTCCCAAAGATGTTTCCTATTCAACTTTAAGAAAGGAACATCCATGCAATTGTCAATAAACCAAAAAAGAAAAAAAAAATTGCAAAATGATCCGTATGAGAAAGTGATGTAGGATAGTTGGCTGTGAACTTCATAGAGAGTTTATCTTACCCCTCCAAAAAAAAAGAAAAAAAAAAAGAACTTCTTAGTGATTAAACCATAAAAATCCAAATGACATTGACAGGAATCAATGTAGAACTTGTGTTAACAGTTTTTTTTAAAAATTTTTTTTTTATAATTACCCAGTTGAGACGACCAGTCTTGTAACAGTGTATCCGGTTTAATATGATAATACCTAACCTATTTCTTTTTTAAAGAGTGTTGAAGGTTCCAATCTTGACTTTTATTTTTTATATCTTTTTCAAAATTTAAAAAATAAAAATAAAAAAGGGGTGGAGAAGGCGTGGCTGGAGGCCCTTGTCCGACGAGGTGGGATGTAGGGCTCTCTAATATTCTTCAACCAAAAAGGAAAATAAAAAAAAACCTACTATCAATTGGCCCCCAAAAAATAAAAGCACGTTCTTTATTGTGGGGACAAGTTGATACTGCAAATGACAACCCCAAAGGTAAAACCTTTTTCAAAAGTAAAATCTTTTTAATATTTTATTAATATGAACTAGGGCCGTCTCTTCAAATAATGAGTCTCATCATCATAACAACAGTACGAGTTTAGGATGAGACAGTCTTAATTTAACATTTACTCATTTAAATATATTATCATCTCAAGACCTTTCTAAAATTTAGCTCAAGTTTAAAAGTTACATTCCAAACCTATCCCTAGTTTGTATATACATTTTTCAAACATGTCCCTTTAAGGGTGATCTAGGATGGGTTACTCAACTGACCAGGCTAAATACTTTTTCTATCTCTATTGTGGCATTTCTCATATATATCTCACGTTTAAGCCTCATGCGAGCAATTAGCTTGAGACTTTCTTAAATTTGATTGAGATTAAATGGTTATAATCACTAAATTAAGATAATTTTAATTGGGTGATCAAGATCTCATATGATAATTGCACAGGATCTTTGCTCATATAATATAACCTAAGATTATATGTAGTGCGGAGCCATAAATTTTTTCTAACAGGGTCGACTTTTGTTTGCATATTTATGTTTGTTTGTGTTGTTTTTTTTTTTTTTTCCTCAATCTATAAATAAAGAATCTTTGAAATAACCTTCTACCAATTTTTTTTTCCTTAATAGACACTAACAAGAAGAAATAAAATTTTGTTGAACTTAATAATTAATACAAAGAGTAGTGATACATAGGACTACTATTAGAGGACCAAAACATAGGACCACTGACTTGACTGAATCTGATTGGTTAATAGTATTAACACCGTTAGTAGTTAAAAAAAAACTTAATATGGAAAGCCCTCAATTCTCGATTCAGATAAATGCTCCCAAAATTTAGATAAACAGGAATCATACAAAATATGTATCAAGATAATACCACAATCCAACCATTATCATGACAAATTAGATAAATTGGGAATTTTATTATATAACAATGGGTAGTTCCCCACCCCCACCCCCCCTCCCCAAAAAAAAAAACCAAGTACGTTTTTAGAATTATGAATATTCAGATAATTTGTGATTTTTTTTTTTTTTTTTTTCATATAACAATAGGAATTCCCCCCTGCATTGTTTTCTCCTGATTAGTGCCATGAATATTCAAATAAATTGGGATTTTGTAGATAACATTGTGATATTTTTAAAATAATACTGAATGCAATATGACACTAAATATGACAAATTAGATAAATTAGGATTTTATCATATAACAATGGGGAGTTCCCCATCTGCAACACACCCCCCCCCCCCCCCCCCCAAAAAAAAAAAAAACCAGTTACGTTTTAGTTCCAAAAAAGGGGAGGTTGGAGTAACTGGGACGACTAACACCGTTAGTTTGGGTTTGTTTTCTTAAACTAATCATATTCAATTGAGTTTGTTTTAAGGAATTACGGTTCTTATTCTTCCATTTTTATGCCCAATTTTTTTTCAGGATCACAACTCTTGCGTTTTAAGCGTAACTGGTATGAAGAAAGAGATATTGCTTTTACATTTCGACTTCGTATTTAGTTTTTTGCAGTATTCCGACATTGGAATTACAGTGATTGTAAAGGTTAGTTGATTCAGTTGACTATGTTCTTCATGTTGAGTTAATATTCAATTGATCTTGATTGCGATTGTAAAGGCTATTTCAATTCGGTTGATTGTGTTCATTTTTTTTGGATTCATATTCATTTTATCTTGATCGTGATTTATAAAGGTTAACTCAGTTTTTAGTTTATTGTGTTTATGTCTTTGGACCCATATTTAAGATAGCATGTGTTAGTGTCGAGTACTGCATATACAAAGCTGCTGCCTGGGTTTAATTAGGGGGGGGGGGGGATTTTGGGGGTCCTGCAAAAAAAAAAAACGTAACTAAAAAGTAAGTGGTTTATTTATTTATTTTTTATTTTTTTGGGGGAGAGGGGTGGCACAGATGGGGAAAACCCTATTGTTATATGATAAACTGCCAATTTATCTTATTTGTCATATTTAGTGTCATATTGCATTCAGTATTATCTTAAAAATATCACAATGTTATCTAAAAAAAAAATTCCAATTTATTTGAATATTCATGGCACTAATAAGAGGAAAACAATGCAGGGGGGAATTCATACTGTTATCTGAAAAAAAAAAAAAAAAATCACAAATTATCTGAATATTTATGATTCTAAAAACGTACTTGGTGTTTTTTTTTGGGGGAGGGGGGGGGGGGGAGAGGGTGGGGAACTCCGGTCCCATTGTTATATGATTAAATTCCCAATTTATCTGATTTGTCATGATAATGGTTGAATTGTGGTATTATCTTGATGCATATTTTGTATGAAGTGTCATGGTTAATTATCTTAATATTTTGCATTGATTCCCGTTTATCTAAATTTTGGGAGCATTTATCGGGGAATTGAGGGCTTTCCATATTAAGTTCTTTTTTAGCTACTAACGGTGTTAATACCATTGACCATTCATATTCAGCCAAGTCAGTGGTCCTATGTTTTGGTCCTCTAATAGTAGTCCTATATATCATTTTCCTTAATACAAAACTTAAATATTTATTGTGAAATAAAAGGAGTAATAGTTATTTATATGAAGGGGACAAAGAAAGAGGGAGGTTTACAATAAGAATTATAAATGATCAACAAATAAATAGAAAGATCAGATTTAGAAATATAAAAATTTATGTGCATTAAAAAAACCTTTTTAAAATGGGTGGGGAGGGTCACGTGCCTTCATAGCACCACCTCGCTCCGCCCCTAATTATATGACTGTCATAACCATTTAATGGCATATGATAATAATAGTTTCCAACAGTAATTAATGTATCCCAATTGGCATACAAGGATTAAAATTGCCAACTATTGTAAGGCATCATTTGATGATCTAATTGATTTAATAAAAAATTAAGAAAAGAAAAAATTCTTATTTTTCTGGAGTTTTTTTTTTTTCATTTTTTTTTTTTTGCCAAGCAATGAGATGTCCGAACTGTCAGAGTCCGACTAATCCTTGCTCCCCATACGGGGCCATCATCCCATGAGATCGTTTAACGTCTAAGCTAATAACCCTGATTGGTGACTAACCAAAAGATATTGATTGGTTTCGAATCCGAGATATCTAAATTTACATCTTACTTTTTTTCTGTCAGACCAATTCTCGATGGTTTTTTTAGAGTTGATTAACGTAATTTTTCTTATAAAGTTTCTTTAAAAAGTTAGAGTGTTATTAGGTGTACTAAAAAAATTTATGATACTCATCTACCAGCTTATGTGATTAAATATTACAAAATGGAATCACTTTGACTGTCAGCTGTACCAACTAAAGTCGTAATATCATGCCAATACAAAAACGACACAATAACAATCATAACAAGTATTATTTGCATGATGTGACATTACCCTATCAATTATTATATCAAATAATAAAAAAGGGATCGTGACAATCTATTAGGCATTTTTTTTATATAAAATTTTAGAGTATAAGATTCTTCTAAGTTCAGAAAAGAAAGGGCTCAATTTTGCAAAACAAATTATAATATGTCATTTTCCATCGAGCCCTAAAAAGTAAGTAAATTTATTTATTTATCCATCAATCTTTTGTTTTCTTGACAAGAGAGCAAGCATTATCCAAAAGGAAAAATTCATAATTAAAGAATTAACGGTTAATGCCATCCATGTGGATCATAGTTCTTTTAACCACCGTGTGGCAATACTCTATTACTCACTCCATGATAATGACAAATAATTCACTGGATAGAAGTCAGTTTGGCCACACCATTGACTGGATTGGGATTTGTTCAAATTAGAGTCTTCAACTAGACGTTTAATTTAGCATTAGATTTTGAATATGTGAAAATACAATTATCAACGGCTAAGATAAAAAAAATTTAGTATTTGCAAGAAAAATTCAACTGTTAATAATTATACCCCTACATGTCCGAAATCTAACAATAAAATGAACGTCCAATTAAAAACCTCAAACTTGAGCAAATTCAAATCCCATTGACTCGTCAAGTCTTTTGTATTTTTTCTTTTCTTTTCCTCGGGTAAATATGCCAATACCCTCATTTTATTTTATTTATTTATCTATTTGTGTGTGTGTGGAGAGATTGACTCGTGTGGTTGACGCCCTTTTTAAATAATATCTGAGGCTCCACTTCAGGCTTCTCTCTCTCTCTCTCTCTCTCTCTCTCTATATATATATATATAGACACGCCCAACCCAGTCAGTCAGTCGCTGCCATTAATGAAGTCACCAAGAAATTTCTCCGTGAAGTTGCCTTTCCTTGACCAAAAAACCTCTGTAAGAGGTGATATTCACCATATGTCATCATCCATGGTGGCAGAATTTTCAGGGAGGACAAGTATTGTCCAAAATTACATGTAATTTTTATTTTCCGGGTCTTTTTCTTCTCTTTATTCTCTTCAATGAGCTGTTTGGTTCCCGAGAAAAAGCTACGAAAACCAAAGAAATTAATCGAACTTAACTGAACCCAATTCATTCGAATGCTCTTAGTCGAGGTAATTCTTGAAAAGTTCTGCTTTTTCCTCTTCTTCTTAGTTTTCTCAGCAACCAAACATAAAGTTATATTTGGTTTTCATTCTTTTGCCTTCTCATTTTCTACCTTGTATTATGCTTTGAACTTTATTGGTTACAGTAGTTGAAAAATGGTTTTAAATTTAACTTTCCTTTTTATTTTATTTAATAAAATATGTTTTCGTTACTAAGTTCATTATATTGTGCTTTGTGTGTGTGTGTGTGTGGATGTAGGTAGGTGGGTATTTCTTGGATTTTATTTGCAATGAAGTCTAAGAGCTAGTGACGAGTAGTAGATGATTTGTACCCAAAAAAGAGGGGGAAGAAAAGAGAAGGGGGGGGGGGGGGGGGGGGGTGGGACATCCTTTGGTTTTATTGATCATGGCATGGTCATCAAGTTTGGATTTAAAGCATATTGATTATATAGAAGGACTAATGCAAACTTCAAGAATTAAAACATGCCAAAAGAGGGAACTTGCTATATATATGTTATTACTCATAACTGTCATTGGAGAGTGGTGATTCAATCATTTGTTGCCTTTCAAATAGACTAGTTTTTGTATGTGAGTGTTTGTTCAATTGCCTTTCAAATAAGCCTAATTTGTGTGGGCTCTGCACTATGCAACTGATTATAATTTTAATTTTGGAGTTGATTTTTTGAAAGGCCTTTGTTTTAGAACTAATTTTGAAGTTGGTCTTTTGCAGGGTCTGGATTTTAGAACTCTGTTACTGTGAATAAACTAATCAAAATCACAAGGTTGTCTCTTATATTGACAACACTGTACGAAAAATAAGCCAAAGTTATGAATTTTACGCGAAATAAATCCGTGAGGTTAGTTTGTTGGAATCTTTGTGCCTACAATCGTTTTCTTTTGTTGCTTTTATAGCTATTCTTCCAAAACCAACTTTGTCTGAATCAAATTCTCTGTTTCCTAAATATTTATCTCTTATGAAAAGTTTTCATTCATGACACTTCTTGATTCATAGCCTTCATTATTATTATATGCTGTGGTCATAGAAAATCATGATTTACAATGACTATTGAGTTTTGACATGTTTTACTCAAAAGTTTTTGCATCAGTGGCAGATAAGAATATCAGTAACTTCATGGGATCCCTTAATTTATCGTGGTGCATGTTATGATCATAAATTAGACTTTTTACCGAATGGAAAAAATCGGATGATTAGTAGCACTGCCAATTGGTCATGTATGAAATCATTCGCCATTATATTTAATCGGTAAAACAATGCAACAATTGGATGGCTAGAGTCATTTGATTGAGTCCATTCTTAGCATAGTGATCTAATAGACTGGCATATGTTTCCCATCAGGTGTTTGCTGCCATATATTAAACATTCTGTGCTTAGATTTGATTTTCGAAGAATTCTTTTACTAACTAAATACTTTTAATTGACACTTGGTCTAACACTGCTTGTTATGTTGAATATTTCATTCAGGTTCAAGGATAGGAGTTCACAAGGATCCTTTAGTTCTGAGAGGCATTTTTCCGCTGAAGATGGACAATATCCGTGGAAAACCAGAAAAACTTTAAGCTCAGTTTTGAGAAGTATGCAGGGAGGATTTGAAAATGGTTCTGAAAGGATTAAAAGTGAGGGAAAATCATTAAACTTCCATCCACCAAGCAATCAACCAGCTAAAGAATTGGGTTCCCGGAAGAAAATTCTTGATCCACAGGGGCCATTTCTTCTGAAGTGGAATAAAATTTTTGTACTCTCTTGTGTGATTGCTGTGTCCCTGGATCCACTTTTTTTTTTACATCCCAGTGCTTGATGGCGAGAAGAAGTGCCTTGATGTGGACGAAAATATGGCAATCATTGCTAGTGTCCTTCGTTCATTCACTGACATCTTTTATATACTACATATTATATTTCAATTCCGCACTGGGTTTATTGCCCCGTCTTCTCGAGTATTTGGAAGGGGTGAATTGATTGAAGATCAATCAGCTATAGTAAAAAAATATTTGGCTTCCTACTTCATTATTGACATTCTATCAGTTCTTCCCCTCCCACAGGTATCAATCCTTTTTTTAGTCAGAGTGGGGTATTACTATTATTGTATGATATTTATGCATTGATGACAACACTCATTTTAGGCACTACTATATTCATAGGAATACAAATGCAGTCAGTGTGATAGGTGACTCTTTACCCAAATGTTCCGCATGTATTTGCTATCAACTGCAGTACACACACACACACACACACAAATGCAATACATGTAGATGTTGGAACTTTGAAGTTAAAGCCACCATTTATTGGATCCCATCCTTTATATCTATGCATATGGATGGGGCTAGGAGGTTGGATTAATTACATGACCTGACACAATGATTGATCATTAATTTTTTATGCATGTATCAAATGATTAGAAGTAGAGTACTTTTGTTGACCATTTGTGAAGTTAAAACTACTATCAATTAATGATTTGATGTATAAGCATGGATTACCTAAGGTTTTGTGATTTGATGCATCCTGTTTAATCTGTTCAGGTAGCACTAGTACTTATTATCCCAAAATTGAAAGGCCCGGTTCCATTGGTCACGAAAGAAGCTTTGAAGTTCGTTATTCTGTGCCAATACGTGCCAAGACTTATTCGGATCTATCCACTATATGTAGAAGTAACAAGAACTTCTGGCATACTTACTGAAACGGCATGGGCTGGTGCTGCTTTCAATCTCCTTCTCTATGTTGTAGCTGGTCATGTGAGTTTAAATTAATCATGTTATTATTCTTTACAATATTTTAAGAATATATAGTCATGTGATCTTTTAATCTCCTTATATTTGAATTTTGGCATATTAGTTTTGGGTTTTTATAGAATATTTATAACTCGGGTATGGAAATATATAACTGAGGTACAGAAATATACGTCAATTTCATAAACAAAGAAGAAAATCGTAACTTTGGTGCATATTTGCTCGAAGATCATAACAGTTCCTTATCAAGTCATGACTGCATCAGGAAGTAGGATAATAATATGAAGATTTTCTGATCTCCAATTGTAATTGATGATGCAGATAGTTGGAGCCTGTTGGTACCTGTTATCAATAGAACGAAATTTTAAGTGCTGGAGGGATGCATGTCGGCATCCAGATTGTAAAGAATTTTTGTATTGTGAAAAAGAACCAGAACAAATGGTAATTGAATCTCTAAATGCTTCTTGTCCTCTTAGTGAGGCGGATGAAAACTCAACAGGCTTCAACTTTGGTATTTTTCTTGATGCTCTTAAGTCTGGTGTGGTGGAATCTGGAGATTTTCCAAAGAAATTATCTTACTGCTTTTGGTGGGGTTTACGAAGTCTTAGGTTTGTACATCTAACCTCTATTTTTTTTTAATCTATTCTTTATCATTCTCAGTTGTTAATTTTTACAATTTTTGTTCACAATTTTTTAATGTTTATAAGTTTCATCGTAAGTTCCTACTTGTTTTTTGAATTTATTTATTTATTTTTTATTTTAAGGAGAAGGGTTGTAGTACCCCCCTCCCCACAAAGTATTATTGAATGGAAATAAAAAGATACAGCAGAAGAAATAAAGAAAAAAATTAAAAGGAGCGTCTGGTCTTGGTGGCTAAAAATATGCCACAATCCAGCTCACAAACAATGAAAGTATCAAAAATAATCAATCAATGAACAAATTTATGCAAGATGAGCTGTTTGGAAATTTTTGGATCTTGATTACTCGGATATCATGTCGGGTGCGGGTGGTTGTCAGATTTGTTTTCTTTTCATAGCTTTTCCACTATTTTGAAAAGTTGTGGTAGGAGTACCCACACCCATGTCGTGTCCACTTGGGTAGTGTGGGATGAAGCAAAGGATCCATGTAATATAGCATCTCGCAGTTTAATTAGAGGATGTATATTTCTTTTTTCATAGTCACTTGCTCCACCCCTACTTACCTACTTGATCAGTGAAGTGAACTGGGCTTCCCTCAGCAAGCCTTGTATTTTAATAGAATGGGAGGAATACATGGTGGGCGGCTTGATGAAAGACTAATCTCGAAAGGTTATTCAGTCCTATATTTTCTTTTTCCTTGGAGGTTTAGTGACCATTCTCCAGTGAGAGCCAACTTCAAAGAAAAATGACTTCTAATATGGCAATAGTTCTAATAGCCAATTTAGTGATTTCTATTTGCATATTAGTGGGCTTGTGGCACATATCCACCACCTAATCCGTCCCTCAAGATTTGAAGTGTTGCACCATTACTTTGAGACTGATTGGTCTTCTGATAGAATAAAAAAGCCAATTATGTCCAAAATACAGTTCTTTGATTCATAATTACAAGCATAACAGAGGAAGGTAATTTCTAGGAATATACATAATTTGTATCCTTTGAGATGGACCCTTTTAAATTATCTGAAAAAGCAGTGGTACCTGCTTGTTATGAGTTTTGCAATGTCAAGCTAATTTTATGGTAATTGGTCACATGCTCATGAAGCAAATTTCATATTAAGTCTACTGATCTTTCTTTCTTGATTGTGGCACCAGAAACAGCTCAAGTTCATTGGTAGGTAGATCTTCGAGATAACGTTTCTGTGCTGATTTTAATGATCCAGAATTATTTTTAAAATGCCTTCCTCATAATTGTCCCAAGGCATTCCCACATTGTATCTTGTAAATAAATCTTTGGAACTGAAACCATTTTTGCCCTTCTACTCTTTTTACAGTTCTCTGGGCCAAAACCTCCAAACAAGCACTTTCATTGGGGAGATTTTCTTTGCCGTCTTCATTTCAATTTTTGGATTGGTTTTGTTTTCGTTACTCATTGGTAATATGCAGGTAAGTACTTAAACTTCACAAAGCAATGATGTATATAAGCATAAGAGATGATATATATAGATAGATATATAGATTATATTTGAGGCATATGGCCATCATTGATCCAATAGATAGATTATATATGAGATACACTTTGTGCATATAGCTATCATTGCTCCCATAGTTGGACAAGTGCCTTCTGCTGCTTACCAAAATCTAGCAAAGAAGAATTGAGAGCCTTTCACTTTTTCTTTTAGTATACTTGCTTCTTCTATATGTATGAGATACACTTCGTGCATATGGCCACCATCCTGACCTAAGTTCAAACTGATGGACTGAATGGTGATCTTGTCCAAAAATCCAACTTTTATCTTAGTTGGCAACGGGCATTCCTTTAGATGGTCAGATGGTCTGGTGGTATGAAAATATTGATCCAAAATTATATCCAAGACGATTCATGTTATAAGGCTGCCGTCTTCATTCACTCTGTTTAAGATGTCAGTTTCATTAACTGTGCTTTGCCATTTTAACCTGCCAAAATGTCAATTAAGGCACAGGATTTTTAGTCTCTTATTACTAATTATATTCATATTTCTTGGCCTTTCCATCCCTACTTTATTTCCTTCAGCTTGAAACAACTCACATCTTCTCATGAATTTTGCCTTTTCACTCTTCCATATTCCTGGATTTGATGACCTAAGTGTGCTAAAGTTGATCCCTGTGCTGTTACAGAAATATCTTCAGTCCACAACTGTGAGAATAGAACAAATGAGAGTGAAAAGGCAAGATGCAGAGCACTGGATGTCACACCGTATGCTCCCTGAGGTCCTGAGGGAGCGGATTAGGCGTTATGAACAGTACCAATGGCAAGAAACAAGAGGTGTTGAGGAAGAGACTCTGATTCATAATCTTCCTAAGGACCTCAGGAGAGACATAAAGCGCCATCTCTGCTTAGATCTACTCATGAGAGTAAGTGCATTCTAAATCTTCTCTATGCTCCTGCGTGGGTGGGTGGGATGGGTGTTTATTATTGACCTATTTGATGCTATACAATCCTGACTCATTCTAACTCTCCATTGCCACTAATGTAGCTAGTTACTTTTCTCCTTTCACTTGAAAACCAAACGCCCGCCATTTTCTCATTACTTTCAAATATAACTATGCCACATCAATTCGAACGAGAGAGTTCGCACATTCAGTCAGAAAGGATGTCATTTTTCTTTTGAAATCTACCTAATTTACTTTTGTCCGAATTTCTGCTATAATGTTTAGTCGTTTATCAACTCCTTTCTTCAGGTCCCAATGTTTGAGACAATGGATGAACAACTGTTGGATGCAATGTGTGACCGTCTCAAGCCAGTTCTTTACATAGAGAAGAGCTTCATAACTCGCGAGGGGGATCCAGTCGACGAGATGCTCTTTATCATGCGAGGCAATCTAGTGACCATGACCACCTATGGTGGAAAAACTGGCTTCTTCAATTCTGCTTATCTCAATGCTGGTGACTTCTGTGGAGATGAGCTTCTTACATGGGCCCTTGATCCCAATTCCTCCTCAAATCTCCCCTCCTCAACCAGAACAGTACAAGCACTAACAGATGTTGAGGCCTTTGCTCTAATGGCCAATGACTTGAAGTTTGTAGCCTCCCAGTTCCGGCGTCTTCACAGCAAAAAGCTCCAGCACACTTTCAGGTAAGGTTTTTACCCATGTTTTCTACAGTTAATGTCATTGCTGTTGTACGCTTATTACAGCTGTGATAGAAGTTGCTAATTTGTTAACCAGAAATGCTAGACAAACCGAAAAAATTTACATGGTAATGTTACCATTTGTCGTTCAATTATCTCTTTCATTTCAAAGCAAAATGACCACCATTTACCTATCCCTTGTCACATCATTCTGGATGAATGTACTGTACAAATCTTTTGTAAGAAAATTTTTTTCCTGATGTCATTTGTCCATGCTCTTTTGTCGATGTGTTGAAGGTTAGAACTGATTTGATAGATTTGATGTTTAAAAGATAAGCGAGGGAGTAATGGTTGTAAGATTTTGGATTAGTGTAATTTCTAGTTATATGATCCTTCATAACATAACCGTGTTTTGATGTTTACTGTAAATAACTTTTATAATGGGGTCATAATGGCTGTTGTTGCACTCATCATTTCAGGTTTTACTCGCAGCAGTGGAGGACATGGGCAGCATGTTTTATACAATCAGCTTGGCGTCGGTATTGTAGAAGGAAGCTTGAAAACTCTTTACGTGAGGAGGAAGACAGGCTGCAATATGCTTTAGCAAGAGAGGCTGGGACCTCGTCCCCAAGCCTCGGTGCCACTATATATGCATCAAAGTTTGCTGTCAATTTGCTACGAACAGTGCGGCGCAAGGGTGCACGCAATGCCAGAGTACCGCCGAAATTACTCCTGCCTCAGAAGCCAGCTGAACCTGATTTTACTGCCTAAGATCATTGGCATATGTAATCCGTGAATTTTGTTCAAGGTTTGTATCATATGTAAGTTCAATTGTTAGTCTCTGTATGATATTTGCACATGATGTTCTTTTTGGCCGAACTCATCTTTTTTATTGACACAGACCGAGAGACCAAGTCATCCAGGAAAATGAGGATGATGCCATAACCTCCATTTTTTCTTTTCACTTTTTTTTTGGGGGTGGGTTCATGAGGACAAGCCCAATGGCCATTGGGGTATGCCACCCAAAAACATGAGCACAGGGTTTAATTTCACTGTAGGTTTTTATTTTTTTTCCTTTCCTTGTTTTTCTGGACTACGAAGGGCACGTTTCAGAATTTTGGGAAGTGAATCAAGCTGATCTACTCCGTAATTCTATCTGATTTTTAAGAAAATCAACTTAAAATTGGTTTGAATATATATATATATATATATATATATATGAAAATGGATGTTGCATATTTATGCCTTGTTTTTTGGCTCTAGGTTGAACATCCTCACCATTAGACTTATCAAACCTTTGTTTCTTTGATGCTGGTATTGATTATGAAGACTATTACATGTTTGTATGTCTTAACAGCATGCATTGCTTCTCTTTTTCCCAAGTTCATTTTTAATCCTCCCCAAATGATTTCCAATATGTTGCCAAATAATTCTCGAACCCTAAATTATTCTACTACTAGATTAATTCCTGAATCCCATATCTGTTGCTAGAATTTAGTATTCTTGAATCACCTTCAAAAGACTAGGAGTCATTACCAAAAGGAAAGAAACATGGTTGAGTGTGTATGGTGTCCGATTAACCAATTTTTGATAAAAATCCATTCATAACTTCCTCTATTTTGGGGATTTAAGCGAAATATGGCGTAGATGCTTATAATCACGATTAGGAGGTTAAACTAGTGATAAGAAATGGTTTCAACATGTATTATGTATACATATCCTCTCACTAATTGTAAACAATAATCATTGATAAATAACCATATAGAAGATATCTTATACATGTAGGAGATGATCTTATTTCCAGCAGTGGCTGTCCACTAGTACATTTGCCTCTAGCCATTGCTTTGAAAACTTACTAGTAGATATCTTCCTCATCAGCAGCAGATATTTCATTTTATTTTCTACTTCTAGACATTGCGGTAACACCTCTTAGGTAGCAACATGGATTACACCTCCAAAGGCCTACCCTGCATGATACACCAAAGCCCTGCATGTCAAAAAAAAAATACAGGGTTAGAGAGAGGGATGATACAGCAAAGCTCTGCATCAAAAAAAAAAAAAAAAGGGTTTAGAGAGAGAGATTTACTTGGCACACCCAACATTTCTTGGGAAGAAGAGGGATGCGAGCAGGACCGTAATTTCCAACCTTAGACAATATTTCTTTTAAGCATTCACAGGTTGCTTTCCGATCCGGTTTGCTTTTCACCATGTTACTTACATTCTTGACACCTGATCGAACAACAACGCTCGCTTGGCTGGTCATCCAACAAACCAGGCATGTTACCTCGCAGGTATATAAGGCAGGGGCCCAACTGCTTCTTCACTTCTGAGCATGAAGGTGCAGCCATGGCTGAGTTTGAAAGTAACAAGACAAAGGCCAGAAATCCAACCAGTCGACTCATGGTTGCTCTTAATTATATATAAGAGACTTGAGATACAAATGTGTAGTTTATACTTCTGAAGGAGGGGAGTATGTATACATAGAGGCTTTTGCAATGGTTTGTTTTACTTCAATTTCTCTTGATTAATCATGCAAGTATCATGATTTTTGAATCGATGCCGGCTGTTCCTTCTACGACTAAGGGATGGAGTTCTTGGGAAGTGCTTGACATGACCTGTCATTGCAAAAATGCAAACCCATGTCCGTTGAAGGGGAAAAAAAAAATTTGAAGACACATGTTAGACACGTCTTTAATTGGTTACTGCCATACTAACCAAACTCATCACAAAGTATACACAAAAACATCATTATTGGCCTAATTATTGTTTCTATTGCTACATGTATGACTTCTTGGCCACAAGTGCCCTAAAAAGAGTAGTGTTTTATATGTACCAACTCACATGGTGTGCTGATGATGTGGTGCGAACTCATTTAAGAATTCAAAAATCATGTAACACCATCTCATCTAATAGTAAGTTGGTGCAAACAACATTTCCCCCAACTAAAAAAAAGAGCATGCCCTTTTTGATCATTACATCACTACATCATGTAGACAGGTATTTTTATCATGTTGGGAAAAAAGGGATTTGGGATTGAATGCCTATTATACCCTCTTAGTAAATATTTTTAAATCACTCAATCTTTTCTCTAGTCCATCTTAGCTTTCCCTCCTGGTTTTTTTGCCCATCTCAGCTTTCCCTCCTTTTTTTTCCCCCTTATAGGCATCTCTTCTTTGTCTCAATTTTTTGGGGCATCTTCATTTTCCTTGTTCACAATACTAAACCCTAATCTTTCTATTCTCTTAATTGAAAAAGTGATAGTTTGCCAACACGCACGTTGATAGGTATTCTTTTAATTATGATATGGGACCTTTAAATTAGGAGAACATGGAATGGGTTAAAGGTGGAGTAAAAGTACAATAGCAAACTAAGAATTATAAAATCGGACATGATATATCCCTTGTTTAAAGAATTAAGGTTCATTATTGTCATTTTGAATTGAATATAAGAGTTTTAGCTCTCTTATTGGAATTATTTTATTATTTTGACCCACTATTTTATCATTTTTCATTTTTAAACCAAACATGGGTATCTCAAACTTACTTTTATTGAGGTTTAGGTCCAGTCTACTCTCACACGATGCATAATTCATCCATAAGCCCATATTTATTAAATAGTGAGGGAATGAAACTTCGAACTTGAAACCTCTAAATGCTTCAATTGTAGTCTTTTATCGTCTATACTATTGAATAATCTACTAAGAAGGGTTGATTATGAACCAAGAATTTTTAACAAAAGGCATAAAGTTAACCTGACCGGTTAAATACATGATGAACCAAGAATTTTTAAGATGACTTACAAGGGTCTAAGTCTTTGTATACATCTAAATATAGAAAAGTGTGTAAAGTTTCTTCAAAGGCCAATAAACCAAAAAAGAAAGAAAAGAGTTTGCAAAATGATCCGTATGAGAAAGTGATGCAGGATAGTTGGCTACGAACTTCATAGAGAGTTTATCTTACCAAAAAAAAAAAAAAAAAAAAGAACTTCATAGTGATTAAACCATAAAAATCCAAATGACATTGAAAGGAATCAACGTAGAGCTTGTGTTAACAGTATTTTTTTTAAAATTTTTTTTTCTATAATTACCCAATTGACACGACCAGTCTTGTAACGATGTATCCGGTTTAATATGATAATGCCTAACCTATTTCCTTTTTAAAGAGTGTTGAAGGTTCGAATCTTGGCTTTTATTTTTTTATTTTTATCTTTTTCAAAATTTAAAAAAAAAATGGTGGAGAAGGCGTGGCTGGAGAGCCCTTGTCTTTCGAGGTAGCATGTAGGGCTCTCTAATATTCTTCAACCAAAAAAGAAAAAAAAAACTACTATCATCTGGCCCCCAAAAAATAAAGGGTAAAATACATCTACACCTCCTGTATTTACTGACCAATATACTGACATCTTTATATTTTCTAAAATTACACTGACCTCCCCTTGTCAGAACGGTCAAATTGACAGAATTAACGGAAGTGCAAAATGACTGAATTGCCTTTCCTTTAAAACAGCGTCGTTTCACTGGGGATGAAGTGGGGAGTTGGTTTGCAAAGAAAAAGAAAAAAAAAATAGAAAGAAAGAAAGATGAGGGAAGAGGAAGAAAGAAGAAGAACAGGGGTCGCCGACGGGAAGGAGTGCGTCAACGGTGAGGAAGAAAGAAGAAGAACAGGGTTCAATAGAGACAGAAATGGTGAAAACGGCGTCGAATCGGAGGGAAACGAAGGGGTTATGGAGCGAAATAGGGGAAAGTGACTTGCTTTCGTCGTTGTAGAGGTTTCAATGGCTGTTAATGTGGCTGTGAAGTCGAATCTCATTAGGAATTTAAAGAAGGGAGTGAAATCGACAACGGAGGCCGAGATGAGTGAGAAGAGTAGGAAGAAGAGAGAGGGAATTCATGTGCACACATCCCCTTCTTCAATTTTTTGTAGTAAAAAAAAAAAAAATCAAACAGTTAGGCTGGAAAAAATGGAGTTGGCTAGAGTGGAGTAATTCATGTGCACGCCTCCTCTTCTTCAATTTTTGGTTTTTTGTTTTTAATTTTTTTAATTTGGTTTTTGCTTACAATGTTTGACTAAAAAAAAAAACCATTGGTCAGAAAAAATGGAGTTTCTCCACTCTCTCTCTTCTCACCTCTGCTCTTCTTCGTCCCCTTCGCCTTCTCGTCGGAAGAAACCACAATGTCCCCTGTTTCCCTTAAAATCGGTTTTTAGTGGGGTTAAACATTATTGGTCCACG
The DNA here is from genome assembly GCA_039720395.1 of Liquidambar formosana. NCBI lineage: Eukaryota > Viridiplantae > Streptophyta > Magnoliopsida > Saxifragales > Altingiaceae > Liquidambar > Liquidambar formosana. Next base: position 2,518,792 of record CM077827.1, on the reverse strand, counting down.
TGTGCTTGAAACTTTATGATTGGTTGGGTATTTGGCTTATGAAAGATTGACACATGTCAATGGTTTAAGCAGTTATAAGGAAAAGATAGGAGAATATGGGTAAGTTCAGATGGGAGAACATGCATCATGAGGAAGTTAGTGGTTTTGCGATTTGAAGTCATGGAGGAACGCCTGGCGTTTTGCTATAGGCCAAAGGTAACTGTTTATGATCATGGAAGTTAAGGTGAAATTGCAAGTTGGAAGAAAACTGCTGGTAACTTCCAGTCAGTTGGAGTTGGCTGTTTTTCTATAAAAGTTAGAAATGAAGATGAAAGGAGGGTTCCTCAACCACCAATCCTTCTAAGGATCCTTTGTCTCTAGGAGTAGATTAATTTAGTCTAGCTTTCAATCCATTTCCTAGTAGACAAACTTTCGATTTTGTGTAATTGCTTTCGGTTCGAGTTTGAGTTCAAACACTTGGGGATTTGCATTTTCAGACTATGTTTGGTAATGTAACTTCAACTCATTTCATTTTAGTTTAATGCCTACAAGTTCTTTTGTTTCTTTTTTGGTCATTCACGCCTGAACCTTGAGGGAAGAACCCCTTTTCCTTTTTCAATTGCCTGAAATTTTAAGCATCAATTCATAAGGGGTTTTGAACGCACAAATTTGGGCCGAACTTGGCCCTGGCATGCTCGTGCAATCCATCGATCGTGGAAGGCCATTTTTAATGCAAACACCATTTTGGCACGCCCAGTGAGACCACTTAGGTGTCAATGTCGAAAAGAAATACTCGTGCAACTAGAAGTTCTCTGGAAAGACATCAGCCTTCTGAAGAGGAGGTTCAACTTGAGGAAGTTCTAGTAAGAGAATTTTCTATGATTGAAAAGATGGACAATACCATCAAAGATATGTTTAAGGCCGTGCAAGGCCTCATGGTTTCAAGTAGTTCAATGATGGAGATTCTTAAAGAGTCTACTAAGAAAAATGAAATTTCAATGAAGAAGAATGAATCAGCTATGGCTTCTTTAACCAATGCCATTCAAATACTTATAAATAGAATACCACCACTAGATAAAGGAAAACAAAATGAGAGTCCCATGAACTCAAGTCAAGAAAAAATAGGTGGTGTGAGTGAACAGCCCGAAGTTGAGATTTTGAATCATTTTCCTGGAATATCTTTCTCTAAAATAGAAGAAGATAAAGTTTATGTACCCCCACCTTTTAGGACTGGTCAATTTGACCAACCTGTGGTTGAAACTTCCTAGGGGAGAGGAGGCAAGAAGTCTGATAATTTAAACGGCTAGGAAGTTTTAGGCCGAAACAATGTACAAAATCACACGTCTGTTTAAATCCCTAAGGGAAAAGAAGTGGTTGAAAGGATTGCAAATCCTTTATTTGATAATGACTCCAGGCTTTATAAAGTCCAAACATCAGTAGAGTCTATTGGAGGTTAGGAGAATAGGTAGACCGTCTATATTGTGCCAAATAATGACCATTTCAGGCCGATGGAAACAGTAAATGATGGATATCCTATGCCTATGGTTTTACTAGAAAATGTAGGCCAAAGGCATGGCCCAAGAAATTATGGAATGCCTCAAAACGGTTGGCTTGGCCATAATGAAGTGATGAATATAATTGAGAACTATGTTAACCATTATCCAAATAGGAGAATTCGTAGGCCAATGTATAGAAAACCTTATCCGGAGTGGATAGATCAATGTAATGAGTTTCCCAGAGGTTTTAGATGTCTTAACTATTCTTTATTCTCTGGAGAGAAATGTCGTTCCACAATTGAACATATTCGTCGATTTACAATTCAATGTGAAGAGTTAGCAAATAATGAATTTTATAAACTCAGGTTGTTTGGGAATTCATTAGCAGGCCCTACTTTTGTTTGGTGTATTAGCTTACCTCCAAATTCTATTCATTCTTGGGAGGAAATGGAGGAGACTTTTCACATACAATTCTATTAGTCTGAACCTGAAGTGACCATAGCAGATTTGTCTAGGTTTAGGCAAATGCCTAGGGGAAACATCAGAGCAGTATATTGCTCATTTTAAAAGGGCTAGAACAAGGTGTTTGGTAGTTTTACTAGAATCTGAATTTGTTAGGCTGGCTCAGAATGGCCTAAACTTTGAGTTAAGAAAGAAATTTGAGGGTGTTGAATTGAGGATTTGTTTGAGTTATCAACCGGAGCCTTAAGGTATAAAAGATTGTTAAAAGAGGTTAATCAATGTAACAGCTCTTCACATGGAACTTATTTTCAGGATCTTAACTATGAGATTGATCTTGCAGAAATCATTGGCCAGAGGCCAATGGTATGCCCAACTTTGCATAGGGAGGACATTGAGGTGCCTCCGCCAGCAACAACAATGGCCAGGAGGAACCCAATGGAGATTGGAAAAAAGTACACCTTTGATATTTCAAAAGCAAGTATTATTTTTGATCATTTGTTGCCTAGAAAATATATCAGGCTATTAGAAGGGTATAAAGTTCCAGCCAATGAGGCTGAACATTATTGCAAATGGCATGGAGTGAAGGCTCATACAACTAACAATTGTGTGGTTTTCGTAATTTCATTCAAAATAATATAGATCGTGGAATGTTGAAATTTCCAGAGAAAATGAAAGAAGCTATGTTCGTGGATACAGATCCATTTCCACCAATGGTATGTTAGGATTATGCCCTAGAGCTAATCATAGAGATGATTGTTTAGGGATTAGGAACAATCATTTGATTTCATTTATGTATGTCACATTTATTATTGATTTAATAAAAGGGCTTATTCTATTATGTTTATATGCATAATTTATATTTACATAATATGTCCATGGAGTTAGAGTTGAGAATATAGAGTTACAAAGAATTGTAATTTTGAGACTGTAGATATATCTCTGTACTAAACTCCTAAAGCATTCCTAGTTGAAGGTTCACTATGATGGACAATAATGAACCGTAAGACTAACACTTGTTAGGTTGACTCTCTAGGAGAATAGCTGGTCTCAAGCTATTTGTGTGGAGACACTACAACCAACAGGTGGGTGCCTATTAATAGAATAGGTACACTGAATGTGACCAAAGATATGAGATAAACTGAATGGAGTTTTAACCTGCCTGTCAATCAGTTTCTCATTGTTATAGTGGTATAAGTAATCCTTAAACCTGAGACACCATAGTTGCCTTATGCATGTAGCTTTAGAAGTTTGATAACACTAAGTGCAAATCCTTATAGGAGTCTGCAAGGGTGTTCATTGGCCCTACTGCTATATGTATGAAGGCATGTGAGTGATCAACAAGGAATCCATCACTCTCAGGAAAAAGAGAGAGAATGTCTCATATAGCATTCATAATATAACTCATTAAATCCATGGCCATGGTAGGATGAATATGAAAAGAGTTTCATGAGTTCATCAATGAGTTGATATTTATAAATGAGTATAAAATAATTGAATCAGGGACTTGACAGACTTCCATGTCCTATTGGCTCAATTGGAGACATTGTGTAGATGGAAGGATGTAATTGTAACCTATAAACTATAACAGAAGGATTCTTTGTTAGATACTTGTTCACCTCATTAAGGACAACACTATGAACCATATGTGTTAACACCCCATTTTGTACCACTTGACACCTCAAGCCACTTTCTGAGACCCGATGATGAAGGGCAGTAGCCAACAGACCATCGCAAGCACGCCCGAAGGACTCACGAGGACACAGCAGGCTGGAATGACAATTTGATACCCCATGCACGTACGTGCATGGGATATGCACGTACGTACATATACCATGCACGTACGATCATGACCCTTTTTTTTGAATTTCATCGCTTCCCTCCGAAATTGTTTCTTACCTTATGCAGCCCCCACGCTGACAGCTGCTGAGTGGCGGCTGGGAAACCCTAGAAACCCCCGAACCAAACCCTAATCCCCGCCTATAAATACCCCGCTTTCATTCAAGAGAAGGGATCCGAATTTTGGCTACCAAACCACCGTTCTAGAAACCCTGAGACCGATGGCTGTGTCTGCGAGAGGTCCGGAAAGCACGCTTGTGAAGGAATTGCTGCTGCCCGAGCCTGAGGGTAACGATCCTTAATCCTCAATTTCATTTTCTTTCAATAGTTTGATATGACTATTCATGATATCGCATGAAATGTTTTCGGTCTTGTGCATCTCCTCATTCAATGTCTGAATAAATGTTGCATTTAGATTTAACCTGACCATTAATTCATTTCTGTACTTGTAGATCTAAAATAGGTTCCCAGCATTTTTTTTCGTGCATGATATATCTCTCTTTGTTAATTCTTAGCATTTAATCCGCATGGTTTAGGCCCACAAGTACCTGTTGCATCTTTATTAGCATCTACTGTCATTTCGCCATCTAGGTTTAGGTCATTTTGTCATCTCTAAATCGTATGATAGCCATTTTTCTGCATACATTTGAGTCAAAGATCCGTTCGGGCATAGCACGGTAAGCATCGGATGAAATTTGATAAGCATGTACGTACGTACATATGGTATGCACGTACGTGCATCTCATATGCACGTACGTGCATGAGCTATGCTTTTACAGCTTAATCCCTTCTTTTCTTTTGCAGGCAGTATAGGTATCCCTTGCAACCTTTTGAATATTCTGTATCGTATATACCTGTTTATATATCTGGTTTTCTCTCCCTTTTTCTCATCTGTGCGTGCCATTATCTGAATTCAATTGCATAAGCGCTTGATTGACGGTTGAATTCAATTAAGTTCCTTTTTAATTAAAGCCAATAAGTGTATGTGAGGCCGGGTTTTAGCCGGGCGCAGACGGGTGCCTAACACCTTCCCGTCCACGTACCTTAGCTCCGAACCTTGATTCTTTGGGTAATGACGAGTTGGGCCCTTGCTAGGGGTCAATCGGTTCCCGAGGCCAAAATCGGGTGGCGACTCCTTCTCCGCCCTAACCGTCCGCGGTTAGTGGCGTACTCTCGAGCCGGCGTGGTGAAAGGACACGGCGCTCACAATATGCTATGTGTTATTCATGGTTAGTAGAAGCCCTAATTGATATAAGTGAGTTATAATCAATTAGGGAATTGGAAGAAGTTCCAATTAGACCCTAAATGAAAAGAGTTCCATTGTGCACACCTCGTGCTATTCCTACTACTTGATGATGTGAACCCAATGGGTCACACACTGATCATGCAAGAAGGGCTTTAAAGTCTATGAGAGAAAGGGTTTTAGTGAATAAAGAATAGTTCTTTATAGGCCTATTTGTATTTGATACAAATAATAGGGGTTAATGTGTAATTAAGTGTAATTACACATAACCCTATTAGGGTTTCTTCTCTATGGCCAGCCCCCTTTAGTGGGCTGCATATATAGGTCACATTTATGTGTGACATGGCATAATGCTTGCACACTCAAAACTCTAGCCGTCCAAGCTGTTGGAGGCTCTCTTCTCTCTCTTTTTCTTCTCTACCTCTAGCAACAACGAGGAAGAAGAAGGAAAAGGCTTGAAGCTCTAGCTAGGTGTGGATACCATTGCAGGCAGCACACTTGGGCTGCTTATTCACCACTGTCCGGAATTGAAACTTGGAGCAAAAAGGAGAAGACCATTAAAACTGTAAGTGTTCTAACCCTCTTCGTAGTTAGGGTTTGATTTTGTGTTATACATAGTTAGATTCATGGGATTGGGAATCGTAGGAAAAAATTTTATATTCCGCACTTCTATTTTTCCATCTTGTTTGATTCCCAACAGTGGTATTAGAGCCATGATTATGCATAATACAAAAATACATATGGGCTGGTAATTATGGTGTAAGTTGAATGATTTAAAAAACTGGAAATTTTTCTGCAAAATTGTTTTTCCTCCATGGCTGAACCTAGGGTTTGGAACCCTAGGTCAATTCTTCTACTCCTCTTCTAATTGATGGTTAAGTGTAGCCATGGATGCAATAGGTGGCATAGAGTTGAGTTTGGAGAAGAAGAATAAGGAAACTAGGGTTTTATAAAACTGTTACGAACAGTTTTCATGGTAGTCATGAAAAACCGTCATCTTGTTTTGCATGCCAAAATCAGAGTTCTTTTCCAAAATTTTCGAGCCATATATGGTTAGAAAGCTCTTCGAATTAGCTTTCCAACCCAATAAACGGTGCATCAATCCGAGTTCTGTAGTGAAAGTTATGAATTTTTTACTACAGGCTGTCTAGAAAAACAGTTTTGCTCGGGAATGATGCAATAGCCACAACTTTGAGTTTTTGATGGAGATCAAAGGTGTGGAAATGGTTGCCACCACTTGGGCTATGTTCTAGACATGGTAGGGAAGGGTTCCCAAGCATTTAGATGCATAATAATTGGATTAAGATGCTAGAACAGAAGGAAGAAGAAGAAGAACACCATGGAGGTTGAATCTGGGTTTTAGAACCCAGAGGTTCTTGCAATTAATTTTAATTAAAGCTTCTGTATTTATGATGGCCATCCATTGTAGGATTATTATATATAATGTGTGTATGATTTTCTTTAAGTTTCAAAAAGGTTTTGATGGAAAAAGATTCAAAAATTTTGAAAATTTTTCATGAACAGCATAGCAGAATTTTTCTGTAGAAAAGTCATCAATGGAGTTTTGATTAGAACTTGAGTTAGGGAACTCCAAATTGCATGAAACCAATTGCATTAGTTTCCTAAGACATGTAGGATACTGGGAAAATTTGTTTGGTAGCCTGAATTAATCATCTTGCTGGGTTTTAAATCAATTTCTGACCATGGACAGTATGCTGTCAAATTCTGGGTAGCCTACTGTTGTTTTAATTGTTTAGAACAATTGGTGATGATCTGATCATCCAAACCTCTTCGATTAGCTTAGTATTTCATGTAGGGACATGGTACAAAAGCTGGTTTCAATGGAGGAGTCGAATTGATAAGGTTTTAGAAGCAATTGTGACCTTGAAGGTCTGCAACAATGGCGCCAGCAATGGGTTTTGGAAACCCTAATTGATTTTGATGAAGGCAACCACTTGGACCACTTCTCACGTGTCTAGAGGCTTGGCACACACGCCTAGGATGTTCTCCCATGGCTGGCCATGGCCTCCCACAGTCGTTGGTGGCCATAGCAGCTTAGCCAAGCTCAGGCAGCCCCTTGGTAGTGGCGGCTGCACAGGGTTAATGATGAAACCCTAATTTCATTATGGCATTAATTAAAACCCTAATTGAACTATTAATTACCTTCATTAAAGAGTTAATGATTGGTCATTAAATGACCAATCATGGTTATTAATTGTTAGGGCATAATTAATACCATTAATGATGTCTAGGGTTAGGGTTTTAGAAACCCTAATTAGTGTAACTAATTAAGAGTAATTAATACCCTAATTGGCATTAATTAAACCCTAATCCTAATCATTAAAACCTATTAACGTAGGTTTGAATGATTGGTCATTAAATGACCAATTATCGGGTATTTAATGTTTGGGCTTGCGTTTAGGGTTTAGGGTTATGCATTTAGGGTTTAGGGTTTTAGGAAACCCTAATGCACTAATTCATCATTTAAATGATTTTATTTAATTCCTTTGTTAATTATTTTATTAATATTGATTAATTTAATAATGTTTTAAATGGTTTAAAACACAATTAGGGATTAAATTAAAATCTGAAAATTCTGAATTAAATGAAATTGTTTTGTTTAATTAAGGAAACCCTAATATTGGATATTAGAGTTAACTTAGGAAACTTTAAATGTTTCAATTGATTTGATTGATTGAAACTAAATATCTTAAATGTTAAGACTTAATTAAATTCTGGAAATTTTGTAAAACCTAATGAGATTAGGATGCATTAATAAGATTAATGTAAATCATTCAAGAGAATTACCATAATGCCCATATGTTTTAATGCTTACAGTTTTTCATTACTTTATGCAATGAGATTGTATGTTTGTGATTAGATGATGATTATGGACTATACCCCTTAAACCAATTGTGATTGGCCGTCTTATGAATGGGTTGTAATAATTTTTCAAGAGTTGTAATTTTATTATGGTGATGTAATTTATTATTTGGGCCTTGCATGTCACCTTCCCTCTCTCTCTATCATTCTCTTATGTACCCCACATTCCCTTTATGCATATCTTTCTATATATTATGTAAATGTTATGTAATTGAGAGCGCACTAAAGAGCATGGTGGACCCAAAGGAGTATGATGGAGCCCAACAAGCCAATGGTGGAAACCATCAAGCCAAGGGAGCAGATTAAAGGACTTGAAAGCTTAAAGAAGTGTTTCAAGAAAGCATGCATGTTTCGAATGTGTTATTTTACGATCACCTACACCCACCTTAGACCTTAGATTCAATCTATTGGCTTGGATTGAATCCTCTTAAAGTCCATAATCATCATAGTGGGAGCTTTTAATGAGATTAATAGTGATAGCTCCAAATCCATAGATCGTTATATGTCTCCTTTTAGGGACTAATATCGATAAATAGATTATTATTATTATGCTATTCAATTTTTTATATTTAGATGCATGAGATGTATGTTAATTTGATGAGACCCTTAAAAACCCCTCTTCTTTTAATATTAAGTTGTAAATGGAGAATACATTAGGGAATGGATTCTTCATTGCCTTCCATCATTATAGGATCATCTAACGTCCCTTAATGTGGGTACCTAGTTGCAGACATGTAGGAGCTACCCATGTTAAAGACATTACTTGAAACTATCATATATGAAATATCATGGGGTGCCTAAACTGGTATATACCAAGGAACTAACATGTGAGGTATATATTTGGCGAAACATACCTGTGTGAATGATAGGCTTAACTTAACTAGGGAAGTATTCCAAGAAACTAATATGTGAGGAGTATGTTCCCTAGAGGCAAGACGATTGGAACTTGCTTATGAAGCAATAGACAAAGAGTTGTCTTCTTATTGTGGGTTAGAAGTCAAGAAACTAACATGTGAGGCTTCGAGGTCACAGTGGGACCCCAATTCCCATTAGGAATGAGATTCCCGAATTCCATTAGAAGGTGTATGGAATTTGATAAAATAGTGGGAGGTACCATATGATTAAAGACCCGATCATTATGGATTAAAAATGAAATCTAATTCTCTGTTTATGTAGATTACCTAATTACTCACCTCAAAACCCCTATTTCCTAATATATAGAATATTCATAGTTTGACTAAACCCGATTTCTTTGATTGACTTAGGAAATTGAGAATTGTTCTCAATTTCAAAGGATTGTTTATATGCTATTAGGCCTTTTCTTAAAGGCCCTTCATAAAACATCCTAAAAAGAAAAAGACACTATGCACAATTGGCATCTTGTTGCCATACTATATGATAGTATTGATGACTAATGAGCTTTGGAAGCAAAATTAGTCAATACAAGTGCCTTTGATGTCCTGCATCACACACAAAGGTTGTATAGTGAGTAAAATAATACTATAAAGTATAGTACTTATAAAGGATTTCTTCTAGACTAGGATGTAACAAAAGTTGTTTATTAATAATCATTCTTTTGAAAAATGATTAATCACATAAAATAGCTTGAGAAGCTAGATGTGATTTAAAAATGGAAGCATAGAAGGAAGCAAGTCTTGAAAAGTCAAAGACAAAGAAATATAATTATTTTGTAGTAAACATAAGGTATTAAAAAGGGAACTTGATAAAGTATCAATTTTCCTAGAAGAACCAAACTTTTGAAGTTTTGGTTCATGCTCTAAACTAAATTGTTGGTTAGTTCTGCTTCTTGGTTTTTGGTTTTTGGTTTTTGGTTTCTAGTGTAATCTAAATGGAAGCAGAAAGTTAAGTAGATAATAAGTTACCTTTTAAAATTTTAATAGAACAAGAGTTGTTAGATTAATTTTGGAACTTATTTCTTAACTAGGTCATTTAAGACATTCTAGAAATTTGATTTTTGAATTTAAATGACTAATTAGAGCGAATGCAAAGTATTCTAAGAATACAACAGATGTAGAAACTCTCATTTAAATGTAGCAAACATGACTTGGTTATTAGATGACCAAGTCCATCTTTTACTTGGTGAAGTGAAAGAGTTACATTTATTATTTGACTAATACATTGTGATGCATATAGTCATATAGAGCATGCATTCAATTATAGTAGACTCCTCTTAGAATACCATAGCTCAATGGTGAATCTAAGAGAACGAATTGAACCCTATTAAGATATGGTTTGATCCATGATGAGTTTTACTAATGTATCCATCTAGGATATACCTTAAAATTGCTATATATTGATAATTTAGGATTCACTCCAGTTTTGTCCCAATTATATCAGATATGATATAGAAAGAAACCCAACTTAAAGATGTTAAGGCTTGGGATTGTGCTATGTATGTCTAGAGACATAATGTAGACAATCTGGAAATAAGGTCAAGTAAGTGTTGAATTGTGGTATGTCCCAAAGAGTAGTTGGGATAGTATTTCTATTACCCTAATGAACAAAAGTTGTCTATTAGGATGTTTGCTAGATTTTCTTGAGAAAGAGTTCATTCAAGAAAGATGCAAAAGTAGATAGAATTTACAGAATTGTCTGTAAAGCCACAAACCAACAATTAATCCAACCCTTGCCCCTAGTTGAGGCAAAACCTTTAATTACACCACAGTCCTTTCATGGATCAAATTGGATATTTTTCAACATATAAGAGATACGGTATCTCTATTAATATGTGTAAGAATAGTTCTATGGTGATAAAAAATCATTAAAATAATCCTATTGATTATGATTGGGCGATGTTTGACATCAACTCGAAAAATGACTAAGAGTCATTAAATCCAATATGGTTAGGTAGAGACCTAGAAGGCTAGGTTATTTGAGAATGTTTCAACATAGGCAAAAGTTTGTCTATAAAGAAACTTGTTTGATAATAGTTATGCTGAAATCCATCATTTGGATCTTGAAATCTATAAACACACATTTTGAAATATAAGATATGTCAAAAAGGATATAAAGATGTTATATCCAATTGTGAAAAACCATAAAAGTGTGTAAGTTATAGAAGTTACAAGATTCTCATAATTAGAACATCTATAAAGTTGAAGTAATCAAATTGTTTGATTTCTCTCATTGTATAGATGGATCATGAGTGTATAAAAGGTTAGTGGGAGTGCGAATCGTTTTTCTTTATCCTATCAATAAGATGACATCCTAATCATTATGAATGATATATAAATGTTATCTAATGTAAAGTTTTAGTTTTTGAGAAAAACTTCTTCATAAAAGATTTGGTAGAAGCATCCAATAAGATCTATAGAGATAGATCATATAGATTGTTAAGTATCTCCAAATCATTAAACATAGTTGTAATGTTGAAGGAGTTCAACATGGAGAATTCTAAGGGAGGTCTGATTTACTTCAAATAAGAATTCATTATTCAAGGACAGGTGCCCTAGGATAACACAAGTAAGGTTCCTAAAGTGTTAAGAAGCCTTATTCTACACTATGTATTGAACCTGATATCTATTATGTTGTAATTGTTACAAATAGTTATCAGTCAATTCAAATTTGGAATATTGGATTGTATATGGAAATTGTAAACTCATAGTAGATGGGTATATGGATTTGGATATAATCTATATGGGGTATATTTTATATTCACTTTAGTTTGTGAAATACTTAATGGAAGAACTGTATGAAAGATACAGTAGATTCCATTATTGAGGGTGAATTAATTGTCGTATTGTTTAAGAGACTGTTTGGATCTATAAGTTCATTTAGAACTTGAGTTGTTCCTTCCATTGAGTTGCTCATACCTTGTTTTGTGACAATAATGGGTCTATAGCTCAAGCATAGGAATCACGGTCTCATCAAAAGTCCAAACACATAGAGCGGCAATTCCAAGTGATTAGAGGAATCATTGGAAGAGGTAATAGATACATTACAGAAGATACTATCTACATAAGTTTTTATAGACCTACTGACTAAAGCTTTAAAACATAATTGGTTATGTCTAAGACCAACATCTTGAGAAGATAGGTATGCGATACAAGGTCGATTAGGCTTTAGTGCAAGTGGGAGATTGTTAGGATTATGCCCTAGAGCCAATTATAGAGATGATTGTTTAGGGATTAGGAACAATCATTTGATTTCATTTATGTATGTCACATTTATTATTGATTTAATAAAAGGGCTTATTCTATTATGTTTATATGCATCATTTATATTTACATAATATGTCTATGGAATTAGAGTTGAGAATATGGAATTACAAAGAGTTGTAATTTTGAGAATGTAGATATATCTCTGTACTAAACTCCTAAAGCATTCCTAGTTGAAGGTTCACTATGATGGACAATAATGAACCATAAGACTAACACTTGTTAGGTTGATTCTATAGGAGGATAGCTGGTCTCAAGCTATTTGTGTGGAGACACTACAACCAACAGGTGGGTGCCTATTAATAGAATAGGTACACTGAATGTGACCAAAGATATGAGATAAACTGAATGGAGTTTTAACCTGCCTGTCAATCAGTTTCTCATTGTTATAGTGGTACAAGTAATCCTTAGACCTGAGACACCATAGTTGTCTTATAGCATGTAGCTTTAGAAGTTTGATAACACTAAGTGCAAATCCTTATAGGGGTCTGCAAGGGTATTCATTGGCCCTACTGCTATATGTATGAAGGCATGTGAGTGATCAACAAGGAATCCATCACTCTCAGGAAAAAGAGAGAGAATGTCTCATATAGCATTCATAATATAACTCATTAAATCCATGGCCATGGTAGGATGAATATGAAAAGAGTTTCATGAGTTCATCAATGAGTTGATATCTATGAATGAGTATAAAGTAATTGAATTAGGGACTTGACAGACTTCTATGTCCTATTGGTTCAATTGGAGACATTATGTAGATGGAAGGATGTAATTGTAACCTATAAACTATAACAGAAGGGTTCTTTGTTAGATACTTATTCACCTCATTAAGGACAACACCATGAACCATATGCTAGGTGTTATTCATGGTTAGTAGAAGCCCTAATTAATATAAGTGAGTTATAATCAATTAGGGAATTGGAAGAAGTTCCAATTAGACCCTAAATGGAAAGAGTACCATTGTGCACACCTCGTGCTATTCCTACTCCTTGATAATGTGAACCCAATGGATCACACACTGATCATGCAAGAAGGGCTTTAAAGTCTATGAGAGAAAGGGTTTTAGTGAATGAAGAATAGTTCTTTATAGGCCTATTTGTATTTCATACAAATAATAGGGGTTAATGTGTAATTAAGTATAATTACACATAACCCTATTAGGGTTTCTTCTCTATGGCCAGCCCCCTTTAGTGGGCTGCATATATGGGTCACACTTATGTGTGACATGGCATAATGCTTGCACACTCAAAACTCTAGCCGTCCAAGCTGTTGGAGGCTCTCTTCTCTCTCTCTTTCTTCTCCACCTCTAGCAACAACAAGGAAGAAGACGGAAAAGGCTTGAAGCTCTAGCTAGGTGTCGATACCGTTGGAGGTAGCACACTTGGGCTGCTCATTCACCATTGTCCGGAATCGAAGCTTGGAGCAAAAAAGAGAAGACCATTAAAACTGTAAGTGTTCTAACCCTCTTCGTAGTTAGGGTTTGATTTTGTGTTATACATAGTTAGATTCATGGGATTGGAAATCGTAGGAAAAAATTTTATATTCCGCACTTCTATTTTTCCATCTTGTTCGATTCCCAACATGGTAGAAGTGAATGTTGCCTCGGTTGATTTAAGGAATTTCAAGCCGTTGATGATTTCTGGGCATGAAAATAAAAAATTTGTTCAGAACCCTAAAATTAAACAGACTGGCCAATCTCATATTAAGGCTTCCCAGGGAGGAGGGGCATGAAAAATAGTTGGCCTAATGGTTGTAATGGCCTGGAAACTCAAGGTCAAAGGAAAATTTTATCAACTACTATGAGCCAGACAATTAGAAGGATAAAAGGGAGAGAAGTATGGCCTATGGAGGGAACCTTGAACTTACAGTTTGAGGAAAATCCAAGGACAAATAGTCAATTCACTATAGAGCTTATATCAAACATGCTTAGGCAAAAAATATCTCAAACCGATGTACAAATGTTGGTTGATCAAGATAAAATGCAAACTTCAGTTTGTAAGGCCGATGGTTTTAGAAGCACTTACGGAAATAATCATCTATTTCACACGATTTTGAATTCTAAATGGACTTGTGGAGGCCATCAGGATATTATGAAAATAAGATGGTTGATTAAGAAGTCAGAATTTTATTGGCTAATGGAAATGACCAAAATGGTCATTTTGATCGAGTAATTCTGTTTAAAAAGGGAATCACAAAGGCCTGAGAGAAACCAAAAATGTTACTTCGGTCTTTAAGACTGAAGAATTATTAGAATACTATAGAAACAATCTCAAACCAAAGGAAATGGACATAATGTATCTTCGATCTTAGAGACTAAAAGATTAATTGTAGTATCTTTGTTTTTGCAGGCCGAAGAAAATAACTCTAATTTATTGTTGTCAGGCCACATGGCACTAGAGGGTTCTCATCATCTATCTTTTCAAACCTTTTTCAAAAATAGATGATGAGGTGGGGCAAAGTGTTTCCCTCAAAATCGGTTTTTAGTGGGGTTAAACATCATTGGTCTACATGTGCTTGAAACTTTCTGATTGGTTGGGTATTTGGCTTATGAGAGATTGACACATGTCAATGGTTTGAGCAATTATAAGGAAAAGATAGGAGAACGTGGGTGAGTTTAGATGGGAGAACATGCATTATTAGGAAGTTAGTGGTTTTGCGGTTTGAAGTCATAGGGGAACACCTGCGTTTTGCTACAGGCCAAAGGTAACTGCTTCATGATCATGGAAGTTGAGGCAAAATTATAGGCCAGAAGAAAACTGCTACTAACTTCCAATCAATTGGAATTGGCTGTTTTTCTATAAAAGTCAGAAATGAAGATGAAGGGAGGGTTCCTCAACCACCAATCCTTCTCAGGATCCTTTATCTCTAGGAGTAGATTAATTTAATCTAGCTTTCAATCCATTTCCAGTAGACAAACTTTCAATTTCATGTAATTGCTTTCGGTTTGAGTTTGAGTTCAAACACTTGGAGATTTGCATTTTTAGACTATGTTTGGTAATGTAACTTCAACCCATTTCATTTTAGCTTAATGCCTACAAGTTCTTTTGTTTCTTTTTTTGTCATTCACACTTGAACCTTGAGGGAAGAACCCCTTTTCCTTGTTTAATCGCCTAAAATTTTAAGCATCAATTCGTAAGGGGTTGTGAACGCACAACTTTGGGCCGAACTTGGCCTGGCATGCCCACATAATCCATCGATCGTGGAAGACCATTTTTAGTGCGAACATCCCCATGGCTGCCGACGTCAACCCATTGGAGATCTCATATCCATTTTTTCCATTCTCCCATCCCAAACCCCCACTGGAAAACGCTGCGTTTGGGTGAAGCAGATCCATCACCTCCTTCCTCATCCCTCCCATCCGTCCAAACAAAGGCGGACTTAGTACAATATCATCTTCTCATCCACGACAGATCCATGTAAAACCTCATTTTCCGCCACCATTCTCTCCCTTTTCTTCTCATCCTCGTCGGCGACCCCATTAACATTCAACATCAAACCACCGTCACTATTAGAACCCTTTTGCAACCTTCATCTTCGAAGGCAAAAACCCCCAATCACAAACCCCCTGCCATGGTTGACGATCTCACTGCGATGCTCTGCTTTGGGTGGTGATTTGAAGCTTGCCATCATTAAAGTGGAGCTCAAGATTTGCCTTGTGAGGTCAGTTATAGCAAAACCCAATGGTGGGGTTTCTGATTTGGCTTTGATGGGTTCGTCGGTTCTTCCACTACCACCGACTCCATTTGTTTGGGTGAAGCAGTAGCAGCTCTTCTCCTCTGCACGCCAAACGCTGTGTTTTGGCTTTAATAAAGGTAAAATGGATCTTTTTACCCTACTTTTACATGACGTCAGCAACAACCGTTAACACCTCCCAACGGCTAGTTGACGAATGGGGGAAAGTGTAGATTATTTTCTAAAGTAGGTGAGGGCAATGTATTTTCAGAAAGGATAGGGGGTGTCAGTGTAATAGTCAATAAACACAGGGGGTGTAGATGTATTTTACCCAAAAATAAAAGCACGTACTTTATCATGGGGACAAGTTGATATTGCAGATGACACCCACAAAGGTGAAACCTTTTTCAAAAGTAAAATCTTTTTAATATTTTATTAATATGAACAAGGGCCTATCTCTTCAAATAATGAGTCTAATCATCATGACAACAGTATGAGTTTGGGATGAGACGGTCTTAATTTAACATTTACTCATTTAAATATATTATTATCTCAAGCTTTTCTAAAATTTAGCTCAAGTTTAAAAGTTACATTCCAAACCTATCCCTAGTTTGTATATACATTTTTCAAACATGTCCCTTTTAAGGGTGAGATGGGATGGGTTACTCAACAGACCAGGCTAAATACTCTTTCTATCTCTATTATGGCATTTCTCATATATATCTCACATTTGGGCCTCATGTGAGCAATTAGCTTGAGACTTTCTTAAATTTGATTGAGATTAAATGGTTATAATCACTAAATTAAGATAATTTTAATCGGGGATCAAGATCTCATATGATAGATCTGTGCATTGCACAAGATCTCTGCTCGATAATATAGCTTAAGATTATATGTAGTGTAGAACTAGAAATTTTTTCTAGTAGGTCGACTTTTGTTTGAATATTTGTGTTTTTTTTTTTTTTTTCTCAATCTATAAATAAAGAATCCTTTGAAATTAATAACCTTCTACCAATTTATTTTTCCTTAATAGACACTAACAAGAACAAATAAAATTTTGTTAAACTTAATAATTAATACAAAACTAAAATATTTATTGTGAAATAAAAGGGGTAATAGTTATTTATATGAAGGGAACAAAGAAAGAGGGAGGGTTACAATAAGAAATATAAATGATCAACAGATAAACAGCAAGATCAGATTTAGAAATATAAAAATTTATGTGCAATAAAAAAAAATTTAAGTGGGTGAGGAGGGTCACGTGCCTCCATGGCACCCCCTCGGTTCGCCCCTCTTGATTATATGACTGTCATAACCATTTAATGGCATATGATAATCATAGCTTCCAACAATAGTTAATGTATCCCAATAGGCATACAAGGATTAAAATTTCCGATGATTGTAAGCCACCATTTGATGATCTAATTGATTTAATAAAAAATTAAGAAAAGAAAAAATTATTATTTTTCTACAGTTGATTAACGTTATTTTTCTTATAAACTTTCTTTTAAAAGTTAGAGCGTTATTAGGTATACTAAAAAATTTAAGATACTTGTCTACTAGTAAGAACATCCATAATGGATGCTTTTAAGGGTCCATTAGTGTCAGCGTTTAGCAGTTAGGAACGGAAGACCCTTTTTAAGAGCTCCAATGGATAGCCTATCTCAGATGTTAAGGCTATCAAATTTTAAACATCTTGCTAAGTGTAGGGATGACAGTAATGTGCCACCATGGCACATTGTGAGTTTTTAATCATTTTTTGCCTTTTTTTTTTTTTTTTTTTTTTGTTTCTTGTGTTTAACATTTTTGCAGCTGTTTCACACGTACATTTTTGCAGTTGTTGAAGTAGCAAACAACTCCATTAAAGCACACAAAAAGTAAACAAGTTGGTCTCTTTTATCCAAAAGTTAAGCCTTCGCCTGTTGCTATATCATTGGGTTATTTAATTTAACATGTCAAGAAGTTAAGAACTCCATTGTGGATGTTCTTATGTAATTAAATATTACAAAATGGATTGACTGTCATCTTTACCTACTAAAGTAGTAACATCATGTCAATACAAAAACGACACAATAACAATCATAACAAGCTCTATTTGCATCGATGTGACATTACCCTATCAATTATTATATCAAATAATAAAAATGAGATCGTGACAATCTACTAGGCATTTTTTTTTTTTTTTATGTATAAAATTTTAGAGTATAAGATTTTTCTGAGCTTAGAAAAAGAAAGGGCTCAATTTTGTAAAATAAATTATGATCTGTCATTTTCCCATCAAGCCCTAAAAAGTAAGTAAATGTATTTATTTATCCATCTATCTTTTGTTTTCTTAACAAGAGCACAAGCATTATCCAAAAAGAAAATTCATAATTCAAAAATTAACGGTTGATGCCATCCATGTGGATCATAGCTCTTTCGACCACCGTGTGGCAATACTCTGTTGCTCACTCCATGATAACAGCAAATAATTCATCGGACAAAAGCCAGTCTAGCCACACCATTGACTCGTCAAGTCTTTTTCTTTTCTTTTCTTTTCCTCAGGTAAATTACACCAATACCCTCATTTTATTTTATTTATTTTATATTTGTGTGGAGAGATTGACTCGTGTGGTTGACGCCCTTTTTAAATAATATCTTAGGCTCCACTTTAGACTTCTCTCTCTCTTTCTCTCTCTCTATATTAGGGACGGAACGAGGAATCTCCAAATGCAGGGGCCAAGTTAAAAATATTTTAAACAACAATAATTTTTATCTTCACAATACAAGTTTTACTATAAATTAAAATTGATAAATTTACTTCATTTTTTATTGTTTGGAATTTGAATCCCAATTCCCAAGTAAAATAACCTATGGGAAAATTGGTAAATTTCATTTTATAAATTATTATGATGTTTTTTATTTTTTATTTTATTTTGTATTTTTAATTGTTATGATGATTTTTAATTAAACACAGGTTCATAGTTTTTTCTTTAACTTGAATGACATGTGAAGGTATCACGTGCCTAATAGCATAAAAATGAAGACAAGGTAAACAGAAAACACTTGCCCATCTGTAGCTATTTCCTCTAGATACTCGACAAGGGTTCTAGCATCTTCCATCAAGACAATGACACAATAAGTGAGAAATGGATAACCGAGCCATACAGCAAAACCCATTATAGTCGTCATCAGAAACCACTGACGACAAGGGTTGTATCTGTTGGGAATCGAACTAAAAGGAAAAACAAAGTGTGGAATATAAAAATTTTTCCTAAATGATTCCATAGCCCATGAATCTAATTATGCTATAATACAAAACTAAAACCCTAACTAAAAGAGGGTTAGAATACTTACAGTTTGATTGTCTTCTTCCTTTACTCCAAACTTTGATTCCGAATAGCAATGAATTGAGTAGCCCAAGTGTTCTGCCTCCAATGGTATCCACACCTAGCTAGAGCTTCAAGTCCTTTCTTCTTAATCCTTATTTATTGCTAGAATAGGAGAAGAGAAGAGAGAGAGAGAGAGCCACACCAAAGAGGACAGCTAGGGCTTGTAGTGAGGAGTGTGTTATGTGATGTTACACATCATATATGGCTGTATGTAGCCACTAATAAAGCCGGCCATAGAGGGAATCCGATTCCTAATTGAATTATGTGTAATTTCTCTAAATTGCACATTAACCCTCTAGTTAATATCATATGCAAACTTAGCCTTTAAGCACTATTCTTTTATTCACTTATACCCTTTCTCTCATAGAATTTAAAGCTCTAAATGCATGATCAGTGTGTGACCCATTGGGTTCACATCATTAAGTAGTAAGAATAGCACAAAGTGTGCACAATGAAACTCTTTCTATTAAAGGTCTAATTGGAACTCCTTCCAATTCCCTACTAGATTATAACTCACTTATATCAATTAGGGCTTCTACTAACCATTAATAACATCTAGCATATGGTTCATGGTGTTTTCCTTAATGAGGTGAATAGGTATCTTACATGAAACCCTTCTATTATAGTTTATAGGTTACAATTGCATCCTTCATTCTACACAATGTCTCTAATTAAACTAATAGGACATGGAAGTCTGTCAAGTCCCTAGTTTAATTACTTTATACCCAATCATGAATATCAACTCATTGATGAACTTATGGAAACTCTTTTCCATATTCATCCTACCATGTCCATGGATTTAATGAGTTATATTATGAATATTATATGAGACATTCTCTCTCTTTTTCCTGAGAGTGATGGATTCCTTATTGATCACTCACATACTTTCACACACATAACAATAGGGCTAATGGACACCCTTGTAAACCCCTATAAGGATTTACACTTAGTGTTATCAAACTTCTAAAGCTATATGCATAAGACAACTATGATATCTCAGGTCTAAGGATTATTTGTACCATTATAATAATGAGAAACTAATTGAAAGGCAGGTTAAAACTCCACTCAGTTGATCTCATATATTTGGTCACATTCAGTGTACCTATTCTTATAATAGGCACCCACATGTTGGTTGTGGTGTCTCCACACAAATAGCTTGAGACTAGCTATCCTCCTAAAAAATCAACCTAACAAGTGCTAGTCCTATGATTCATTATTGTCCATCATAGTGAACCTTCAACTAGAAATGCTTTAGGAGTTTAGTATAGAGATATATTGATAGTCTCAAAATTACAACTCTTTGTAATTCCATATTCTCAACTCTAACTCTATGGACATATCATATAAATATAAATGATGCATATAAACATAATAGAATAAGCTCTTTTATTACTTCAATAATAAATGTGATATACATAAATGAAATCAAATGATTATTCTTTATCCCTAAAGCATCAACTCTATGATTGGCCATAGGGCATACAACTAATAATCTCCCACTTGCACTAAAGCTAATCAACCAAGTGTCACATACGCATCTTCTCAAGATATTGGTCTAACACATAACCCATTATGTTTTAAAGTTTTGATTAGTAGGTCTACAATAACTCATGTAGTTAATATCTTCTGTAATGTATCTATGTTACCTCTTCCAATGATTCTCTAATCACTTGGAACTAATCGCTTAATATATTTGGATCTTTAATGAGACTCAAGTTCAAAATGAACTTACAGATCCAAACAGTCTCCTAAACAACTATAGTTGCAACAATTAACTCACCATCAATAATGGAATCCACTATATCTTACATATAGTTCTTCCATTAATTATTTCACCAACTAGGGTGAACATAAAAGTGTACCCCATATGGATTAAATCTAAATCCATATACCCATTAACTTATGAGTAGGCCTGGCAAATTGGACCCAAACCCACCAACCCGCCCAAACCAACCAGCAATAAATGGGTTTGGGTAATGATATAATGTTAAATGGGTTGTTATTGGGTTACCCAAATCCAACCCAATTATAATTGGGCGGTTCCGGATTTACAAGCAGACCCATCAGGACCCATTTAGAAAAATAAAAAGGAAGCAAAAGAGAAAAACGTTCCTTTCAAAACCCACCAAACACGAAATTATCAAACCCACCAAACACGAAATCAGCAGGTAGTATCGATAGCCGATTTTCTGACGCCGAGGCGAGTCCAAGCTAGTGCCTTACCAAAGCTGAGAAGCTCAAATTCAACGGGGATCCGACGGTGCCGATGAGCATGGAAAGCTCCGATTAACGACGATGATGGGTTCCGATTGACGACAGGGATTTCGACGGTGCCGACGAGTATGGAAAGTTTTGATTTTCTTTGAGGGTTTCAAGTCCATTGACGATGATGGGTTCCAACGAGCATAGAAAGCTCCGATTTCTTTGAGGGTTTCAATTCCATTGACGACGATGGAAAGTTTCGATTTTCTTTGAGGGTTTCGAGTCTATTGACGACGATGGGTTTCGACGAGCATGGAAAGCTCCGATTGCTATCTATCTTCGTCTACACCACTGTCATCTCGTCATGATTGATGGAGCATTTAAGACGGAAATCGAACTCTAAATGCTAGTTCTCAGTTTGAGAGAAAGGAGAAGGAAATGAAGTGTGTTTGGAAATGGTGCAGATGAAGAGGGGTTTGAGTCCATTGACGGCGATGGGTTCCGATTGCTCTCTCTCTTTTTCTCTATCGCACTGACATTGACGACAGGGTTCCGATTGACGATGAATGGCTATCTATCACACTGACATTGCTCTCTCACTCTCTTTCTCTCTGAATGATTTAGTAAAGTTTAAAGATTTAAACCCAATGGGTCTGGTTGTGAAACCCATAACCAACCCATTTATAATTGAGTTGGTTTTGGGTAAACCCATTAACAACCCACTTAAAAATTTTATGAACCAAACCCATTTATTGCGGATGGGTTTGAGCGGGTTTACGAGTTTGGGTTGAGATTGCCGGGTCTAGTTTGAGGGATGGAATGGAATCCTCATTCCCTTGATAAAAAAAAGTGGAGTGTTTGTTTAATAAAAAGGAATAGCTCAGTGGACAGAATTTTTAGGATGAAAAAAAAAATAAATAAAAATACCTAGGTCACAAAACGGGTCGAGTCAGAAAAACGGGTTGGGTTTAGATATGGGTTAGGTCATAATTGGGTCGATTATCCATTTATTTCACTCTGTGTACATGTTTTGTAACTTGTAAGTTGATGGAATGGCTCAGCGGAGAGAATTTTTAGAATATTGAAAAAAAATTAATAGAGATATTTTTAACATAACTATTATCAAACAAGTTTCTTTATAGATAACTTTTTGCCTATGTTGAAACATTCTTAAATGGCCTAGCCTTCTAGGTCTCTAGCGAACCATATCAGATTTAATGACTCTTAGTCATTTTTCGAGTTGACGTCAAACATCGCCAAATTATAATCAATAGGATTATTTTGGTGATCTTTATCACCAAAGAAAAATTAATAGAGATACTGTATCTCTTATATGTTGAAAAATATCCAATTTGATCTATGAAAAGACTGTAGTGTAATTAAAGGTTTGTGGTGTAATTAAAGGTTTTGCCTCAACAGGGGCAAGGGTTGGATCTTTGTTGGTTTGTGGCCTTACAGAGAATTCTGTGAATTCTATCAATCTACTTTTGCATCTTTCTTGAATAAACTATTTCTCAAGAAAATCTAGTAAATATACTAATGGAAAACTTTTGTTCATTAGGGTAATAGAAATACTATCCCAACCACTCCTAGGATATACCACAATTCAACACTTACTTGATCTTATTTCCAGATTGTCTACATTATGTCTCTAGACATACGTAGCACAATCCCAAACCTTAACTTCTTTAAGTTGGGTTTCTTCCTATATCATATCTGATATAATATATTTGGGATAAAACTGGAGTGAACCCTAGATTATCAATATGTAGCAATTTTAAGGTATATCCTAGATGGATACATTAGTTAAACTCATCATAGATCAAACCATATCTTATTAGGGTTCAATTGGTTCTTTTAGATTCACCATTGAGCTATGGTATTCTTAGAGGAGTCTGCTATAATTGAATGCATGCTCTATATGACTATATGCATCATAATGTATTAGTCAAATTATAAATGTAACTCTTTCACTTCACCAAGTAAAAGATGGGCTTGGTCATCTCATAACCAAGTCATAATTGCTACATTTAAATGAGAGTCTCTACATCTTTTGTATTCATAGAATACATTGCATTCTTATTGTTAAACTCTAAATTTTGATAGTCATTCAAATTCAAAAATCAAATTTCTAGAATATATTAAATGACCGAGTTAAGAAATAAGTTATAAAATTAATCCAGCAACTCTTGCTCTATTAAAATTTTTAAAGGTAACTCATTATCTACTTAACTTTCTATTTCCATTTAAATTACACTAGAATCCAAAAACCAAGAAGCAGAACTAACCAACAATTTAGTTTAAAGCATGAACCAAAACTTCAAAAGTTTGGTTCTTCTAGGAAAACTGATACTTTATCAAGTTCCCTTTACAATACCTTATGTTTACTACAAAATAATTATATTTCTTTGTCTTTGACTTTTCAAGACTTGCTTCCCTTTGTGCTTCCATTTTTAAATCACATCTAGCTCCTCAAGTTCTTCTATGTGACTAATCATTTTTTAAAAGAATGATTATTAATAAACAACCTTTTTGCTTCCTAGTCTAGAAGAAAACCTTTATAAGTACTATACTTTATAGTATTATTTTACTCACCATACAACCTTTGTATGTAATGTAGGACATCAAAGGCACTTGCATTGACTAATTTTGCTTCTAAAACTCATCAGTCATCAATACTATCATATAGCATGGCAACAAGATGCTCATTGTGCATAGTGTCTTTTTCTTCTTAGGATGTTTTATGGAGGGCCTTTAAAAAAAGGCCTAATAGCATATAAACAATCTTTTAAAATTGAGAACAATTCTCAATTTCCTAAGTTAATCAAAGAAATTGGGTTTAGTCAAACTATCAATATCCTATATTTTAGGAAATAGGGGTTTTGAGGTGAGTAATTAGGTAATCTACATAAACAAAGAATTAGATTTCATTTTTATCCATAATGATTAGGTCTTTAATCATATAGTACCTCCCACTATTTTATCAAATTCCATATACCCTCTAATGGAATTCGAGAATCTCATTCTTTAATAGGGATTGGGGTCCCATTGTGACCTAGAAGCCTCACATGTTAGTTTCTTGACTTCTAGACCACAACAAGAAGACAACTCTTTGTCTATTGCTTCATAGGCAAGTTCCAATCATTTTGCCTCTAGGGAACATACACCTCACATGTTAGTTTCTTGGAATACTCCCTTACTTAAGTTAAACCCATCATTCACACAAGTATGTTTGGCCTAATATATACCTCACATGATAGTTTCTTGGTATATACTGATTTTGGCACCCCATGATATCTCATATGCGATAGTTTCAAGTAAAGTCTTCAATATGGGTAGCTCCTAGATGTCTGTAGCCAGGTACCCACATTAAAGGACTTTAGATGATCTTATAATAATGGAAGGCAATGAACAATTCATTCCCCAATGACTTCTCCACTTTCTACTTAATATTAAATAAGAAGGGTTTTAAAGGGTCTCATCAAATTAACATACATCTCATGCATATAATAATAATACAGCAACAATATAATCCACTTATCGATATTAGTCCCTAAAAGGTGACACATAACGATCTTTGGATTTTGAGCTATTACAATTAATCTCATTAAATAAAACTCCCACTATGATGATTATGGACTTTTAGATGATTCAATCTAAGCCAATGAATTGAATTCAAGGTCTAAAGGTAGGTTTAAGTGATAGTAAAATAATCATTTGAAAACATGCATGCTCTCTTAAAAGTCTTCTCTAAGCTTTCAATTCGGTCATTCTCCTTCATTGGCTTGATGGTCTCCACCATAGGTTTGTTGGGCTCCACCATGCTCTTTTGAGTCCACCATGCTCCTTAGTGCGCTCTCGATTACATAACATTTACACAATTTAAAAAAAGGGATACATAAGGGGAATGTGGGGTACATAAGAGAATGATAAGGAGAGAGAAGGTGGCATGCAAGCCCCAATTAAAAATTACATCACCATAAATAAATTATAACCCTTTGAAAAATATTCCACAACCCACAAGACGGCCAATCACAATTGGTTTAAATAGGTCTTAGTCTATAATCATCAACCATCCATAACCATACAATCACATTGCATAATAAAAGAAATAACTGTAAGCAATAAACATATGGGCATTATGGTAACTCTATTGATTGGTATTCATTAATCTCATTAATGTGTCGTAATCTCATTAGGACTTGCATAATTTCTAGTATTTAATTAAATCTTAACATTTAAGACATTTAGTTTCAATTAATCAAATCAATTGAAACAATTAAAGTCCCGTAATTAGACTCTAATATCATATATTAGGGTCTCTTTAATTAAACAAAACAATTTCATTTAAGTAAAATTTCCAGATTTTAATTTAATCCTAAATTGTGTTTTAAACCATTTAAAACATTATAAAATTAATCAATATTAATTAAATAATCAATTTCGGAATTAAATAAAATCAATTCATTAATTAATTAGTGCATTAGGGTTTCCTAAAACCGTAAACCCTAAATGCATTAACTCTAAACCCTAAATGCAACCCTAAGCATTAAATGCCACATGATTGGTCATTTAATGTCCAATCATTTAAACCCTAGGTTTATACGGTATTAATGACTAGGATTAGGGTTTAATTAATGCCAATTAGGGTATTAATTACTCTTAATTAATTACACCAATTAGGGTTTCTAAAACCCTAAAACCCTAGACATCATTAATGCTACTAATTAAATCCCTCAATTAATAACCATGATTGGTCATTTAATGACTAATAATTAACTCTTTAATTAATGGTAATTAATAATGGAATAGGGTTTTAATTAATGCACTTAATGAATTAGGGTTTCAATTAATGAAGAATTAGGGTTTCCTAAAAAAACCCTAGGGCTGTCTCCATTAGCAAAGGGGGCTACTGCCACATGGCAAGGCCGCCATGGCCACCACCAGCTGTGGGGGGCTATGGCTAGCCTAGGGGGGAATGCTAGGGTCAGCGCCAAGCCCTTGGGAGACGTGTGGGGTGGTCCATAGGGCTGCCATGATCAAAATCAATTAGGGTTTGGACAACCCTTTGCTGGCGCCACCATGGGAGGACCTCCAAGGTCACAAACTCAATTAAAACACCATCAATTCGACTCATCCATTACATCTAGCTTTATATCATGTCCTTACATCAATTACTAAGTTAATAAAAGAAGATTGAATGATCAAATCATTCCCAATTGACCCACACAATTCGTTTTATAAAGAACAGCCCAGAAAATTTAGATTTCTGTAATAGATCAGAAAACGTTTTAAAAAACCCAGAAAGATGACATTGTTAGGGTACTAAACTAATTTTCCTAGTATCCTACATGTCTTAAGAAACTAATGCAAGTGGTTTCATGCAATTTGGAGTTCCCTAGCTAAAGTTATGAACAAAACTCCATTGATGACTTTTCTACAGAAAAAACAGCCTGCTGTATTTTTCAAGAACTCAAACTTTTGATTATTTTTCCATCAAAACTCTTTTGAAACTTAAAGAATATGATACATACATTATGTATTATGTTCCTACAATGAATTATCATCAATTTTACAGAAGTTTTAATTCAAAACAGTAGCAAGAACCCTGGGGTTCTTCAACCCTAGGTTCGGCTTCCATGGTGTTCTTCCTTTTCTTTTTTATTTCTTTTTATTCCTATGCATCCATATACATATGTAATTAATATAACACACTTACATGAATTGATTAGCAATCATCCCATGATATCCAATGAATCAAATTAAATCAAAACACAAAAGAATGCAACCTAAGGTTCCAAACCCTAGGTTCGACCTCTATTGAAGAAACCCTAAACTTCTAATTATCTTTAATTCAATTTTAATGCATCAAATACATTTAGAATTTATATATAAAAATATATATTCATCATATGAATTATATACATCAAATCAAAATAAGAAGAAGATGAAGAACAACCTAGGGTTCCAAACCCTAGGTTCAACCAACATGAAGAAAAACCTAGTTTTCAAAAAACTAGTTCTAGCATTTTAATCCAATTATGATGCATCCGAATGCTTGGGAACCCTTCCCTATCATGTCTAGAACATAACCTAAGTGGTGGCAACCATTTCCATGCCTTTGATCACCATCAAAAGGTTATAGTTGCTGCTATCACATCATTCCCGCGCAAAACAGTCTTCCCAAACAGCCTATAGTAAAAAATTCATAACTTTCGCTATAATCGGCGCACCGTTTGTTGGGTTGGAAAGCTAATTCGAAGAGTTTTCTAATCACATATGGCTCAAAAATTTTGGAGAAGAACTCTAATTTTGGCATGCAAAACAAGATGACGGTTTTTCATGACTATCATAAAAACTGTTCATAACAGTTTTATAAAACCCTAGTTTTCTTAAAACTTATTATAACACTATTAACCAATTAATTGTACCATAAATTCCAGCCCATATGCAGTTTGTATTAACTATAATCATGGCTCTAATATCACTGTTGGGAATCGAACTAGAAGGAAAAATAAAGTGCGGAATATAAATTTTTTCCTAAACGATTCCACAGCCCATAAATCTAGTTATGCTATAATATAAAACCAAAACCCTAACTAGGAGAAGGTTAGAATACTTACAGTTTGATTGTCTTTTTCCTTTACTCCAAGCTTTGATTCCGGACAGCAGTGAATTGAGCAGCCCAAGTGTTTTGCCTCCAATGGTATCCACACCTAGCTAGAGCTTCAAGTTCTTTCTTCTTAATCCTTGTTTGTTGCTAGAATAGGAGAAGAGAAGAGAAAGAGAGAGCCACACCAAGGGGGACGGCTAGGGCTTGTAGTGAGGAGTGTGTTATGTGATGTCACACATAACATATGGCTATATATAGCCACTAATAGGGCCGGCCATAGAGGGAATCCAATTCCTAATTGAATTATGTGTAATTTCTCTAAATTGCACATTAACCCCTCTAGTTTATATCATATACAAACTTGGCCTTCAAGAACTATTCTTTTATTCACTTATTCCATTTCTCTCATAGACTTTAAAGCTCTTAATGCATGATCAGTGTGTGACCCATTAGGTTCACATCATTAAGTAGTAGGAATAGTACAAAGTGTGCACAATAGAACTCTTTCCATTAAAGGTCTAATTAGAACTTTTTCAATTCCTTAATAGATTATAACTCACTTATATCAATTAAAGCTTTTACTAACCATGAACAACATCTAGCATATGGTTCATGGTGTTGTCCTTAATGAAGTGAATAGGTATCTTACATAAAACCCTTCTGTTATAGTTTATAGGTTACAATTGTATCCTTTCTTTTACACAATGTCTCCAATTAAACTAATAGGATATGGAAGTCTGTCAAGTCCTTAGTTTAATTACTTTATACTCAATCACAAATATCAACTCATTGATGAACTCATAAAAACTCTTTTCTATATTCATCCTACCATGGCCATGGATTTAATGAGTTATATTATGAATGCTATATGAGACATTCTCTCTCTTTTTCCTGAGAGTGATGAATTCCTTGTTGATCACTCACATGCCTTCATACACATAGCAATAGGGCTAATGAATACCCTTGTAAACCCCTATAAGGATTTACACTTAATGTTATCAAACTTCTAAAACTATATGCATAAGACAACTATGATATCTCAGGTCTAAGGATTACTTGTACCACTATAACAATGAGAAACTGATTGACAAGTAGGTTAAAACTCCACTCAGTTGATCTCATATCTTTGATCACATTTAGTGCACCTATTCTTATAATAGGCACTCACATGTTGGTTGTAATGTGTCCACACAAATAGCTTGAGACTAGCTATCCTCCTAAAGAGTCAACCTAAGAAGTGCTAGTCCTATGATTCATTACTATGATGAACCATCCATCATAGTGAACCTTCAATTAGGAATGCTTTAGAAATTTAGTACAGAGATATATTGATAGTCTCAAAATGACAACTCTTTGTAATTCCATATTCTCAATTCTAACTCCATGGACATATTATGTAAATATAAATAATGCATATAAACATAATAAAATAAGCTCTTTTATTAATTCAATAATAAATGTGATATACATAAATGAAATCAAATAATTGTTATTTATCCCTAAAACATCATTTCTATGATTAGCTGTAGGGCATACAACTAACAGTATTTGAACTCAAATCAAGATGGAGGCTCGTCGTGAAGCCGAGTCCCAATCTACACTTGTGAACTTGATCAAATCAATGATCCTGTCCTATGCATCTGGTCTCAAATCAAGCTAATCTTCCTCTACTCTTTTACCTAACGCTCACAAC
Organism: Liquidambar formosana; assembly: GCA_039720395.1. Taxonomy (NCBI): domain Eukaryota; kingdom Viridiplantae; phylum Streptophyta; class Magnoliopsida; order Saxifragales; family Altingiaceae; genus Liquidambar; species Liquidambar formosana. The sequence continues at coordinate 2,489,164 of CM077827.1, read as the reverse complement.
AACCTCTTCCTCAACACTTTTCCCACCGGCCACGGCATCTGTTCCATCACCATCACTGAACTTAGCATTAAGTGTTAATTTTTTTTCAAAGTTTTGCAGAGGCCATGGCCCCTCCTAGTCCCCGTGTAGTTCCGCCCCTGCTCTCTCTCTCTCTCTCTCTCTATATATATATATATATATATATATATGGACACGCACGCTACCCAGTCAGTCAGTCGCTGCCTTAATGAATTCCCCAAGAAATTTCTCCGTGAAGATGTCTTTACTTGACAAAAAGGGTGTTTCTACGGTACCCTGCCAAATTTTTCGGTATGGTACCCAAAAAAAAAAAACCATACAAACAATGACATGTGTAGGGAATAAGGTTTTTTAATAGGATTGTGACCGGTTGGCAACAGCCAACTTCAGGTTGCAAAATATAAGGGGAGTGTCATGCCTATAATGACCTTTATGCCCCAAAGTAACATCAGCAAAGGCTAACATGTTTAATTAAAATGGTAATTATAATAAATGTTGCATTTAAACCAACCACCTACCTAGATCAATCAAATAGGGCATTCAAAGTAGGTGGAGCCTCTAACCATTTTTCATCCCTTTCCTATATTCTCTACCAACGTACCTCTTGCAAAACCTATTTCTTAATATTTTTTTTCATCTTCCTTTTTTTTTTTTTTTTTTTCTTTTTTTTTTTTTTTTTCATTCTTGTACTCATAATGTGACAAGCTATGGCATTGGCATTACAGAGGGAATAGGACCAAAATTCGTAAGCCAACCCACAAATTAAGTTCATCTGTATTTAAATCTATTTTTAGTTTTTCATTTTAGAATAGTAGTGTCATTGATATACTAGACATTTCATTTGGTACATGGTACACAAATTTCATTTGGTTTTACCAGCATTCGAATGGTTTTACCATTTAGTGCCATTGCTCATTGGACAAATTATATGAACCATAGTGCTCATATTTTACGGTTTTTACTTCATTCTTTCTGCCAAAGATGCTCATTGGATTTTATATATATAAATATATATATTGGGTACCATACCAAAGAGCATCTAAATGTACCGAAAACAAATGGGTTACTATTTAATGATGGTTTTCCTACCAAATACTTTGTGTGAATCACTTACTATTTTGTATGAACTACGGACCATTTAGTAATTATCATTTCCTTGCCATTTGGAGTGACCAACTTACCTTTTATAGTGACCAACTTACCAGTTGGAGTGACCTACTTACTATTTGGAGTGACCAAAAGTGACCAACTTATCATTTAGAGTGACCAAAAGTGACCAACTTATCATTTGGAGTGAACCACTTAACATTTAGAGTGACCAAATTACCATTTGGAGTGACTTACTTACCATTTAGAGTGACCAAAAGTGACCAACTTACCATTTGGAGTGACCTACTTACCTTTTTGAGTGACCAACTTACCTTTTAGGGTGACCAACTTACCCGTTGGAGTGACCTACTTACTATTTGGAGTGACCAACTTATCATTTAAAGTGACCAAAAGTGACCAACTTATCATTTGGAGTGACCTACTTAACATTTAGAGTGACCAAATTACCATTTCGAGTGACTTACATACCATTTGGAGTGACCAAAAGTGACCAACATACCATTTGGAGTGACCTACTTACCCTTTCGAGCGACCAACTTACCCTTTCGAGTGAACAAATTACCTTTTAGAGAGTCCAACTTACCATTTGGAGTGACCAAAAGTGACTAACTTACCATTTGGAATGACCTACTTACCTTTCGAGCGACCAACTTAACCTTTCGAGTGAACAACATACCTTTTAGAGTGTCCAACTTACCATTTGGAGGGACCAAAAGTGACCAACTTACCATTTAGAGTAACCAAAAGTGACCAACTTATCATTTGGAGTGACCTATTTAACATGTAGAGTGACCAAATTACCATTTGGAGTGACTTACTTACCATTTGGAGTGACCAAAAGTGACCAACTTACCATTTAGAATGACCAAAAGTGACCAACTTATCATTTAGAGTGACCTACTTAACATTTAAAGTGACCAAATTACCATTTAGAGTGACCTATTTACCATTTGGAGTGACCAAAAGAGACCAACTTACCATTTAGAGTGATTAAAAGTGACCAACTTATCATTTTGAGTGACATACTTAATATTTAGAGTGACCAAATTACCATTTGGAGTTACTTACTTACCATTTGGAGTGACCAAAAGTGACCAACTTACCATTTGGAGTGACCTACTTACCCTTTCGAGTGACCAACTTACCTTTTATAGTGACCAACTTAGCAATTGGAGTGACTTTCTTACTATTTGGAGTGACCAAAAGTGACCAACTTACCATTTAGAGTGACCAAAAGTGACCAACTTACCATTTAGAGTGACCAAAAGTGACCAATTTATCATTTGGAGTGACCCACTTAACATTTAGAGTGACCGAATTACAATTTGGAGTGACTTGCTTACCATTTGGAGTGACCAAAACTGACTAACTTACCATTTAGAGTGACCTACTTACCCTTTCGAGTGACCAACTTTCCTTTTAGAATGACCAACTTACCATTTGGAGTGACCTACTTACTATTTACAGTGACCAGAAGTGACCAACTTATCATTTGGAGTGACCTACCTAACATTTAGAGTGACTAAATTACCATTTGGAGTGACAAAAAGTGACTAACTTACCATTTGGAGTGACCTACTTACCCTTTCGAGTGATCAACTTACCTTTTAGAGTGACCAACTTACTAGTTGGAGTGACCTACTTACTATTTGGAGTGACCAAAAGTGACCAACTTATCATTTAGAGTGACCAAAAGTGACCAACTTATCATTTGGAGTGACCCACTTAACATTTAGAGTGACCAAATTACCATTTAGAGTGACTTATTTACCATTTAGAGTGACCAAAAGTGACAAACTTACCATTTGGAGTGACCTAATTACTTTTTTGAGTGACCAACTTACCTTTTAGAGTGACCAACTTACCCGTTGGAGTGACCTATTTACTATTTGGAGTGACCAAAAGTGACCAACTTACCATTTAGAGTGACCAAAAGTGACCAACTTATCATTTGGAGTGACCTACTTAACATTTAGAGTTACCAAATTACCATTCCGAGTGACTTACATACCATTTGGAGTGACCAAAAGTAACCAACTTACCATTTGGGGTGACCTACTTAACATTTAGAGTGACCAAATTACCATTTGAAGTGACTTACTTAGCATTTGGAATGACCAAAAGTGACCAACTTACCATTTGGAGTGACCTACTTACCTTTACGAGTGACTAACTTACCTTTTAGAGTGACCAACTTACCCGTTGGATTGACACCTAACCCAATCGATTGGGTTAGGTGTCAATCGATTGGGAAAATCAGTGAACAAATATGAGTTTAGAGGCACGTCCCAATCGATTGGGTTAGGTGTTAATCGATTGGGAAAATCAGTGAACAAATATGAGTTTAGAGGCATGTCCCAATCGATTGGTTTACTTGTCAATCGATTGGGAAAATCAGTGAAGAAATATGAGTTTTTTGATCAGTCCCAATCGATTGGGTTAAGGGTCAATCGATTGGGAAAATCAGTGAACAAAATATGAGTTTATAGGCACGTCCCAATTGATTTGGGTTATGTGTCAATCGATTGGGAAAATCAGTGAAGAAATAAGAGTTTTTCGACCAGTCCCAATCGATTGGGTTAGGTGTCAATCGATTGGGAAAATCAGTGAACAAATATGAGTTTAGACGCATGTCCCAATCGATTGGATTAGGTGTCAATTGATTGGGAAAATCAGTGAAGAAATATGAGTTTTTCGACCGGTCCCAATCGATTGGGTTAGGTGTCAATCGCTTGGGAAAATCAGTGAAGAAATATGAGTTTAGAGGCATATCTCCGAATCTCAATGAAATCAACAAGGCTGATTAGATTCCTCCTACTTCTGTCCAAAGAACTAACTCTAATTTCTGGGGATCCTTTGTAACAATGTGGGGATCCATTGGTTCATGAACATCTGCACTTGTTGGCTATTCTTTTCCATGGAGCGTGTGACCATGTAGTAAAAGTGTGCATGATTTGTCACCTCAAGTCATGCATACCTCTAAATCTCAATGAAATCAGACAATTCTAATTAGATTCTTCCTACTTCTATCCAAAGAACTAACTCTAATTTCTGGGGATCCTTTGTAACAATGTGGGGATCCAGCAATTCATGAACTTTTGCACTTGTTGTCTACTCTTCTTTATGGAACATGTGACCATATAGCAAATGGGTGCATGATTTGTCAAATCTAGTCAGTCATATCTTCGAAACTCAATGAAATCAGACAAGTCTAATTAGATTCCTTCTACTTCTCTCCAACGAACTAACTCTAATTTCTGGGGATCCTTTGTAAAAATGTGGGGATCCATCAGTTCATGAACTTCTGCCCTTGTTGGCTACTCTTCTCCATGGAGCGTGTGACCATATAGTAAAAGTGTGCATGATTTGTCACCTCAGGTCATTCATACCTCCGAATCTCAATGAAATCAGACAAGTCTGATTAGATTCCTCCTACTTCTCTCCAAAGAACTAACTCTAATTTCTGGAGATCCTTTGTAACAATGTGGGGATCCATCAGTTCATGAACTTCTGCCCTTGTTGGTTACTATTCTCCATGGAGCATGTGACCATATAGCAAAAGTGTGCATGATTTGTCAAATCTGGTCATTCATACCTCCGAATCTCAATGAAATCAGACATGGCTGATTAGATTTCTCCTACTTCTATCCAAAGAACTAACTCTAATTTCTGGGGATCCTTTATAAAAATGTGGGGATCCATCAGTTCATGAACTTCTGCACTTGTTGGCTACTCTTCTCCATTGAGCGTGTGACCGTATAGCAAAAATGTGCATGATTTGTCAAATCTGGTCATTTATATCTCCAAATCTCAATGAAATCAAACAAGTGTAATCAGATTCCTCCTACTTCTGTTCAAAGAACGAACTCTATTGTTTGGGGATCGTTTGTAACAATGTGGGGATCCATCAGTTCATGAAGTTCTGCACTTGTTGGCTACTATTCTCCGTTGAGCGTGTAACCATATAGCAAAAGTGTGCATGATTTGTCAAATCTGGTCATTCATATCTTCGAATCTCAATTAAATCAAACAAGTCTGATTAGATTCCTCCTACTTTTGTCTGAAGAACAAACTCTATTTTCTGGGGATCGTTTGTAACAAGATGGGGATCCATCAGTTCATGAACTTCTACACTTGTTGGCTACTCTTCTCCATTGAGCGTGTGACCGTATAGCAAAAGCATGCATGATTTGTCAAATCTGGTCATTCATACCTTCGAATCTCAATGAAATCAGACAAGTCTGATTCGATTCCTCCTACTTATGTCTCAAGAATGAACTCTATTTTTTGGGGATCGTTTGTAATAATGTGAGGATCCATCAGTTCATGAACTTTTGCACTTGTTAGCTACTCTTCTCCATTGAGCGTGTGACCATAAAGCAAAAGTGCGTATGATTTGCCAAATCTAGTCATTCATACCTCTGAATCTCAATGAAATTAGACACTATTGACACTACAAAATATTTTTTTTGTTTTGTTTTTGTTTTTGTTTTTGTTTTTGTTTTTTTTTTTTTTTTGCACATTGTTTGTTTGTTTGTTTGAGTTGGTTGGAAACATTCATTCATTTATTCATTTATTCATGTCGTTGTAGATATGTTGTCTCGAAAAACATATGTTGTGTTTATTGGTCGACATGCAAATATTTACCACAATTGGTACGAATGTCAAACTCAAACGAATGGGTACTCTAGACACTGTTGTAATGCATACACTAACTACGATGAAGCTTGCGTCAGTTGGACAAATTTCATTAAGTTAACAAGTGGAACAGCTGAAACTTGGACAATTGACGATAGTATGCATGTTAACTCCACCATGATGCCTGTTGCTGTTGCGACTAGCTCAACCACAAACAATGTTCCAACTCAGCATAGAGACCTCAACTCTCTCATCCTTGGGTCGGATTACATAGTAACCCAAGTTTGGATGGAATGGGCAAACATACAATTTTCCAACTGTTCATAGAACATTTACAAATATTGTTTACAATATGTGCAACCCATTAAGACGATAGTATTGAAATGGGTTATCTAAATATCATAAGAGCGATACAAAAATTTTACAAAATTTCGACAGCATGCCATCTATTTTTCGTATAAATCCCACTACAAAAATCTGTAACCAAACATTTAGAATATTTAAATAATTTTCATTAACAAAATCTATCATAACTAAGCTTATCACAGAATTCCCAGCATTAGGAGGAAGGTCCGTGAACTACATAAATGTTCAAACAAGCACTACATTTGTTACAAAATCAAAAGAAAATACAAACAAGCACTTCCAAAACAATGGTTAAATTCAAAACATATTAACTACATTATATACAACCAAAATCAAAAGTATAGGAATTATCCCTCCTCTCTCGGTTTCTCTTTCTCTATCCCTTTCTCATGTTTTTGTCAACCAAATATATAAACACAACCCCATTTTGGAGCAGGCGGTTGTTTCATGGGAGTGGGTGCTGGTCCTTTGCAAGCGACTACTTAACTCACCTGGCGAGGGAGATGATGAAGGCAGTGATGGGAAGATGGCAGCAAGGGAAATTCGTAGCAACGGTGAGGGCAGCCTTAGGCGACAGCAACGGCAATGGCGGGGTTTGTATGTGGTGATTGACGCATGAAGGCTCTGGGAGAAACAGAGAGATGGAGATTCGAGAGAGCAAAACAGAGAGACGATTAAGGCAAAGGTCGACGACTTTGGTGAGTTTGGTAACTGGTTACAAAACAAGTAGCCATTTTATTTGCTTTAAAAATGTTGGACGACTGAGATCTATTCCATGTGGATCTAATGGCCTCTTTTGTTTCGGGTATGGTACCCCAATTTTCACTCGGGTACCATAGAATTAGCCGCGTATTGATATTGCAAGAGAAGTATGATAATTCAATGTTCACATTTTTAAATCTTTCTTGTTGTACTCAGGACTGGAGTAACTTGCATATTTTCCATGACCTACATTTAAACAAACTATAATCAAGTATAAGTATGGTCACTAATAATAACAAGAAACACATCAAAATCCAAGAAGATAAATATATAAACGGCTGTCATACAAAGCTTGTTTTGTTGCAAGGATAGACAAAGTAGGATACACCTCAAGCTCCATGAGATTTGAGTAAAGAAAAAAAAAAACCATCACATGATCAAATGTCAATTTGGAAAACCCTTCATATTTCTTTGTTGTTTTTTTAAATGTTTTCATAACTCTTGCCATGACCTACATTCAATCTATACCTTCTTATAAATGATCAATCTTGATAAAGAGCAACATTCACCGTCAGTAAGACTAACACAGCATCTAGATAAAGAACCAAATTCATAAAAAAAAAAAAAAAAATTGACAAAGAAGAGCAAATAATAATAATAATACATTACAAGTACAGAATTTTGAACAAAACCTTTATCTTATATTATAGTGCCGAAATTTTTCAATGTTCGACATTAATGTAAGGAGGCCATTTATGGTGCTGCATTTCAATGTTGCCAGGATTTTTATTTTGAGCACTTAGCTTTTAGGCTAGGTTGGAACCTATGCAATATTCTTGTAGCAATAAGTTTGGTTAAGGACCTCGTGTTGGAGAAGAGGTTTTTAAAACCTTATTACACTAATTCGGGATAACATTTTGGGGTTAGATGAATTTTTTCTTTTTGGGTACAATCATAAGAGCTAGCTAAAACCCTAACCTATCCTACTTCTACCATTTACCCTCATCCTCCCTCACTACTAGGCTAGTCCTAGTGGCTTAGATGATTATTTATTACTCTGTAGTTAATAAGCATTGAGGGGTTGCCCTTGGGTCTATTGGCATGTCCTATCCAATAGAGGTGTGGGATTTGCGGAGGTCTTGGTTTCAACTCTATGTAGGTGCGTGTGTGGGTGCGTATGTTCTCCGATCATTTGGCAAAAAAAAAAAAAAAACAACGAAAAACAAAAAACGAAAGGAGACTTAACGTGGATCATTCAGGAGTTTGACGTGCAAGGAAATTTAGTGAGAAGTGCAAATGTGACATTTATTGAATTTGTGTAAATGTGACTTTTATTTCAGTCCAAAATTTCAATTCCAAAACAGGGGAACGTGGTGAAAATAAACAAACATATATTCATATCCAGAAAATAAAATATTAGAAGAAAAAGTAGGCAAAACTAGGTTTACAAATCCTTCTTGTAGTTTTCAACAGCTATTAAGTCACCTTGCCTAGGAAATTTCCTCATTTGTCTTCAGGTAAAAGATGCAATACACCACAAACTTAAATTAAAATTCACCCTCTAGAGTCTTGATCACTAAATCCAAATCACTGTCAGAAGCTAGGAGGTCAGGCATTGCTTTTTTTTTTTTTTTTTTTCCTCATTGCATAATGTTCCCAATACTAAATTATATATAACGAGAGGACGTATTGGTAGATTGAAGAGAATGTGGTTAATTAATCATTGCCCTTTGTTTGATAAATAGGAAAGTATTTGCAAAAATAAATAAATGAATAAATAAATAACCAGAATTTGAATTCGGTGAAGGGGTCATAATTATAGCAGGGGAAATTTCAGTAATTTTGTTTTGTTTCAATAATCGCATCTCATGTTTATACACAAGTTTATGAGAAAATTTAGGCTTTAAATGCTATGGAAAACAATGAATTGTTTTGTCTATCAACAGATATGTAGTGTTTAAGCTTTAAACGTCCTGACATAGACTTCATTGTGACATTCAATCAAACACTCTCAACAGGATATTACAGACTCAAACCAAAACATATATAACTAATAAATCAACCCAAAAAATATCACCCAGAAGACTGCAACAGATTAGTGATCCAATGTTATTGCCTTCAAATTTCGTACATCCTAAAAGACAGGAGATTCCCTATTGTGTTTGTGTGATTTGGAGGATCGTATTGGTGTAGTTAGAATTTGTGCTAGCCTCTTTTTTCTACAAAATTCGGTGTGGTTGGAACAATAAATTTTTTCTTTCAAGTAATTGATCAAACAGGTGGTGTCCGAATAAAATGAGGAAGTAGAAAAAATGCCCATCAACTTACAATACTTAAACAAAAATAAATAAAAGAAGAGAAGAACTGCGAGTTCAACAAACCTTCATAAATTTGACGAGACAAAAGAAGACTTGTGAAGAGAAACAAAATCTTTGAATGAACTTCTTCTTCCTCTTCTACGTTTAAGCACAATATGCCGTTGATGTGTCCCATAAGCTGATCTGCTGTGTGAGCGTTTGAAACGAATTTGAAGATGAGAAGATAATGAGAAGATAAACAAAATGAGAGAACTCACATTAAATCGTTTAAAGATGTGTGCGGCCTCTTCGTGATGCGTGGAGAATGATTTCCCCAGCGATGTCAATGAAGCTGTGTGCTGCCTCTTTGTCGTCGAGATCCTGAGCTTGGAGTCCACTTCGCCGGCGACATCAACGATAAGGAGGAGCCTCCATGACTTCGACAACTTTGGTGCGTTTGGTAGCCGGTTACCAAACAAGTAGCCAGTCTATTTGCTGTAAAATTGTTGGACGGCTGAGATCTATTCCATGTGGATCTAACGGGCCTCTTTTGTTTCGGGTATGGTACCCCAATTTTCACTCGGGTACCGTAGAATTTGCCTGACAAAAAACCTCTGTAAGAGGTAATATTCACGCATTTTCAGGGAGGACAAGTATAGTCCAAAATTACATGTAATTTTTATTTTCCTGGTCTTTTTCTTCTCTTTATTCTCTTCAATGATCTGTTTGGTTCCCGAGAAAATGCTACGAAAACTAAAGAAATTAATCGAACTTAACTGAACCCAATTCATTCGAATGCTCTGTCTTAGTCGAGGTAATTCTTGAAAAGTTATATTTTTTCCTCTTCTTCTTAGTTTTCTCAGCAACCAAGCAGAAAGTTATATTTGGTTTTCCTTCTTTTGCCTTCTCATTTTCTACCTTGTATTATGCTTTGAACTTTATTTGTTACAGTCGTTGAAAAATGGTTTTAAATTTAAGTTTCCTTTTTTTTATTTAATAAAATATGTTTTCGTTACTAAGTTCATTATGTTGTGCTCAGTGTGTGTGTATGTGTGCGCGCGCGCGCTACATATATGTATGTGTGCGTGTGTGGGGATGTGGGTAGGTGGGTATTTCTTGGATTTATTTGCAATGAAGTTTAAGAGCTCGTGAGGAGTAGTAGATGATTTGTACCCAAAAAAAAGGGGTAAAAAAGAGGAACCGGGGCGGGGGGGGAGGGGGGGGGGGGGGGGGGGGGTGTGGTGGTGTTTGGTGGACATCCTTTGGTTATATTGGTCATGACATGGTCATAAAGTTTGGATTTAAAGCATATTGATTACATAGAGGGACTAATGCAGACTTCAAGAATTAAAACATGCCAAAAGAGGGAACTTACTATATATATGTTAGTACTCATAACTGTCATTGGAGAGTGGTGATTCAATCATTTGTTGCCTTTCAAATAGACTAGTTTTTGTATGTGAGTGTTTGTTCAATTGCCTTTCAAATAGCCTAATTTGTGTGCGCTCTGCACTATGCAATTGATGATAATTTTAATTTTGGAGTTGATTTTTTGAAAGGCCTTTGTTTTAGAACTAATTTTGAAGTTGGTCTTTTGCAGGGTCAGAATTTTAGAACTCTGTGACTATGAATAAACTAATCAAAATCACAAGGTTGTCTCTTATATTGACAACACTGTACGACAAATAAGCCAAAGTTATGAATTTTACACGAAATAAATCCGTGAGGTTAGTTTGTTGGAATCTTTGTGCCTACAATCGTTGTCTTTTGTTGCTTTTATAGCTATTCTTCCAAAACCAACTTTGTCTGAATCAAATTCATCGGTATATCTCTGTTTCATAAATATTTATCTCTTATGAAAAGTTTTCATTCATGACACTTCTTCATTCATAGCCTTGATTATTATTATATGCTGTGGTCATAGAAAGTCATGATTTACAATGACTATTGAGTTTTGACATGTTTTACTCAAAAGTTTTTGCATCAGGGGCAGATAAAAATATCAGTAACTTCATGGGATCCCTTAATTTATCGTGGTGCATGTTATGATCATAAATTAGACTCTTTACCGAATGGAAAAAATCGGATCATTAGTAGCACTGCCAATTGGTCATGTATGAAATCATTCGCCATTATATTTAATCGGTAAAACAATGCAACAATTGGATGGCTAGAGTCATTTGATTGAGTCCATTCTTAGCATACTGATCTAATAGGCTGGCATATGTTTCCCATCAGGTGTTTGCTGCCATATATTAAACATTCTGTGCTTAGATTTGATTTTCGAAGAATTCTTTTACTAACTAAATACTTTTAATTGACACTTGGTCTAACACTGCTTGTTATGTTGAATATTTCATTCAGGTTCAAGGATAGGAGTTCACAAGGATCCTTTAGTTCTGAGAGGCATTTTTCTGCTGAAGATGGACAATATCCGAGGAAAAGCAGAAAAACTTTAAGCTCGGTTTTGAGAAGTATGCAGGGGGGATTTGAAAATGGTGCTGAAAAGATTAAAAGCAAGGGAAAATCATTAAACTTCCATCCACCAAGCAATCAACCAGCTAAAGAATTGGGTTCCCGGAAGAAAATTCTTGATCCACAGGGGCCATTTCTTCTGAAGTGGAATAAAATTTTTGTACTCTCTTGTGTGATTGCTGTGTCCCTGGATCCACTTTTTTTTTACATCCCAGTGCTTGATGGCAAGAATAAGTGCCTTGATGTGGACAAAAATATGGCAATCATCGCTAGTGTCCTTCGTTCATTCACTGACATCTTTTATATACTACATATTATTTTTCAATTCCGCACTGGGTTTATTGCCCCATCTTCTCGAGTATTTGGAAGGGGTGAATTGATTGAAGACCAATCAGCTATAGTAAAAAAATATTTGGCTTCCTACTTCATTATTGACATTCTATCAGTTCTTCCCCTCCCACAGGTATCAATCCTTTTTTTAGTCAGAGTGGGGTGTTACTATTATTGTATGGTATTTATGCATTGATGACAACACTCATTTTAGGCACTACTATATTCATAGGAATACAAATGCAGTCAGTGTGATAGGTGACTCTTTACCCAAATGTTCCGCATGTATTTGCTATCAACTGTAGTACACACACACACACACACACAATCACACACACAAACGCAATACATGTAGATTTTGGAACTCTGAAGTTCAAACCACCATGTATTGGATCCCATCCTTTATATCTATGCATGTGGATGGGGCTAGGGATTAATTACATGACCTGACACAATGATTGATCATTAATTTTTTATGCATGTATCAAATGATTAGAAGTAGAGTACTTTTGTTGACCATTTGTGAAGTTAAAACTACTATCAATTAATGATTTGATGTATAAGCACGGATTACCTAAAGTTTTGTGATTTGATGCATCCTGTTTAATCTGTTCAGGTAGCACTAGTACTTATTATCCCAAAATTGAATGGCCCGGTTCCATTGGTCACGAAAGAAGCTTTGAAGTTTGTTATTCTGTGCCAATACGTCCCAAGACTTATTCGGATCTATCCACTCTTTGTAGAAGTAACAAGAACTTCTGGCATACTTACTGAGACGGCATGGGCTGGTGCTGCTTTCAATCTCCTTCTCTATGTTGTAGCTGGTCATGTGAGTTTAAATTAATCATGTTATTATTCTTTACAATATTTTAAGAATATATAGTCATGTGATCTTTTTAATCTCCTTATATTTGAATTTTGGCATATTAGTTTTGGGCTTTTGTAGAATATTTATAACTCGGGTATGGAAATATATAACTGAGGTACAGAAATATACATCAATTTCATACACAAAGAAGAAAATCGTAACTTTGGTGCATATTTACTCGAAGATCATAACTGTTCCTTATCAAGTCATGACTGCATCAGGAAGTAGGATAATAATATGAAGATTTTCTGATCTCCAATTGTAATTGATGATGCAGATAGTTGGAGCCTGTTGGTACCTGTTATCAATAGAACGAAATTTTCAGTGCTGGAGGGATGCATGTCGGCATCCAGATTGTAAAGAATTTTTATATTGTGAAAAAGAACAAGAACAATTTGTAATTGAATCTCTAAATGCTTCTTGTCCTCTTAGCGAGGCGGATGGAAACTCGACAGGCTTCAACTTTGGTATTTTTCTTGATGCTCCTAAGTCTGGTGTGGTGGAATCTGGAGATTTTCCGAAGAAATTATCTTACTGCTTTTGGTGGGGTCTACGAAGTCTTAGGTTTGTACATCTAACCCTCTATTTTTTTTAATCTATTCTTTATCATTCTCAGTTGTTAATTTGTACAATTTTTGTTCACAATTTTTTAATGTTTTTAAGTTTCATCGTAAGTTCCTACTTGTTTTTTGAATTTATGTATTTATTTTTTATTTTAAGGAGAAGGGTTGTAGTACCCCCCCCCCCCCTCCCCACAAAGTATTATAAAATGGAAATAAAAAGATACAGCGGAAGAAATAAAGAAAGAAATAAAAAGGAACGTCTGGTCTTGGTGGCTAAAAATATGCCACAATCCAGCTCACAAACAATGAAAGTATCAAAAACAATAATCAATGAACAAATTTATGCAAGATGAGCTGTTTGGAAATTTTTGGATCTTGATTACTCGGATATCATGTTGGGTGCGGGTGTATATCCAGTTGTCAGATTTGTTTTCTTTTCATAGCTCTTCCACTATTTTGAAAAGTTGTGGTAGGAGTACCCACACCCATGTCCTGTCCACTTGAGTAGTGTGGGATGAAGCAAAGGATCCATGTAACATAGCATCTCGCAGTTTAATTAGAGGATGTATATTTCTTTTTTCATAGTCACTTGCTCCACTCCTACTTACCTACTTAGATCAGTGAAGAGAACTGGGCTTCCCTCAGCAAGCCTTGTATTTTAATAGAATGGGAGGAATACATGGTGTGCGGCTTAATGAAAGACTAATCTCGAAAGGTTATTCAGTCCTATATTTTCTTTTGCCTTTTCTTTTTTTTTTTTTCCTTGGAGGTTTAGTGACCCATTCTCCAGAGAGAGCCAACTTCAAAGAAAAATGACTTCTAATATGGCAATAGTTCTAATAGCCAATTTAGTGATTTCTATTTGCATATTAGTGGGCTTGTGGCACATATTCACCACCTAATCCGTCCCTCAAGATTTGAACTGTTGCACCATTACTTTGAGACTGATTGGTCTTCTGATAGAATAAAAATGCCAATTATGTCCAAAATACAGTTCTTTGTTTAATAATTTCAAGCATAACAGAGGAAGGTAATTTCTAGGAATATACATAATTTGTATCCTTTGAGATGGACCCTTTTAAATTATCTGAAAAAGCAGTGGTACCTGCTTGTTATGAGTTTGGCAATGTCAAGCTAATTGTATGGTAATTGGTCACATGTTCATGAAGTGAATTTCATATTAAGTCTACTGATCTTTCTTTCTTGATTGTGGCACCAGAAACAGCTCAAGTTCATTGGTAGGTAGATCTTCGAGATAACGTTTCTGTGCTGATTTTAATGATCCAGAATTATTTTTAAAATGCCTTCCTCATAATTGTCCCAAGGCATTCCCACATTGTATCTTGTAAATAAATCTTTGGAACTGAAACCATTTTTGCCCTTCTACTCTTTTTGCAGTTCTCTGGGCCAAAACCTCCAAACAAGCACTTTCACTGGGGAGATTTTCTTTGCTGTCTTCATTTCAATTTTTGGATTGGTTTTGTTTTCATTACTCATCGGTAATATGCAGGTAAGTACTTAAACTTCACAAAGCAATGATGTATATAAGCATAAGAGATGATATATATAGATAGATAGATAGATTATATATGAGATGCAATTTGTGCATATGGCCATCATTGATCCCATAGATAGATTATATATGAGATACACTTTATGCATATAGCCATCATTGCTCCCATAGTTGGACAAGTGCCTTCTGCTGCTTACCAAAATCTAGCGAAGAAGAATTGAGAGTCTTTCACTTTTTCTTTTAGTATACTTGCTTCTTCTATATGTATGAGATACACTTCATGCATATGGCCACCATCCTGACCAAGTTCAAACTGACGGACTGAATGGTGATCTTGTCCAAAAATCCAACTTTTATCTTAGTTGGCAACAGGCATTCCTTTAGATGGTCAGATGGTCTGGTGGTATGAAAATATTGATCCAAAATAATATCCAAGACGATTCATGTTATAAAGCTACCGTCTTCATTCACTCTGTTCAAGATGTCGGTTTCATTAATGTGCTTTGCCATTTTAACCTGCCAAAATGTCAATTAAGGCACAGGATTTTTAGTCTCTTATTACTAATTCTATTCATATTTCTTGACCTTTCCATCCCTACTTTAGTTCCTTCAGCTTGAAACAACTCACATCTCTCATGAATTTTGCCTTTTCACTCTTCCATATTCTTGGATTTGATGACCTAAGAGTGCTAAAGTTGATTCCTGTGCTGTTACAGAAATATCTTCAGTCCACAACTGTGAGAATAGAAGAAATGAGAGTGAAAAGGCAAGATGCAGAGCACTGGATGTCATACCGTATGCTCCCTGAGCTCCTGAGGGAGCGGATTAGGCGGTATGAACAGTACCAATGGCAAGAAACAAGAGGTGTTGAGGAAGAGACTCTGATTCATAATCTTCCTAAGGACCTCAGGAGAGACATAAAGCGCCATCTCTGCTTAGATCTACTCATGAAAGTAACTGTATTCTAAATCTTCTCTAAGCTTCTGCCTGGGTGGGTGGGATGGGTGTTTATTATTGACCTATTTGATGCTATACAATCCTGACTCATTCTAACTCTTCATTGCCACTAATGTAGCTAGTTACTTTTCTCCTTTCACTTGAAAACCAAATGCCCTCCATTTTCTCATTACTTTCAAATATAACTATTCCACATCAATTCGAACGAGAGAGTTGGCACATTCAGTTAGAAAGGATGTCATTTTTCTTTTGAAATCTACCTAATTTACTTTTGTCCAAATTTCTGCTATAATGTTTAGTCGTTTATCAACTCCTTTCTTCAGGTACCAATGTTTGAGACAATGGATGAACAACTGTTGGATGCAATGTGCGAATGTCTCAAGCCAGTTCTTTACATAGAGAAGAGCTTCATAACTCGTGAGGGGGATCCAGTCGACGAGATGCTCTTTATCATGCGAGGCAATCTAGTGACCATGACCACCTATGGTGGAAAAACTGGATTCTTCAATTCCGCTTATCTCAATGCTGGTGACTTCTGTGGAGATGAGCTTCTCACATGGGCCCTTGATCCCAATTCCTCCTCCAATCTCCCCTCCTCAACCAGAACAGTACAAGCACTAACAGAGGTTGAGGCCTTTGCTCTAATGGCCAATGACTTGAAGTTCGTAGCCTCCCAGTTCCGGCGTCTTCACAGCAAAAAGCTCCAGCACACTTTCAGGTAAGGTTTTTACCCAGGTTTTCTACAGTTAATGTCATTGCTGTTGTACGCTTATTACAGCTGTGATAGAAGTTGCTGATTTGTTACCAGAAATGCTAGACAAACCGAAAAAATTTACGGGGTAATGTTACTATCTGTTGTTCATTTATCTCCTTCATTTCAAAACAAAATGACTACCATTTACCTATCCCTTGTCACATCATTCTGGATGGATGTACTGTACAAATCTTTTGTAGGAAAATCTTTTTTCCAATATCATTTGTCCATGCTCTTATGTCGATGTGTTGAAGGTTAGAACTGATTTGATAGATTTTATTGAAAGATAAGCAAAGGAGTAATGGTTGTAAGATTCTGGATTAGTGTAATTTCTAGTAATATGATCCTTCATAATACAACCGTGCTATGATGTTTAGTGTAAATAACTTTTGTAGTGGGATCATAATGGCTGTTATTGCACTCATCATGTTTTCAGGTTTTACTCGCAGCAGTGGAGGACATGGGCAGCATGTTTTATACAATCAGCTTGGTGTCGGTATTGTAGGAGGAAGCTTGAAAACTCTTTCCATGAGGAGGAAGACAGGCTGCAATATGCTTTAGCAAAAGAGACTGGTACCTCCTCCCCAAGCCTCGGTGCCACTATATATGCATCAAAGTTTGCTGTCAATTTGCTACGAACAGTGCGGCGCAAGGGTGCACGCAATGCCAGAGTACCGCAGAAATTACTCCTGCCTCAGAAGCCAGCTGAACCTGATTTTACTGCCTAAGATCATTGGCATATGTAATCCGTGAATTTTGTTCAAGGTTTGTATCATATGTAAGTTCAATTGTAAGAAGTCTCTGTATGACATTTGCACATGATGTTCTTTGTGGCCAAACTCATCTGTTTTATTGACACAGACCAAGAGACCAAGTCATCCAGGAAAATGAGGATGATGCCATAACCTCCATTTTTTCTTTTCTCTGTTTTTTTTTGGGGGTGGGTTCATGAGGACCAGCCCAATGGCCATTGGGGTATGCCACCCAAAAAACATGAGCACAGGGTTCAATTTCACTGTAGGTTTTTATTTTTTTCCTTACTTGTTTTTCTAGACTTCAAAGGGCACGTTTCAGAATTTTGGGAAGTGAATCAAGCTGATCTACTCCGTAATTCTATCTGATTTTTAAGAAAATCAACTTAAAATTGGTTTGAATATATATATATATATATGTATGTATGAAAATGTATATTGAACATTTATGCCTTGTTTTTTGGCTCTAGGTTGAACATCCTCACAATAGACTTACCAAACCTTTGTTTCTTTGATGCTGGTATTGATTATGAAGACTATTACATGTTTGTATATCTTAACAACATGCATTGCTTCTCTTTTTCCCAAGTTCATTTTTAATCCTCTCCAAATGATTTCCAATATGTTACCAAATAATTCTTGAATCCTAAATTATTCTACTACTAGATTAATTCCTGAATCCCATATCTGTTGCTAGAATTTAGTATTCTTGAATCCTACATCGTTGCTCGCTTCTTCATCATCTTCAAAAGACTAGGAGTCATTACCAAAAGGAAAAAAACATGGTTGAGTGTGTATGGTGTCCAATTCACCAATTTTTGAAAAAAATCCATTCATGACTTCCTCTATTTTGGGATTTAAGCGAAATATGGCACAGATTCTTATAGTCATGATTAGGAGGTTAAACTTGTGATAAGAAATGGTTTCAACATGTATTATGAATACGTATCCTCTCACTAATTGTAAACAATAATCATTGATAAATAACCATGTAGAAGATGTCTTATACATGTGGGAGATGATCTTATTTCCAGCAGTGGCTGTCCACTAGTACATTTGCCTCTAGCCATTGCTTTTAAAACTTACTAGTAGTTATCTTCCTCATCACCAGCAGATATCTCATTTTATTTTCTACTTCTAGACATTGCTGTAACACCTCTTAGGTAGCAACATGGATTACACCTCCAAATGCCTACCCTGCATGATACACCAAAGCCCTGCATGTCAAAAAAAAAAAAAAATACAAGGTTAGAGAGAGGTATGATACAGCAAAGCTCTGCATCAAAAAAAAAAAAAAGGGTTTAGAGAGAGAGAGATTTACTTGGCACAGTCGGTGTTCTTGCTGATCAGAGGGAGAGTGATGGACACCCCACATTTCTTGGGAAGAAGAGGGATGCGAGCAGGATCGTAATTTCCAACCTTGGACAATATTTCTTTCAAGCATTCACAGGTTGCTTTCCGATCCGGTTTGCTTTTCACCATGTTACTTACATTCTTGACACCTGAACAACAACGCTCGCTTGGCTGGTCATCCAACAAACCAGGCATGTTACCTCGCAGGTGTATAAGGCAGGGGCCCAACTGCTTCTTCACTTCTGAGCATGAAGGTGCAGCCATGGCTGAGTTTGAAAGTAATAAGACAAAGGCCAGAAACCAAACCAGGTATGTATATATAGAGGCTTCTGCAATGGTTTGTTTTAGTTCAATTTCTCTTGATTAATCATGCAAGTATCATGATTTTTGAATCGATGCCGGCTGTTCCTTCTACGACTAAGGGATGGAGTTCTTGGGAAGTGCTTAACATGACCCGTCATTGCAAAAATGCAAACCCATGTCCGTTGAAGGGGGAAAAGAAAATTTGAAACACGCATGTTAGACACATGTCTGTAATTGTTTACTGCTATACGTACTAACCAAACTCATAACAAAGTATACACAAAACATCATTATTGGCCTAATTATTGTTTCTACAGTTACATGTATGACTTCCTGGCCATGATTGCCCTAAAAAGAGTAGCGTTTTATATGTACCAACTCACATGGTGCGCTAATGATGTGGTGTGAACTTATTTAAGAATTCAGAAATCACGTAACACCATCTCATCTAATATTAAGTAGGTGCAAACAACATTTCCCCCACCTAAAAAAAAGAGCATGCCCTTTTTGATCATTACATCAGTGCATCATGTAGACAAGTATTTTTATCGTGTTGGGAAAAAAAGGATTTGGGATTGAATGCCTATTATACCCTCTTAGTAAATATTTTTAAATTACTCAATCTTTTCTCTAGTCCATCTTAGCTTTCCCTCTTGTTTTTTTTTGCCCATCGTAGCTTTCCCTCCTTTTTTTTTCCCCCCCTATAGGCATCTCTCCTTTGTCTCGATTTTTTGGGGCATCTTCATTTTCCTTGTTCACAAAACTAAACCCTAATCTTTCTATTCTCTTAATTGAAACAGTGATAGTTTGCCAACACGCGTGTTGATAGGTATTCTTTTAATTATGATATGGGACTTTTAAATTAGGAAACATGGAATGGGTTGAAGGTGGAGTAAAAGTAAAATAGCAAACTAAGTATTATAAAATCGGACATGATAGATCCCTTCTTTAAAAAATTAAGGTTCATGATTATCATTTTGAATTGAATATAAGAGTTTCAGCTCTCTTATTGGAATTATTTCTATTTTGACTCACTATTTTATCATTTTTCATTTTTAAACCAAACATGGGTATCTCAAACTTACTTTTATTGAGGTTTGGGTCCAGTCTACTCTCACACGATGCATAATTCATCCATAAGTCTATATTTATTCAATAGTAAGAGAATGAAACTTCGAACTTGAAATCTCGAATGCTCCAACCGTAATATTTTATCGTCTATACTACTGAATATTCTACTAAGAAGGGTTAAATATGAACCAAGATTTTTTAACAAAAGGCATAAAGCTAACCTGACAGGTTAAATACATGGGGAGCCAAGAATTTTTTAAGATGACTTTCAGGTTAAATACATCTAAATATAGAAAAGTGTGTTCAGCTTAGGTGGCTTTCCTTTTTTCCTTTTTTCCAGACAAACTTTGATTCTCAAAGATGTTTCCATTCAACTTTAAGAAAGGAACATCCATGCAATTGTCAATAAACCAAAAAAGGAAAAAAAAATTGCAAAATGATCCGTATGAGAAAGTGATGCCGGATAGTAGGCTGCGAACTTCATAGAGAGTTTATCTTACCCCCAAAAACAAAAAAAGAAAAAGACAAAAAAAAAAGAAGAAGAACTTATTAGTGATTAAACCATAAAAATCCAAATGACATTGAAAAGAATCAATGTAGAACTTGTGTTAACAGTTTTTTGTTTATAATTTTTTTTTATAATTAACCAGATGAGACGACCAGTCTTATAACAGTGTATCTGATTTAATATGATAATACCTAACCTATTTCCTTTTTAAAGAGTGTTGAAGGTTCCAATCTTAACTTTTATTTTTTATATCTTTTTCAAAATAAAAAAATAAAAATAAAAATGGGGTAGAGAAGGCGTGGCTGGAGGGCCCTTGTCCTACGAGGTGGGATGTAGGGCACTCTAATATTCTTCAACCAAAAATGAAAAAAAAAATAAAAGCACGTTTTTTTATCATAGGGACAAGTGGATACTGCAAATGACAACCACAAAGGTGAAACCTTTTTTAAAGTAAAACCTTTTTAATATTTTATTAATATGAACAATGGCCGTCTCTTCAAATAATGAGTCTCATCATCATGACAACAGTACGAGTTTAGGATGAGACGGTCTTAATTTAACATTTACTCATTTAAATATATTATCATCTCAAGCCTTTCTAAAATTTAGCTCAAGTTGGGGTCTCTTCCCGCAGGGCAATTCGGTTTTTTTTTTTTTTTTTTTTTTTTTTTTTTTTTTTTTTTGTGTGTAGTTTCAATCCTCTGAATCGAAAAAAAAAAAAAATTTAGCTCAAGTTTAAAAATTACATTCCAAACCTATCCCTAGTTTGTATATACATTTTTCAAACATACCCCTTTAAGGGTGATCTGGGATGGGTTACTCAACTGACCAGGCTAAATGCTTTTTCTATCTCTATTGTGGCATTTCTCATATATATATATATATATATATATATATATATATATATATATATATATATATCTCACGTTTAGGCCTCATGTGAGCAATTAGCTTGAGACTTTCTTAAATTTGATTGAGATTAAATGCTTATAATCACTAAATTAAGATAATTTTAATCAGGTGATTAAGATCTCATATGATAATTGCACAGGATCTTTGTTGATATAATATAGCCTAAGATTAAATGTAGTGCGGAGCCAAAAAAATTTTCTAACATAGTCGACTTTTGTTTGGATATTTGTGGTTTTTTTTTTTTTTTTCTCAATCTATAAATAAAGAATCCTTTGAAATAACCTTTTATCAATTTTTTTTTTCCTTAATAAACACTAACAAGAAACAAATAAAATTTTGCCGAACTTAATAATTAATACAAAACTTAAATATTTATTGGGAAATAAAAGGGGTAATAATTATTTATACGAAAGGAACAAAGAAAGAGGAAGGGTTACAATAAAAAATACAAATGATCAACAAATAAATAGCAGGATCAGATTTAAAAATACAAAAATTTATGTGCATTAAAAAAACCTTTTTTTAAATGGGTGAGGAGAGTCACGTGCCTCCATGGCACCCCCTCACTTTGCCCCTAATTATATGACTGTCATAACCATTTCATGGCATACGATAATCATAATTTTCAACAATAATTAACGACAAAGATTAAAATTGCCAACGATTGTAAACCACCAATTTGATGATCTAATTTATTTAAAAAAAATTAAGAAAAAAAAAGGAAAGAAAAAAATATTATCTTTCTAAAGTCGATTAACGTTATTTTCTTACAAAGTTTCTTTTAAAAGTTAGGGTGTTAATAGGTACTAAGAAATTTATGCTACTCGTCTACTAGCTTATGTGATTAAATATTATAAAATGGAATCACTTTGACTGTCAGCTTTACCAACTCAAGTAGTAATATCATGTCAATACAAAAACGACTCATCATGCGCTATTTGCATGATGTGACATTACCTATCAATTATTACATCAAATAATAAATTATAACTGTCATTTTCCCATCAAGCCCTAAAAAGTAAGTAAATTTGTTTATTTATCAATTAGGAAGCACGGAGACTCTAAAATGGTGCCGTGGTTGTGTCGGACACGGACACCGTTCTGACACGTGTTCGACACGAAAAATAAAAAAATCAAATTAATTTCGGACACAGAAGGGATACGGAAACAGACACGGCGGGATAAAAAAAATAAATTTAAATTGTTTTAAAAGGGGTAATTTTAGTTGTTTTTAACAATTGAGAGGTGATTTTGCAAAAGTCCAAAATTTCTTTTTGTTATATGATTTTTGTTTCAAACTCTATCTTTCAATTGAAAAATAAAACTATAAAACTATAATGCTATATATATATATATATATATTTATTACGGTATCCCCGCCGTGCCGTGTCGTAACCGTGTCACGTGTCTGTATCCGTGCTTCTTAGTTTATCATGAAGCCAGGTGCGTGTCGTGTCTTTTTGTTTTTTTTACTTTTCTTTTCCTCGGGTAAGTTGACAATTAAGAGATTAATCACTGTCGCGATGGGTGGGCAATGGTAAATCACTGGCTCAAAGATTTTTTCCAAGGTGCTAAGACTCGAACTTAGGATCTTTTATCTTCACTTGAGACAATCATTTTGGAGCCAAGTGTCCAACCACTAGACCAACCCATTGGGTTATTTTCATCTGTATTTATTTATCTATTTGTGTGGAGAGATTGACTCGTGTTGTTGACGTCCTTTTTAAATAATATCTGAGGCTCCACTTCAGACTTCTGTATCTCTCTCTCTCTATATATATATATATACTAGTTTATAACCTGTGCGTTGCACGGATGAGGTTTATAAACATAAATATTGTGAACAATATAAATTAATTTTATATATATATATATAAGGAAAAAAGATAGATAATATGAGATAGAACCACAGCTGTCATAGTAGTTCAGATAGTAAAGAACCACGGCTCCAAAATCATAAATCTTGAATTCGTGTTTTCGCTTCTCTACTATCGAATGTATGGACTTGAGGATGGTTTGTGCATCATGGAAATTAGTTTGGATCTAACAGTTTGAGATACCCTCGTTTGGCAAAAGTGTATTTGCACAATTTTTTAAGCATTTTTATAGTTTTCTAAGCAATTTGATATGTTAATACATATTCCGATATGTCGCGTTTTCTTTTTTAATCATTATTGCCTTTATTTGTTTCCCTTTCTGATTATAAATATTTATAATTTTATACGTTTAACTTTTGGGAAATGAGATGAATAAACATAAAAAAAAATGAAGAAATATGATATATTCTATTAAGTTTGGATTGAATATTGTATAATATAGGTTTTTCGATTTTCCCACATAAAAACAAAAAGATATGCAGTGTACACCAAGCATTAACCTAATTATACCGCGTGAAAAAGAGCAGTGAAAACCAAAAAATAGAAAAGTTAGACAATTTACCTTTTGGTGATCACTTCCCAACTTAATACCAAATATGAAACATTAAGTAGTCCTTTTGAAGTATGTATATAGTCAATGTGTAGCAAGTTGGTAGAGAATATTCTTTCTTTGGCATTAAGTTGGAAATTGATCACTAAAAAATAATTTCTCCAAAAGTCATATCTTTTTGGGAAAATTACTTTTTAGTGATTCTTTCCCAACTTAATACGATAAAAAGAAAATTGATAGTTATTTTGACGTAAGTATATAGGTAATTTGTAGCAAGTTGATAGATATCGTCCTTTTTGGACATTAGATTGAACAATGGTCACTAAAGGTAATTTTACCTTTTTCCTAACTGTTCACAAACGGACACGTGGCATAAGGAGGTTTTCTTTCCTCCGTTTTAGTATATATATAATAGATATAATAGATATGGACACGCACAACCCAGTCAGTCAGTCGCTGCCATTAATGAAGTCCCCAAGATATTTCTCTGTGAAGATGCCCTTCCTTCACAAGTAACCTCTGTAAGAGGTAATATTCACCATATGTCATCATCCATGGTGGCAGCATTTTCAGGGAGGACAAGTATAGTCCAAAATTACATGTAATTTTTATTTTCCTGGTCTTTTTCTTCTCTTTATTCTCTTCAATGATCTGTTTGGTTCCCGAGAAAATGCTACGAAAACCAAAGAAATTAATCGAACTTAACTGAACCCAATTCATTCGAAGGCTCTTAGTCGAGGTCATTCTTGAAAAGTTCTGCTTTTTCCTCTTCTTCTTAGTTTTCTCAGCAACCAAACATAAAGTTATATTTGGTTTTCATTCTTTTGCCTTCTCATTTTCTACCTTGTATTATGCTTTCAACTTTATTTGTTACAGTCGTTGAAAAATGGTTTTAAATTTAACTTTCCTTTTTTTTTATTTATTTAATAAAATATGTTTTCGTTACTAAGTTCATTATGTTGTGCTCTGTGTGTGTGTGTATTAATATATATATATGTGTGTGTGTGTGTGGATGTAGGTAGGTGGGTACTTCTTGGATTTTATTTGCAATGAAGTCTAAGAGCTAGTGAGGAGTAGTAGATGATTTGTACCCAAAAAAGAGGGGGAAAAAAAGAGAGGGGGGGGGGGGGGGGGGGGGGGGGACATCTTTTGGTTTATTTGATCATGGCATAGTCATCAAGTTTGGATTTAAAGCATATTGATTATATAGAAGGACTAATGCAAACTTCAAGAATTAAAACATGCCAAAAGAGGGAACTTGCTATATATATGTTATTACTCGTAACTGTCATTGGAGAGTGGTGATTTAATCATTTGTTGCCTTTCAAATAGACTAGTTTTTTGTATGTGAGTGTTCGTTCAATTGCCTTTCAAATAGCCTAATTTGTGTGTGCGCGCGCTGCACTATGCAACTGATGATAATTTTAATTTTGGAGTTGATTTTTTGAAAGGCTTTTGTTTGAGAACTAATTTTGAAGTTGGTCTTTTGCAGGGTCTGGACTTTAGGACTCTGTGACTGTCAATAAACCAATCAAAATCACAAGGTTGTCAACACTGTACGACAAATAAGCCAAAGTTATGAATTTTACACGAAATAAATCCGTGAGGTTAGTTTGTTGGAATCTTTGTGCCTACAATCGTTGTCTTTTGTTGCTTTTATAGCTATTCTTCCAAAACCAACTTTGTCTTAATCAAATTCATCAGTATATCTCTGTTTCCTATATATTTATCTCTCATGGAAAGTTTTCATTCATGACACTTCTTGATTCATATCCTTCATTATTATTATATGCTGTGGTCATATTTTGTGGGCTTTTCATCATAATTCCGTCGATGCAACAACTATTGGACCTTGGTCTACTTCTTTTTTTTTTTTTTTTTTTGGTGTATGGAATTTGATGGTTTCACACTATGGATATTAAGAATTCTGACAATGGATATCGCAATGATGAATCACACATTTTGAGCAGATCTTGATGTGTTTGGAGTCTTCCTTTTGCAAATAAAAATAAGCATGATAATTTTGTCCATTTCATGCAAGTTTTCCATTTTTTATTTAATTCTTGAATTTAGTTAAAAGCATGATTATTTTTCCTTACCATAGAAAGTCATGATTTACAATGACTATTGAGTTTTGACATGTTTTACTCAAAAGTTTTTGCGTCAGTGGCAGACAAAAATATCAGTAACTTCATGGGATCCCTTAATTTATCGTGGTGCATGTTATGGTCATAAATTAGACTCTTTCCCAAATGGAAAAAATTGGATGATTAGTAGCAGTGCCAATTGGTCATGTATGAAATCATTCGCCATTATATTTAATCGGTAAAACAATGCAACAATTGGATGGTTAGAGTCATTTGATTGAGTCCATTCTTAGCATAGTGATCTAATAGCCTGGCATATGTTTCTCATCAGGTGTTTGCTGCCATATATTAAACATTCTGTGCTTAGATTTGATTTTTGAAGAATTCTTTTAATCACTAAATACTCTTAATTGACACTTGGTCTAACACTGCTTGTTATGTTGAATATTTCATTCAGGTTCAAGGATAGGAGTTCACAAGGATCCTTTAGTTCTGAAAGGCATTTTTCCACTGAAGATGGACAATATCCGAGGAAAACCAGAAAAACATTAAGCTCAGTTTTGAAAAGTATGCAGGGAGGATTTGAAAATGGTTCTGAAAGGATTAAAAGCGAGGGAAAATCATTAAACTACCATCCACCAAGCAATCAACCAGCTAAAGAATTGGGTTCCCGGAAGAAAATTCTTGATCCACAGGGGCCATTTCTTCTGAAGTGGAATAAAATTTTTGTACTCTCTTGTGTGATTGCTGTGTCCCTGGATCCACTTTTTTTTTACATCCCAGTGCTTAATGGCAAGAAGAATTGCCTTGATGTGGACAAAAATATGGCAATCATTGCTAGTGTCCTTCGTTCATTCACTGACATCTTTTATATACTACATATTATATTTCAATTCCGCACTGGGTTTATTGCCCCGTCTTCTCGAGTATTTGGAAGGGGTGAATTGGTTGAAGATCAATCAGCTATAGTAAAAAAATATTTGGCTTCCTACTTCATTATTGACATTCTTTCAGTTCTTCCCCTCCCACAGGTATCAATCCTTTTTTTAGTCAGAGTGGGGTATTACTATTATTGTATGATATTTATGCATTGATGACAACACTCATTTTAGGCACTACTATATTCATAGGAAAACAAATGCAGTCAGTGTGATAGGTGACTCTTTACCCAAATGTTCCGCATGTATTTGCTATCAACTGCAGTACACACACACACACACACACACAAATGCAATACATGTATATTTTGGAACTCTGAAGTTAAAAACCACCATGTATTGGATCCCATCCTTTATATCTATGCATGTGGATGGGGCTAGGAGGTTGGATTAATTACATGACCTGACACAATGATTGATTATTAATTTTTTATGCATGTATCAAATGATTAGAAGTAGAGTACTTTTGTTGACCATTTGTGAAGTTAAAACTAGTATCAATTAATGATTTGATGTATAAGCACGGATTACCTAAGGTTTTGTGATTTGATGCATCCTGTTTAATCTGTTCAGGTAGCACTAGTACTTATTATCCCAAAATTGAATGGCCCGATTTCATTGGTCACGAAAGAAGCCTTGAAGTTTGTTATTCTGTGCCAATACGTCCCAAGACTTATTCGGATCTATCCACTCTTTGTAGAAGTAACAAGAACTTCTGGCATACTTACTGAAACGGCATGGGCTGGTGCTGCTTTCAATCTCCTTCTCTATGTTGTAGCTGGTCATGTGAGTTTAAATTAATCATGTTATTATTCTTTACAATATTTTAAGAATATATAGTCATGTGATCTTTTAATCTCCTTATATTTGAATTTTGGCATATTAGTTTTGGGCTTTTGTAGAATATTTATAACTCGGGTATGGAAATATATAACTGAGGTACAGAAATATACGTCAATTTCATACATAAAGTAGAAAGAATCGTTACTTTGGTGCATATTTACTCGAAGATCATTACAGTTCCTTATCAAGTCATGACTGCATCAGGAAGTAGGATAATAATATGAAGATTTTCTGATTTCCAATTGTAATTGATGATGCAGATAGTTGGAGCCTGTTGGTACCTGTTATCAATAGAACGAAATTTTGAGTGCTGGAGGGATGCATGTAGGCATCCAGATTGTAAAGAATTTTTATATTGTGAAAAAGAACCAGAACAATCTGTAATTGAATCTCTAAATGCTTCTTGTCCTCTCAGTGAGGCGGATGAAAACTCAACAGGCTTCAACTTTGGTATTTTTCTTGATGCTCTTAAGTCTGGTGTGGTAGAATCTGGAGATTTTCCGAAGAAATTGTCTTACTGCTTTTGGTGGGGTCTACGAAGTCTTAGGTTTGTACATCTAACCCCCTATTTTTTTTTTTTTTAATCTATTCTTTATCATTCTCAGTTGTTAATTTTTACAATTTTTTTTCACAATTTTTTAATGTTTGTAAGTTTCATCGTAAATTCCTACTTGTTTTTTGAATTTATTTATTATTTTAAGGAGAAGGGTTGTAGTACCCCCCCTCCCCACAAAGTATTATTAAATGGAAATAAAAAGATACAGCAGAAGAAATAAAGAAAGAAATGAAAAGGAACGTCTGGTCTTGGTGGCTAAAAATATGCCACAATCCAGCTCACAAACAATGAAAGTATAAAAAATAATCAATCAATGAACAAATTTATGCAAGATGAGCTGTTTGGAAATTTTTGGATCTTGATTACTCGGATATCATGTCGGGTGCGGGTGTATATCCAGTTGTCAGATTTGTTTTCTTTTCATAGCTTTTCCACTATTTTGAAAAGTTGTGGTAGGAGTACCCACACCCATGTCGTGTCCACTTGGGTAGTGTGGGATGAAGCAAAGGATCCATGTAATATAGCATCTCGCAGTTTAATTAGAGGATGTATATTTCTTTTTTCATAGTCACTTGCTCCACCCCTACTTACCTACTTGATCAGTGAAGAGAACTGGGCTTCCCACAGCAAGCCTTGTATTTTAATAGAATGGGAGGAATACATGGTGGGCGGCTTAATGAAAGACTAATCTCGAAAGGTTATTCAGTCCTATATTTTCTTTTTCCTTTTCTTTTTTTTTCCTTGGAGGTTTAGTGACCCATTCTCCAGTGAGAGCCAACTTCAAAGAAAAATGACTTCTAATATGGCAATAGTTCTAATAGCCAATTTAGTGATTTCTATTTGCATATTAGTGGGCTTGTGGCACATATTCACCACCTAATCCGTCCCTCAAGATTTGAAGTGTTGCACCATTACTTTGAGACTGATTGGTCTTCTAATAGAATAAAAAAGCCAATTATGTCCAAAATACAGTTCTTTGATTCATAATTACAACCATAACAGAGGAAGGTAATTTCTAGGAATATACATAATTTGTATCCTTTGAGATGGACCCTTTTAAATTATCTGAAAAAGCAGTGGTACCTGCTTGTTATGAGTTTGGCAATGTCAAGCTAATTGTATGGTAATTGGTCACATGTTCATGAAGTAAATTTCATTTTAAGTCTACTGATCTTTCTTTCTTGATTCTGGCACCAGAAACAGCTCAAGTTCATTGGTAGGTAGATCTTCGAGATAACGTTTCTGTGCTGATTTTAATGATCCAGAATTATTTTTAAAATGCCTTCCTCATAATTGTCCCAAGGCATTCCCACATTGTATCTTGTAAATAAATCTTTGGAACTGAAACCATTTTTGCCCTTCTACTCTTTTTACAGTTCTCTGGGCCAAAACCTCCAAACAAGCACTTTCATTTGGGAGATTTTCTTTGCCGTCTGCATTTCAATTTTTGGATTGGTTTTGTTTTCGTTACTCATCGGTAATATGCAGGTAAGTACTTAAACTTCACAAAGCAATGATGTATATAAGCATAAGAGATGATATATACAGATAGATAGATAGATTATATATGAGATGCACTTTGTGCATATGGCCATCATTGATCCCATAGATAGATTATATATGAGATACACTTTGTGCATATAGCGATCATTGCTCCCATAGTTAGACAAGTGCCTTCTGCTGCTTACCAAAATCTAGCGAAGAAGAATTGAGAGCCTTTTACTTTTTCTTTTAGTATACTTGCTTCTTCTATATGTATGAGATACACTTCGTGCATATGGCCACCATCCTGACCAAGTTCAAACTGACGGACTGACTGGTGATCTTGTCCACAAATCCAACTTTTATCTTAGTTGGCAATGGGCATTCCTTTAGATGGCTAGATGGTCTGGTGGTATGAAAATATTGATCCAAAATAATATCCAAGACAATTCATGTTGTAAGGCTGCCGTCTTCATTCACTCTGTTCAAGATGTTGGTTTCATTAATGTGCTTTGCCATTTTAACCTGCCAAAATGTCAATTAAGGCACAGGATTTTTAGTCTCATATTACTAATTCTATTCATATTTCTTGGGCTTTCCATCCCTACTTTAGTTCCTTCAGCTTGAAACAACTCACATCTTCTCATGAATTTTGCCTTTTCACTCTTCCATATTCCTGGATTTGATGACCTAATGCCATGTTTGTTTGGTTAGAATGGAATGGATGGGAATGGAATCTAATTCCATGTTCAAAATAGTTTGGAATGGAATGAGATTGAAATAAACATTGTAGAATGAATATCATTATAATTCATTACTACTTTTTGATTCCATTCCCATTCAACTACCCCATCCAAACATATTGTTTGGAATGAATTGGAATGAGATTCCATTCCATCCATTCCATTCCCACCAAACAAACATAGCCTAAGAGTGCTAAAGTTGATTCCTGTACTGTTACAGAAATATCTTCAGTCCACAACTGTGAGAATAGAAGAAATGAGAGTGAAAAGGCAAGATGCAGAGCACTGGATGTCACACCGTATGCTCCCTGAGCTCCTGAGGGAGCGGATTAGGCGGTATGAACAGTACCAATGGCAAGAAACAAGAGGTGTTGAGGAAGAGACTCTGATTCATAATCTTCCTAAGGACCTCAGGAGAGACATAAAGCGCCATCTCTGCTTAGATCTACTCATGAGAGTAAGTGCATTCTAAATCTTCTCTATGCTTCTGCGTGGGTGGGTGGGTGGATGGTTGTTTATTATTGACCTATTTGATGCTATACAATCCTGACTCATTCTAACTCTCCATTGCCACTAATGTAGCTAGTTACTTTTCTCCTTCCACTTGAAAACCAAACGCCCACCATTTTCTCATTACTTTCAAATATAACTATGCCACATCAATTCGAACGAGAGAGTTGGCACATTCAGTCAGAAAGGATGTCATTTTTCTTTTGAAATCTACCTAATTTACTTTTGTCCGAATTTCTGCTATAATGTTTAGTCGTTTATCAACTCCTTTCTTCAGGTACCAATGTTTGAGACAATGGATGAACAACTGTTGGATGCGATGTGCGAATGTCTCAAGCCAGTTCTTTGCATAGAGAAGAGCTTCATAACTCGTGAGGGGGATCCAGTCGATGAGATGCTATTTATCATGCGAGGCAATCTGGTGACCATGACCACCTATGGTGGAAAAACTGGCTTCTTCAATTCTGCTTATCTCAATGCTGGTGACTTTTGTGGAGATGAGCTTCTCACATGGGCCCTTGATCCCAATTCCTCCTCCAATCTCCCCTCCTCAACCAGAACAGTACAAGCACTAACAGAGGTTGAGGCCTTTGCTCTAATGGCCAATGACTTGAAGTTCGTAGCCTCCCAGTTCCGGCGTCTTCACAGCAAAAAGCTCCAGCACACTTTCAGGTAAGGTTTTTACCCAGGTTTACTACAGTTAGTGTCATTGCTGTTGTACGCTTATCACAGCTGTGATAGAAGTTGGTAATTTGTTAACCAGAAATGCTAGACAAACCGAAAAAATTTACAGGGTAATGCTACCATCTATCGTTCATTTATCTCTTTCATTTCAAAGCAAAATGACTACCATTTACCTATCCCTTGTCACATCTTTCTGGATGAATGTACTGTACAAATCTTTTGTAAGAAAATCTTTTTCCCGATATCATTTGTCCATGCTCTTATGTCGATGTGTTGAAGGTTAGAACTGATTTGATAGATTTTATGTTTAAAAGATAGCGAAGGAGTTATGGTTGTAAGATTTTGGATTAGTGTAATTTCTAGTAATATGATCCTTCATAACATAACCATGTTATGATGTTTACTGTAAATAACTTTTATAATGGGGTCATAAAGGCTGTCATCGCACTCATCATTTCAGGTTTTACTCGCAGCAGTGGAGGACATGGGCAGCATGTTTTATACAATCAGCTTGGCGTCGGTATTGTAGGAGGAAGCTTGAAAACTCTTTACGTGAGGAGGAAGACAGGCTGCAATATGCTTTAGCAAGAGAGGCTGGGACCTCGTCCCCAAGCCTCGGTGCCACTATATATGCATCAAAGTTTGCTGTCAATTTGCTACGAACAGTGCGGCGCAAGGGTGCACGCAATGCCAGAGTACCGCAGAAATTACTCCTGCCTCAGAAGCCAGCTGAACCTGATTTTACTGCCTAAGATCATTGGCATATGTAATCCGTGAATTTTGTTCAAGGTTTGTATCATATGTAAGTTCAATTGTAAGAAAGTCTCTGTATGATATTTGCACATGATGTTCTTTGTGGCCAAACTCGATCTTTTTTATTGACACAGACCAAGAGACCAAGTCATCCAGGAAAATGAGGATATGTTGCCATAACCTCCATTTTTTCTTTTCACTTTTTTAATTTGGGGTGGGTTCATGACGACAAGCCCAATGGCCATTCGGGTATGCCACCCAAAAAACATGAGCACAGGGTTTAATTTCACCGCAGGTTTTTATTTTTTTTCTTTACTTGTTTTTCTAGACTTCAAAGGGCACGTTTCAGAATTTTGTGAAGTGAATCAAGCTGATCTACTCCGTAATTCTATCTGATTTTTAAGAAAATCAACTTAAAATTGGTTTGAATATATATAATCCTGATCAGGTCAGTATGTGTTAATATAAGTTATATCAGCATCATGCATTGTGGGTTGTATCCCTTGTATTGGCCCAATGTACCTCATATCTTACTAATGCACGAGGTACAACTTCTAATGTGGGTTTTGATATGAGTTATATCAACATGTGTTTACCTGATCATCCTATATTGCACATTTATGCCTAGTTATTTGGCTCTAGATTGAGCATCCTCACAATAGACTAATCAAACGTTTGTTTCTTTGATGCTGGTATTGATTAAGAAGACTATTACATGTTTGTATATCTTAACAACTTGCATTGCTTCTCTTTTTCCCAAGTTCATTTTTAATCCTCCCCAAATGATTTCCAATATTTTACCCAATAATTCTCGAATCCTAAATTATTCTACTACTAGATTAATTCTTGAATCCCATATCTATTGCTAGAATTAGTATTCTCGAATCCTACATCGTTGCTCGCTTCTTCATCATCTTCAAAAGATTAGGAGTCATTACCAAAAGGAAAGAAAGATGGTTGAGTGTGTATGGTGTCCCATTCGCCAATTTTTGACAAAAATCCATTCATGACTTCCTCTACTTTGGGATTTAAGCAAAATATGGCGTAGGTGCTTATAATCACGATTAGGAGGTTAAACTAGTGATAAGAAATGGTTTCAACATGTATTATGTATACATATCCTCTCACTAATTGTAAACAATAATAATTGATAAATAACCAATTAGAAGATATCTTATACACGTAGGAGATGATCTTATTTCCAGCAGTGGCTGTCCACTAGAACATTTGCCTCTAGCCATTGCTTTTAAAACTTACTAGTAGATATCTTCCTCATCACCAGCAGATATCTCATTTTATTTTCTACTTCTAGACATTGCTGTAACACCTCTTTGGTAGCAACATGGATTACACCTCCAAATGCCTACCCTGCATGATACACCAAAGCCCTGCATGTCAAAAAAAAAATACAGGGTTAGAGAGAGGGATGATACAGCAAAGCTCTGCATAATAAAATTTAAAAAAAAAAAAAAAAAAAAAGGCGGGGTTTAGAGAGAGAGAGATTTACTTGGCACAGTCGGTGTTCTTGCTGATCGGAGGGAGAGTGATTGACACCCCACATTTCTTGGGAAGAAGAGGGATGCGAGCAGGATCGTAATTTCCAACCTTAGACAATATTTCTTTTAAGCATTCACAGGTTGCTTTCCGATCCGGTTTGCTTTTCACCATGTTACTTACATTCTTGACACCTGAACAACAACGCTCGCTTGGCTGGTCATCCAACAAACCAGGCATGTTACCTCGCAGGTATATAAGGCAGGGGCCCAACTGCTTCTTCACTTCCGAGCACGAAGGTGCTGCCATGGCTGAGTTTGAAAGTAATAAGAGAAAGGCCAGAAACCCAACCAGGCGACTCATGGTTGCTCTTAATTATATGCAAGAGACTTGAGATACAAATGTGTAGCTTATACTTCTGGAGGGGAGTATGTATATATAGAGGCTTTTGCAATGATTTGTTTTAGTTCAATTTCTCTTGATTAATCATGCAAGTATCATGATTTTTTAATCGATGCCGGCTGTTCCTTCTACGACT
Source organism: Liquidambar formosana (assembly GCA_039720395.1). Taxonomy (NCBI): domain Eukaryota; kingdom Viridiplantae; phylum Streptophyta; class Magnoliopsida; order Saxifragales; family Altingiaceae; genus Liquidambar; species Liquidambar formosana. The sequence goes on along the minus strand of CM077827.1, from coordinate 2,454,619 downwards.
AAGGGATGGAGTTCTTGGGAAGTGCTTAACATGACTCGTCATTGCAAAAATGCAAGCCCATGTCCGTTGAAGGGGAAAAAAAAATAAATTTGAAACATGCATGTTAGACACATGTCTGTAATTGTTTACTGCCATACTAACCAAACTCATATTCCCTCCGTTCTAAATTAAGTGTCCCCTTTGAAAAAACACGCTTTTTAAGAAAACCCTATTAAATGCTTTCACATCAATGCATATGTTTTGAAATTCTAATTTTGCCCTCAAGTGTGTAAAACATTAAAAAAAGTGAGAATACATTTTTAAGGGTATTTTAGGAAATGAATTAAAAATGACCATTGATTTTTGAAATATGACAATTATTTTGAAACATCCCAAAAAAGAAAGTAGGACACTTATTTAAGAACGGAAGGAGTAACAAACAAAAACATCATTATTGGCCTAATTATTGTTTCTACTGTTACATGTATGACTTCTTAGCCACGAGTGCCCGAAAAAAGAGTAATGTTTTATATGTACCAACTCACATAGTGCGCTGATGATGTGACGCAAACTCATTTAAAAATTCAAAAATCATGTAACACCATCTCATCTAATACGTAAGTTGGTGCAAACAACATTTGCCCCACCTAAAAAAAAAGAGCATGCCCTTTTTGATCATTACATCAGTGCATCATGTAGACAGGTATTTTTATCGTGTTGGGAAAAAATACACCTTCATGCATCGGGTGTGTGTTTGAAACAAAGAAGAGGGAACACCTGCATTTAAATGAAGCTTACCACTAGCCGCATATATCCTCTTCCCAAAAATTTATCTTACGATGTTCACAGAACAAGTGAAATAGAATGCAGAACGAAACAATTCCTGCTTTTCAATCTCAACGATCCCAAACAAGTAATAGAATACCCTTTAAAAAAAAAAAAAGAAAGGCCGCGAAATGAACTACATTAATCTGTATCTGTAATTCTATTTACATGTTAATGTGTTTCTTACAATGTATACTTGAATCATGGTTTTGATGGGTTTCGAGATTCAGGCCTAGAGTCGTTAGTGCGATTTATATACAGCGAGCCTAAAGTGGGAACTTCAGCATGTGAAGAGACCATTGCAGAAAGAGGTTGGAAGTCTGTACTCCCAACAAACCAGTAAAGAGCCCATTTCAAATTACAAAGGGTGTACTTGAGAGCTTTGGTCCAATTCTCCTGCTTGTTGAAATGGAATAGTTTTCCACTTTGTCATTCTCAATCCTGCAAAATTAGCCCTGGATTAAAAGAGGCGTGTAGGGCATATTTCTTCAAAATGTCCACATTATTTTTCTATTTTTAAAAGGCTATCACAAATAATGGAATTTCAAAAATAATTCCTTAAATGACTATGCTTTTACTTTTGCCCAATACCTTTTCCCCCTTCAAATTCATTCTTAATTTCTTGAGCTCTTCCCCATTTACTTAATGCTTTACCTCTCTCACTTGGGACTATGCCCAATGCTAGGGGATTGACACTAGAGAACTGTCCAGATCAACGAGTACATAGGTCATATGTAGGCATAATTGATAGATCTAAGGTCCATCATAGAATTCATAGATGTAACTTTAATATAGAATGGATAAAATAAGATCAAAAGTAGATTTACTTTATGGATTCTGTCATGAAATGGAGAATAAAACACTAGATGCACAACAAATTATCCGATGAAAGTATTTACAAGTGCATGAATAGAAAAACATAATTCTAACAGTTTAAACATGAATAAATTCATCTCTAGGCAGAAAGGCCGTCGTAAGAAGGCTGATTAAAATAGTCAACAACTAGCCCTCTCTCAGTTGGTTTACTTCTTGTGAGGTTGAATGAAAGGCCTTGTCTTAAATTCTACATAATGTTGTTCTCTGCATACCCAACTACCCCCACCTGCACCCAAAATGGGTTTCTTTCACCCCCATGACCTAGAATCTATTATACAAAACCAAGCTAAGTGAGAAAATAGAATTAGAGAAATTCATTTTTTTTTTTTTTTTTTTTGATGAGTTAAGTATGTATTGATGAAACAAAAAAGGCTAGCCTTTCACCCCCATTTAGCTCGAGTTTAAAAGTTACATTCCAAACCTATCGCTAGTTTGTATATACATTTTTCAAACATGTCCCTTTAAGGGTGAGATGGGATGGGTTACTCAACTGACCAGGCCGGCTAAATACTCTTTCTATCTCTATTGTGGCATTTCTCATATATATCTCACATTTAGGCCTCATGTGAGCAATTAGCTTGAGACTTTCTTAAATTTGATTGAGATTAAATGGTTATAATCACTAAATTAAGATAATTTTAATCAGGTGATCAAGATCTCATTTGATAGATCCTATGCATTGCACAAGATCTCTGCTCGTATGATATAGCCTAAGATTATATGTGTAGTGCGGAGCCAGAAATTTTTTCTAGCAGGGTCGACTTTTGTTTTGATATTTGTGTTTTTTTTTTTTGCTCAATCTACAAATAAAGAATCCTTTGTAATAACCTTCTACCGATTTGTTTTTCCTTAATAGACACTAACAAGAACAAATAAAATTTTGTTGAACTTAATAATTAATACAAAACTTGAATATTTATTGTGAAATAAAAGAGGTAATAGTTATTTATATGAAGGGAACAAAGAAAGAGGGAGTGTTACAATAAGAAATATAAATGATCAACAAATAAATAGCAAGAACAGATTTAGAAATATAAAGATTTATGTGCAATAAAAAAACGTTTTTAAATAGGTGAGGAGGGTCACGTGCCTCCATGGCACCCCCTCGCTCTACCCCTCTTGATTATATGACTGTCATAACCATTTAATGGCATATGATAATCATAGTTTCCAACAATAATTAATGTATCCCAATAGGCATACAAGGATTAAAATTGCCAACGATTGTAAGCCACCATTTGATGATCTAATTGATTTAATCAAAAAATTAAGAGAAGGAAAAATTATTATTTTTCTAGAGTTGATTAACTTTATTTTTCTTATAAAGTTTCTTTTAAAAGTCTGAGTGTTATTAGGTATACTAAAAAATTTATGATACTCGTCTAGCAGCTTATGTGATTAAATATTACAAAAATGGAATCACTTTGACTGTCATCTTTACCAACTAAAGTAGTAATAAATTTTTTTTTCTTTTTTTATTTTTTGGTTCGCATGAAGGAGAGTACAACCCCTCACCTACCCAAGCCCCACTCCATCCGGTGACATTTGAGCTAAAGTAATAATATCATGTCAATACAAAAACGACATAATAACAATCATAACATGTTCATCGATGTGACATTATCATATCAATTATTATATCAAATAATAAAAGAGAGATTGTGACAATCTATTAGGTATTTTTTCTATATAAAATTTTAGAATATGAGATTTTTCTGAGTTCAGTAAAAGAAAGGGCTCAATTTTGTAAAATAAATTATAATCTGTCATTTTCCCATCAAGCCCTAAAAAGTGAGTAAATGTATTTATTTATCCATCTATTTTTGTTTTCTTGCCAAGAGCACAAGCATCATCCAAAAAGAAATATTCATAATTCAAAAATTAACGATTAATGCCATCCATGTGGATCATAGCTCTTTTGACCACCGTGTGGCAATACTCTGTTGCTCACTCCATGATAACAGCAAATAATTCACCGGACAGAAGCCAGTCTAGCCACACCATTGACTCATCAAGTCTTTTTTTATTTTTTCGCGGGTAAATTATACCGATACCCTTATTTTATTTTATTTTATTTATTTATCTATTTGTGTGGAGAGATTGATTCGTGTGGTTGACGCCCTTTCTAAATAATATCTGAAGTCCCCAAGAAATTTCTCAGTGAAGATGCCTTTCCTTGACGGAAAACCTCTGTAAGAGGTAATATTCACCATATGTCATCATCCATGGTGGCAGCATTTTCAGGGAGGACAAGTATAGTACAAAACTTCTTCCGTTTTCCTTCCTCCTCCTCCCTTTTTTTTTTTTTTTTTTTTTTTTTTTTTTTTTTTTTTTTTTTTTTTTTTTTTTCAGGTAAATTATATCAATACCCTCATTTTATTTTATTTTATTTATTTATCTATTTGTATGGAGAGATTGACTCGTGTGGTTGACGCCCTTTTTAAATAGGGAATTTTGGCCATAACCCCCAAATATTAGAGTACTTTTATAATAGGTTTTAAGTGAAAAACAGTTTTGTGAAAACTCCTTTTAACCGCATAGTGACCAAAATACCCGCATTTTACAATTTGAATCAAATTACAATCGTTCCATTTTTTTTTTTCCCACGTTCTCTCCCACTCTCCCGTGGTTCCACTGCCTCCCATGATTCCTTACCGCCGATCAAATTGCAAATGCTATTCTGGCACCTTTTTCTTTTCATCTCCAACGCTAGTCACATTCTTCGACAGCTTCATCTCTCTCCCTCTCTTTGCGAGCACCTTTCTTCTTCCTCTTTTCTCATTTTTTGTTCCTCTTCTTTTCCCCCCGATCTGTTGCCATGGCCAAAACACAACCATGGCTCTCTTATGGGATGGGATGACCTTAATTTAACATTGACTCATTTAAATATATTATCATCTCAAACCTTTTTAAAATTCAGCTCAAGTTTAAAAGTTATATTCCAAACCTATCCCTAGTTTGTATATACATTTTTCAAACATGTCCCTTGAAGGGTGAGATGGGATGGGTCACTCAACTGACCAGACTAAATACTCTTTCTATCTCTATCATGGCATTTCTTATATATATCTCACTTTTAGGCCTCACGTGAGCAATTAGCTTGAGACTTTCTTAAACTTGATTAAGATTAAATGGTTATAATCACTAAATTAAAATAATTTTAATCGGGTCATTGAGATCTCATATGATAGATCTCATGCATTGTACAAACTCTCTGCTCATATAATATAGCCTAAGATTATATGTAGTGGCAGAGTCAGTCATAAATTTTCTCTAGCAAGGTCGACTTTTATTTGAATGTTTGTGTTTGTTTTTTCTCTCTCTCTCTCAATCTATAAATTAAAGAATCCTTTGAAGTAACCTTCTATCAATTTTTTTTTTCCCTAATATACAATAACAAGAACAAATAAAATTTTGTTGAATTTAATAATTAATACAAAACTTAAATAGTTATTATGAAATAAAAGGGATAAAAGTTATTTATATGAAGGGAAAAAATAAAGAGGAAGGGTTACAATAAGAAAATGTGAAGGACCAAAAAAATAAAAAATAACAGGGTCAGATTTAGAAATATCAAAATTTATGTATTGTAAAAAACCTTTTTTAAATGAGTAAAGAGGATTAGTTGCCCCCCCGGCTCCACCCTGATTATATGATTGTTATAACTATTTAATGGCATATGTTAACCATAGTTTCCAGCAATAATTAATGTATCCCAATTGGATACAAGGATTAAAATTGTCAAGGATTGTAAGTCACCATTTGATGATCTAATTGATTTAATCAAATGTTAAGAAAAGAAAAGAAAAAATTTTTTTATTTTTTTTGCTAGAGTTGATTAACATTATTTTTCTTATAAAGTTTCTTTAGAAAGTTAGAATGCTAGTAGGTATTCTAAAAAATTTATGAGACTCGTCTACTAATTTATGTGACAACCACTTTGACTGTCATTTTTACTGAATAAAATAGTAATATCATGTCAATACAAAAATCATAATTAACATGCTTTATTTGCATTGATGTGCATGACATTATCATATCAATTATTATTATTATATCAAATAATAAGAGGGAAATCGGTAAAGGTGACAATCTGTTAAGCAATTTTTTTATACTATAAAATTGTTTAGTATAAGATTTTTCTGAGTTCAAAAAGAAAGGGCTCAATTTTGCAAATTTTCCCATCAAGCCCTAAAAAGTAAGTAAATATATTTATTTATCCATCTATCTTTTGTTTTCTTGACAAGAGCCCAAGCATTTTCCAAAAGGAAAAATTCGTAGTTCAAAAATTAACGGTTAATGCCATCCAATCAAGCTGTTTCTTAGTCAAGCTGATTCTTTAGTGAAAAGAACCCGTCAGAGTGGATCATAGCTCTTTTGACCACCATGTGGCAACACTCTGTTCCTCACTCGATAATAACTGTAAATAATTCACCGGACAGAAGCCAGTCAAACCACGCCATGACGCCATTGACTTCTGTTTTTTTTTTTTTTTTTTTGGGGTAAATTATACGAAGGTCAATATCCGTAATGGGTGTTGTATCTTGTGTATTAGTGAGAAATAATATCTGAGGTTACATTTCAGGCTTCTCTCTCTCTATATATATATACATATATATATATATAGATAATGATCAGATAAGTATATGGTTAATATCCGTAATAAGTGTTGTATCTTGTGTATTAATGGGATATGAGATATATTAGACTAATATAAGAAGTACAACCCGATACATAATGCTGAAATTATATTAACGTGAACATAATATATATATATATATAGGATGATGATCAGGTAAGCACGTGTTGATATATCTTATATCAAAACTTGCATTGGGAGTTGTACCTTGTGCATTAGTGAGATGTGAGGTGCATTGAATCAATGCAAGGGGTACAACCCCCAATGCATAGTGTTGATGTAACTTATATTAGCACGTGCTGACAGGATCACCTCTGTATATATATATATATAGGATGATGATCAGGTAAGCACGTGTTGATATAACTTATATCAAAATCTACATTAGGAATTGTACCTTGTGCATTAGTGGGATGTGAGGTGCATTGAATCAATGCAAGGGGTACAACTCCTAATGCTTAGTGCTGATGTACCTTATATCAGCACGTGCTGATAAGAACACCTCTGTGTGTGTGTATATATATATATATATATATATATATATATATGGAGACACACACGACCCAGTCAGTCAGTCGCTGCCATTAATGAAGTCCCCAAGAAATTTCTCCATGGAGGTGCTTTTACTTGTCAAAAAACATCTCAGTCAGTCAGTCGCTGCCATTAATGAAGTCCCCATGAAATTTCTCCATGGAGCTGCTTTTACTTGTCAAAAACATCTCAGTCAGTCAGTCGCTGCCATTAATGAAGTCCCCAAGAAATTTCTCCATGGAGGTGCTTTTACTTGTCAAAAAACATCTGTTAGACGTAATATTCACAATATATCATCATCCATGGTGGCAGCATTTGCAGGGAGGACAAGTATATTCCAAAATTACATGTAATTTTTATTTTCCGGATCTTTTTCTTCTTTATATTCCCTTCAATGATCTGTTTGGTTCCCGAGAAAAAGCTACGAAAACCAAATAAATTAATCGAATTTAACTGAACCCAATTCATTCGAATGCTCTGTCTTAGTCGAGGTAAGGCTTGAAAGTTTTGGTTTTGTTTTTGTTTTTCGTTTTTCTTCTCCTTAGTTTTCTCAGCAACCAGACAGAAAGTTATATTTGGTTTTCATTCTTTTGCGTTTTCATTTTCTACTTTGTATTATGAATTGAACTTTATTTGTTGCAGTCGTTAAAAAATGGTTTTAAATTTAACTTTCCTTTTTTTTATTTAATAAAATATGTTTTCATTACAAAGTTCATTATGTTGTGCTCTGTATGCGTGTGTGTGTGGATGTAGGCGGGTGGGTATTTCTTGGATTTTACTTGCAATGAAGTCTGAGAGCTAGCGAGGTGTAGTTGATGATTTGTATCCAAAAAAGAGGAGGAAAAAATAAAGCAGGGGGGGCGGGGGCATCCTTTGGCTATATTGGTCATGGCATGGTCACAGAGTTTGGACTTAAAGCATATTGATTATATAGAAGGACTAATGCATACTTCAAGAATTAAAACATGCCAAAAGAGGGAACTTACTATATATATATATATATATATATTACTCATAACTGTCAATGGAGAGTGGTGTTTCAATCATTTGTTGCTTTTCAAATAGCCTAGTTTGTATGTGTGAAACTGTGAATGGTTGTTCAATCATTTGTTGCGTTTGAAATAGCCTAATTTGTGTGTGCGCGTGCTGCGCTTAGCAACTGATGATAATTTTAATTTTAAAGTTATTTTTTGAGAGGCCTTTATTTTATAACTAATTTTGAAGTTGGTCTTTTGCAGGGTCTGGATTTTAGAACTCTGTGACTGTGAATGAACTAATACAAATCACAAGGTTGTCTCTTATATTGGCAACACTGTACGACAAATAAGCCAAAGTTATGAATTTTACGCGAAATAAATTCGTGAGGTTAGTTTGTTGGAATCTTTGTGCCTACAATCGTTGTCTTTTGTTGCTTTTATAGCTATTCTTCCAAAACCATCTGTCTTAATCAAATTCATCAGTATATCTCTGTTTCCTATATATTTCTCTCTTATGAAAATTTTTCATTCATGACACTTCTTGATTCATAGCCGTCCTTATTATTATATGCTGTGGTCATATTTTATGGGTTTTTCATCAGAATTCCATCGATGGGACAACTATTGGACCTAGCTGTACTATCTTTTTTTTTTCTTTCATTTTTTTTTGGGTGTGTGGAATTTGATGGTTTCACACTATGGCTATTAAGAATTCCGAACACAATGGATATCGCAATGATGAATCATACATTTTGAGCATATCTTGATGAGTTTGGAGTCTTCCTTTAAGCATGATAATTTTGTCCATTTCATGTAAGTAGTCTATTTTTATTTAATTCTTGAATTTAGTTAAAAGCATGATTACTTTCCTTCCCGTAGAAAGTCATGATTTACAATGACTATTGAGTTTTGACATGTTTTACTCAAAAGTTTTCTGTTTAGTTTTTGCATCAGGAGCAGATAAAAATATTAGTAACTTTATGGGATCCCTTAATGCATTGTGGTGCATGTTGTGATCATAAATTAGACTCTTTACAGATAGGAAAAAATTGGATGATTAGTAGCACTGCCAATTGGTCATGTACCGAATCATTCGCCATTATATCTGATAGGTAAAACAATGCAACAATTGGATGGTTAGAGTCATTTAATTGAGTCCATTCTTAGCATAGCTATCTAATAGGCTGGCATATACTTCCCATCAGGTGTCTGCTGCCATATATTAAACATTCTGTGCCTAGATTTTTGAAGAATTCTTTTAATCACTAAGTACTTTCCATTGACACTTGGTCTAACACTGCTTGTTATGTTGAGTATTTAATTCAGGTTCAAGGATTGGAGTTCAGAGGGATCCTTTAGTCCTGGGAGGCATTTTTCCACTGAAGATGGACAATATCCGAGGAAAACCAGAAAAACTTTAAGCTCAGTTTTAAAAAGTATGCAGGGAGGATTTGGAAATGGTTCTGAAAGGATTAAAAGCGAGGGAAAATCATTAAACTTCCATCCACCAAGCAATCAGCCGGCTAAAGAATTGGGTTCCCGGAAGAAAATTCTTGATCCACAGGGGCCATTTCTTCTGAAGTGGAATAAAATTTTTGTACTCTCTTGTGTGATTGCTGTGTCCCTGGATCCACTTTTTTTTTACATCCCAGTGCTTGATGGCAAGGGGAAGTGCCTTGATGTGGACGAAAATATGGCAATCATTGCTAGTGTCCTTCGTTCATTCACTGACATCTTTTATATACTACATATTATATTTCAATTCCGCACTGGGTTTATTGCCCCGTCTTCTCGAGTATTTGGAAGGGGTGAATTGATTGAAGATCAATCAGCTATAGTAAAAAAATATTTGTCTTCCTACTTCATTATTGACATTCTATCAGTTCTTCCCCTCCCACAGGTATGAATCCTTTTTTTAGTCAGAGTGGGGTATTACTATTATTGTATGATATTTATGCATTGATGACAACACTCATTTTAGGCACTACTATATTCATAGGAATACAGATGCAATACACACACACACACACACACAAGTGTTCCGCATGTATTTGCTATCAACTGCAGTACACACACACACACACACAAACAAATGCAATACATGTAGATGTTTGAACTCTGAAGTTTGAACCACCATGTATTGGATCCCATCCTTTATATCTATGCATGTGGATGGGGCTACGAGGTTGGATTAATTACATGACCTGACACAATGATTGATCATTAATTTTTTATGCATGTATCAAATGACTAGAATTAGAGTACTTTTGTTGACCATTTGTGAAGTTAAAACTACTATCAATTAATGATTTGATGTATAAGCATGGATTACCTAAGGTTTTGTGATTTGATGCATCCTGTTTAACCTGTTCAGGTAGCACTATTACTTATTATCCCAAAATTGAAAGGCCCGGTTCCATTGGTCACGAAAGAAGCTTTGAAGTTCGTTATTCTGTGTCAATACGTGCCAAGACTTATTCGGATCTATCCACTATTTGTAGAAGGAACAAGAACTTCTGGCATACTTATTGAAACGGCATGGGCTGGTGCTGCTTTCAATCTCCTTCTCTATGTTGTAGCTGGTCATGTGAGTTTAAATTAATCATGTTATTATTCTTTACAATATTTTAAGAATATATAGTCATTTGATCTTTTAATCTCCTTATATTTGAAATTTGGCATATTAGTTTTGGGCTTTTGTAGAATATTTATTACTCGGGTATGGAAATATATAACTGACGTACAGAAATATACGTCAATTTCATACACAAAGAAGAAAATTGTAACTTTGGTGCATATTTACTCGAAGATCATAACAGTTCCTTATCAAGTCATGGCTGCATCAGGAAGTAGGATAATAATATGAAGATTTTCTGATCTCCAATTGTAATTGATGATGCAGATAGTTGGAGCCTGTTGGTACCTGTTATCAATAGAACAAAATTTTAAGTGCTGGAGGGATGCATGTCGGCATCCAGATCGTAATTGTAAAAAAAATATATATTGTGGAAACGAGCTAAATCATGAAATTGGATTTCTAAATGCTTCTTGTCCTCTTATTGCGGCGGATGGAAACTCAACAGGCTTCAACTTTGGTATTTTTCTTGATGCTCTTCAGTCTGGTGTGGTGGAATCTAGAGATTTTCCGAAGAAATTATCTTACTGCTTTTGGTGGGGTCTACGAAGTCTTAGGTTTGTACATCTAATCTTCTTCTTCTTTTTTTTTTTAAAATTTATTCTTTATCATTTTCAGTTGTTAATTTTTACAATTTTTGTTCACAATTTTTTAATGTTTATGAGTTTTATCGTAAGTTCCTACTTGTTATTTGATTTTTTTTTTCTTTTTTTTTTATTTATTTATTGGAGAAGGGTTGTTGTACCCCCCTCCCCACAAAGCATTATTAAATGGAAAAAAAAAAGATACAGAAGAAGAAATAAAGAAAGAAATGAAAAGGAACGTCTGGTCTTGGTGGCTAATAACATGCCACAATCCAGCTCACAAACAATGAAAATATCAAAAATAATCAATCAATGAACAAATTTATGCAAGATGAGCTGTTTGGAAATTTTTGGATCTTGATTACCCGGATATCGTGTCGGGTGCGGGTGTATATCCAGTTGTCAGATTTGTTTTCTTTTCATAGCTTTTCCACTATTTTGAAAAGTCATGGTAGGAGTACCCACACCCATGTCGTGTTTACTTGGGTAGTGTGGGGTGAAGCAAAGGATCCATGTAACATAGCATCTCGCAGTTTAATTAGAGGATGTATATTTCTTTTTTCATAGTCACTTGCTCCACCCCTACTTACCTACTTAGATCAGTGAAGAGAACTGGGCTTCCCTCAGCAAGCCATTGTATTTTAATAGAATGGGAGGAATACAATGTGGGCGGCTTAATGAAAGACTAATCTCGAAAGGTTATTGAGTCCTATATTTTCTTTTTCCTCGTCTGTTTTTTTTTTCCTTGGAGGTTTAGTGACCCATTCTCCAGTGAGAGCCAACTTCAAAGAAGAATGACTCCTAATATGGCAATAGTTCTAATAGCCAATTTAGTGATTTCTATTTGCATATTAGTGGGCTTGTGGCACATATTCACCACCTAATCCGTCCCTCAAGATTTGAAGTGTTGCACCATTGCTTTGAGATTGATTGGTCTTCTGATAGAATTAAAAAGCCAATTATGTCCAAAATACAGTTCTTTGATTCATAATTACAAGCATAACAGAGGAAGGTAATTGCTAGGAATATACATAATTTGCATCCTTTGAGATGGACCCTTTTAAATTATCTGAAAAAGCAGTGGTACCTGCTTGTTATGAGTTTGGCAATATCAAGCTAATTGTATGGTAATTGGTCACATGTTCATGAAGCAAATTTCATATTAAGTCTACTGATCTTTCTTTCTTGATTCTGGCACCAGAAACAGCTCAAGGTCATTGGTAGGTAGATCTTTGAGATAACGTTCCTGTGCTGATTTTAATGATCCAGAATTATTTTTAAAATGCCTTCCTCATAATTGTCCCAAGGCATTCCCACATTGTATCTTGTAAATAAATCCTTGGAACTGAAACCATTTTTGCCCTTCTACTCTTTTTGCAGTTCTCTGGGCCAAAACCTCAAAACAAGCACTTTCATTGGGGAGGTTTTCTTTGCTGTCTTCATTTCAATTTTTGGATTGGTTTTGTTTTCGTTACTCATCGGTAATATGCAGGTAAGTACTTAAACTTCTTAAAGCAATGATGTATATAAGCATAAGAGATGATATATATAGATAGATAGATAGATTATATATGAGATGCACTTTGTGCATATTGCCATCATTGATCCCATAGTTAGACAAGTGCCTTCTGTTGCTTACCAAAATCTAGCGAAGAAGAATTGAGAGCCTTTCGCTTTTTCTTTTAGTATACTGGCTTCTTCTATATGTATGAGATACACTTAGTGCAAATGGCCACCATCCTGACCAAGTTCAAACTGGCGGACTGACTCTGGTGATCTTGTCCAAAAGTCCAACTTTTATCTTAGTTGGCAACGGGCATTCCTTTAGATGGTCAGATGGTCTGGTGGTATGAAAATATTGATCCAAAATAATATCCAAGACAATTCATGTTATAAGGCTGCCGTCTTCATTCACTCTGTTCAAGATGTTGGTTTCATTAATGTGCTTTGCCATTTTAACCTGCCAAAATGTCAATTAAGGCACAGGATTTTTAGTCTCTTATTACTAATTCTATTCATATTTCTTGGCCTTTTCATCCATACTTTAGTTCCTTCAGCTTGAAACAACTCACATCTTCTCATGAATTTTGCCCTTTCACTCTTCCATATTCCTGGATTTGATGAGCTAAGGGTGCTAAAGTTGATTCCTGTGCTGTTACAGAAATATCTTCAGTCCACGACTGTGAGAATAGAAGAAATGAGAGTGAAAAGGCAAGATGCAGAGCACTGGATGTCGCACCGTATGCTCCCTGAGGTCCTGAGGGAGCGGATTAGGCGGTATGAACAGTACCAATGGCAAGAAACAAGAGGTGTTGAGGAAGAGACTCTGATTCATAATCTTCCTAAGGACCTCAGGAGAGACATAAAGCGCCATCTCTGCTTAGATCTACTCATGAGAGTAAGTGCATTCTAAATCTTCTCTATGCTTCTGCGTGGTTGGGTGGATGGGTGTTTATTATTGACCTTTTGATGCTATACAATCCTGAGTTCCCGACTCATTCTAACTCTCCATTGCCACTAATGTAGCTAGTTACTTTTCTCCTTTCACTTGAAAACAAAACGCCCACCATTTTCTCATTACTTACAAATATAACACTGCCACATCAATTCGAACGAGGGAGTACGTTGGCACATTCAGTCAGGAAGGATGTCATTTTTCTTTTGAAATCTACTTAATTAACTTTTGTCCGAATTTCTGCTATTATGTTTAGTTGTTTATCAACTCCTTTCTTCAGGTACCAATGTTTGAGACAATGGATGAACAACTGTTGGATGCAATGTGCGACTGTCTCAAGCCAGTTCTTTACATAGAGAAGAGCGTCATAACTCGTGAGGGGGATCCAGTCGACGAGATGCTCTTTATCATGCGAGGCAATCTAGTGACCATGACCACCTATGGTGGAAAAACTGGCTTCTTCAATTCCGCTTATCTCAATGCTGGTGACTTCTGTGGAGATGAGCTTCTTACATGGGCCCTTTATCCCAATTCCTCCTCCAATCTCCCCTCCTCAACCAGAACAGTACAAGCACTAACAGAGGTTGAGGCCTTTGCTCTAATGGCCAATGACTTCAAGTTCGTAGCCTCCCAGTTCCGGCGTCTTTACAGCAAAAAGCTCCAGCACACTTTCAGGTAAGGTTTTTAGCCAGGTTTGCTACAGTTAATGTCATTGCTGTTGTACGCTTATTATAGCTGTGATAGAAGTTGCTAATTTGTTAATAAGAAATGCTAGACAAACCGAAAAAATTTACAGGGTAATGTTACCGTCTATCGTTCATTTCTCTCTTTCATTTCAAAGCAAAATGACCCTCATTCACTTATCCCTTGTCACATCATTCTGGATGAATGTACAGGACAAATTTTTTGTAATAAAATCCTTTTTCCGATGTCATTTGACCATGCTCCTTTTTTGATGTGTTGAAGGTTCAAGAACTGATTTGATAGATTTTATGTAAAAACATAAGCAAAGGAGTAATGGTCGTAAGTGATGTTTACTGTAAATAACTCTTATAATCGGGTCATAATGGCTGTTATTGCGCTCATCATGTTTTCAGGTTCTACTCGCAGCAGTGGAGGACATGGGCAGCATGTTTTATACAAGTAGCTTGGCGTCGGTATTGTAAGAGGAAGCTTGAAAAGTCTTTATGTGACGAAGAAGACAGGCTGCAATATGCTTTAGCAAGAGAAGCTGGGACCTCCTCCCCAAGCCTCGGTGCCACTATATATGCATCAAAGTTTGCTGTCAATTTGCAACGAACAGTGCGGCGCAAGGGTGCACGCAATGCCAGAGTACCGCAGAGATTACTCCTGCCTCAGAAGCCAACTGAACCTGATTTTACTGCCTAAGATAATTGGCATATGTAATCTTTCTAGTGAATTTTGTTCAAGGTTTGTATTATATGTGAGTTCAATTGTAAGGTGTCTGTATGGTATTTGCACATGATATTTTTTGTGGCCAAACCCACCTTTTTATTGACACAGACCGAGAGACTTGAGTCATCTAAGAAAATGAGGATGATGCCATAACCCTCCATTTTTATTTTTATTTTTATTTTTATTTTGTATTTTTTATTTTGTATTTTTATTTTTTTTTGGGGGGGGGGGGGGTGTTCATGAGGAGAGCCCCAAGGGCCGTTGGGGTTTGCCACCCAAAAAACACGAGGACAGTGTTTAATTTCACTGAAGGTTTTTATTTTTTCCTTGGTTTTCTGGACTTCAAAGGGCACGTTTCAGAATTTTAGGAAGTGGAACAAGCTGATCTACTCCGTAATGATATCTGATTCTTAAGAAAATCAACTTAAAATTGGTTTGAATATATATATATATATATGAAATTGTATATTGAACATTTATGCCTTGTTTTTTGGCTCTAGCTTGAACATCCTCACAATAGACTTATCAAACCTTTGTTTCTTTGATGCTGGTCTTGATTATGTAGACTATTACGTGTTTGTATATCTTAACAACATGCATTGCTTCTCTTTTTCCCAAGTTCATTTTTAATCCTCCCCAAATGATTTCCAATATTTTACCAAATAATTCTCGAATCCTAAATTCTTCTACGACTAGATTAATTCCTGAATCCCATATCTGTTGCTAGAATTTAGTATTCTCGAATCCTACGTCGTTGCTCGCTTCTTCGTCATCTTCAAAAGACTAGGAGTCATTACCAAAAGGAAAGAAACATGGTTGAGTGTGTATGGTGTCCGATTTGCCAATTTTTGACAAAAATCCATGCATGACTTCCTCTATTTTGGGATTTAAGCGAAATATGGCGTAGATGCTTATAATCACGATTAGGAGGTTAAACTAGTGATAAGAAATGGTTTGAACATGTATTATGTATAAATATCCTCTCACTAATTGTAAACAATAATCATTGATAAATAACCATATAAAAGATATCTTATACATGTGGGAGATGATCTTATTTCCAGCAGTGGCTGTCCACTAGTACATTTGCCTCTAGCCATTGCTTTTAAAACTTACTTACAGATATCTTCCTCATCACCAGCAGATATCTCATTTTATTTTCTACTTCTAGACATTGCTGTAACACCTCTTAGGTAGCAACATGGATTACACCTCCAAATGCCTACCCTGCATGATACACCAAAGCCCTGCACGTCAAAAAAAAAATACAAGGTTAGACAGAGGGATGATACAGCAAAGCTCTGTATCAAAAAAAAAAAAAGTTTTAGAGAGAGAGAGATTTACTTGGCACAGTCAGTGTTCTTGTTGATCGGAGGGAGAGTGATGGACACCCCACATTTCTTGGGAAGAAGAGGGATGCGAGCAGGATCGTAATTTCCAACCTTAGACAATATTTCTTTAAGCATTCACAGGTTGCTTTCCGATCCGCTTTGCTTTTCACCATGTTACTTACATTCTTGACACCTGAACAACAACGCTCGCTAGGCTGGTCATCCAACAAACCAGGCATGTTACCTCGCAGGTATATAAGGCAGGGGCCCAACTGCTTCTTCACCTCCGAGCATGAAGGTGCAGCCATGGCTGAGTTTGAAAGTAATAAGAGAGAGGCCAGAATCCCAACCAGGCGACTCATGGTTGCTCTTAATTATAGATAAGAGACTTGAGATACAAATGTGTAGTTTATGCTTCTGAAAGAAGGGAGTATTTATATATAGAGGCTTCTGCAATGGTTTGTTTTAGTTCAATTTCTCTTGATTAATCATGCAAGTATCATGATTTTTGAATCGATGCCGGCTGTTCCTTCTACGACTAAGGGATGGAGTCCTTGGGAAGTGCTTAACGTGGCCCATCATTGCAAAAATGCAAACCCATGTCCATTGAAGGGGAAAAAAAAATATTTTGAAACACGCATGTTAGACACATGTCTGTAATTGTTTACTGCCATACTAACCAAACTCATAACAGAGTATACACAAAAACATCATTATTGGCCTAATTATTGTTTCCACTATTGCATGTATGACTCCTGGCCATGAGTGCCCTAAAAAAGAGTAGTGTTTTATATGTACCAACTCACTTGGTGCGCTGATGATGTGGCGCAAACTCATTTAAGAATCCAAAAATCATGTAACACCCTCTCATCTAACACGTAAGTTGGTGCAAACAACATTTCCCCCCCCCCCCCCCCAAAAAAAAAAAAAGAACATGCCCTTTTTGATCATTACATCAGTGTATCATGTAGACAGGTATTTTTATCGTGTTGGGAAAAAATACACCTTCATGCATCTGGTGTGCCTATTTGAAACAAAGAAGAGGGAACACCTGCATTTAAATGAAGCTTACCACTAGCCGCATATATCCTCTTCCAAAAAATTTATCTTACGATGTTCACAGAACAAGTGAAATAGAATGCAGAACAAAACAATTCCTGCTTTTCAATCTCAAAGATACCAAACAAGTAATATAATACCCTTAAAAAAAAAAGAAAAAAGAAAGGCTGTGAAATGAACTACATTAATCTGTATCTGTAATTCTATTTACATGCTAATGTGTTTCTTACAATGTATATTTGTATCATGGTTTTGATGGGTTTCGAGATTCAGGCTTAGAGTCGTTAGTGCGATTTATACACAGGGAGCCTACAGTGGGAACTTCAGCATGTGAAGAGACCATTGCAGAAAGAGGTTGGAAGTTTGTATTCCCAACAAACCAGTAAAGAGCCCATTTCAAATTACAAAGGGTGTACTTGAGAGCTTTGGTCCAGTCCTCCTGCTGGTTGAAGCTCTGCGTAATGGAATAGTTTTCCACTTTGTCATTCTCAATCCTGCAAAATTAGCCCTGGATTAAAAGAGGCGTGTAGGGCATATTTCTTCAAAATGTCCACATTATTTTTTTATTTTTTAAAGGCCATCACAAATAATGGAATTTCAAAAATTTTGAAAATAATTCCTTAAATGACTATGCTTTTACTTTTGCCCAATACCTTTTCCCCCGTCAAATTCATCTTAACTTCTCACATGTAAATCCACAATACTTGAAAGATTTTTCTAGTACCACTGGGTTTCCAAATATTTAATACAAAGTAATATTTTTCACATCAATATGCAAGTCAAACATAAGAAAATCAAATCTTACAAAGTTTTTAAAGAAAATTTGTCCATCCAATATAGTTTTGCCTTAACCCAACTAATTCAAACGATGTGAGCGTTTTACCAATTTTATATCTGAATATAAGCTTATATAAGAAAAATCACTAAGCAATCTACTTCCTACAAGCTGAAAAAAATACGCATTTACCATTGTTTGTTGTTCTTGAAATATTAATTACTTCAATTACAAATTTAAGGGAAAATTTCTTGAGCTCTTCCCCATTTACTTGATACTTTACCTCTCTTAAACTTGAGACTTTCTTAAACTTGATTAGCTTGAGACTTTCTTAAAATTTAGCTCAAGTTTGAAGTTACATTCCAAACCTATCCCTAGTTTGTATATACATTTTTCAAACATGTCCCTTGAGGGGTGATATGGGATGGGTTACTCAACTGACCAGACTAAATACTCTTCTATCGTGGCATTTCTCATACATATCTCATTCTTAGGCCTCACGTGAGCATTTAGCTTGAGACTTTCTTAAACTTGATTGAGATTATATGGTTATAATCACTAAATTAAAATAATTTTAATTGGGTCATCGAGATCTCATACGATAGATCTCATGCATTGCACAAGCTCTCTGCTCATATAATATAGCCTAAGATTATATGTAGTGGCAGATTCAGAAATTTTCTCTAGCAAGGTCGACTTTTATTTGAATGTTCGTGCTTTTTTTTTTTTTTTTTTTTTTTTGTCTCAATCTATAAATTAAAGAATCCTTTGAAGTAACCTTCTATCAATTTTATTTCCCCTAATATACAATAACAAGAACAAATAAAATTTTGTTGAATTTAATAATTAATACAAAACTTAAATAGTTATTATGAAATAAAAGGGATAAGAGTTATTTATATGAAGGGAAAAAATAAAGAGGGAGGGTTACGATAAGACAATGTGAAGGACCAAAGAAAAAAAAAGGGTCAGATTTAGAAATATCGAAATTTATGTATTGTAAAAAACCTTTTTTAAATGAGTAAAGAGGATTAGTTGTCCCCTGGCTCTGCCCCTGATTATATGATTGTTATAACTATTTAATGGCATATGATAATCATAGTTTCCAGCAATAATTAATGTATCCCAATCGGATACAAGGATTAAAATTGTTAAGCATTGTAAGCCACCATTTGATGATCTAATTGATTTAATCAAATCTATACTACCTATAAAAAGGTCAATCTTAGAAAAACTTTTGATTCTCTAAAATATCCGTATTTTAAAATGTAATAACATCAATATCCTTAAGTAATTTAAAAAACAAAAAGAAAAAAGATACATAATTAATTAAATCATGGAGAAACCTACTTTAATTAGAGTTCTACAATCCTATTCTACTAACTCATATGTTTCCCTTCCTTGTACCCTACTTTAATTAGAATTCTACAATCCTATTCCATTAGCCCATACGTTTCCTTCCTCATAAACTCATTCGTTTTTTGCTCATACGTCTCTCCCTCTTCGTCCCCCATTATGTATCCCTTTAATATCCCTATGCCAACCCTATGAATTTTACATTCATCTTCTCTTATTTTTAGTTGGAGATTGAAAATCCCACATCAAAGGTATAGTTTTCTTTTTTCTTTTATATATATATATATATATATATATATGTATATATATATATATATATTTTTTTTTTTTTTGAGTTCTTCTAATTATATTCTATTTAAATCCTTAGATATACATATAACAAACATATTACTTAAAATGATTCACGTACTAGTGTTAAGAAAAGAAAAGAAGAGAAAAGAATTTTATTTTTTTGGCTAGAGTTGATTAACGTTTTTTTTCTTTTAAAGTTTCTTCCGAAAGTTAGAATGTTAGTAGGTATGCTAAAAAATTTATGAGACACGTCTACTAACTTATGTGGCAATCACTTTGACTGTCATTTTTATTGAATAAAGTAGTAATATCATAGTAATATTATGTCAGTGCAAAAATCATAATATACATACTGTTTTTTTGCATTGATGTGACATTATCATATCAATTATAATATCAAATAATAAAAGGAAAATCGGTAAAGGTGACAATCTGTTAAGCTATTTTTTTTATATTATAAAATTGTAAAGTATAAGACTTTTCTGAGTTCAGAAAAAGGAAGGGCTCAATTTTGCAAATTTTCCCATCAAGCCCCAAAATGTAAGTAAATTTATTTATTTATCTATCCATCTTTTGTTTTCTTGACAAGAGCCCAAGCATTTTCCAAAAGGAAAAATTCGTAGTTCAAAAATTAACGGTTAATGTCATCCAATCAAGCTGTTTATTAGTCAAGCCGATTCTTTAGTGAAAAGAACCCGTCAGAGTGGATCATAGCTCTTTTGACCACCATGTGGCAATACTCCGTTCCTCACTCGATGATAACTGGAAATAATTCACCGGACAGAAGCCAGTCAAGCCCGCCATGACGACATTGACTCGTGAAGTCTTTTTTTTATTTTTTTTGTGGGTAAACTATACTAATACCCTCGTTTATTTTATTTATTTTTATCTATTTGTGTGGAGAGATTGACTCGTCTGGTTGGCGCCCTTTCTAAATAATATCTGAGGCTCCACTTCAGACTTTTCTCTCTGTCTCTCTATATATGTAAATATACATGGACACGCACACGACCCAGTCAGTCAGTCGCTGCCGTTAATGAAGTCCCCAAGAAATTTCCCCATGGAGCTGCTTTTACTTGACAAAATACCTCTGTAGGACGTAATATTCACCATATATCATCATCCATGGTGGCAGCATTTGCAGGGAGGACAAGTATATTCCAAAATTACATGTAATTTTTGTTTTCCGGATCTTTTTCTTCTTTATATTCCCTTCAATGATCTGTTTGGTTCCCGAGAAAAAGCTACGAAAACCAAATAAATTAATCGAATTTAACTGAACCCAATTCATTCGAATGCTCTGTCTTAGTCGAGGTAAGTCTTGAAAAGTTTTGGTTTTGTTTTTGTTTTTCGTTTTTCTTCTCCTTAGTTTTCTCAGCAACCAGACAGAAAGTTATATTTGGTTTTCATTCTTTTGCGTTTTCATTTTCTACTTTGTATTATGCATTGAACTTTATTTGTTGCAGTCGTTAAAAAATGGTTTTAAATTTAACTTTCCTTTTTTTTATTTAATAAAATATGTTTTCATTACAAAGTTCATTATGTTGTGCTCTGTATGCGTGTGTGTGTGGATGTAGGCGGGTGGGTATTTCTTGGATTTTACTTGCAATGAAGTCTGAGAGCTAGCGAGGTGTAGTTGATGATTTGTATCCAAAAAAGAGGAGAAAAAAATAAAGCAGGGGGGGCGGGGGCATCCTTTGGCTATATTGGTCATGGCATGGTCACAGAGTTTGGACTTAAAGCATATTGATTATATAGAAGGACTAATGCATACTTCAAGAATTAAAACATGCCAAAAGAGGGAACTTACTATATATATATATATATATTACTCATAACTGTCAATGGAGAGTGGTGTTTCAATCATTTGTTGCTTTTCAAATAGCCCAGTTTGTGTGTGAAACTGTGAATGGTTGTTCAATCATTTGTTGCGTTTGAAATAGCCTAATTTGTGTGTGTGCGCGCTGCGCTTTGCAACTGGTGATAATTTTAATTTTAAAGTTATTTTTTGAGAGGCCTTTATTTTATAACTAATTTTGAAGTTGGTCTTTTGCAGGGTCTGGATTTTAGAACTCTGTGACTGTGAATAAACTAATCCAAATCACAAGGTTGTCTCTTATATTGGCAACACTGTACGACAAATAAGCCAAAGTTATGAATTTTACGCGAAATAAATTCGTGAGGTTAGTTTGTTGGAATCTTGTGCCTACGATCGTTGTCTTTTGTTGCTTTTATAGCTATTCATCCAAAACCAACTGTCTTAATCAAATTCATCAGTATATCTCTGTTTCCTATATATTTCTCTCTTATGAAAAGTTTTCATTCATGACACTTCTTGATTCATAGCCTTCATTATTATTATATGCTGTGGTCATATTTTATGGGTTTTTCATCAGAATTCCTTCGATGGGACAACTGTTGGACCTGCGTGTGCTATCTTTTTTTCTTCTTTTTTTTTTTTTTTTTCTTTCATTTTCTTTTGGGTGTGTGGAATTTGATGGTTTCACACTATGGCTATTAAGAATTCCGAACACAATGGATATCTTGATGAGTTTGGAGTCTTCCTTTAAGCATGATAATTTTGTCCATTTCATGTAAGTAGTCTATTTTTATTTAATTCTTGAATTTAGTTAAAAGCATGATTACTTTCCTTCCCGTAGAAAGTCATGATTTACAATGACTATTGAGTTTTGACATGTTTTACTCAAAAGTTTTCTGTTTAGTTTTTGCATCAGGAGCAGATAAAAATATTAGTAACTTTATGGGATCCCTTAATGCATTGTGGTGCATGTTCTGATCATAAATTAGACTCTTTACAGAATGGACAAAATTGGATGATTAGTAGCACTGCCCGAATCATTCGCATTATATCTAATCGGTAAAACAATGCAACAATTGGATGGTTAGAGTCATTTAATTGAGTCCATTCTTAGCATAGCTATCTAATAGGCCGGCATATACTTCCCATCAGGTGTCTGCTGCCATATATTAAACATTCTGTGCCTGGATTTTTGAAGAATTCTTTTAATCACTAAGTACTTTCCATTGACACTTGGTCTAACACTGCTTGTTATGTTGAGTATTTAATTCAGGTTAAAGGATTGGAGTTCAGAGGGATCCTTTAGTCCTGAGAGGCATTTTTCCACTGAAGATGGACAATATCCGAGGAAAACCAGAAGGACTTTAAGCTCAGTTTTAAAAAGTATGCAGGGAGGATTTGGTAATGGTTCTCAAAGGATTAAAAGCGAGGGAAAATCATTAAACTTCCATCCACCAAGCAATCAGCCGGCTAAAGAATTGGGTTCCCGGAAGAAAATTCTTGATCCACAGGGGCCATTTCTTCTGAAGTGGAATAAAATTTTTGTACTCTCTTGTGTGATTGCTGTGTCCCTGGATCCACTTTTTTTTTACATCCCAGTGCTTGATGGCAAGGGGAAGTGCCTTGACGTGGACGAAAATATGGCAATCATTGCTAGTGTCCTTCGTTCATTCACTGACATCTTTTATATACTACATATTATATTTCAATTCCGCACTGGGTTTATTGCCCCGTCTTCTCGAGTATTTGGAAGGGGTGAATTGATTGAAGATCAATCAGCTATAGTAAAAAAATATTTGTCTTCCTACTTCATTATTGACATTCTATCAGTTCTTCCCCTCCCACAGGTATGAATCCTTTTTTTAGTCAGAGTGGGGTATTACTATTATTGTATGATATTTATGCATTGATGACAACACTTATTTTAGGCACTACTATATTCATAGGAATACAGATGCAATACACACACACACACACACACAAGTGTTCCGCATGTATTTGCTATCAACTGCAGTACACACACACACACACACACAAATGCAATACATGTAGATGTTTGAACTCTGAAGTTTGAACCACCATGTATTGGATCCCATCCTTTATATCTATGCATGTGGATGGGGCTACGAGGTTGGATTAATTACATGACCTGACACAATGATTGATCATTAATTTTTTATGCATGTATCAAATGACTAGAAGTAGAGTACTTTTGTTGACCATTTGTGAAGTTAAAACTACTATCAATTAATGATTTGATGTATAAGCACGGATTACCTAAGGTTTTGTGATTTAATGCATCCTGTTTAATCTGTTCAGGTAGCACTATTACTTATTATCCCAAAATTGAAAGGCCCGGTTCCATTGGTCACGAAAGAAGCTTTGAAGTTCGTTATTCTGTGTCAATACGTGCCAAGACTTATTCGGATCTATCCACTATTTGTAGAAGTAACAAGAACTTCTGGCATACTTATTGAAACGGCATGGGCTGGTGCTGCTTTCAATCTCATTCTCTATGTTGTAGCTGGTCATGTGAGTTTAAATTAATCATGTTATTATTCTTTACAATATTTTAAGAATATATAGTCATTTGATCTTTTAATCTCCTTATATTTGAATTTGGCATATTAGTTTTGGGCTTTTGTAGAATATTATTAACTCGGGTATGGAAATATATAACTGACGGTACAGAAATATACGTCAATTTCATACACAAAGAAGAAAATTGTAACTTTGGTGCATATTTACTCGAAGATCATAATAGTTCCTTATCAAGTCATGACTGCATCAGGTAAGTAGGATAATAATATGAAGATTTTCTGATCTCCAATTGTAATTGATGATGCAGATAGTTGGAGCCTGTTGGTACCTGTTATCAATAGAACAAAATTTTAAGTGCTGGAGGGATGCATGTCGGCATCCAGATCAGTAATTGTAAAAAAATATATATTGTGGAAACGAGCTAACATCATGAAATTGGATTTCTAAATGCTTCTTGTCCTCTTATTGCGGCGGATGGAAACTCAACAGGCTTCAACTTTGGTATTTTTCTTGATGCTCTTCAGTCTGGTGTGGTGGAATCTAGAGATTTTCCGAAGAAATTATCTTACTGCTTTTGGTGGGGTCTACGAAGTCTTAGGTTTGTACATCTAACCTTCTTTTTTTTTTTTTTTTTAATCTATTCTTTATCATTTTCAGTTGTTAATTTTTACAATTTTTGTTCACAGTTTTTTAATGTTTATAAGTTTTATCGTAAGTTCCTACTTGTTATTTGATTTTTTTTTCTTTTTTCTTTTTTTATTGGAGAAGGGTTGTAGTACCCCCCTCCCCACAAACATTATTAAATGGAAAAAAAAAGATAGAGAAGAAGAAATAAAGAAAGAAATGAAAAGGAACGTCTGGTCTTGATGGCTAATAACATGCCACAATCCAGCTCACAAACAATGAAAGTATCAAAAATAATCAATCAATGAACAAATTTATGCAAGATGAGCTGTTTGGAAATTTTTGGATCTTGATTACCCGGATATCGTGTCGGGTGCGGGTGTATATCCAGCTGTCAGATTTGTTTTCTTTTCATAGCTTTTCTACTATTTTGAAAAGTCATGGTAGGAGTACCCACACCCATGTCGTGTTTACTTGGGTAGTGTGGGGTGAAGCAAAGGATCCATGTAACATAGCATCTCGCAGTTTAATTAGAGGATGTATATTTCTTTTTTCATAGTCACTTGCTCCACCCCTACTTACCTACTTAGATCAGTGAAGAGAACTGGGCTTCCCTCAGCAAGCCATTGTATTTTAATAGAATGGGAGGAATACAATGTGGGCGGCTTAATGAAAGACTAATCTCGAAAGGTTATTCAGTCCTATATTTTCTTTTTCCTCTTCTGTTTTTTTTTTTTCCTTGGAGGTTTAGTGACCCATTCTCCAGTGAGAGCCAACTTCAAAGAAGAATGACTTCTAATATGGCAATAGTTCTAATAGCTAATTTAGTGATTTCTATTTGCATATTAGAGGGCTTGTGGCACATATTCACCACCTATCCGCCCCTCAAGATTTGAAGTGTTGCACCATTACTTTGAGACTGATTGGTCTTCTGATAGAATAAAAAGGCCAATTATGTCCAAAATACAGTTCTTTGATTCATAATTACAAGCATTACAGAGGAAGGTAATTTCAGGAAGGTAATTTCTAGGAATATAAATAATTTGCATCCTTTGAGATAGACCCTTTTAAATTATCTGAAAAAGCAGTGGTACCTGCTTGTTATGAGTTTGGCAATATCAAGCTAATTGTATGGTAATTGGTCACATGTTCATGAAGCAAATTTCATATTAAGTCTACTGATCTTTCTTTCTTGATTCTGGCACCAGAAACAGCTCAAGGTCATTGGTAGGTAGATCTTTGAGATAACGTTCCTGTGCTGATTTTAATGATCCAGAATTATTTTTAAAATGCCTTCCTCATAATTGTCCCAAGGCATTCCCACATTGTATCTTGTAAATAAATCTTTGGAACTGAAACCATTTTTGCCCTTCTACTCTTTTTGCAGTTCTCTGGGCCAAAACCTCCAAACAAGCACTTTCATTGGGGAGATTTTCTTTGCTGTCTCCATTTCAATTTTTGGATTGGTTTTGTTTTCGTTACTCATCGGTAATATGCAGGTAAGTACTTAAACTTCAGAAAGCAATGATGTATATAAGCATAAGAGATGATATATATAGATAGATAGATAGATTATATATGAGATGCACTTTGTGCATATGGCCATCATTGATCCCATAGTTAGACAAGTGCCTTCTGTTGCTTACCAAAATCTAGCGAAGAAGAATTGAGAGCCTTTCGCTTTTTCTTTTAGTATACTGGCTTCTTCTATATGTATGAGATACACTTAGTGCAAATGGCCACCATCCTGACCAAGTTCAAACTGGCGGACTGACTCTGGTGATCTTGTCCAAAAGTCCAACTTTTATCTTAGTTGGCAACGGGCATTCCTTTAGATGGTCAGATGGTCTGGTGGTATGAAAATATTGATCCAAAATAATATCCAAGACAATTCATGTTATAAGGCTGCCGTCTTCATTCACTCTGTTCAAGATGTTGGTTTCATTAATGTGCTTTGCCATTTTAACCTGCCAAAATGTCAATTAAGGCACAGGACTTTTAGTCTCTTATTACTAATTCTATTCATATTTCTTGGCCTTTTCATCCATACTTTAGTTCCTTCTGCTTGAAACAACTCACATCTTCTCATGAATTTTGCCCTTTCACTCTTCCATATTCCTGGATTTGATGAGCTAAGGGTGCTAAAGTTGATTCCTGTGCTGTTACAGAAATATCTTCAGTCCACGACTGTGAGAATAGAAGAAATGAGAGTGAAAAGGCAAGATGCAGAGCACTGGATGTCGCACCGTATGCTCCCTGAGGTCCTGAGGGAGCGGATTAGGCGGTATGAACAGTACCAATGGCAAGAAACAAGAGGTGTTGAGGAAGAGACTCTGATTCATAATCTTCCTAAGGACCTCAGGAGAGACATAAAGCGCCATCTCTGCTTAGATCTACTCATGAGAGTAAGTGCATTCTAAATCTTCTCTATGCTTCTGCGTGGTTGGGTGGATGGGTGTTTATTATTGACCTTTTGATGCTATACAATCCTGAGTTCCCGACTCATTCTAACTCTCCATTGCCACTAATGTAGCTAGTTACTTTTCTCCTTTCACTTGAAAACAAAACGCCCACCATTTTCTCATTACTTACAAATATAACACTGCCACATCAATTCGAACGAGGGAGTTGGCACATTCAGTCAGGAAGGATGTCATTTTTCTTTTGAAATCTACTTAATTAACTTTTGTCCGAATTTCTGCTATTATGTTTAGTTGTCTATCAACTCCTTTCTTCAGGTACCAATGTTTGAGACAATGGATGAACAACTGTTGGATGCAATGTGCGACTGTCTCAAGCCAGTTCTTTACATAGAGAAGAGCGTCATAACTCGTGAGGGGGATCCAGTCGACGAGATGCTCTTTATCATGCGAGGCAATCTAGTGACCATGACCACCTATGGTGGAAAAACTGGCTTCTTCAATTCCGCTTATCTCAATGCTGGTGACTTCTGTGGAGATGAGCTTCTTACATGGGCCCTTGATCCCAATTCCTCCTCCAATCTCCCCTCCTCAACCAGAACAGTACAAGCACTAACGGAGGTTGAGGCCTTTGCTCTAATGGCCAATGACTTCAAGTTCGTAGCCTCCCAGTTCCGGCGTCTTTACAGCAAAAAGCTCCAGCACACTTTCAGGTAAGGTTTTTAGCCAGGTTTGCTACAGTTAATGTCATTGCTGTTGTACGCTTATTATAGCTGTGATAGAAGTTGCTAATTTGTTAATAAGAAATGCTAGACAAACCGAAAAAATTTACAGGGTAATGTTACCGTCTATCGTTCATTTCTCTCTTTCATTTCAAAGCAAAATGACCCTCATTCACTTATCTCTTGTCACATCATTCTGGATGAATGTACAGGACAAATTTTTTGTAATAAAATCCTTTTTCCGATGTCATTTGACCATGCTCCTTTTTTGATGTGTTGAAGGTTCAAGAACTGATTTGATAGATTTTATGTAAAAACATAAGCAAAGGAGTAATGATCGTAAGTGATGTTTACTGTAAATAACTCTTATAATCAGGTCATAATGGCTGTTATTGCGCTCATCATGTTTTCAGGTTCTACTCGCAGCAGTGGAGGACATGGGCAGCATGTTTTATACAAGTAGCTTGGCGTCGGTATTGTAAGAGGAAGCTTGAAAAGTCTTTATGTGACGAAGAAGACAGGCTGCAATATGCTTTAGCAAGAGAAGCTGGGACCTCCTCCCCAAGCCTCGGTGCCACTATATATGCATCAAAGTTTGCTGTCAATTTGCAACGAACAGTGCGGCGCAAGGGTGCACGCAATGCCAGAGTACCGCAGAGATTACTCCTGCCTCAGAAGCCAACTGAACCTGATTTTACTGCCTAAGATAATTGGCATATGTAATCTTTCTAGTGAATTTTGTTCAAGGTTTGTATTATATGTAAGTTCAATTGTAAGATGTCTGTATGATATTTGCACACGATATTTTTTGTGGCCAAACCCACCTTTTTATTGACACAGACCGAGAGACTTGAGTCATCTAAGAAAATGAGGATGATGCCATAACCCTCCATTTTTATTTTTATTTTTTATTTTTTATTTTTTATTTTTTTTGGGGGGGGGGGGTGTTCATGAGAAGAGCCCCAAGGGCCGTTGGGGTTTGCAACCCAAAAAACATGAGGACAGTGTTTAATTTCACTGAAGGTTTTTATTTTTTCCTTGGTTTTCTGGACTTCAAAGGGCACGTTTCAGAATTTTAGGAAGTGGAACAAGCTGATCTACTCCGTAATGATATCTGATTCTTAAGAAAATCAACTTAAAATTGGTTTGAATATATATATATGAAATTGTATATTGAACATTTATGCCTTGTTTTTTGGCTCTAGCTTGAACATCCTCACAATAGACTTATCAAACCTTTGTTTCTTTGATGCTGGTCTTGATTATGTAGACTATTACGTGTTTGTATATCTTAACAACATGCATTGCTTCTCTTTTTCCCAAGTTCATTTTTAATCCTCCCCAAATGATTTCCAATATTTTACCAAATAATTCTCGAATCCTAAATTCTTCTACGACTAGATTAATTCCTGAATCCCATATCTGTTGCTAGAATTTAGTATTCTCGAATCCTACATCGTTGCTCGCTTCTTCGTCATCTTCAAAAGACTAGGAGTCATTACCAAAAGGAAAGAAACATGGTTGAGTGTGTATGGTGTCCGATTCGCCAATTTTTGACAAAAATCCATGCATGACTTCCTCTATTTTGGGATTTAAGCGAAATATGGCGTAGATGCTTATAATCACGATTAGGAGGTTAAACTAGTGATAAGAAATGGTTTGAACATGTATTATGTACAAATATCCTCTCACTAATTGTAAACAATAATCATTGATAAATAACCATATAAAAGATATCTTATACATGTGGGAGATGATCTTATTTCCAGCAGTGGCTGTCCACTAGTACATTTGCCTCTAGCCATTGCTTTTAAAACTTACTTACAGATATCTTCCTCATCACCAGCAGATATCTCATTTTATTTTCTACTTCTAGACATTGCTGTAACACCTCTTAGGTAGCAACATGGATTACACCTCCAAATGCCTACCCTGCATGATACACCAAAGCCCTGCACGTCAAAAAAAAATACAAGGTTAGACAGAGGGATGATACAGCAAAGCTCTGTATCAAAAAAAAAAAAAGTTTTAGAGAGAGAGAGATTTACTTGGCACAGTCAGTGTTCTTGTTGATCGGAGGGAGAGTGATGGACACCCCACATTTCTTGGGAAGAAGAGGGATGCGAGCAGGATCGTAATTTCCAACCTTAGACAATATTTCTTTTAAGCATTCACAGGTTGCTTTCCGATCCGCTTTGCTTTTCACCATGTTACTTACATTCTTGACACCTGAACAACAACGCTCGCTAGGCTGGTCATCCAACAAACCAGGCATGTTACCTCGCAGGTATATAAGGCAGGGGCCCAACTGCTTCTTCACCTCCGAGCATGAAGGTGCAGCCATGGCTGAGTTTGAAAGTAATAAGAGAGAGGCCAGAATCCCAACCAGGCGACTCATGGTTGCTCTTAATTATAGATAAGAGACTTGAGATACAAATGTGTAGTTTATGCTTCTGAAAGAAGGGAGTATTTATATATAGAGGCTTCTGCAATGGTTTGTTTTGGTTCAATTTCTCTTGATTAATCATGCAAGTATCATGATTATTGAATCGATGCCGGCTGTTCCTTCTACGACTAAGGGATGGAGTCCTTGGGAAGTGCTTAACGTGGCCCATCATTGCAAAAATGCAAACCCATGTCCGTTGAAGGGGAAAAAAAAATATTTTGAAACACGCATGTTAGACACATGTCTGTAATTGTTTACTGCCATACTAACCAAACTCATAACAGAGTATACACAAAAACATCATTATTGGCCTAATTATTGTTTCCACTATTACATGTATGACTCCTGGCCATGAGTGCCCTAAAAAAGAGTAGTGTTTTATATGTACCAACTCACTTGGTGCGCTGATGATGTAGCGCAAACTCATTTAAGAATTCAAAAATCATGTAACACCCTCTCATCTAACACGTAAGTTGGTGCAAACAACATTCCCCCCCCCCCCCCCCAAAAAAAAAAAAAAGAGCATGCCCTTTTTGATCATTACATCAGTGCATCATGTAGACAGGTATTTTTATCGTGTTGGGAAAAAATACACCTTCATGCATCTGGTGTGCCTACTTGAAACAAAGAAGAGGGAACACCTGCATTTAAATGAAGCTTACCACTAGCCGCATATATCCTCTTCCAAAAAATTTATCTTACGATGTTCACAGAACAAGTGAAATAGAATGCAGAACAAAACAATTCCTGCTTTTCAATCTCAAAGATCCCAAACAAGTAATATAATACCCTAAAAAAAAATAAAAATAAAAGGCTGTGAAATGAACTACATTAATCTGTATCTGTAATTCTATTTACATGTTAATGTGTTTCTTACAATGTATATTTGTATCATGGTTTTGATGGGTATCGAGATTCAGGCTTAGAGTCGTTACTGCGATTTATATACAGGGAGCCTACAGTGGGAACTTCAGCATGTGAAGAGACCATTGCAGAAAGAGGTTGGAAGTTTGTATTCCCAACAAACCAGTAAAGAGCCCATTTCAAATTACAAAGGGTGTACTTGAGAGCTTTGGTCCAATTCTCCTGCTTGTTGAAGCTCTGCGTAATGGAATAGTTTTCCACTTTGTCATTCTCAATCCTGCAAAATTAGCCCTGGATTAAAAGAGGCGTGTAGGGCATATTTCTTCAAAATGTCCACATTATTTTTTTATTTTTTAAAGGCCATCACAAATAATGGAATTTCAAAAATTTTGAAAATAATTCCTTAAATGACTATGCTTTTACTTTTGCCCAATACATTTTCCCCCGTCAAATTCGTCTTAACTTCTCACATGTAAATCCACAATACTTGAAAGATTTTTCTAGTACCACTGGGTTTCCAAATATTTAATACAAGTAATATTTTTCACATAAATATGCAAGTCCAACATAAGAAAATCTTACAAAGTTTTTAAAGAAAATTTGTCCATCCAATATAGTTTTGCCTTAACCCAACTAATTCAAACGATGTGAGCGTTTTACCAATTTTATATCTAAATATAAGCTTATATAAGAAAAATCACCAAGCAATCTACTTCCTACAAACTGAAAAATATATGAATTTACCATTGTTTGTCGTTCTGGAAATATTAATTACTTCAATTACAAATTTAATAAGGGAAAATTTCTTGAGCTCTTCCCATTTACTTAGTACTTTACCTCTCACTTGGGACTATGCCCAATGCTAGAGGATTGACACCAGAGAACTGTCCAGATCAACGAGTACATAGGTCATATGTAAGCATAATTGATAGTTCTAAGGTCCATCATAGAATTCATAGATGTAGCTTTAATATAGAATGGATAAAATAAGATCAAAAGTAGATTTACTTTGTGGATTCTGTCATGAATTGGAGAATAAAACACTAGATGCACAACAAATTATCTGATGAAAGTATTTACAAGTGCATGAATAGAAAAACATAATTCTAACAGTTTAAACATGAATAAATTCATCTCTAGGCAGAAAGGCCGTCATAAGAAGGCTGATTAAAATAGTCAACAACTAGCCCTTTCTCAGTTGGTTTACTTCTTGTGAGGTTGAATGAAAGGCCTTGTCTTAAATTCTACATAATGTTGCTCTCTGCATACCCTACTACCCCCACCTGTACCCAAAATGGGTTTCTTTCACCTCGATGACCTAGACTCTATGATACAAAACCAAGCTAATTGAGAAAATAAAATTAGGGAAATTCAATATTTTTTTATTTTTTTTTCGATAAGGTAAGTATGTATTGATGAAACAAGAAGGGTTTAGCCCAAGTACATAAGACATATACAAAGACAAACCATCAACTCCTCTAAGGTTAAAGGAATCAACAAAATTAACAAAAGAAAGGTTACAAGTATTGGCATAGCTAGAGTACCACAAAAAAGGAATCTTAACAAGGGAAGGCTTAAGATCAACAATAGACTACTCAATCCCATCAAAAGTTCTAGAATTTCTCTCCCTCCAAATAGACCACCAAATGGCATGGGGAACCATGTTCCAAATCACTTTCGCCTTCTTATTCCCCCCTTTAAACCACCATCCCGATAAAAGATCATAAATAGACAATGGTAGGACCCAATAAACCCCAAACATAATGCACATAAGCATCCAACAACTTCTTTCAACAATACAATGTATGAATAGATGATCCACTGTTTCGGCATTTTCTTTGCAAAGAATACTGATGCAGGACAACCCTCAAAACATGCAAAGAAGACAAAGAAGCTGAAAGAAGCAAGAAGAAAGCAAAACCCTAGAACGTGGGAAAACCCAATTTTTTAATTCATAATAAGATGAAAATTAAAGAGAATATTGGAGCCTATATATAGGTCCCAATTACATCAAATAAGGAAAAACTTAACCTAGGAATTTAAAAGGCAAAAACTTAATTATTCTTAAAAATAAATTTGCCTAAAATATGCTAGAGCCTAGGTCTTCAAGTTAATAGGCTATATTGGACCACTCGGTTGAACCACGTGCATGCTGTCCCCATCAACTCTCCCGGGGTGGGAGAAACTCGACCTCGAGTTTGAGTTTGAATGGAGATACTGAATTCGCCCATTCCAAATAAACAGATACTTTGAATAGGCCAATTGCTTGAGTCGTTGAGTTAATTCTACTTCAAACTGTGCAACTCGGAGTAAAATCTTCAATTTAGCGAAGAACTCGATCAAACAACGATCAGTTGCCAACTCAAACTTGTCAACACCAAGAAAATCTATCCCTTGTACCTCAAGCAATTCAAACGCAAACACAATATCATCCACTTTTGACAGAACCAGATTTTCTTGTGGCAAACCTTCTTCTTCAATACTCGGTACTTTTGGGGCTTCTATACTCTGTTGAAACTCTTGCACGATCATTTCTTCAACTTTTGAATTATCTGTGACGACTTCAATGTTCCCTTCCAAAACGTCTTTAGCTAGTATAGGGTTAGGGAATGAAACAACTCCTTGTGGCATAAGCTCGGGTTCATCAGTGAGATCCGACTGCGGTTGGGCATTGAGCTTGGCACTCATGTCTGGAAGTAGTTTCATCATGGACTCCCATGGTGAGTAGTCCATTGGAGTTGCTTCCACAAAATTTACACGAGCTCTATCTTTGCAAATAGAAATAACGATTGGGGCATAATCATCTAAAACAGAACCCAAGGATTCAACTGCTTCCATGAGATAGAGCTTCAATTTTTCAGCACAATTCGTGAGGACTTGTTCTCCCAATTGCCAAGATAGGAATCCAACATTCTTGTTCTCCTTTCTGACACTATCCAAGAGAGGATATAGAAGCTCCTTGGAGATGTCATCGCTTTCCTCCAAAACCATGGTCATGATTGCTTCCATGTTGGCAAATGTAGCATCAGAACAATGAAATTTAGCAATTGTCAGAAAATGTTGGAACATTTCAATAACCAATGCATCACACTCAAGATCCAACATCTCCAAACATAACCTGATCTTTGCAACATTCTCTAGAATGGAAAGAGATTTAAAATAGCAACTATTCCCAGGAGACAATATACCAAATGTTGAGACTATAAGTTGAAAAACTTCTCTCATTTGCTCATCATTGTAAGGAGGAGTTGGTGCAGTGATTCTCAAAATCTCACAGATGCAAGAGGCAACTGAAACTCTCACATTGGTGTTCATATGCTTCAAAAGCTCAGGAGCTATCAGTGCACTCATTGCAGGTCGAAGTGCATCTTGCATTGACTGCGATGGGACTTGCCATACTTTTGATAAGTTATATCCAAGTCCATCAAGTAGGCGGAGTAGCTCACCAACAGAATATATAGGAAATATGAGCTTTTTTCCCATATCCATAAGTCGCTTTTCGAAAAATTGTTCAAAAGAATTCATTTTTCTTTTTTTTTCTTTTTTTTTTTTCTTTTCAATCACTTTTTTTTTTTTTTTTTTTTCAATCAAACATGAGAAATTAATTGATACAATTCTAAAGAAGCAAAATTAAACTAAGAGAATAAGGAAATTGGAATACTGGATTAGAATAACCTGGATTGGAATGAGGATAACCCGGTTTGCGAATCTGGCTCCAATTGGAATAATCTGCTCCCAGTTAGAATAGCCTGATCCTCGTTTGGAATAGCCTAAGTTGAATGGAGGATAACTCTATCCAAGGACTGGACAACAAACTTCAGTTGGAAAGAGTTAATCCGTGATTGGAATAACCTTATCCAAGGTTTATGAGCTACTTATTTGCAATTTAGATCGCCAAGAAATCGTAACCAAACGGACCCATTCTCCTTTTATATCATATACCCGAGACTCAAAAGGTTTTGCCATTCCTCAGGTTCAATTGTGGAAGGGAGAAAGAGACTGGCAGGTGTCTTCGACTTCGGCGAGCTCGACGGCAGTGATGGCTTCCGGCAGAGATGGCCTCAGGCAGCGACAACCGACAGGGAAGGTCGACGTCACAGAAGACAGCGATGATGGCATCGGCGAGATGGTGGTGGCTGTCGGTGAAGTCTCGATGGCAATGATGGTGGATGTGAGATTTGGCGGTGGGTTCCAATGGTGGTAGCTTCTGACGACCGGGGCAGAAGGCTCAGATGGCAGTGTCGGTGGTTGGTGATAACGCTGTGGGCTCAAACGACAGTGCTGGTGACGCAAGGGTGGGTTTTCCGACAACGCCACTGATGTGACAGTGGGCTTCCAGCGATGGTGGCTTCTGACAACGACGATGGAAACTGTCGGCGATGGGGAATGTCAAGTCATATATGGGTTCACAATGGGGGTTCGAAGGATTTGGGGTTTGAGTTCACAGTGGGTATGGATTCGTTAGGGTATGGATTTCAAGGGATTTGGGGTTTGGGTTCACAGTGGGTTTTGATTTTGATGGGTTGGTTGACGGGAGGCTAGGGGTTAATGGTTTAGGTTTCTTGGCTGGTTCGTGAGGGTACTTGATTGTATTTGAGAGAGGTATTGGAGTTCTGGATCAGTCGTTGGTCTTGGTGTGGGTTTGATTTGGGTTTCTGATTTTTTTTTTTTTTTTTTTGACGATGTGGTGGTTGGGGCTGATAGTGAAGGGGGGTTGTATAAGAGGAGTTTTGGGTGTGGTTGGAATTTTGGTTGGGGTCTGTGTATGTGTATGAGGGGTTTTGGATGAGATTGGGATTTCCTTTATGATCGAAGGTGATGCATTGACGGGCTGTGCTGGGATGTTATGGGTTGTAGTGGTGATGCGAATCGGTGCGACTGTAGTGATGAATGGGCCATGGACTTTGGGTTTGGCAGTGTAGCTGTGGCAGTAGCGATGGCGAGAAGCACCTAACAATCAGAGACTTGCGTGAGTGATGCGCATGATCGAAGTTTGCTCTGATACCAAGTTGATGCAGGACAACCCTCAAAACATGTAAAGAAGACAAAGAAGCTGAAAGAAGCAAGAAGAAAGCAAAACCCTAGAACGTGGGAAAACCCAATTTTTTAATTCATAATAAGATGAAAATTAAAGAGAATATTGGAGCCTATATATAGGTCCCAATTACATCAAATAAGGAAAAACTTAACCTAGGAATTTAAAAGGCAAAAACTTAATTATTCTTAAAAATAAATTTGCCTAAAATATGCTAGAGCCTAGGTCTTCAAGTTAATAGGCTGTATTGGACCACTCAGTTGAACCACGTGCATGCTGTCCCCATCAAATACATCTCTTTGGCATATACCAACCTCTCTCGGCAAGGTGATCTAAAGTCAAGCATTTATCACTACCCACCAACCAACAAAAGAAAGCCACTTTAGTAGGAACCGAAGCCACCCATGTAATCTTAGCCAGAATAAAAGGAGCTCTTTGAGGTCTTAAGCAATTGTAGAAAGATTTTACAGAGAATAATCCTTTAGAAAACTTACGCCAAACCAAGGAATCATTCTCACCCACCAAAATCTTTACTATCATAAAGAACTTGGTAGAAGTTCATAACACACCCCAATTCCCAATCATTAAAATGCCTCACAAAAATGACATTCCAATGACTAACACCAATGTCCCCTTCCAAATAGTCCTTAACCAAGGCTTCTTTATTCATAGCAATACCAAAAAGAGAAGGAAACTCCACCATAAGAGGCGAGTTAGAGGACCACACATCTTTCCAAAATTTCACTCTACTACCATCCCCCACTATAAACCCAATACCCTTAATGAAGTCACCAAGCCCTTGCACAATCGCCTTCCAAAGACCCAAACCATGGGATCCTCTAACTACATTAGGCCACCACCCTTCACTAGAAACACCATATTTCCATACAACAACATCCCGCCACAAACCTTGGATATGAATGAAACAAAAAGGGCTTAGCCCGAGTACACAAGACATATACAAAGACTAACCAACAACTCCTCTAAGGTTAAAGGAAAATCCTTCTTGTTTTTTGGCTACTGGATATGAATAAATTTTCACAAACAATCGAATACCATTGATTTAAGAACTTATATACCTATATATATATATATATATATATATGCACATTATTTTGTATAGACAAATAATTTTATAGATTCTAAGAAACTTACTTATAGGGAAGCTTGAAACATTTCTCTGGTGGTATGTTGTTTTCTTGATCCTTTAAATTTGCAAACTCAGCAAATTCCTTAAGGCATGTCAAGAACAATGTCATTGCTTTATCGTAGCGAGTACTCCAAAACAAGTTCACAGGACCAAACCTAAGAAATAATTCAACCAATTAATATCCAATAGACAAAGGAGGAACAAATTGAAAAGTGAACCAGGTACATGATCTAAACATCCAATATATGGACTTTCCTTGGATTTCTCCCATAATATCACTGACTATACAAGAAAATATCACAAAATATAGGCCACTCAGAAAACTTCTATGGAAACCCATCAAATAGTGGATCAAATGACCCCCTTCATGCACCATGTACAGCTAGGCCAATGGTGCTCTATTCAAGTTGTCTAAGCTGCATGCCATTTAACATGCTGAATTATATTAGAGAAATCCAATTGAGTATAAAGGTAGTAGTCTACTTACAGTTCATACGTATTGTTGCTGCTGTCCATAATTCGAGGGTAACTCCCCATAGGAAGTATTTTTATTCGATATCTAAAATTTAATAAATTAAGGATATATCACATACCATTATAAAAACACTTCTGTAGAACAATGTCGGAAATTTTGACTTTAACTTAATTAGAGTTTGCAGAAATCTATATGCTTCAGAGACTTAGAACAACCAAATGCCTTTCTCATTACTGAAGCTAGATGACTTGCCAATCCTGAAATATCTATCAAAGTGTCTTGTACAGAGTGTCTTGCAGTAATTAACCCCATTGGTTGAGCACTAAAATTAAAAGATCATCTTTGGAGAATTCATGAAACGATAATTATTAAAATCAAGAAATTAAATTTGATACATAAGATGTGTGTATATATATAGAATAAATAGACATGGTTGCCAATAATCTGCACTAATATGTTAACCCTTCTAATGATTGATTTGAATTACTAAAATAACCTCACATGGAAGCTTCAATTTGAAAATTAATCAGGGAAAATATGTGAAAAGGGAAGTAGATGAGATCTGCAATAACACCACGTCTTGAAACCCAAATAACAATAATCTTTTCTCCATTACTAGTTGCTACTTACATGAAAATAACTAAAGCACTAGACAAAAATTAATATAAATTTATGCCACAGTTAACATAAGCATCAGGAATGCAAACTTGTAAGTTTTTGGTTTAAATTCAAAAGGTGCAATCATCTACTTGATTGAGGGCATTACTCTAACATGTAAGTCTTGTGTTATTCAAAATTTGTATGTCCAAGAGTATTTACACCACTAAAGCATGCAATGAAGTAACAAAATTCATAAGGAAGCTAGGTCCCAAGGTGGCTGGCTCGAGTGGAGGTGAAAGATCCCGAGTTCAAGTCCCAACACCTTGGTTAAAAAATCCCCTGGCCAGCGGTTCCCTCCCCCTGCGAATAGTGAGTAGTCCCTGGTTGAAAGCTTTGGGGAAACACTGGGTCTTGACCAAAAAAAAGTAACCAAATTCATTTAATTGGTGAAGATACTATTTAAAAACTGAATAATTATTTAAACGATAATTAATAAAATTTAAAAAAAAAAAATTCAGAGATGCATAGTTTCACTTAGAAGGATACTGGAACTTTGGCCGGAAATATTGAGCCATCGTATGAAGGAGAAGGCAAGCTTGGCCCCATGCAGCATTTATCTCATCCCACTCAACCTAAATGTTTCCACAGCATATTGTAATCGATGTTACATTATGTTTAAGGAAATGTATAGAAAAGGTATTTGGAAAAAGAGGAATATATAAGAATGAAGAGGAAGGGTGGGAAGCCATCTCTCTCTGCTTTTTCAATTGTAATATATGCATGAAAGCAGTACCGACCAGAGATTCAGTTGTTTAACCTGGGGCAACGAAATTGTTGCGATGGAAGTTTCGGGATCAGTTGATTATGCAGGTGTGTGCTACAATCTTGATCACAGATCACCTTCCACTTCTGGCAAACCCAAGGCCCATGTAAGGCCCCACAACCCACATGGACCAGGCAATACCAAGGCCCATAAGAACCATGGAAACCTAGTTTAGGTGGCCCCAAAGGGTTTAACAAGAGTCAAACTTAGGACCTCCACTTCTTAAGGCATGGTCCCTTCCAACTAAGCCACCCCTTGTGGTTACCACCTGCCATGTTTTGTCTTACCAAACAAAATATACTGTCAAAAAGAATGGCTTTCACATCTGCTCAGGCAAACATTTAACCTAGAATATCTTGACACAAGGAGCACCAATAAACCACCATTGGACAGATGAAAAAACAACAATGACTTTCTGTATAATGAAACGGATCCAGCTATCCCAAATATCAGTCTACAATCTTGTCTACAAACCCCTTGCCATTTTCTGAGCAAAGAAAACATCTTTTTCCGGTGTGGATGTTTATCAAACCTACGTGAAACATATTCTTGGCAAGATGCAACAAACATTCATCCCAACACCTCTTATTGTGTTATGCTTATGACTAGGGCACATAGAGAGAGAGAGAGTTTTCAAGTTGATTAAGTTTCAACGTTGGAGAGAAACAACATATGTTCATCCCAATTCCCAATACACTTCCAATTGTGGTAGGCGCAAAACAAAAGCAAGGAGAGGACATACTTCGAGATCACCCATCCAAAGAAAATTTTCAGATCAAAAAAACCTAATGCCTAGTTTTCTTTTCTTACCGGAAATTTAGGAAGTCTTCCAAGTCGAAAATTATTAATCGTTCCAAATTCTCCATCATGCCAGATAGGGAAGGCATCATTAAGTACATTTGTTTTCTTCAACAACTCCAGATGAGCTTGTGAAACTTCAATTTTGGCCAAAATTGCATCCCTCTCTTCCTGTTGACAGAAAAATATTTGTTTACACTTGAAAAATACATATTGAATAGAACTGAAAAAACACACAAAAAGGGGAGCAAGGGATCGTTCTCTTGCAAAGTCTGTTGCAAAGACTCATAATCAGCAGCTAAGAATGGATGAAGGCAGAAACACCTAGTTCGAAGTACCACATCAAGCTAAAAGGTTTGGGGTAATTTAATGCTTCATTCGCAACTTAAAGAACATGATTCCTCCATAACAAATTCTATGAACGTATATCAACGCACACAATTCAAGGACATTAAAATCAATTTCCAGGCCCATTAATTATCACTTGAATGATTCAAGAAAGGATTATGTTAAAGCCATGTTAGGAACAGAAACATTCAGATAAGCTCTTTGCAATGGCAGAGGAACTGCTAAAAACCAGCTTAGTTTGATTTAGACAAACTTTAATTGTAACTGAAAATTACCAAGACTAAGAATTCAGAACAACTATTTATTCCAGAATAATGCCAATGCAACTGCCAATGAAGTCCCCAAAAACTAGTGGAGTGAAAAAAAAAAGGTATCAACATCTTACCTGATGTGAAGTTAACTGAAACTGAAAATTATTGAACTCATGCCAATACCTAAGACAAGTTGAGTTCAAGAAACATAAGCAATTAGCAACTAAAGATTTCATATGCAGATACAGTTATGCATACATATAAGAACAATTCATTATAACAGACTCACAAACACTCAAACTTTATCAGGAACTATTCAAATCAGAAAATTTTAATTTAACCAGAAGTTAAGGAGACGAAATTCACCGCTCTTCCAATTCCTTAAAGCGGCTAGATTTTAACTCTAATTCCTTCAGTTCAGCATTTACATCCACACACTGTTTCTCAGTTTCTTCAATTGCTGCTTCAAGTTTCCTTTCTTCTTCTTCAATCTGAAATAGCATCAAGAGATAAACAAAGGAACATTTTGGCCTCATAGGAAAAAAAAAATTCAGTATGATCTCTTCGCTATATTAATCATAAAACATGTTCTGAAACAATATTTCAATGAAATTTTTTTCAACTTCGTTATTATTGGTCCAAAATATATGTTGAAGAATTTCCAACTCAAAAATATCCTTTAGGTTTACATCTTGCAAAATTGCACGTGTATTAGGCTATTAGCATACAAGATGCATTAATTTCCAATATCTAAAATATTACAAATTAGACTAAAATACTAACAGGTATGAAAGGTTCTAATTTATGGCCTCATAGCAAAATCACCAACTCTGAAGGGAAAATTGAGTAGACATCATGGAAATAATGACCCAACCATAAATATCTTTCAATTCAGAGTAAGTTGCTTCCAGCCTATTGGTTATTGGTCATTAGTCATTACCATTTACCTTCTAATCAACGTTGATAAAGACAAAGGTGGAACCAACAAAGTGATTTATGCATGAGCTGGTTACCATATAAGCACCTTTAATTTCTCCTTAAGAAAATCAGCCTCACTAAGAACATCTCGTGCCTCACCCTCCAAGCGTTGAAGACAGGCTTCATATGCTTTGATGTCCCTATTCACATCTTCAACCTCCTTATCAAGTTTATCAGACAACACCCTCATGCATTCAAGGCACAAAGGTTGCTCAACCTGGAAATTTGAAAACAACCAAAGAGATCAAAATCAACAAATCTCAAAACAAGTTTCCAGATCAAGGGTATACACAAACTAAAGTTTTAAAACCAATTGTGAATACCATATCAATATTCCTTTGCCATGAAAACATTATTTATGTATACCTGTGTCTGGGTTGTGGCAATATCAAACGCACGCTTCAGGACAGTTATGGTTGAGTGAAACCCAGTGTTGTTTGGCTGCAAAGGACTATTGGGACCTCCTTCAGGTGATGGTAAATGAGTCCCACCTCCATTAGATGCAGACTCATTGTACACAGAAGCAGCAGGTGGAGGCAACACCACATACGATTCTTCCATTGCCTTCCCTGACTGGCCTGTATCAGACTGGGCAGCTCCGCTACGAGGACGAGGAGGGACCCCCTGTGCCAGGGTTCTTTGCTTTGGCAACACAACAAATGAATGGTCCATTCGTGTTGAACCCAATACACTTCCAGCTCCATGGATGGAAGAGCCCTGCATTCCTGCACAGGTTCATCCAAAACCATAGTGAAATAAACATAAACATCCGACTCCTTCGACATTGAGTGTAATGTTATGTTTCTCTTCCCAACAGAAGTACTTAAGTATGGCACTGAAGTTAGTAGCAAATCCAAAAACCGCCTATATTTTAAGTACTTTAAATGTTCAAGTTGTGAAATATATTATACGTAGTAGACAAAATTCGTTAGAACTTATATAGAAGAATCAGGGTTCTGAAACTGTAAATTAATGGCCAAATTCTTTTTTTTCCTGGTCCAAATAGGAATTTTTCCAAATTCCCATATTCACACCCAACATTTAACACCCTAAATTATTTTAGTCTTCTTTAAATGTTCGAACAAATTTCACCAAAAATACTTATTTTTTTTACAAAAATTTCACTAAAAAAATACTTGCATGAAACATGAAACAGCCATTTTTACAACAACAGAACCCAAATTGGTCCAAATCTGATTCATTTGACATTTATCCCAGTTCAATTGGACATGGCTGCATAAAACTGAATTCGTCACATTAGCCGCGAACAGTTATGACTCTCAAATTCTGAACTCATTTAATAGAATTGAATTTATTCCAGCTTACCCACCCAAAGAAGAAGAATCTGCACTTCCCATTCATCCAAATCTTACCCCATATCCCCCCGCCCCCCGGACCATGCACTGATGCACGCACACAAAACATATATATTATATATATATATATATATAGAGAGAGAGAGAGAGAGAGAGAGAGAGTTAAATACATGGTAGATGTACATATTATCTTTAGGGCAACTATAAAATAAAATTCAGCTTTCTTCAGATAATAAAGGTCCAAAATCTAAATAGGTAGCAAAAGGAGCACCGTGGACAGTTTCAAATTGTTTCAGCACAGTTTCAAGACTCCAAAAAAAAAGGGCCATATACAGCTTCTAGGCAATCATGAGCACATAATTTTACGCAACTTACTATGCCCAAAACCCCAAATCATCCAATTGCCGCAACCATCATATATGGCATACATATATATACGTATCAATTCAGACGCATTAATCTCAACACACGCACACATACAAAACATAAATGCAATCACAACCACACAATTTTACAAAAATTTCCATACAGGAGACTTCAACTGATCCAATCTCCATAGACGCACACAGCGGACATGTCAATTAAGAGTATAGTAGCAGAAGAGAAGAAACCCTAACCGGAACGAGAGTTGGAGGAGGAGGAGGATTCGTTGAAGAACTTGTCGGCGTAGGAATCGACGCCGACGATGCAGAGGGCGTGAAGACAGTTCTGACACACCCATCTCGGCAGAGTCGGATCCACCGGGAAGTTTCGCCCTTTGTCGGCCATTTATGACTCTGCCTTCTTCGGCCGTTCGTTTTATACTCTGGTGTATAGAATAGGTATAGAGAGAAGAAGAAGAAGAAGAATAAGAAGAATAAGAAGAAGGAGCTGTGTAAGTCGTGCGAGGTGAGAAGGGAAATCGTAACAGTTGGGGTTTCCGTTTGTACCAAATCACGGGTAGAGAAATATAATACTCCGGTGACAAACAAATAAAGAGGATTTAGGACAATTCCAATTGGACATGGCCTATGTGACTTCTAATGTACACGTAAGTAAGCGTGAGGTTCCAACTATAAGAATGATAAGCTATAATAATTTTGTCGATGGTAAGAATTTTAGTTAAAATGTTATTAAAATTCATGAAAATCCCAATTAAGGGTGGCCATCTCCGAGCATGATGTTTTACAAAATAGAAAATTTTAATTTTAAAAATTTAATTGTGGAAATTATTTTAATAATAAAATTGTTACTTACTCTGTTTCTTTAAATCAGATAAGATAAGACATGAATGTAAGAGGAAGACTAGATGCTAATTTTAAGATTGAGTCCTATTTCTTTCTCTTACGAGATAAAGTTTTAGGTTCAAAGTCTCATCTTGTGGAGGATTTAAGGGAAAGGGGAGTGATACCCCTTCTTCAAT
This sequence comes from Liquidambar formosana, assembly GCA_039720395.1. Taxonomy (NCBI): domain Eukaryota; kingdom Viridiplantae; phylum Streptophyta; class Magnoliopsida; order Saxifragales; family Altingiaceae; genus Liquidambar; species Liquidambar formosana. The sequence goes on along the minus strand of CM077827.1, from coordinate 2,410,278 downwards.
AGACTAATTTATTTACTTGCGATCACCTCCTTCACTACCACGACTTGTAATCGGTCAAAGATTTTTCACCGTAGGCACCACTTTGATCACAAACAAGCCACAACCAAGGAATAGGTCATGTGATTTTACTGTAGTTTAATTTGGATGCAATGGCCGATCAATTTGCATTGAATTGTAATTATTTTCCCATTGGCCGAATAATCTAAAATTATCTCTTAATTTTATTTTTTTTATTTTTATGATGCGTGTTATAGCAAAAAAAAAACCCACCAAACAATAATGAAAACAATGTTACTAACAGCGCCTTCTCTTATATTGAAAGACATATGTATATATCTATACTACCTATAAAAATCTGAATCTCAAAAAAACTTTTGAACGACCAATATACCCTTATTTAAAAAGAAAAATACATGTCTACCCTTCCTTTAATTGAAACATATAGTAAACAATCTTATCATTTTATAACAAATGAAAATTAGATTTTAACTCAAACTCTTAACAAATTAAAGTTAAATTCTTACTCAAATTCTATTTCCTAGAGCAACTATCAAGTTGTATGATAATATATATGAATATAAACAAGCCACAACCAAGGAATAGGTCCTTCGATTTTATTATGGTGTAATTTGGATGCAATGGCTGATCAATTTGCGTTGAATTGTAATTATTTTCCCATAGGCCGAATAATCTAAAATTCTTTCTTATTTTATTATTTTTATTTTTATGATGTGTGTTATAGCCACCAAAAAAAAAATTGATGAGAACAATGTTACTAACAGCGCTTTCTCTTATACTGAGAGATATATATATATATAATTTTTTATCAAAGTAGATCATCCATGAATGACGGTTGATCTTATTTTGAACAAAGAAAATGTTTTGCCATGCCTTCTCATAATCAAAATAATTATAGAGATTAGGCAGAATATTGCCTGGAAGTTTTCTGGGTTGGTGAAGAGGTTGACCCCAGTCTGAAGGACTAAGGATTCTCAGAATATTGAAGGTAGAATGGGTAATGTCTGAGGGATCATTTTCTGGCCTGTTGTGTTTGAAAATTGCCGATTTTGTTCCTTTTTCTAAAACATATTGATACCATGCCTGGCCTTTGCGAAAATCATTTGTCTTATGGTGGAATCCTGGAGGAAAATAGGATTCTATCATATCCGGGATATCTGTCTGAGAAAATTCCCTTTCTAGAACCATAATGTCCAAAGAAGAGGGTTTTGCAAAATATGGGCTATGATTTTTGCGAAAATTACTGTTTTTATTTTTCAAAAGAAGTTGCGAAGATGGAGCAGAAAATGCTCCTAATGACTCCTCAGATTTAGAAGAAGTTGCAATTTGTTTGCCACTACTTCTAACACTGGAAGCTGCCAATGAATAAGTTTGAGACTTATTTATTGGGGATACTCGCTAAAAGCTGAGTTGTTGTTGTTACTGTTTTGTCAATTGCTGTTGCTTGTATTGGTCAAGCAATTCTTCTTCTTCTTGAAGATCTTCAAACCATTTTTTCTTTGCCATGGTTTTTTGCTGGCTAGATGACCCTGTTGCCTGGTTATTTTGTTTGATTGGTTGCCCTTGAGGGGCTTTGGATTTGGCTTTGTTTTGTCTGGGCATTCTGAAGAATTGCCCTGTTCTTTGGATATATGACCCTGTAAGAACTCACGAGAGAGGAAATCAGGGACACAATTGTTTTCTCCTTTAATATATTCTATATCAAAATAAAAAACTGAAAGTATTGCTTGCCATCTAGCAAAAATATGTTTTGATGCAATATTTTTAACATCTTTTTTCAAAACAGGTTTTGCAGCTTAACAATCTACTCTTAGTAGAAATTTCTGGTTTAAAATATCATCTTGGAATTTTGAAATACACAAAAATATAGATAATATTTCTTTTTTGATTGTTGAATATTTTGCTTGTGCTGTGTTCCAAGTGCCAGATGTGAATCTAACAATTTTGTCCGTATTGCCCATCCTTTGCATAAGGATACCACCATAACTTATATCTGATGCATCGGTTTAGATTATCTTAAATGTGGAAGGATCTGCTAAGCTAAGACAGGGAAGGGTTCTAGCCTTCTGTTTTAACCTTTTGACAGTATTTGTGTACTCCTGTGTCCATGCCGGGGGATCTTTTCTAAGTCTCCTCCTGAGTATTGCGCATTCTTGACTAAGGTTGGGGTAAAAGTCTACAATGTAATTGAGACACCCTAAAAACCTTTGCAACTGTTTTTTGTCTTTTATTTCATCAGGAAATTTTTCTGCAAATTGGATTGACCTTTCTATAGGGACAATGGTTCCCTGATAGATATGATGTCCTAAAAATCTAATCTTTGTTTGGAAAAGATTAATCTTTGTAGGACTCAAAGTTAAACCATTTTGCTTGATTAGATGGAAGAACGTGTTAAGATGCTTCCAATGTTGCTCTATTGATTTTGAAAACACTAATACATCATCAATGTACACAATAGCGAATTCAGTGTATTGCGTAAATATTGCATTCATTATATTTGGAATTCTGAAGGGGCATTCTTTAAACCAAATGGCATTACATTCCATTCGTAATGGCCAAAAGAGACTGTGAAAGCAGTCTTATACCTATCTTCTTCAGCTATTTGTATTTGCCAAAAACCTGACTTCATGTCAAATTTTGAGAATATTGTTGCCTTACTAAGCCTTCCTAATAAATCTTTCTTATTAGGCAGAGGATACCTTATCCCTTGTAAAGCATCATTTAAAGGCTTATAATTTATGACTAATCGTGGAACACCACGTTCAATTTCTGCTGTCTTAAAAACATAAAAGGCTGCACAACTCCATAGTGAGCGGCTTTCTCTTATAAGATTTTTAGAGAGCAGTTCTTTGATTTCTTTTTTGCAGGTTTCAAGCAATTCCTGATTCATTTGAATAGGCCTTGCTTTTGTAGGAATCTGGCTTTCCTGAAAATCTTTCTCATATGGCAAGTTAACAATATATTTGTTTCTGCGCCAGAAAGTATGAGGATTATCAGAACAAATTGTCTTCTTTAATTTGTCTTCAAATTGTTGTATTGCAGATTGAAGTTTCCAATCTTGCAATTGTTTCTCAGTTTGTCTATACTGAATTTCTTGTTTAAGATAATTCAAATGTTTTGTCTTATTTGCTATTAAATTGAGGTGTTTTTCTTTTGGATAAACAAATTTATCTTTTAAAATATTAACATCTCTAACCGATGGTGGGTTAAGAAATTCAAATTTTGTTACTTTGTCTTTTATGTAAGATGTAATTCCTGTTGTATCAACGCTAAAAGGTTGAATAAGAGTAATAAAGGGTGTACCTAATATTACTTCTCTACTCAAATTTTTAACAAGGATAAATGTTGATTCAATACAAGTTCCATCATTACATATATGAACTTTGTCTAATTTGTATTGTATATTAAGTTTAGCTCCACTGGCTGAACTTAACTCTTCTTTTGTCTTTTGATAGTATTTTGAAGGGATTAACCCTTCTTGTATACAATTCATATCTACACCTGTATCAATTAATGCAGTTATAAAAAATATACATTGGTCATTTTTGTCTTGTGGGTTTTGGACCATAATTTTTATGGTAGTATTCCATTTTTGATATGTTATTTGTTTAATGAGTTGGACAAAAACTTCTTCACCAAGGTTATCCTTTTCTTTGGTGACATTATTTGCTTCATTGTCAACTTCTTGAATGATAATTTGGTTACCATTACTTGTAGAAGTTTGTTGCTGTTCTAACTGACAAATTTGTTGCTGTAAAGCACTTATGCTTAAGTTTTGCAAGTTTGTATGTTGTCTCAATTCTTTTAGTTCAGTTTTTATCTGTTTGACTTCTTGTTTTAGGTCTTGAACAGATATTTCTTCTGTTTGTTGTTGCTTATATTTTTCTTCAAAAATTTCTTGTAGATTATAAATTCTTTTAGGTTTCTGTTGTGGTTGGCTAACTATTTGTTGAAGATTTTGCAAATATTCTCTTTTTAAAATTGGATCAGTCATCCTGTCAATGATGTCCAATAAGAGAGTTTGTTGCTCTTGATTGATATTTCTTTTAATCATATTACAACATTGTTGGCTACAATCTTGTTGACATTGCTGTTCAGATTCAGAAGAAGAATCTGATGTTGTAGTTTGTTGATTAATTTCATCAATTTGTCTTTCTTCTTTTGATTCTGAATAAGATTCATATCCAAAGTCAGAATTATATATTGCATTTATAATTATTACTTTTATCTCCTCTTGAGATAGGTTAGTGTCTATTTGCAATTCATTAATAGTTTGTTTTACTCTACATTGGCCTTTATAATGGCCCTTTTTGCCATTTTCATGACAAACAATGTCTTGTTGCCTATTATTACTATATTTTCTCCTATGCTGTTTTTTAGGATATATATATATATATATATATATATAAAGCTGAATCTTAGAAAAACTTTTGAACAACTAATATACCTTTATTTTTTAAAAAAAGTACATATCTATCCTTACTTTAATTGAAACATATAGTAAACCTTCTTATCATTTGGTAACAAATGAAGATTAGATTTTAAGTCAAACTCTTAACAAATTAAAGTTAAATTTTTATTTAAATTCATAAAAAAAAATGTACTTTTAAATTTTAAACCTTATCTTTTATGAAAAAAATATAAAATCTTTATATATTTATTATTTTGTATAACTAATATTATTTAAAAATATTCATGTGCAATGTCAGTGTGTTATATCGGCATTTTTTTGCCCGAGTAAGGCTATAAATAAAAATGGCGGAAGAGAGGGAGGGGAGGAAGAAGAAGAATGAGTCGTTTAAGAACTTGTCGGCATAGGAATCGATGCCAACGATACAGATGACATGAAGATAGTTCTAACATACCCATCTCAGCAGATTTGAATGCTCCTGGAAGTTTCGCCCTCCATCGGCCATTTATAACTCTTCCCTTTCTCTGGCCGTTCTTTTTATAGTCTGATTAATTATATAGGTATAGAAAGGAGAAAGGAGGAGTTGTAGTCTTGCAAGGTGAGAAGGGAATCGTAATTGTTGGGGCTTTTCTTTCTTTGTTAGCTAAAAGTCTAATATCATCACATAGAATCCCAATTTCCTCAAGTTGCATACTAGAGTTTTTCCGCCATGCTTACAATGAATATTCCCCTTCCATCTCGAATCACAATCCTGAATCCCCATTCCCACTAATCCATACTGCCCTTTTTAATCCAAGCTCCATCAAAGTCAAGTTTGTATAATCCACTAGGTGGGGATTCCCCTGCGAGATACAATTTTCTGCTCCTGTGCAATATAACCATTGTCCCTTTCTGGATTCCAGAGCTAGCTCGTATTCCCCTCTATTATCATTGGTAGCCTTCATAAACGCATCGCTTTGTTCCCATTTTTTTTCTCATTCAAGCTTTTGCCATTACTTGCTTTCCAAGTCTGCCACAGGATAAACACAACTTCACGTAGTATACTCGCAGCCGAAGGATCATCCATCCATTTTCGCCTTGGATTATCAAAACATTGCCTGAAGCGTTGATCTAAGATAGAGTTACTGTCCAGTCGAAGTGATAATGCACAGATATAAAAAAGAATTTTCCAATGCTTTGAAATGACTTCAAGAACCAAATCAGAGTTCACGCTAAGTTAAAATTTGTAAAGCACCAACTAGTTCAATTATTCAAGATATATAGTTAGGGTAAGCTTATTATTACTATTTCGTTTGATTTTAATTCAAGATAGTCTAGGCATTCTTTTTGCTTGTGCTTGTATATATCTTCTATATTTGAACTAAAATCTTTTGCTTTTATTGCATTATATTTATAAAAAAATCAATTTAGTTTTTTTTGTTTCGCTATGTAAGAGAGACATGCAATCGAGAGGAATCAAATGCATGACCCCCTGAAACCTTTCCACCTTAATAAGAGAAGAGATGCCACTGGTCCAAAACCCTTTGCTAAGTCAATTTGAAGTTATGATAATGTTTGCATTCCTAAAATAGAAGTCATTGCCCTTAGAAATGGTATCCTTCTTGCAAAGAAAAATGATATATTAAAGATTACAAATAAAAGACTAATCGTCTTTCCAAGGTTCGAAGGTGTCTTGCAAAGTAAAAAGATATAAAAAAGGAAGGAGAATTATAGATAGCGGCTACGAGCAAATAATTGTAATTCAATACAAATGACTAATAATTTCCTAATAAATGATTGCTAACTTAACTAAAAATGATTTCTAACTGTAATTATTTGCATGTAGTTGGACCTATTTATAATTCAGTCATTTGGTAAACTTGAAAATGTCTTTGTAAGGTTTATGACATTTTGAACAATTGTATTAAGATTATTTTAGACAAATTAGAATAAATCACATTTACAACAAATGAAATAAAATTACAAGCAATTTGGAAATACTTTAAATTTAAAATATTATGTAATCAAATTTGATAGTTTTCACTTATTCACTTTTGACACATAAGATAAATAATAATAGATTAGTGATAAAAGATGAATGAAGTTTTCTGTGACCCAATACTAGTACAGTTTTTGTTTGTTTTTCTTCGGGCTATGCCCCTTCACCAGGGGTGTTAATGGTTCAGTTTTGTTTGGTTTTAGGGGATATTTCAAACCAAACCATTATATTTCGGTTTTGTTCCTCCCAAACCAAAACCAAACCATACTATAAAAAAACAAAACCAAACCAAACCATTATATTTCGGTTTGGTTCGGTTCGGTTTCGGTTTTAACATATCAAGTAACAACAAATAATTGAAAATGAAAAAAATGACATGCCAAACTCCAAAAAAAAACATTTTTATTAAAGCATTATATTAACAACTAAAAAAGACAAACATTGTATCACAATAGAAACATATTGATATATATTAATATGTCAATATCACACATAACATTAATAGCTAGTTTAATATATGCCAATCTAAAAAAGTGAAAACAATAAGAAACTTAAAGTCAACAACAACATGCCCATTACCTATTTTACTCTTATTAGAATTGGGAATTTACAAACTTTAAGTCTATATATATATATATATATATACATATATATATATATATTATATTTTTCGGTTTTTTCGGTTTGGTTTGGTTTTTTAAAACTGAAAACCCAAACCAAATCAATTGAGTTCGGTTTTTTAAAATTAAAACCATAACCAAATCAAATCACTTGATTCGATTTGGTTCTCAGTTTTAACCAAAACCATTAACACCCCTACCCTTCACTCCACCCCACTAAAAATAAAAAATAAAAAATAAAAAATAAAAGATAAAGGGGGTGGAGTGAAGTAGTTTAAAAAATGAATAGATAAATAAAAATTCCACGGGTTCGCCGCGTGAGAACCGATCAAATTATTGGCCCGACTGCCCGAGCCCCCCAAATAAGGAGAGAGGAAGAAGCGTCCCGAAGCCTAGGCGTTGTTATTCTGACGAAATCCCCAAACCCAATTTTCATTCTCCGATCGCAATTTTCCCGAGAAAATTTATCGAGAGCGGATTTGACAATGGAAAGAGAGAACATCTACCAACTCTTCGTCAAGCTCTTAGATGGAAAAACCCTAACCCTAAGGTTCGCATCACCAACAGTATCAGGCAAAACCCTAACCCAACATCTCTATGAGATCACCCACATACCTTCACACCACCAACTCCTCCTCTCCCAAGGCCGCAACGTTTACTCTGAAAGCCTCGTTTCGGCTGATGAGAATCACCTGTTCCCTACGGTGCACCTCCTCCTCCGTCTTATCGGCGGCAAGGGCGGTTTCGGCTCGCTCCTGCGGGGGGCGGCGACGAAGGCCGGGCAGAAGAAGACGAACAACTTCGACGCGTGTCGCGACATGAGTGGGCGGAGGCTGAGACACGTGAACGCGGAGAAGAGGTTGGAGGAGTGGAGGGCGGAGGAGGAAGAGAGGAGGCTGGAGAAGGTGGCGGAGGAGTACTTGAAGAAGACGGCAAAGGCGGCGAGGAAAGCAGGTGGGTCGGGTAAGGAGGATAAGTATGTGGAGAAGTATAGGGAGGACTCGGCGAGGTGTGTCGCGGAGGTGGAGACTGCGGTGAGGGAAGCGATCCGTGCTGGGGATGCTAAGGCAAAGCGGAAGGCGGCAGGCAATGTTGGATCGGACGCCAAAAAATTCAAGATTTGGTAAGGGATTGAGCTTCTATTTTTATATCTTTGCATAGAAATTGGATTTGTTTCTTGTTGAGTTTGTTTTTGGTTTATATTGAGGTTATGGTTGCATTGGGTTTTAATTTGGTTAATACAGGTTTTGCAGCTGAGAAAATTGAGGAAAAGAACCGAATATTTAATTTTGAACCTTATAATCTGTATTAATTTTGTTTACCAAAACATTGAAAACCCATGCCATCTAATTGAAATGGATATTTTTAGTGTTAATGTTATTGTCCTCTCAGGTCCCAAGCAATGAAAATGTAAAATTCAAAAAAGTTTTTATTTTCCCCTCTTTTCTTAACTTTACTTATAACAAAGGCTGTGCATGTATATGATTTTGATCAGGTCTAGGGCGTCCCAGACGATCATGGCCTACCGTGTATGACACACACCCACGTGTGAATGTGAAGTGCCTGTGTGTGTCATCCATGGACAGCCGGGATTTGCCGGGACAGTGCAGGTCATCCCGGACCTGATCAGTCCTCTCTGTGTTGATCTTTTAATCACACTATCTTCCCGCATCAAAATTTTCTCTTCTAATGGGTTGATTTTCTTAGGTCGGGGAAGAAGAAACTGGAAGAAAGCGATAGTGATGATATGGACGAGGATGGCATCGAAGATGACGACGATGAGGAAAATGCGAAATCTGTCGTTATAGACAATGAGAATCAGTCGGATTCGAATAAGGAAGCAGATGGGAGTTCAAGTTCAGTTTCTGATGGGAAACTAGATGGTGAATCTTCTGGTGGAGTTTCATGTGAGAGTGGGTCTGAGGAAGAGAAAGAGATAGTTGTGCAGGGAACTGGTGGAAGTAAGGGTGTTGATTTTGGTGAAGGTAATGGTGTGGCAGAACCACAGATTCATGAAGAACAGGTAGTTCAAATTTCCAGTCAGTCTTCTTTGGGGGCAGAGATGGTTTTGGGATTTCTGGAAAATGTGGCTGAGAATCAACATGCTGACAAACTGGAATCTGAAGACATGAAAGAAGTAGTGGGTCAACCCCCAAGCATTTCCAATTCGGAGGAGAGGGGAGATTTTGAAAGTAAAACAGTTAATCATGAAGGTAATGGTTTTTCTGAATCTAAATCAGGAATTCATGCAGAAACAGTCATTGCGAACACAAACATTTCAGATTTGGAGAAGCCACTGAATTTTGAGGAATTTAGTTCGGCGGCAGAGATGGAGGTATTCTCGTCCATCCTATTATTTTATCTTATGCGTTGATTATTTGATTATGTTGTTGCTCCTCTGAATTCCCATTTAATTTCTTTTAGAACGTTTATCAGTTCATCAGCAAATGATATTTCATCAATGCCCCCCCCCCCCCCCCTCTTCCCATTTTCTCTCACATTAACTCACAATCTGAATTTATTTACTGAGAGGAAGGAATATTTTTCATGATAAGTAACCTTTTCATAAGCATTTTCTGATGTCCTATTAAAGTTTTAAGCGATTCCTATTTGGACTTGTCTTGGAACTTTTCTCAATACTTTCATTGGTACACTTTAGCACTTTTGAACTAGTAGGAGTAAGATAAATATGATGACATCTCGTGGAGTGCACTATGGTTAGATTGTGATATTAAAATCATTGAATTGTTTCAGAATTCAAAAATGGTAGGCCTGTTCGAACTAGATTTGGAGGTTTCGTTGAGCTTGTGCAGTTGGCTGATGCTTCTCTAGTGGACTGCATAAACTTTAAATTGTGATGTTAAAATCATCTAATCTTTTTGGTATTGGAAAACAATAGGCCTCTTCAGACTCAATTTGGAGGGTTTTGTGAGGTAGTGCAATTGGCTGCTGCTGCTGCTACTACTACAGCCATGCTAGCTTAGCTTCACAAAAATTCTGGTTATCCTGTATAATGATTAATTATGTGCCAGCAGGAAATGTGAAGGAGATTCCTGCATATTTCACTTAAAGCCTCATTGGGGTTGAAAGAGTTGTTTAGCTGTTTCAGCTTTAAATCCTACAATTCAACATATGCACCTTATAACACCACGTGGATGTTCTCTTATAAAGTTGTCAAATTATCTTTTGAGTAATTTTGAAAAGCAAAGTGGGATTATTATTTTTGGAATGGCTGCTTTTAGTTGAAAATGGGAGTATCAAGCCGTAAGTCAAATTTTGGCCCATTCTATGAATTAACTTGTTTTTCATTCTTGTTCCTGTTTGTTGTCGTTATTAACATGTTTTTTTCTACTTTTAGACACACAAGGTATAATGAAATGGCATTAACTGAAACTAACGCCATTTCTATTTTATTTTTTTAAAATTATTTTAGGTTCTTGGCATGGAAAGGTTAAAATCTGAGCTGCAAACACGTGGGTTAAAATGTGGTGGGACTCTGCAAGAACGTGCTGCCAGGCTTTTCCTGCTCAAAACTACGCCTCTGGAGATGCTTCCAAAGAAGCTTCTTGCCAAGAAATGATAGTATGTTGTATGCTTCATCTGACTTGGGTTCATTGTCGAGGAATTTGTTCCCTTCAAATTAGTGAGTTCCCAGTTGAAGTCTGTCTGTAATTAGAATCTATACTCAGTTTTTGACTGCTCATATAGTTGTAATGTTTTATGCCATGTTTTTAAAACTCTGGAAGCCTGTAACTGATTGAAACAATCAAATAATATCAGTTCTCTCTTCTGTAAACATTACTTCTTAGTTCTAACTCTAGTTGACATAATGAATTTATCACTTGCATTGGCACTGCATCTTGATCTTCAGTACCCTGTATATTTGTTAGTTGAGCAATTGTACCAAGGACAGCTTAAGACTTTAATTTGCCAAGTGAAGGTACTGTTTACAATATCATAATGTCTTGATTTGTTTTATTTTTAATGATCATAATATCATTAATTTATTTCTTTAGCTATTTATGTATGTATTGCTCTACGGCCTGTGTTTACATGTATTTACTGTCTCTGCTAAAAATATTCTGGCTTCGATGCAAGGAGGTGCAAGTAAATATTACATGATTCAAGAAGTAGATCACAAAAAGATTACATATTGATCTTGCACATTTAAGCTTTCATTTGCTCCAAAACTAATATAGTATATAAGTCATCTGATTATGTATTTAACTATTGTCACTATTCAATTTTGATAAAACCCAAAAATTTGCGACCTTAGAATCGCTATATACAACTGAAAAAACACTGCAGGTAATGAAATATTTGACAATCATATCAATTGACATGAGTAGGGGATGGTGACATCCGGCAAACTGGACATGTACCATTCAACCGGAGCCACTCGTCAATGCAGTCAGCATGGAAGCAGTGTTTGCACTCAGGTATACACCTGAGTGTCTCTTTGGTGCGGTATTCCGATAAGCATATAGGGCAAGTAATGTCATTGGGTCCTGGAAGACGCCGACTTTCCCCTAGGACTAGCTTTGTGTAGGATTCAATGGTTGTATCATCAAGGCCTGTCGTGACAATGGTGGGTTGTGGTGTCACTGCCGTTGGAGCAGACATGAGTGTTGTTCGGCCTCCCCTTTCCGTGAAGCAAATGAAAAGTGCTATTGCAATAGTGGATGTAATAGCCGGAATGGTAATGGACAAGACAAGGATCTTGAAGATATGTAGTCCATCGCCGGACTGGCTCGTGTCACCTGAAATTCGAACTTCTTGTTGGTTTTTGCCCAAATTTGGACATTATATTGAAATTGAAAGAGATCTACAATACGAATGACCAGTATATTCAATTTTCAATTCAGAACCATTACGGTTGACATCCTGAGAACAGACTGAATTCTCAACACTCATTGTTCAAACGGAGTTCCAGCCAATTCAAAGGGATTTAAGAGAATTGGTAATTAGTTTAGGGGAGTGTTAGGATGAGGCAATTTAAAGGGACTTAGAGAGCTGATAAGTAGTTTAGGGGAGTGTTGGGATGGCGATTAAGTGTTAAAATGGCTTTGTTAGGCAGCAAAAGGTTAGGGAAACTAGCCAAAGAATGATTTTTTTTGGTACATTGGGAAGGATTCAAACCCTTAACCTATCTTATTCTTACCCTTTTCCTTACCCTCCCTCACCACGAGGCTAGCCCCAATGGCTTACTGAACAAGGTTTTTGGACATTTTGACTTTTGGGTTTTATATAAAAAGGATGGACTACAGTTATTATAATATGTTGTTACGCATCTCAATATAAGCAATTATATATGTGAGAATTGACATCAATATTCCCATAACCTACGGCTTCTTTTAGTTGACATTTTTTTTATTATTAATCTATTCTGGTTTAAATTAATCTCGATACGTTAATTATTATAAACATTATCTTTAGCTTAGTCAATTAAACTAAACCAATATGATCTCTGTACATGTCATGCATTCATCATTGCATATTTGAACATGCAAAACTACCCATTCCCAGAAGGCTAAGAACATTTACCCAGAAAACAATACTTTGACCTAACCAACCTAACCATTCAGTTGCGATATCCTTTGCAAATTCTTCCTCGAGTATCACCTGGCTCATAGTTTAGGTGGTATTTCTCTTATTCTAAGGAAGAACTTGGAGTATTAGCCATAAGAAGAACTTAAGTAGCGTCCTAGATTAGATGGTTATGAAGTTACGACTAAGTGAGATACTGTTTGATGAACTTTTTAAAAATACATTTTCTAAGCCCAAAAGCCATTTTCTTACCTTTCGTTTTTCTTTTTTCTTCTAAATATATGCTCTCTTTTTATTTATTTATTTATTTTCCTTATTTTGATGGGTTTTCTTATACATGCTTAGATGCTTTTTTTTTTTTTTTCCTTGCTTTTTTAAAAATACCTTTCCAAGTACCTAACTAAACACCAATTTTTGCTTTCAAAAGCAACCCAAAAGGTATTAAAAAAAAAAAAAGAGAGGTTACTTTTAAAATGTCCAACCAAAATTTTGATATGGACAGATACAAAATGATGATTAAGATAGATCTGTACCTGTTCCAGGGTCATAGAAACATCCAATTTCTTGGCTAGTATTGCTCTCCAACCCACACATACCTCCCTGTGATTCACAATCTCTGCAATCAGGCACATTCCAACTTAACACAAGATCATTCCCAAGATCAGATGAAAGCCCACCCTCATTCTGCACCGGCCACGAAATTGGTATTGGCAAACTTGCAATTACGTTGCATGACCTAGAAGACATGGATTTCACAAAACTCATGGAAGAACTAGCTAAAACTGAGGTGGTGGAATTACTAAGGCAATCTATGGGAGTGAACCGTGACTTTATGAGCTGTGTTGGGCAGCTAAGAAAAGTGTAGTCTTGATAGTAAGAAGCCATGAAAGGGGAACCTGAAAGATTGAAGCCTAGTAGAAACCGTCTTGGAAGGCAATCATTCGGATCGGAAAGCAGTATCTGTTGTGTGAGATAGTCGATATTGCGTACGAATAATTCTCCTGAATGAGGAAGTTTCAAAACTGCTATGCTTTGATTGTTGCAGCTTAAGATGAAGCCTGGATAGCCACAGTTTTGGGCCTGCGGGTCTTCTAGCTGGAAAGGAAATCGAATGGTGTAGTCATTGACACTATTGTTGCCACAGGCGACGATTGGGCATGTTGCATAAATAACATGGAAGAAGAAGAAGAAGAAGAAGAAGAAAAGGAAGAAGAGGAAGAAGAAGACTTCTGAGTTACCCATATGTTTGATAGGATGAGTGATTTGAGGGAAGGGGGGAAGGCCTCACTATAATAGTGATTTGTGTTAATATATTATATTAAACTAATAAACATTTCGAAAGTCAAAGCCTGGAGAAGGGGTCGTAGGATAAATTATGCGGTGTAACCATTGGATACACCCTCCCTCTCACGTGATAGCAATGTCCAGGAGAGGGAGGGTGTATATGCGGGTAATACAGAATAAAAAGGGGCAAAGTAGGACTGTTTAATTGCAATTTCTAACAGTGTGTTCGTTGTTAATCATAAATTTTCTTAAATTTGAAAACTGGAACAATCGCATATCTGACATCCCTATCTTGTTTTTTCTTTTCCCCCCCCCCTTTTTTTTTTTCCTCCTAATCAAGAATTTAATTATTTAGGGGTAATATTGAAGGGTGTGATTGGTTTCGAAGAAAAACTTGGTTGGCCAACATTTCGGGGCGCTTTCATCATTTAAAAATGAAATTAGGTTTGGTCAAATTTTTGTTTTTGGCCCAATATGAGATCATCAAATCACTATTTATATTTGTTTCTATCAAAAGTTGTTGATCAAACTAGGAAGCGTGGTCAAAATTTCTTAGTACATTTGAACAATTATATTCATAGTTAACCAAGAACTCTAATTCTCAAGAGCACCTACCATGGATTGATCGACACCGATGGAAATACCACATGGATATGACGTCTTTTTTCCCTTTCTTCTGTGGCACATTGATACGAAGTCGTTCCATTTATTTTCCGTTGCATCTAAAGCTCTACAAATCTGTCCTTACTATAGTCTATAGTCATTGCACAAACAACAATTTTTTTTTTTTTAAATGAAGAAAGAAATTCCCGAAAATATAATTATGATTCAGAGTGAAAAGATTTCATATCCAGGTGATGTATGAACTCTCCCCGTCCCCATGTTAAACCCCGATCGTTTTATATGCTCATAGCCACAGCACTACATCCATCCATCCATACTTTAGACATATATTGATGTGTGTGTGTGTCACTTCCTTTCAGTACCCTTTCATACAAATATTTAACGGTACATTACTGTAATTTTATATTGCAAAGTAGGAGAGGGTATGCACAGAGAAGACCATACTAACTGAATTTTCCTTTCTTCTGTTTTATACTATTAATTGATAAGTACGCCAAACTGATTTCTTTGGTGAAGCGTCTCTATCAGAAGATCAATGAAGAATTTTAATTGTTTTGAAGAGAGAGATCAGATTTCCCCTAATATTTGTGGGATTTTGATCAGAATTTACAGGAGTTGCTGAGAAATTCTTATGGAAACAACTTCCCCATCAGCTCCAGCTCTCATGGCGTGGTATTTTACATTAAGTCCTGCTTCAGAGAGGGGAAAAAAACGATAATCAAGTTTATGTGATAGTGTAGTCTTCCCAAATTGAGTCCTTAAATTTTCTATATGAACAAAAGCAAATCAGCTGTATGCAATTAATGCAAGCACAATCTTTCTGATCATTCAATTTGAGTAATCACAGTGACTAATTGGTGACGGTCTAAACCGGTAGGTAGAAGTATAAGTAGTGCTGCTCACCTATGGGATGGTGCGGTACCATAGGTGACCAAATGGTGTGGAATCATGTGTGTGAATCATTCACACACGTGTGAAAATAACACACAATTCCATACTGTTCAAACCCTACGCAACGATTTCACACCATTTGGTCACCTACTAAAATTCATTGAAAGTTAATCATACAAGAGGTTTAAGAATTTGGAGGTTTTCTTTTTTCCTTTTACCTTCATTTTCTTGTAAATTGGTGTTGACCGCAACTGCATGGAGAGTTATCATCACTTTCGGTTGCCAATCATTGGGCTTTCCTACCCATGACTTGAGATCAAAGATTTCTGCCAATTCATTTATAAATTAGACCACATCAATCCATTTCTTTACTATCAGGAAGTAACTAATATTTTAGAGATGATATTGCTTGACGTTGAAGGCTGGCAATTTAGAGGTTTGTGGTAACCTATAACAGCCAGCTGTTACAGCCAACCACAGCGTGTTATACACTGGTACATGGGAAGTTTCTTGTCAATATTTAGAATATTGGCAAGTTGGCAATTCACCTCCTTCATATGTTTCAGTTGATCGAATGTGGTGTGCCAAGTCAGATATGTCTATTTCAATTTAGAAGAAAGCTGAGCCCATATAGCCATGGCTGTCCCTCATTTCCTCTTTCATTTTGATCCTTGAATATCTCGACCTGGACTTTGTTGGTCATTGCAAATTACTATGATGGACCTTAACAACGTACACTCAACTAGTAAAATTCCTAATAACATCGCTCTACAAATAATGAGAAATGTGACAAATGCCTTTGGGCCGCCGCATAGGCTGCACAGTGACAATTTTAACGAGACGATTAACAATATCTCAAACTTGAAGAAAATTCCCACAAAGAATATCTGTAATGCCTTGTCTATTCACTTAGACAGAATTATTGAAGAAAGCTTGAAATCTATAAAGTAAGATGCTACTTCCCAACTTTTCTTTTCCTTTTTTTTTCTTTTTTTAATTTTTATGTGAATTAGCAATTGACATGACAATGTTATATCAGTATACCATCTAAGAAAAAAAATTTATCATGTGATATTGACATGGCAACTCCATGTCAGGTCATAGGTTGTCTACTGATGTGCTACACCATGTCATTTGCCACAATAAATGGGAAAAATTAGGTGGGAAAGGCGTTTGGAAGAACAGGATTGCTCATCTTTGAATGGACACTCCAAGTCCAGTACCAACCCCGGCACCTACCTATCATAAGACTCAAGTTTTCAAATCTTAAAGTCTTTCTCTCAGCAATCAAATGGAGTATGAATGTTGGTTCTTTGGATCTGAAGACATTTCAAACCTCTTCTGACCCCATGCACAAAATGGGCCTCTTTCAATCAACTTGGCTGGCTTATTTAAAGATCAATCAGGGGCCCTACCTTAATGTTTTTTTGTCTTTGATGCCATATTGCTGTGGGGTCTATTTGCCCTAGTAAGGTAAATATGGGCATCACTCCCAGAAACAAAAGAATGCTTGATTTTACAGAGAGTTAGACCAGGTGTTTGTTGTTCCGTGGGTGACAGGAATATGACAGTTCAAAATCAGTTATGAAGTGATTACCAGAATTTGAAGAATCATTCAAGTGTGCGATGTCAAAAATGCCTCCGGAAGCTCCATCTGCATGCTTTTTGCTGTCATGAGATCCTATCATCTCATAGTCCCAGCTCCCATTCTGGTATCCCTCGCTCAGGAACAACTCTATATGCCTTGCATCTAACGTCTGCATTGTTCCTACAAAAATTAAGCCAAGATTCTTACTCTATAAAAATTGAACCCTTCTGTTCTTCAACATCAAAACTTGGTATACTCTGTCGTTGCCCTTTTCTCTACAATAAGTCTATATCGACTTAATACTAATGGTGAATATGAACGGAAGGTCCCACATCACGGCCACATCGCCCAAAATTTTGGGTTTGGTAAGTTCACGATAACCACCAGTAACCATCACCTACCAAGCCCGTGCGACTGCGGGGAACCCTTGTATAATGCAGCAAAACTACTATTTGAGCCGCAGGAAGGCTTTGATCCACTGGAGATAAACTCAAATAAGAATAAAATCAACGCCCTGTCCTATTATCTAACAAATTAATCTCATAATTTGCAATTTGATGGACAGAAAGTCATTTTTGTTGCTCACCATCGCATGTGTTGAGGTCACAGACAGGGCATCGAACCAGTTGTAGATCTGAAGAAAACATCAGCCAGGTAAGTTAATTGTTGTCATAGCCATAACATCCTTGAATCCCCCACTTAACAGTAACATCTTTTAGACGTACCAGCTATCCAGATTCCAGTTTTCATGTTGGTCAACACACAAGACCCAGAGGACTCCAACATTTTCTCTATTTTCTCTTCTTTTGGGATTTCCGAGGGGCAGATCAGCTTCTCGGTCAGAAGTGCAACCGGCGAGTCAAGGAAAAATGCACCAATTCTCATCCAATCTGATTTAACAATTGAAAACAAAATAGTGAAGAAAATTAGGAGTCCCTAGATGTACATATAATCGTAAGATGCATGAATTTTTTTGTTTAATTAATGTTGCTTGGTTCAAGAGAAAAATAAGTAGATAAATACTGCACTGATTGTCTATCCCACTCAGGTATTTTGAGCATGTATTCAATGCTACTCACTTCTTCCGACCCTCCTGACTATAAAATGAAGATAGGAATGAAGTTGGCGCTGAAGGTTTTTGCACGGGCAGCATTAATCATTCAGTCAAAAGTGCAAGAAGTATTTAGTAGTTTAATATCTATCATATTTTGTGAACAACCTCTCGTAGGACTGTAATCAAGCTCAAAAATAAGGTTTAAACTTGGGTAATATGTATTACAATCGAGTTCCGATAAATACTTCTTGAGTTGATCTCAAGCTAAGGTCATGCCTTTAAATAAAAGTATTAATGAGCTTATTAAGTAGATATCAAATAATTAGATTATTTGAAGTTTCAATAAGTTTATTGAATTGAAATCGAACAATTTAGCTATTTAAAGTATTGACAAACTTATTTAATTAAATACTCTTTTTTTTAGTACATTAGGAGGGATTCGAACCCTTAACCTATCCTACTCCCATCATTTTTTCTACCTTAACCTTATCATGATAAATGAACAAGCTTAAAAATAATGTTTGAACTTAATTCATTTATTTTATGAGAGTTCCAATTGATTTTTTATCAAGTCGATTTGGGTCTAAACGGCTAAACCCAAATCATTTGACTCGTATTACAGCCTTCTAATGTGGTGGGGTGACTAGATGGTGAATAAGGCATCTGGAAAGCGTTGGAGACCAGCCTGAACCCTTGCCCACAACATGGCAATCGGTTATACAAATTAAATGGTCCTGAGACCGCAGAGGATGAGAAGCCTCAGCCAATCAAAGTCCTTGTTACGCATCAGAAAATCTTAGAAAGTCTGACAGGTTATGGCCTGATTGGCTGGACCACCAATCTTTGATGGTCCCACAACCACCTGAATTTTCTGGAACAAAAAACGACGAAACAGAAAAATAGGAAAAGAGGAAAGTCACCAATATGTTTCTCCCGCTGACGGAACGTGAAAGAGTGACTTCCATCTGCGAGGGATTCATCAATCAAACTTGATCACACAGTCAGAATGAGATGCGCACCATAGTATTTTAATTCCCTACAGTTAGCAAATCATAACAGACACGTGGAAAGCATCTAGAGGCTCTGATCATTACCAAAAGCAGAAGCGTAAAGCTTGATCCACTTGAAAGCCACGTGTCGAGGATCGGGGACCTGAAGATCTCGCAAACACGCAAACTTCCATACACTCTCCTCCATGATGATACGGTGAAACCACCGGCTTGTTGTGGCGAGCATCACCAGTGATTTCCCGTCCAGGAACTTCGCAATCTCTGTCCATATGTCCTCTTCGAACCTTTTGTATGCAAAATACACATTAATACACACACACAAAATATATATATATATATATATATATATATATATGGAAAAGCTTTCTCCTACGTTTGGTTGCTGAGAAAATATAGGGAAAAAATCAGTGACTTTTTTTATGAAAGAAAAAATCTTATAATTTTCATTTAGAAGCAAAACACGAAACAAAAAAGAAATTGAATATCAGATATTTTCCTTGTTTAAGAACTCAGAAAACTAAAACCTCGAATCTACTGAGCTTAATTTGACTGTTTGGCTTGAGAAAAGAAACTAGATAACAGAAAACGTATAATTCAAAACTGTATGATTTTCTTTGTTTTTCCCTCCGTTTTCTCAGCAACCAAACGGAGGCTAATGAACTCTGCTAAGCTACTCTATGTCCTATACAGAACTAATTAAATGAAATCAAGGTTTCCTTTAATTGATCAACGTCTTCTAACTAGAAAGTAGAAACTAGAGATTGAAAATTTGAAATTGTAGATCGCTACATGACAGAACTGTTTTCTGAAAACTCTACATAACAAAACTGTTTTCGGAAAACATTTTCCAAATTATGATTAAAACAAACTTGAAAACTAATTCTGTTTTCCAAAAACAGCTCATCATTGCAACTAGCGATACGAACGATTTCTCGTGACAAATTCAAAGTACAATGAATGAGCGATCTTCACGATTTCAAATCCGTTTATTGATAGGCTGATAGCAGTTCGTTTCTATCTTCATTCAAAGATCGAGATTTGAATTCTAGTCAAAGAAATCAAATGAAGCTCTAATCGACTGTAATAAGATCAAGCAACTCGTTCTACAACAATTTAGAAAAACAGAAACAACGAAAATTCAAATTTCCGATAGTTTTCTGTATTTTGGCAACGTTGATGTGAGAAATTCAGAGCAAACATCAAACGGAATTCGCACTCACATTCACGATGACTACTTACAGAAAATAGTAGAGAGAGAGATCAAAAGAATAGACCAAATTAGCAGCAAAATTTAACTGATTTTCGCATTTTGAGTTGATTTCTCAGAGAAATTTGTGTTGAGATACGAAATTCAAAGTAAAATTCAAATGATCTTCGAGTAGATTTCTCAGAAGAGAGAGAGAGAGAGAGGATACCAGGAGAAAACGGAGTGAGGAGTGAGAAAGGTGGAACGAGGAGAGACGCAGCAGCAAATGGACGTGGCCCTTCGCAATCGTTTCCCCATCGTCTTCTCAATCTCGTAGGCTTGGAGGCTCTCTCTGTTTACAAACTCCAAATGACTGGCAAACACAAAGCTCAAACTCGCTATTTATAGACGCGGGAAAACTTGTATTCAAATAATCAAATGCCATAAAATATGTACTTTCTTTTCTTTTTCTTTTGTTTTTTTTTTTTTTTGCTAAGAGTATGACAACCCGTATCATGGGTTTTGTGGCCCAATCTTCAGACCCGTTTGAGCAAACATATATAGCAGTCAAAGCCTCTTGTTTTTCTTTTTCCTTTAATTGCTTCTGCTTTTTTTTTTTTTTTTTTTTTTTTTTATTGGTAAAGCCGTCAGTTTTTATTTTTTATTTTTAATCTTTTTCAAAGAACATCAGGACATATTAATCCCTGTCTTCTTCTAACTAGTACATAACTACATACCACTGTTGTCTTTAACTTAATGGTACTTTATAGGACCCAGATTATTTCTAGGATCCAGAGGGGAGGAGGATCTCGCCTTAATTTTTATTTTTCTATTAAAAATGATTATGTATACAATTAGCGTTTCATGAGACCCTGAACGCCTAAACGGTATAGATCTTAGCCAAAGGAGGATTCGACATCAAAGCTACATGGTGATATTTCCTCTAGAGTAGAAAATTTGGAAGTTTTTATGATAGATATGGACATTGACATTGCTTTTATTAACTTTTAACAAAAATGGGACAAAATCTTGGGACATAATATTGTACACAATTTTTTACATGATTCTTAGGCTACTAGATTTCACAAGATCTAATGGTCTCATTATTATGTCCGTAATTTCATTATATATAGAAATTGTATGATTGTATCCCTTAACCATAACCCCTTAACGATTACTTCTTTTTTGCTTTTTTCATTTTTGGCTAGGTCCTGAACTTATATATAATCCTCATTGCCATGCCTTTCAATTTTTCAAGAAGAGGATGAAGCACTAAAGAGAGAAGGCAACGGAAGAGAGGCGGGGACTGAGGAAAGATCAACCGAAAATATGAAGAGTTCAAAGTTTTTTGGTGTAAACATTCTGGTTTTAAATCTTCTTGCAAGAAAAAGCACCATTTTTCCATCTAATAAGAGAACGAATATTTTGGGAGTCTAAATTTTCAGCTAGAATGGCATCAATGACCAGCATTGCACAATCTATAGCTCTTTTCTTTTTTTTTTTCCTTTTTTCCTTTTTCTTATTTAAATATTTGATCTCCATATTTCCTTTCCATTTATTTATTTATTGAAAAGAGGGAGGGGGGGTTTAAATTATCCAAGGCTGCGTTTGGCAACATGGATTTGGATTTGGGGTATGGATTTCAAATCTATAGATTTGAAATCCATGGATTTAAAAATTCACTGTTTGGATAAAATATTTTGAAGGTAAGATTTCGAATTGTTGATTTCAAAAACCACTATTTTATTATATCATTATCATGCTAAATTCATCCAAATATGTGGTCTGCCCTTTTCAAAAGTGGTAGATTTTCCTTGTTCCCAAAAGAAAAGAAAATAAAATAAAATAATACGATCATCTCATTCCAAGTCATTACAAAATCAATCTAAGGCATCATACCAAACAACTTAAATCCATACAAGTCCCAACACTCACACATCCATGTCTCCTCCATTTTTATTTTTTTTTAAATTTTAAAATTAACAACACGTTCCATATATATAAATTAACTACAAAAGTATTTACATGAGTTGATCATGACCAACCCTATGACTTTTGTCTGGCTAGCATAGTAGTAGGTCAAATATTTGATACAAAATACATAGATAGCTCAGCTCATGCACGGGAGGCATGATAGTCGACAGCAAAATTTTCCTCAGGCATTACAAGGAGATCTTGGCATGTCAAACACCCATCCAAGAGACGAAGATGATCTTTCAATAAAACTCTATAGAGTTGCATACTGGTCTTGCGCTTAAAATATCCTTTTCATCCAAGCGACAAAGATAAATCTTTCATCCAAAAAAACGATCTCCGTGGAACTGATGGGAAGTCTTAACTTAAAATGTGCTTTTCATCTTTTTCAAGGACAAGGAAGGTCTGCAAGTATAGTTCAGAACACGATGAACACAATGTGATAAGCTGTAGATGAAAATTATAAATATATAATATAACATCTAAAGCAAGCTGGTGCATAATTTCCTTCTTAAAAAGGGTGCAATAGTACCAGTGTGTCAAACCTGTCGCACGACTTATAAATTCCTAAAAATTAAGATAACTTGGTCTTTCCAGCTTACAACATGTTACACACCAGTCACCACATTACTTGTATCACACAAAAGAAGATGATTCTTCTCATGAATCCAAAAGTTTCAATACCATCCATACATAGTTCATGAGGAGGATGGCATCCCACGGAAGCAAAACCCAATTCACCATTAAATAAACAAAAACGAAAAATTCAACAAATTCAATAGTTGGAGCAAGCAAATGAGCATGTATACACAAACCATAAGCAAATAAGAAACAATATTGCTTATGGTTTCAAACGTCAGAAATTTAGGACTGGTTCAAAATTAAAATTAAACCCTACACTTTTTAAAATTCCATTACAATTTGAAACCTTGATTGCAAATGTCAGATACGCATGAACTATAGGGCATCATTTCCATTTTTTCAGCATGACTTAGCATATGTATACTTTTTTATGAAAACTTAGCATGTGTATTCAATGAAAAGGAACATAATGTACTTTGTATATGTGGGCCTTGGTTGCTTGTTATCCTAGTTAACCTTAGCAAGATCAATTGATTCAAACCTTGGAAAGGAATGGTAGAATGCTGAATGCCCAACTTGAAGCTCAGAACACGGGTATCTAATTGGACAGGGAGCAGCAAAAATGCCATATCGATAGCCTAGTTGCTGTTTCTTAGTAAGCTTGCCGATGCTTTGGGGAGAATTGTTGATTAGTTATAGCAAAAGGCCATGAGAACCCAATGTACATACCTATATATATATATATAAGCCCTGTTTTTCCTTTTTCTCTTTTTGTTTCTCAATTACCTTTTGCCTTTTGCCTTTTGCCTTTTGCGTTTTGCGGTGTATTGGCATTATAGGGGTCATACACAATAATAAAGTATAGAAAGTTATAGTTAGCAGCATTTCTTGTTCTTTTTTATTATATAGTTCAAGTTTATAAGTACTATTTTATCTCCTCTGACGTTTCAGCAATTGTACAAGTTTTTTTTTTTTAGTTAAGAGTTGTACAGGTTATTGCCATGCCTGGTTCGGTGATAGTGGACCTCAACAAACCAGAGCACTGACTGGAAGGTGCTAAAAATTTTCTCACGAAACTTTCATCAAACACTTGTTGTGTACATTTTCAAGCCTAAACAAAAGAACAACTATGGTGGTGAATCAAATTCAAGCCAAAAATTCAACAACATTGGGCATATTTGAATCTCAGAAAACCATCATTTTCTCAACACCCATTGATGAGAAATCACTTCAAAATGAAAATTTACAGACAAATAAGGGAAAAAAAAAAAAAAAAACAACCCTTCACAATCAGAGAAAGATAAGCAGTGAGGAAGTCCTCAAATTTAGAAATATAAGCACAAATAAATGAGAGCCAATGCGTGGACCATTCTTACCTGTTGCTGCTGTTATCATCGCCCCCAATGCCGCCGTCGTCGCAATCACCGTCACCGAGACACTTATCGGCCATCAAGGTAGGTGAGATAGAGGGAGTAGAGAGTTTCAAGGAAGAGGATAGAGAGAGAGAGAGAGAAAGTGACGGATAGAATGGACGCCATGAGATCATCGAGGTGAGAAGGTTGAGGATGTCGAGTGTCGGGGTGGGTGGTGGAGCTTTGACTCAGGATGGATTTCAGAATTACACCTATCAAGAGTTATTTGAAATCCATGAATTTGGGGCTCTCAAATCCATTCGTGGATTTGGCTGAAATCTAAATCCTCAGCTTATTGAGGCATCCAAACAAGGGATTTGGATTTGGGGGCCCCAAATCCAAATCCATACCCTCCAATTCCAAGTTCCCAAACGTACCCCAAGATAACTGGATGAGCATTTCTTAACAGATAATGGTTACATTTTTTGTGGGAAAAAGCAATTACAATAGCAACTCTGTCAAGTAAGTGGCAATACTGTTCAATACTTCAAGGAGAAAAAAAAGACTAAATGGGCACCCAAAT
Source organism: Liquidambar formosana (assembly GCA_039720395.1). Classification (NCBI taxonomy): domain Eukaryota; kingdom Viridiplantae; phylum Streptophyta; class Magnoliopsida; order Saxifragales; family Altingiaceae; genus Liquidambar; species Liquidambar formosana. The sequence goes on along the minus strand of CM077827.1, from coordinate 2,385,576 downwards.
TTGAATTTATAGTATCAATAATATAAGAATTAAATGTGAAATTTTACAAAGACGTAAACCAGCCAAACGACTTAACAAAAAAAAAAAACCCAGCCAAACAGCTGGTGAATTTACATTTTATTGCAACTGGGAAACATTACAAAACAAATATGGTAAAAGGAATTAAAAAATATTAAGCTGTTGAAGCAAAACTGTGAGATCTCCTTCTGGGTTGGGAGATGGGTCAGTGCTCCTTGCAGAGAAACAATGCAAATCAATGATGCCTAAGCTAATTCATGAACTTCCTACAGTTGGGAGCTTTACAACGGCAAGGGACTTTAGATTCATCACGTTCATCCGGATCAAACAAGTAGTCATACCTGTCAGACAATCAAACATACGATGTAACAATTTTTTTTTAAAGCCACAGTCCAATTAAAACACTTTACCAAACACAAAAATTGAAGAAAAAAAAATGAGGCTGAATCTCAAGCAAATGCAGAGAGAGAGAGAAGTGGTTTCAAGTCATACGTTAGCTCATCACCAGCAGCAACATTAACCTTAGCAATAAGAACAATCCGGCTCTCTTCATCACCCACACTCATGATCCTCGCATAGCAATTGGGCATGCACTGCATAGAGGGGCATTAAATGTTTTAACATCAATATAAACTAAGCCCTCAAATTTTACCAATAAACGAAAAAATAATAATCATAATAATCGTTAGGGGAACAGTGAAAAGGGGGATGAAACTTAGGTAGGTAAATCCTTAACAAGAAACAGGCTGGCCTCAATATTTCTAAACTCAGGGTTGCACTGGGGTTGAAAATTTATTACCCATCAAAAAATTTGTCATGAGGCTTAAGCAACAAAAAACCCAACCCAAGCTTCAGCAGGTCTATAATTCTGTCAACTCATGTGCTGGCTTTCCGGTCAATGAACATAGCTATAGGATCATTACCATAAAAGTAAGCATAGTAGCATGTAAAAGTAAATATACCAGCACAACTTGACCAACAAATCCTAAGCCAACCAAACCAAAATCAAGCAAAAAACCTAGAGTTAAAAGGTGCAGTCAAGCCAAGCCATGGGCAACCTATTCAGCACTCTGGGAATATTGGACTGCAACCTGAACCAACCTTCCATAATTGCAGCACTGATACTTTTTGAAGCTAAATGGAAAACAAACAAAAGAATTTTTCAATTCCAGCCAAAAAAAAAAAAAAAGGCTTCAACGGTAAGAACTTACTGAATGGTTGATTAAGCGTGCTATATTCCCCTTATTTGTTGCGTCAATTACTACTTCCTCGCTGATCTTAAACAGCTGCACAAAACATTTAATTGGACTCTTGACACAATCAAAATCAAGACACAAAATGGAACTAAAAAAAGTAATCATAATGGGCTTTGGAACAAAAATTAATTAAAGACAAGCTTGGTTAGACTAAATATATGGTTTAACAAATGATCATTGACATGACATATGGAAACATGTTACCCCAAGGACAAGTTTTACTTAATATGTGAACTGGTATGACAGAGCTGGGTTTGAGTCTGTGAGCTTAAAACGCCTTCACAAAAAACCAAGATTAAAAATATGTGGACCGTGGACTGTGGCAACTCAATGCCAAAACTGAGCCTACCCGAACCAACTTCCATTTTGGGAAAGGAAAAAAAATAGAAAAAGAGTTTCTGACAGATTTTTCGGGCACATAATGATATAATACTTCTCATGATTATCAGGAACCCAAAAAATGATTGCTAGGTGTTCTAAACTAACGTAAGTGTTACTATTTACATGGCCAAATCATAGTTCAGCAGTCAAACTTCCAATAAAGAATATGGGGTTGGCTTGGCAATTTGGCATTCTCATTTTGCCCTAACATAGGCCATTGCGATGACAATGCAGGTACACACAAGTACAGAAAAGCAGACACAAAGAAATCATAACGAATTTACTCACATAGCAATCTTTGCCTTGTAATCGATACCGTGCCTCCCTCAGATCTGCAATGCTTCGCCTCACCTGCTCACCTCGATATTCAAGAACCTGTACATAACTGGTGTTAAAGATTGTATTTCCCTTTTTTTTTTTCTCTCCAAATAACCAAAAGACAATTCTCTTATTAAAAGTTTGCCACTAAAATCCAGCCTCAGATCACGCATAAGTAGATGCTTTAAAAAGTGGTGAGAACAAGCACAGATGCAACAGTTTCACAAAACAGAAAATCTTATGTTTGTGTTCATCTATCTAACATGAAATCTTCAGAAAGGGGCTATCCTTAAGAAAACTTCTCAGCATTTAAAATTAAAAGGTAAAAAATAAAAATAAAATAAAAAGGATCATAAGGATAAATGGATGAGGAAGTCCTTCAAAAACTAAATCATAGTGTTAGTAGTACCATTTCTCCTTCTTGAATGTTCCGACGTGCAAAGAGGCCCCATCCATGTATTCCAGATTTACCAAAGCAAACCCGATGATTTTCGGTTCTCTGGGGCCATGAATGAACACCAATGAAATGAGAAGATTAAATCAGATAGGCAATAATTATTGTAAGAGTCTAAGAGAAGATGATTTACCTGTAGGTGGTACAGTCTTTCCTTGAATGTAGTAAAAGTTGTAAGATCTTCTAACTCCTGTTGTAAAATTTTTTAACATATATATATATATATATATATATATATATATATATATATATATATCGAGTGTTAGAAATCTTAACAGTCAAAAAAATGAATTTTTATCATCCCCAAAGCCAAATTTTAAATATTTGGAAGAAAAAAAAAATCTAATACAATATAAGCAAGAAAATTACTCTGTATGAGCTCAAGCTATCTATAGCATCTAAAGAATGATGGCTTGGCCCCATCAGCCGGTGGAATAATGGTTCTTCTCCAGCCACCTAGAGAAAAGCAAAGGAAAAATGAATGTGAGACATAAAAGAGGCCCAGATGTTCATAAAATGTTGGAGACAAACTAATTTCCAAATATAACTGGAAATGGTCTTCAATAAGAGGAAATTGCAAGCTTTGAAGGGAGAAATTTAACAACATGCAAAGAAAAGTGACAGTCCCCAGAAAACAATAAATGTCAGGGACATATATAAGGTGCATAAACAGAATACCTTATCATTTGATCTTCTATAGATGCGGCATCTTGCAGAAGAAAGCGGCTCCAACTCACCAGTCTCTACAATTGAGGTTTCTAGAAGTTCTGTTCTCTTGGATGAAACTAGCCTTGAACCCCTGAAGCTCTGTTCTTGTTTCTGGTCTTTCAGCAAGCTTCTGGCAGAGAAAACCCCTAAAGGAGTATGTATAACCAAAACAGTATCTGGGTTCGGGGCCCTGCAACAAGAACAAGGTTTGAAGAGACAGAAACAGAACCAATATATGGTCGTGCACACAGAAGCAGAATCAGAAATTTCTTCTTGTATTATCCAGTTTATTTAACAAAAGAAATCAAACATAAACGTATAATTCTTTTAAATATAATAAGCAGTGTTCTTTATAATTTCAGAGAAAAAGTTACTATAAATAGTTCAAGATGATATCTCAAGGAAAAAAAAAATAGATATTGTCAAACTAATATCTTGGAATGGGCAATTCACCTTATATGCTTTCCAATCTAATCATAGTGCAGCCCCAATCAAAAGGCTACAACTCAAACCCCCTCAGTTTAACCCTAATCCTGGGTATGTATGCGTACTTTTAGAAGAAAATGAAAAGCAACATGCATGGATCAACACCCATCATGGCTTAGTAAGCAAGCAACAAGTTATGTAGTTGCCAAATCAATATCAATGATAGGAGGGCTAGGGGCAAAAAGAGTTACGAAATAAAAGGAAAAAGGAAATAAATGAGGCAGACAACATAATTCTAACCTGTGAACTGCACAATATGATAGTTTTTTGGTTACTTGTCTCCCATTCTTCTCCAAGCAGTGCAACTGAAACGAAATATAAGATAAATCGAATCACTTAATATCAAAGAGGGGGAAAAATAGAACAGAAAACAAAAAAATAGAACAAATCAAATGTAATGTAAATAATTTAATATACTTGGAAAAAAAAAGAAGCAAAATCGGTCACTTCCTTTAGGGTAGGAGGGAGGCTTCTTGCATGGTGATTTTTTCCATGGTCATAGATAATATATATTCCATAAACAAATATTAGCTATGATCTGGCTAAAATTTTTCATATCAACCTCTGACAACATTCTAGCAGTAGATGATGCCTCTATTTTGTTTTACAATTTCTGCATTTCCAGCCCCTGGTTTTTTTTTTTTTACTCACATGATCCAAACACAATTTCTTCAACTTGACTATCTTTTCGAATTTTAAAGACGGAAAATATGTCTTAAAAAGTCCATCTAAAAAGACCCTTAATCATCCTCATGAAGTAGCATCTTATTAAACATGTAAGCAGATCAGCAACACCTAAAGAACAAGAAAGAAAAAAAAAACCCAAACAAGTTGTGTGGTTTTGATATTCATTTAAAGCAAGTTCAAAAATTAGATTCCACAAAAAATTCAAATTCATTGCTTCTTCCATTCTCACATTCTTTTTTACTTGAAAACTATAGTATAAGATGATTAAGCATAGATGATACATATACAAGCACTAGAAATTATAAAACAGCCATTATGATCTTCAACCTAAAAAGATAAAAAATAAAAAGTGGAAATAAAATCACACCAATCAATTATACCCAGGTAAAATAACTACATACAAACTTACTTCCATGTGATATCCTGCTCTTGAGGCACACATTGCATGAAAATAAGTCGCACACTTGCAACACTGTATTGAGGAACCGTGAACCTGCTTACAGATTACACAAGCCTGTAATCATGCAAATAAGGCACATTCAGATTACGAACACTGAAAAATTACACTACCAAATAGGAAATCAATATTTATCAGCTGGATGACAAATCCAAATGAAAATAGATACAAGTAAACCACATAACTCAATAGGGCCTTATCCCCACCACTTGGGATTAGGAAACTATACAAAAATTACCTTTTTAAATGATACATCAAATGACTAAACAAAACATTACATAACATGTTGCAATCAACTTCATCTATGCTACGGAAACTAAAAGATGTAAAGAATATGCACAGATTGAAAATTGTGTGCTCAATTGCAAGAGATGCTACTCTAAAATATTTTAAGAATGAAAAAAATTCTTGGTTATTACTCTTCTTTTTTCATTTCTCTTCCCCCCAACCACCCACCACCACCACGAGCCCGCAGGGGGAGTGGTTTGGTAGTGGTTTGGAGGGTGGGTTGTAAAAAGATTCAAAGCTATATAGCTAATTACAACCAAACCTCATTAAAAGTACACATATGCATGCACACACACAGATGAAGTTCAAGGTTGACTCAGCTTAACACACCAGGAAAACAGAGTTGAAATGAGCTGGCCTCTTCACCATTTTTATGTCCAGCCCAGTTCTTGAAATACTTATAAAAAAAAAATCCTACCAATTGAAGCACCAGTAAATAAACACTGTGTACACCCTTTTTTATGGGTATACAAGTCTGTATAATCATTCAGAATAAGAATTTCACCTTCAGAAAGGAAGTTGATGGAATTCTAAGTATTCCAATGGCAGGCTCCATTTCCTCATCATTTAAAAAGGAAACTTCAGGCCGAAACCAAGCACATGTGACATGAACCCACAGCGTCTCAACATCAGTTGGCTTCAAAGCACCACCTAAAAAAGCATAATTCATATACTATAAGAAAAACAAGCAATGAAAGACACTAGAAAGCATGACTTTCTGATTGCAATTTGCAACACTATCCAATTAGACAAAGGCTCAACCCAACAATGAATTTCAGATATTAAAAGTCACTAAACCGCTTTGCAAGACATCACAGGAAGTATCGACTTACTAATATCTTTGTATAAACCTTCACAGTTTAAGCATACCAAATTTCAAAAACACTAACTGAATAAAAAGTTATTAAAAGATTCCACTAAATCATTATGGCACACCTTTTACTGGACAAAGGCAACACTCCCTCTTGACATGAGGTGTTTCGCATGCTCTGCAAACCCACGAGGTAATATCCTGAACATTTCTTGCCCCGTAGCATTCTTGGTGAACAGCGATTTGACACCTGCTTAATATATATACAGACATAATTCAGCATTAAAAAATAAATAAAAAATAAAAAAGTTCTTTCAAATGAATGTAGATTACACAAAATCATGTCTTCCTGCACAGGGCCAGAGCTAAGAAGTTTTCGTTTCCCTTTTATTATTTGGTTGGGGGGAAGGGGGGTTATATTTTTTTTTTTTTTTTTTTTTTTTATTCAACTTACAAATTATCAAGTATTTGTTACATTGAACTATAAATATCTCAGAGTTTTTAATTTTTCTTTTATTTCTTTCAATACTTGGCCAGTTTCCACTAAATTAAATAAGAATATATATATTTCAACTGACTTTGTCTGCATAGTTTCACCCATTGATTTAAAAATAATGAATGGGTGAAAGCCAAGAAAATTTCAAATCTATTCATTATCTACAAAATTTCTCGAATTAAGACCCAATTTTTCCCCCAAATTTAACTGACTGGGCAAAAATAGATGTTAAATTTTTTAACACGCACTTGAAATAAAGGCTTGCAAAAATATGTCAACCTTATCAGAACATTAATTTGTAGTTTTGGAAAAATGTAAAGAGCTATCTACACGTTTGAAATTAAATTGGGCCCACCTTAACAGTATTAGAGATTAAAACATTATAGACGCTGATACAGGAATTAGGCTATAGTTTTGTTATGGCTTCATATTGTTTGGGGCCCTCCACCTAACAGCTTAGGCTATAGGGTTGGATACTTAACAAAGAGAAAAGTGGAGAAGTACAGACATGGCCCCTGCCAGCCCCCTCTCTCCTCTCTCCACCCACATTCTCACCAACAGCAAATTAATATAAATTACAACCGTAGATTTACTGACTAATTCACCATAAAGAGCAAATGAATAAGGGAAACACCTGTTGCAGATGATAATTTTGTTATAGTCCCAATCTTCAACCCATCTACAAATAGCACAGCGTTCTGTCGTCCATTTTGCATATACAGGTTCATACTTCTCTGTTGTGGCAAAATTAAGAGTAAAATAAGCTTCTTCACTGTGAAAATATACACATCAAAAGATGCAGCTGCATGATAGATATATATATGTGTGTGTGTATATACATATATATATACATATATGTATATACATATATATATATATATATATGTATATGTATGTATGTATATATATATGTATATGTATGTATGTATGTATGTATGTATATGTATGTATGTATGTATGTATGTATGTATGTACAGTTGACACAAATATAAATAATTCAGTCTAATACAAATTTACCTCGTAAAAAAGCAAGCAACTGCTGCTTCTCTAATTTCAGAGGATTAAAACCATGTGCATTATACTCTGTCATCTGCAGTGTTTCAATGTTAATACAAATTTATATTGGAAAATGCATATATGATACATTCACTTTGACTAACAAAAAAGAGAGCATCTCACAATCATCAAAAAACTTACATCAGAAGTTCTTTTTCTTTTCTTTTTTCCATTTTTATTTCTTTAAACAAGGAGGGGGCGCTATCAAAACAAAACTACACCCGTAGAAGCTCTAGAGTCTATAATTAGATGATTCACAGCAATTCCTAAGTTAGACATTAATAGATACCCTTCTTATTCTTCTAACATAATCAGGTATACAATATGAAGACAAGGCTTACAAGTTCTAGTTAGGGCTGATAAAATTTAAACAACAAGGAATAACTTCACCTAAATCAAGAAATTGGTATCTGCCCAATAGATGCATTTTTTGCAAGTGGGAAGAGGAATCAGTAGATCACCTTCTTATTCATTGACATCTTACCAAAGAGCTATGGTCATTCATCTTCACTTTGATGAGGATACCTTGTCCTCCATAATTTGTAATCTTTTTGCTTCATTAATATATTTATTTTTGTTGTTGATCAAAAAATAAAATAAAATAAAAAAATATTTGGGAAACCCAATTTTAAGAAGATAATCAGATGCTCTCAACTTTACATGGAATGCATAAAAGTATTTTTTTTTTTAATGAGAAATGCATAAAAGTATGTTATGTGGACTGATTCTTTCTTGATTTACCTTTTTTAAGAGATTCTTTACTCCATAATTTTTATTTATTCATCACCCAATTCAATGATTGACCAAAAGAAAATTATAATGAATAATAAATTGCAATTGCATATCAAGCTGACAAGAACTGGTACAAACCCATTTCTCCAGAGGTAGCATCGAACCCTTCACTTTGACGCTAACCTTCCACTTTTTTGCTCTGGAACCTGTATGCCGTTCCCACTCACTAAGTGTCTGCTTCCTTGTCCCACATGAACCACACTTACAAACAACTCTATAATGGGAAGGACATAAAAGTAGATTAATAACGTCCTTTCCCAAAACCAGAAATTCAACTGACCATAGATTCGACAAGTAAATCAACTAAATCAAACTTAATTCCCACAATAAAAATAGCAGGCCAGGCCGATAGACCAAGTACCAAATTGGTGTTTAAATTTCAAACAATGCTTTCTGTTCTCAAACACAACCGGATCATTCACGACTCAACAATTTGTTTCTAGGACACTTAGACACAACTAGGCCAAGCAAAAATGCAAAAATTTATTAACTTAAATGACAAATCAAACACAAAATTGATAATATTGCGAAGTGGGAATTTGTATTTGGACTCCCTTCCCAATCAATGTCCCCCATCTTCATTTCAATATGCTTGTCAATTGTTCATATAAGTACACATAAAAAGGAAAATCAAATCCCTAAATTTGATTATAACAAATAACATATAGTACCTAAACACAATTATTTGATGGCATAAAAGGAAAATTAAAAAAAAGGGGGGGGGGGGGGGGGGGGGGAGGCGGGAAAAGCTCTATCTTCCAACTACCTGATGACTCAGCATTGCATAACCTCATTGACTTGCCTCTAAAATTAAGGACAAATCATCTAGACAACCAATCTGTATACAATTAAGCCAATAGCTAGAACATGCTTACTGGACATTAATGCTTTTAAGAGATTGTTCTCTAGTTGTTGAAACAACTAATAGCTAGCTCATCATCAGGATTTAACATGTCATACTCTAACTTCTTTAAAAAATGTTGTCAATTTATCACCTGGGCAGGCCTAGGTGCCTAATCTTTTTTAAGACTGAACCACTGGACTTTTAGGCTGTGTTAGGCTTTGCATTTCCTCAGTATTACGATGAATCAACACAAACAATTTTCAGGATTAACTTAAATTAACTGGACATTTTATAATTATTCATAATTCACACAAAAATAAAAGGCGAAACGAGAAATGAATTGACAGTGTACATTAAGGCCTACATTTTTGTAATTCTACATGTTGAAAAATTAGCATTATTTATTCCTGCATTTCTCTAGTACAGATAAAAGGGTGGTATTAATTAAACTCATTATTGATTTATTTCAACTTGCTTATAAAAATTAACCAGATTGCTAGATTTTAAGAACTGAAAACTTGGAACTTCAGCCATTGTCATGGCAAAGCCCAAGAATGAAATACAAGCATAAACAAGAGTGAAAAACGCTCATTCTTTTACAGTAATGTGAAATGAATGATTGTGGATCATAATGTATGTCAGCATTTGATTGTAACTTGTAAGTAGTACTTACAGAAAATGCCTCAAAACAAAACAGACAAAGAAAGTGGGTGAGCATGGAGTAGAAGAAGACAATAGGGAAGAGAAAAAGAGTACAATTACAACAATATTGACAAAACGTAGAGTTAACAGTCTAACATCTTCTCAAGATGACCCATATAATTATAAAGTGTTTAGGGCTTACAAATGAAGGCTAGGAAAATATGTCCCCTCCATGCCTGTGCACACAACAGTTATCTTGTCAGGCAGCACGGTTTTTTCACTGCTTTCTAAGGACCTGTCTCAAATAATTTTCACTTCATTAGGTACAGGACTTGAAGGAAAACATCCAAAGTTTAGAAAACACTATATGCAAGTATAGCATGCAAAACGCAGAAGAAGAGTGGCAGATACTGCTAACATACTTGACTTTTGGCTGCCATTTTTCTGAATCCGATAATTCAAAATTAAATTTTGATTTGCAATCAGGACAGTAATAATCAGTGTGCTCCAGATCCTTCAAAAAAAAAAAAAATCTAATCAGTGACCCAGCCCATTGTCATGAACTGGGAAAAATAAACACAAGAGAGAAATGGATACCATGACATCGCAAAATTAACTATAGAAATGCAGACCTTGAAAATTTTGCTGGAAATTTTCTCACACTCAGCATGCACCCAAACATTGCAACCATCACAACATATCTAACACAGAGTATGTCCAAGAAAAAACACACAAATCATTCAATTATTTTGAAATATATATATATATATATAAAACCTAAACAGATTGTAAATAATCTAACCCAGCTCCCGCCATCTGAATGATGCCAAATCTTCTTGCATATGCCACAATATTGTTTTGATTTTCGTAACTGTGACAAAATTGCATGTGGAAATCACTCAGTAAGACAGTCACTAAAACTATTTTGAAAAAGGAAAGAAAAGGATAAGAAAAGTACTCCAAAATAAGTCTTTTTACAAACCTTAGCACAATGTTTACATAAAAACTCGGATTCATAAGTTGAACCCTTCCTTTTTCCTATAGCTTTGCATGGCAGAGTCAAGCCACAGCCATCGCAGGGATGTGTGTCCTTATCATTCGCATCCTGCACAGAGGCAAATGGATGAACTCTTAAAACTGGACAAACACATTTCGTGAGCGATGTAACCTGAACATGTAGTAACTTGAAAGTTGAATCTATAATTTGCTTGTAAAGAAAATCAATATGACATGTCCAAGATTTTACATAAATACACTATAAAGAAGCATCCGGGCATAGAGAATCCAGCCACAAGGTAACTACCCGAACTGGATTTTTTCTTTTTTTTTTTTTTTTTTGGCGGGGGAGAGTGGGGCTGGGGGGAGAGAAAGAGAGAGAGAAGAAAGAGGAAAATGGGTTCTAACCAAACTTGCCTGGAGCTGAGATGGGCATTCCTGATCTTGATTTGAACCGGTAGCCTCTTCGGCTCCACTGGGAATTGCTTCAGGATAAGCTATTCGCCCAGTCCCACAGCTTGTGTCCAGAAAACCATGTTCTCCTAGAAATGCCTCCTCTATTGCCATCCGAAAATCACTCGGCTTGCTCTTATACAGTTGGGTCTGCCCCTGAAATCTGAACAACGAAAGATTCTAGCAAAAAACTCAATAGTTCTGTTATAGTCAATTCTAACATCAGTCAAAACTAGTAAGTTACAGACCTGTCCATGTATTCTAAAAAGGGAAATATCATTCCCTGCTTGACCCATGCATAGTCCTGCCCATCACCATTCAATCCAATTCAAAAGCAAGTTAACAAGTTAAAGGCAGAAGCTAAACAAGGAAAACCCAGCTAAATAAACGAAATAGAAAGAAAGATCACCCTTTGTGTTCCATTTTTTGAATACCCAAAGTACATCACACAAATAGCATCAGGGACACAACAACTTAAAACCGTGGCAGGAGCTTGCAACATTGGATCAATCACGATAGCGGGCCAAGCTGGGTATCTCCTTCCCGATTTTGCCCAAACTATATCGCCCGCAACAAAGTCCTCTGGCCTATAGAAGTCCTTCCGCACTTCCGCCTTCTCCTTCATTAATCTCTCTGTTTTTGTAACATTAGAAGATCCGAAATACTCCTCAGTTTTGATAAGGGATGGAGAATTCGTATTATAACTCGACGTTAAGGAACTATGTGAACTAGAACACCTTTTAGTCTCAAAATTCTTTAAACCTATGCAACCCATTTGTCCTTCATCCACCTGTCCACGGAAAGGATGGAGCTTTGAATTCCCAAAGCCAAACTTCTCCAGCTTGCGCCGTTTCTTGAACAACTCACCGCCTGAGTTTGGCCTTTCAAGGTCAATTCTCTCACTTTTTCGAACTATCAATTCATCATTGTCAAAACTCGATTCAAAATCCTCAACTTCGGAATTCTCCTTCTTCCGTGGGTCAAGAAGAACCGAGTCGTTGAATCGCGAAGGAGTTACCTGAATCCGTCCTCGTGATGTTCTCAACAGCGAAGGCCGCCGGAGCCCCTCAATACTTCGATCCCTCCCTCTCTTCTTCTCGCTCGAATTCGACTCCACTTCACCGGAATACGATACTTCGGTGCACCAAGAACCCGCGATGCTTCCATAATCGTTAGCCTCGCCGTTCATATAGACTGAGCAATGCCCATCTGTTCTCCGTCTCTTCGGATTTGTGGAACACGCATCGTCTTCGCTAGTAATCTCTTCGAGCTTGCACCTCTGGAAATCCGGCAATTCGAATTTCATCGTCCGCTTGATAATCATCTTCCAACCATCCCAATCAACAAATTCAGGCCTTCAAACTCCAAAACAAAAACCCTAATTCCACTTCGACCGCCGAAAACAGAACACGAAACTCGAATTAAAACTCGAAATTCTCAACTACTTATCCTTTGAATTCGTATCAAACCCCCAAAATCCCAATCGGAAACCCTAATTTTCCACTGCAAAACCCTAAATTGATCCAATGAAAGAGGAAAACCAACGAAACTCAATCCACAAAAGGAGTTTAATCTTTTCTCCGTCGATACGAAGATGAAACAAACCTGAAACAAAAACTCAGGAATTCAATCTTCGAAGCGACAGTGTAAGCAACTGAGAACAGAATTTTTCGAGAAAATCCGGAAAATTTTCCGAGAAAAACACAATCCAAATTCGCAGAGAGGAAAACGGAATTGTGACCTACAAGGGATACATGCACGTTCCTCTAAGACGAAAAAAAGAAAGAGAGAGAGAGAGAGAGAGAGAGAGGCTTATATACTTAATGAAATAATTATTTATAATATAATAATAAAATATTTTTAAAAAACAGAAACAATGTTTATTTGTAAAACGCTTTCGTGAGGGGTGGTCTAGTTGTTTTGGCTCCAAGTCGAAAAAGCGAAAGCAATTTCGAAACGGAGCGAGGGAGATGAATGATGGATTGATGGGAAATGGTTACGTGGAGGAGCGCGAACCGAAAAATTGGCGGGTAGTACAAGAATTGGGTGCTACCTTTTTGTACAGAAGCGTTATATGGGAGTGTGGAAGGCTTGCGTCGAAAGCATGTTTTTGTGGGGTAGGTTTACGGAGGAGATCTCCGTGTTCGTCACTTGTCAGTGTCAGAGAGAGAAAAGGGCTTTGGGTGGAATGTGATCGAGGGAGGGCACATCTAGACCGTTTATATTGTAGGTCCCACTAGTTATGGACAGTCTAGATTTGAATTTGGACGTCCAGTGCAGCGGATGTTGCACACGTGTGTCGACTGCGGTGGGGTTGAGAGTTGAGACTTCAGAGACTGATGGTCCAAACTGAAAGTCTAAGAGAGGGCCAGAGTTCAAAAGCATAGGATAAAAATAAAATAATGCAGTGGAAGTAGGATAAAAAATGAAGGTGAAATAAAATATAAAAAGAATGTGTTTATCAGTTTATGACATTTAGGCATCCAAATAAAAATTAAATACGGAATACTTTTAATTTAGTTACATGGTATTTACTGTACAAATTCATTATTTTGACTAAGATTATTGTAAAAGTTTGAGTTTTCACTATAATTAACATTATTTTATCAATTTTTAAAAATTTATAAAATTCCAAATATTTGATTGTACTGGGTATATTGAATAGGACTTAAGATTTTTTTTTTTCAAAAAAAATAACAAAGGTGAATTGCACTTTAGGGTTCAAAGTTTAGATCAAGTTTCACTTCATGGTTCAAAGTTTAACCTGTATTAATTCAATATCTGAATTATTAGTTGAATTACAATTTGAGGCCTACCATTAGAATTTTTTGTATCATCCATGCTTTACCTTTTTATGGGTTTGAAAACCCTATTTTACACCTATCAACATTTAATAAACTTTTATATTTTGACTAAATTTTAATCACTCTACCATTAGATTTATAATTTTGTAAATGGAAAATATAAAGGTTTAATAAATCTTGATAAAAGTAAAATAAAGAGAGAAGAAGATAAGAGTGATTTAGATCTTGTCTAAATATAAAGGTATATTAGATGTTAATAGGGGTAAATAGGGTTTTTAAACCCATAAAAGGGGCAAAGTAGGGAAAATATAGAAAATTTTGACAACAAACCCCAAATTGCAACTCAATTAATAATTCAGATACTGAATTGACGCAATTTAAACTTTGGACCCTAAAGTACAATTTACCCAATTAACAATTAGGGGTGTCCCAAACCTTACTCCTACTAACGTTTCAGCCTATAATAATCTCCTAACGATTCATATAAAACGACTCATACTCACATAAGCAATGACAACTGCAAGAAGTTGAAATGATGACCTCCAAGGAACATACCTTAGATCTGATAATTCAATTAATCCCACATAGGTAGGACTTAAGAGGTTAACACCATGTAATTAAACTCATTTTCGTAATCATAAATTTCAAAATTGAATAGTTTTTGCCTTTGAAAATTTTGAGCCATCATTGAAGGGTGAATGCCTAGAGGGAATGATATATAATGGTTGACAATCATTCATCATTGTGTAAAAAGTGAGGAATGCTAAAATGATGTCATTTTATCGGAAAATGGTATTAAATAGACAATATTAAATGGGAATAGAAACACACGTCATCGCGTTTAACCCACGTAAGACATAATGTCTCATTTATATACAATACGACAAATGCATATTAATGGCATATATACAACTAGCTCAAGATGGCAAAGCCATCTAGGGTGAATTGTTCGAGTTGGGACAATGGCCTAATAAACTTAAACCATCCTTCATGCCAGCTAGGGCTAGAAACGCACTTCCTTAATTTCCTATAGTACATGTTTGGTTTGTATGCAAAATGTGAAGGATACAAAACGGGTGACAATGACCTAGTAAACTTGACTAATCCTTTATCCCAATCAAGTCTAGCGAGACCCACCTCTTGGCCCAATTTTTGACTTTACACAATTGGGTTGTATGCATAGTGTGAAGTATACTCTTGTTGGAAATCAATGACAAAAGGGTTTAAATAGACTACGAAGTAGGAGACAGCAAATGCTCCCTCAAGCCAGTTCAACCATAACATGACCTAGTCCCACATAAGGCATTAGTGTGAAGTACACAAAATGGTTTACTGTCATTCTCCGTCATGTGAAAAATGAAAATTGGAAAAATGGTCATTTTATCATAAAAATGCATTAAATAGACAATATTACATGATGACAAAAGCACACATCAATACTTGCACATACTATTAAATGTTTCATTTAAATGCAATGTGACAAATGCGTTAATGGTGAAAATTTGATTAATTTGGTATGGCTAGACCATCGAGACTAAATTGCCCAAGTTAGGGAAATGACCTAGTAAAATCGAACAATCCTTCATCCCAACCATGTCTAATGAGACCTACTCTTTAACTTAATTTTTGAGACTACACAATTGAGATGTATGCATAGTGTGAAAGATATAAAACGATTGATAATCATTCCCCTCACGTGAAAAGTGGGAATGGTAAAATGGTTATTTTATTGAAAAGAGTCGTTGAATGAACAACATTAGATGCGGACAAAATCACACGTCAGCGTATTTGACCCACACAAAACATTTAATGTCTTACTAAAATACAGTGCGACAAATGCATTAATTGGTAGATATACTAAATTGCTCGAGTCGAGATGATGACTCAATAAACTTAGATGATCCTTCATCTCAGCTAGGTCTAACAATACCCACTTTTCAACATTATTTCCAAGGCTATACAACTAAGCTTTGATAGACAACATTAGATCGGGAGAAAAGCATACGTCAGCACACACAAAATTTATGTCTCGTTTAAATAAAGTGTGACAAATGCATTAATGGCAAATACATGTTTAGTTCAAGGTGGAGAGGCCACTAAGGCCGAATCGCTTAATTAGGGATGATAACCTAGTAAATTCAGACGATCCTTCGTCTCAATTAGGTCTAGCGAGCCCTACATTTTTATCTTATTGTCAAGACTATACAACTAGGTTAAAAATAAACAACATTAGATGGGAACAAAAGCTGACGTGTTTCCTCCAAAATTTTGATTCTGGGGATTGGGTTGCGCGAGCATGCCAGCCACTAAACAGTGACGAATAACGGGTTCGACCTTGCCTTGAATGGGCTCAATGACTTTATTGTGACAAGTAATTGAGATAAACAGAGTAATAACAGAAACTAAAAAGAAATGCTTACCACGGAGGAAGCCATTTTCATTGATCAATTTCTAGAATTACAATGATAGACAAAGGGGTGCACACGCCTTTGATCAGAAAATAGCACACGTTTCTGAGTTTAAAGTTCTAGAATTTTAAAAGAAAATGAAAAAGATAAAGTTCCTGAGAACTGGTTTGTTGATTGACGTTGAAGAGAGACTCATCTGGTTGCTTTTCCACCTTTATATGCTTCATTTGTAACTGCTCCCTAAACTTCGTTCATTAACTGCCTTTTTCATGATTTTCCTATAACCACCACGTTCTATAGTCCCCCACGATCTCATTCCAAAAATCATTTCCACCACGTGGTTAATTATGTCCTCTCCCGAATAACAATTCGATCTTACTTGGCCGATTCAAAGTTTCTAACTCTACATGCTGTGTTTAGTAGCAGTTGAGTGACTTATCTATTACTTTCATAACTCTTGACCGAATTACCAGGAAATTATTAGACCGATTTTTAGGGTGTAAACAACACGTCAACACACAAAACATTTAATGTCTCGTTTGAATAGAGTACGGCAAATGCATTAATGGCAAATATACGATTAGTTTGGGATGGAGAGGCCACTGATGCCGAATTGCTTGAGTCGAAATGATGACCCAATAAACTCGAACGATCCTTCATCTCAATCAGGTCTAATAAGACCCATTTTTCGACCTTATTGCCAAGACTATACAACTAGGCTAGAATGAATAATTAAAATGTCTAAATTTGTCTATTAAAAAAATTGTGCAAAGTAGCTTTGCCTGCCAAGCAAGAATATGCAACAAATAATACAAGAATAGAATGTTCACGTTTTGTTTAGTCAGTTGCATGAAATATGCTGTAATATATTAGAACTATAAAAATTAAGTATAATTCCAAAGAATTATCAAAATTCATTTGTATTGTTAATATTTATTTTTGTTTATTCTTTTACCTTTTTGCAAAAATCATTTCTAAAAGCTATCCTCATTAGTTTTTGTTGTACTACTTTTTGAGATAAATCATTGGGTAAATTACATGAAGACCCCCTCTAAAATCTGACAATTACAAATAGACCCCCTCACGTTTCTGAAATTACATTAAGATCCCCTCCTTCTAACTTCCGTCCATAATCTGTTAAATCACTTTCAATTTTTTTCAAAATACCCTAATTACCCTTATTGGATGACAACTTCCATGTTAAATGCATATAACTCATCAGTCCAACACATTCATCCAGTACATTTGATTGATTTATTTATTTATTGATAAACAACTAAAAGATTATATATATATAAAAGAAAAATACCAAAAAGCTTAAATTTTTGTCCAACTGATGTGGTAGCCATCAGATTTGCTCATTAGAAACAATTATCTATTTAATTGATGCGTAAAAATTTAAAAAAAATTGATTTGCCAAGTTGCCACCTCATTTGCTACCTCTATACGTGCATCTCCATTGTAATAATTCTTTTTATTTATTTCTACATATGAGTAATGCTACATAGCCCTTTTTTTTTTTTTTTTTTACTCAAATCTACTTACTCAAATGAGGTGGCAACTTAGCAAATCAATTTTTTTTATTTTTTATTTTGCAAATCAATTAAAAATTTAATTAAATAAATAATTGTTTCTAAAGAGCGAATTTGACAGCTGCCACATCAATTAGACAGAAAATTTAAATTTTTTTTAGCATTTTTCTTATATATATATATATATTATCTTTTAGTTGTTTATCAATAATAATTAAAAAAATAAAAAAGTATTGGATGAACTATTGGACTGGTAAGTTATATGCATTTAACATGGAAGTTATCATCCACTAAGAATAGTTAGGATATTTTGAAAAAATTTGAATATGATTTAACGGATTAATGGACGGAAGTTAGAAGGAGGGGTCTCTTTGTAGTTTATTTTGTAAAGTAAGAGGTGTCAGTGTAATTTTAAAAACATGAGGGGGTGTATCTGTAATAGTCAGATTTTAGAGGGGGTCTTATTGTAATTTACCCTAAATCATTTTATCTAAATTGAAGTATTAAGTGGCCCACCAAAACACTCCTAAAATCTTTCACTTCTAAAAAGGCTTTTTGGGGCTTCCCCATAGGTGCCCTAAAGAGAAGGGGGGAGGGGGGTAGGATTAAAAAT
Organism: Liquidambar formosana; assembly: GCA_039720395.1. Taxonomy (NCBI): domain Eukaryota; kingdom Viridiplantae; phylum Streptophyta; class Magnoliopsida; order Saxifragales; family Altingiaceae; genus Liquidambar; species Liquidambar formosana. The sequence goes on along the minus strand of CM077827.1, from coordinate 2,367,076 downwards.
GACGTGTTTTGGGGAAGGTGCCACAATGACGTCCTTAGGGATGTGCAAGAGTTGATTTGGAGTCGTTTAAAGGGAAATCTACTAGCCAATTGCAAATTTTTAAACCTGTTGCCTAATCTTAAGTACTGAAAACTAGTGGGTTGGTTGATTTTTTTTTTTAGCGATTTGTTACTCTTTGTTTGGGTGGTTTTGATGTATTCTATCCTGGCATTTCGAACTAGGCCTTTTCTAATATAATAGGCTTTAACTAATTATAGTTATAAATAAATTTAAACAAATTTAACGCTTTAAGGGGAAAATGTAAAGTTTAATATACACTTACAAAGTATTTTAATACAAAAGATGCAAATTATGACTTTATGATGATAACCTCATAATTGACGTTGATGAAATTGGATAGAATTATTGTTAAATTAGCTTCAAAGATAATATTTTATTTGCTACTTGGCCATAAATTATTGTTGTAAGATGTTTATATAGTACAGAGTATTTGTTTTTATAATTTTATATACCTGTATATATTATTAAAGACGGGTTTGTTCAATTTATTGGTAGTTTGACAAAGTTCAACATAAATCAAACCACTAATTTTAATATCAATTTGCCCAAATTGCGTCGCCTAACCTCTCAAACTATTTGGCTTAGTACGAAATAAAATGGATTAGTTTAGGGTCTGTTTAGAAACTTAAAAAACTGGATTAGATTAAGTATCTTCCATAATTGTTATCTAATTTTTAAACAAGTCAACTCACATTTAGCTTTAAACAAAACTATGTTTATGCCTTATCTATTATATATATACTAAAACGGAGGAATGGTCCTCCTGTAGCTGTGCCACGCGTCAATTTCATTTTTTTTTTTTTTTTTTTTTTTGTTCAAATCACGTGCCTAACAGTGAGCTTTTTTGAAAAATTACCTTTTGGTGATCCTTTTATAACTTAATACCAATAAAGGATATCAGCTGTCAACTTGCTACAAATTAACTATACACATGCGTGAAATTACTACTAATTTCCTTTTTTCGTATTACATTGAAAGCTGATCACTAAAACGTAATTTTTCCAAAAAGTTACTTTTAAGGACTTTTGAGGAAATTGATTTTTTAGTGACCACTTTCCATTTTAATACCAAAAAAAAGTAATTTTCTATCAATTTGCTACAAATTGACTGTATACTTGTTTCAAAATGATTACCACCTTACTTTGTCTGGTATTAAGTTAAGAAGCGGTCATCAAAAAGTAATTTCCCTAACTTTTTTTTGGTATTCACTGTTCTTTTTCATGCAAGTAAATTGTCACTTAATATTCACCACATATCTCTTTGTTTTCATGTGAGAGAATTGAAAAACCCGCACTATATAATGTTCATCCCAAACTTTGTAAACTACCATATTTATTCGTTTCTTTATACCTATTCATCTTCTCTCCCAAAAATTGAACGTGAAAAATTATAAATAGTTATAATAAGAAAGAGAGATAGTTAGAGGAAAAAATGATTTAAAAAAAGATGACATGTCGAAATCTTCAAATTCTCCAGATCTATATTCGGCGAAAAAAAAATATCATTTTAATAAAAATTCTTCAGATGGTTTATTACCAAAAATTGAAAAGATTTATATGTTCTTTTATCTTCTTCTCTTTCCCTCTTTGCTCCACCCATTCTCTCTCTCTCTAAACTTTTCTTTCTCCCCCTCTCACTTTCCAACTTAATAGCAAACAAAGAAAATTAGTAGTCATTTTAAAACATGGATGCAATCAATTTGTAGCAAATTGATTGAGAATATCCTTAACATGTACCCTTAAGCTGCAATTAAGGAGATAATAATTATATGGAAACGGTGAAAATGCATAGAGAATGGTACAAATTACTTACAAAACTATAAAAATACTTAAAAAATTGTGCAAATACAGTTTTACCAAATAAGGGGTACCATTACAAATGTGTATTATATATATATATAAGATGATGATCGGGTAAGCACGTGCTGATATAAATCATATTTCTACCGTCGGATTTCGAGACACCTTTAACTGCTATACTTGCTTTTGTATATCTAACATGTTAAAACCATGATTGTGGGATGGGTTAGTCTCTAGAAAATTTTAATATTTTTGCACCAAATATCATAACGTATCAGTTCCTTCATTTTTTACAAGTTTCTACCATTAAATTAATTGTTTTTCAAAATAATTTATCTTTTTTGGGAGTATAATTAAATTTTGTGTAATACATTATGCTAACATCACACCAAAGATTATTTTGATTAAACTATTTTATTTATTTTTGTCTATATGTTTTCGATTTAATTGACATATTATATTAACACATATATTTTACTATTTTAGAGAATAAGTGTTCTATTAAAATTTTAATTTACTAATAATATTATTTTTAATAAATTAATCCGTGCATCGCACGGGTTCTAAAGCTAGTTTTTATAATAAAATTGAACTATTTGGGTCTAGGTTTTGGGTTATAGGCACTTTTTACAACACTTTGGTGTAACGCGTGGGATTACGCCATGTGGCAAGTTGGGTGGAGTGGATGGCTGGTGGCTAAAACAACTCCAAAAGGCAGTTGTTTAGTGAGGGAACTCAACACTTCACGACGTTAACGGAGTCGTTTGGAATGCATCTAACCCAAAATATGGATTTGGGTTAAAGTAGAAACTTTCTTCCCTGTTGCAAATCATACTTCTAATGCCGACGAACTTCCTTTGGGTCGATGGGTTTTTGCCTTCGTGCCCTTTTTCTTCCCTTCCCTAATCATATGTTAACCATCACAACGATGAGGGACGTAGAGTGCCGGGGATGAGGAAGAAATAGGGAGACAATATCAAAGGCAAAGAGGATCTAAAATGATGGAGACACGGTGGCGTTTTGGTCTATTTTCTGACGTTAACACTTGACGGTGTCAACGTCCCTTCTTAAGGCCTTAAAACGATGCTTCTTCAGGCGTTTCAACCATCAGTTGTCTATTGCCCTTCCCTCACCACGTGTTGTCATCCTGCGCGTTACAGCACCCTACTGTAAAAAGATACTACAACACTAAATCTAGATCCGAACTATTTAGTAGAAAAAAGAGACTTCTCAAATAGTGTAAAATTTAAATTGGTCAGATAGTTAGATTTTCAGATTTGCCATACAATTTATTGGTTTTGCATATTGTTTTTTTGGTACATCCTTACTCATCCTCGACGAAGGGTGTCGTTTTGAGAATTGTGTGACGGCGTCATGCACAAGATACCAAAAATAGCCACGTATGCGTAAAACCTACGTCGTTAAGAGGAATTTATCAAGTCCCCCAAGTTGGGTCCTTAGGAAAGTGAGGGGGCTGCGGAAAATCAATTTTTAATTGGGTAGGTTTGGTGGCCATGACTTGTATTCTCGTTCTTGTGATCTATAACTCCATGGTACAAAGATATTTTTTATTTTTCTTCTTCTTCTTTTTTTTTTTTTCCCAATTTACTTTGAAAATCTGAAGCTAAGTTAACATTTTCGTGTTTTTTATCTTTAAAGCTAAGAGAGAGAGAAGAATAAAAATTTAAAAAACAAACAAACAAACAAACTAGGGCACAAAATGGGTCGAGTAAGAAGGGTTTAAATTTGGGTCGAATCGGGCCATGAATTGGGTCGGGTATGATCTGTGCTGGGTTAGGTATCATTAGATTGAAGTGATGAGAGAGAGAGAGAAAAACAAAGGCACAAAATGGGTTGGGTCAGAATTTGGGTCGAATCAGGTCATGAATTGGGTTTGGTATGATCCGTGTTGGGTTGGGTATCATTGGATTGAAATGATTTGCGGGTTGGATGTGGGTATTCATAGTAATTGCATTGGGTTGCACCCAACCCATCAATGACACAAATTACATAACGAAGGCCTCTATTGGCACTCAAAAACTTGCTTTTCATTCCCCACTTATTTCATATTTTAAGATTTTATGAAAAATATATAAAATTTTCATAAAAACTTATTGCGCTTTCTATTAGAAAACATCATTTTTAATAACCTTTTAGAAGAAAATTTTTTCAAAATCTATCATTTAAGTGGACTTTTTAGTCATTTATGGAGTAAATATTATAAATGACAAAAAAGTATACTTAAACAATAGATTTTGGAAAAACTTTATTCTAAAAAGTTGTTCAAAATGATGTTTTCTAATAGAATATGTGATCAGTTTTTAAGAAAACCTTCTATATTTTTTATAAAACCTTAAAATATAAAATAAGTGGGGGATGAAGAGCAAGTCTTTGGGCGCCAATAGAAGCTCCCTTACATAACTTGTTAATGAACCAACCCAAACCCAAGCCAACCCATTTATGCCCCATCCCAAACCCACCCAACCCGCCCAATTGCCAGGCCTACTCCCAACCCTAAAAATTCCAACACTTCATTTTGTAGCCGCAGTTGCTGAGCCAACCATAAATAGTCTGCTTACACGACCGTGAAAGCGCTCAACATTTGCTTTGCAAGAAGCTCCGATCCTTTTGCAGGTGAGCTCGAGTTTCCTCTAGAATGTCTCGATGTTTCTGCTAAACCACAACATTTTCCTTTGCTTACAATCAGATTATTTTTATTTTTCATTTTTGCAGCCATTATTTTCTTTTTAAATCCGTTTGGTTGCTAAGAAAACTCAGGAAAATAAAATAGAAAAAAATAAAATTCTAAAAGCCCAAAAGAATGAAAATACTCTCACCTCAACGAAGCCAAATACTTGTAATAGGTTCAGTTGAACGGAGTATTTTCTTATCCGGGTTCATTCCGGGATTCATTTTCTGATTTTTCACATTTTCCCAGTAGCCAAACGGATCGTAACTGATTTTTAATTCGATGGATTAAGAAATGTTAACTGTTGCTAAATTCTATGAAGGTATCGTTTCAGTTATGCCATAATTGATCCGTATGAACTGCATTCACTTGAACCTGGATTTCTCTGTTTTGTCAGAAATATAGTAATGTATCACCTGGGTGAAGGACTTCCTGGGCACCGATTGCAGTAATGGTGGTTGTGATAAGGAGTCATGCATTGTGTTTACTAGCACTTGGACATCATTTTGTTACCAATTTTAAAGTAATGTCTTACTTTTAAAAGCAATAGTTTCATTGGTTCTTAGCTTTCAAAAGCAAGAAACTACTTTCAAAATCATAACGAAACGGTATGATAGAGTTGCTAGTATGGCCATGATTATCCTTCAATAGCAAATCTCTCTTTCTCTTCTTTTTTGTGGGGGAAGAGAGAGGGGGGGGGGGGGGGGGGGGGTTCGGAGTAGTGGCTCTGATTGAGATTTTATTCACGTTATTGTTTGAAATCTATGTCAAGTTTTATATAATTGGTGTTTCTAATATTACCATTATGCCCATTAACTGGTAACTGAGAAAAGAAAGAGTATAGTGGAAAAACAAAGGTAGGATTTTCAAAAGGGGGTTAGGATTCAGTTTATAAATAATTTCCCTTAAACTTCAGTGCATGGGATGGATCCGGGCCGTGGTATGATGACCTTATCTATTGTTACATATGTCTTGAGCAACATTTAGGTTTCTGACCTGTGCTGTAGGCCACCGCACCGTCTCAGGGGTTGTGGGTGGGGGGTTGTGTCATAGGCCATGGGCAAGTATTGGTGTTGTGTATAGAACAAAGGTCTTAAGACATATGCTTTTGGAAACCGAAGATTCTTTAGAATTATAGAGTTTGTGAGTGCTGATATGCGATCCATGTGAGGTTGTGACCACATGATGACAGGCTGAAACATCTGCATTGTTAAGTGGGAAGGCTATAATCGGCTGCCATTTCAATCATTACATATTCAGGTAGATGGTGTGGAGATTTTTGTGAAAAGTAAAGGTTTCTTCTAGAATATATGGGAAAATGGGTGTACAATTTTTACGTTGTTCATGTCTCAGACATGTACAATAATTATCTTCATGTTTAAACAAAAAAGGGATATATTGCTTCTTAATAATGGAGTTGTTAGATAAGTTTCTATATAGGATTTTTAAATTTGATTTTCTATTAATATTGTTTTTCCCCCCATATTGCTCAAAGTGAAAATGGACATGATGGCTAAAAGTAAAAGGTCTGAGCAGGAAGACAATGTTGGTAGTGATGAGATGAAATTGGGGAAAAGGAAGAGGGCCCCTGTCCTTGTTCAAGTTATGACATTGTGACTCTCGCAACCTCTTCTACAACAATTTTACCTTGCTTCAGCTTGGCAATGGGTTGAAATAAAAGGCGTGGGTTGCATTCTAGAATTGAATGCCAATCTAGACTTCTCCCGACAATATAGTTACAACTTACAAGCCTAAGCTCATCACATCTGTCAGCTGCCATCATGCTTCCTGCATTGATCAAATCATTGTGCTGATCCTTTCACTGAGTTGTGTTCTCTCTCTCTCTCTCTCCCCAAATATGTGTATATATATATATATTGACATTTTTTACTATATTTTATTTTTATTCAAAGAAAATAACCTTGGGATTTAATATGCCAAAAAATTGGAAAATTTATTCTTTTATTATTAATATAGTGCACAGGTTATTATACTGAACCTTGTCGTTAAAAAAGATCATCTTAGATATTTGATTGATACATTTTATAAATCTTATTGTAGAGCTATGATGAGTACTTTATAAAAATGAAATGTTGAAAATATGTACTTCTAAAAACTTCACTAAGTTTGACTTTAAGAAATATCTATGTTACTATTATGTAGAAGGCCCGTGTGCATATTTACATATATCCTCGACAAGGTTGCCACCCTACTTGAGTTGAAATAGTCCAATAGGATGTGTTCATGCAATGTCTTGGAACAAAGCATGTTGCGTGTACCCTTTTGTCCACGAGGACAGCAGTGGCGGTATGTTTTTTTCCTTAACTTCAGAAAAAAGAAAACAAATGTGAGTGTCTCACTTGAAACATAAAAGGTCTATTAATTTTCCAGAAGGAATTTAGAAGCTTGCACTGAGAAAAAATGGGGGTGGCAGTGGTCTAGTTATAAAAACATTAGATCATTAGAATCTAAAAACCCTTATTTCTTTTCTCACCCCATGCACACAGCTGCCTCCATCTCCCAACCTGAAAACTCTTATTTGCTATTTTACACTGATGTCCTTGGGACACCTTGTGGATACCAACTAACCAACATCTTGTTGATCACATAGATTTACATATTGAACAATGCAGACTTTATTTGATTTTTAATCATTTCTTCAACTTGTACTTGTAACTAAAGAGCTAGATTTTAAATCTTAGAAAGAAATGTAAACTCAAGTAATGTAGGACCTATCCTCCATATGATCAGAAGAGTATTGTTTCTATGGTAAAAGAAGTGTTCCATGATTTGTGGTACTTGTGTGTCTTGGAAGTTATTATATAGTGGCCATTCCCATTACATTTTTCATGCTAATGCTATTGTGGAACTCAAAATTTGAATTCTGTTTTATGCCTCTTTGTTTGTCATTTGTTTCCTAGTTTGAATGCTTCAGGAGGGGAGGCGCCTGCTGCAAAGGTGCTTAAAATACTTTTATCATTGTGTTATCACTGTCCCTGAAAAAATGTTACTTTCTGCTCTTTCTTATTCTTTTTGTTTTCCCCACTGTTTTCTTGTCTTTTTGTTTGGTGATGTGTTCTGTTATTCATGTATTCATGTGGAATACATCTTTGTTGTCATTAATCCTGATGAATGCAAAGTGGTTGGTAAGACAGCCCCCCGCCCACACAATTGTTACCTCTGGCAATTGTCATCAGTAGCCTGCTACAAAATTAGATTGCATCAGTTTGAATTTAGTTCTTGCATTATTTTTATGTACCTGTTGACCTTTCTAGATTCAGTTAATGTATTATCGTTACCCTTTCAGATTAACGAAAAACATATTTATCTTCCTTCTTGCTACCCCTTTCAGACTTTGTATTCTCTCTACCCCTTTTTTTCCCCTTACTTCTGTAGTAGGAAGTAGGAATACATTTAGGAAATGTTGGTCCTTGGAAATATGTATGAACATGGAAATAACGTCGACGGCCCTACATTATAAGGGGATGTAGGTGCCCTTCATGGGCATGGAAACTTCCCAATTAAGAAATCTACTAGCAGTTGAGACTATGATTTCACAATCAGTACAACGATGTCATCAGTCAACACTGATCTTTTCCGGTAGGTTGCCCATACAATTCCACCATCAAGGCTAGCCAGATATGACTAACCATTGTTCTCCAGCCTCTTTACTAAAATCCATTGAATGAAAATTGCCATGTGTGGCAGGTTTCCCTGATAATCAACAATTTAGAAGCAAGCCAGGTGATTGAGCTATTCTCTTTCAACATCTTATAGAGTAGGAATGGTGGAAGTAGTTAATCAGAAATGAATTGGAGCCACGGTTCTATATAAATCCAGGCCAGGAACCATCGGATCTTATCTGTCATCTCTGTTGAATTTCAATCGAACTAAAATGCCTATTTTGGTTTCTTTGTTTTTGATTAGTAGTTACTATTGTGTGCTGTGTGCAAATCTAGACATTAGGTAGATTTTTTGTCACTATTAGAAGCATGAATTGACAGAACCCTGGAGCTCACCTCTGATTTTTAACATTTGCTTCAGTTGCCAAGTTTGTCTTACAAATTGGATGGCTTTATTATTATTATTATGTTCTAGTTATTTAGTGCTTGTAAGTGCAACGCTATCTCATTAGTAGCCCTGACAATATGTTATCGCTTTGGCATGCAGTGATAACGTAGATGCTAAAATGATCCTGAAGCTTCTCAAAATGAAATTTGCCTGTGGTTGCAACTAGCGGAGTTGGTTGGACTCATAGAAGTGCAATTGTGTAGACGGCTGTTTTTCCATACAATTCTAGAATTATAATTATGTGAAAGTAGAGCAATTTTCTCTCTTCAATATTGATGCTTGTTTATCTATAAATATTGGAAAATATTTTAATTATAAATATTTGAAAAGGAATTGAACATTATTGGCATTATCGCATTGAAAAGCTAATTGGTCCCCTACCAAGGTTCCGATTAGATTGTTTTTGGAAATTTGCCTTAAAGCTGTGTTTGGTATACGGGATTGGCCGGATAGGATAAATATATTTTTTGGTCTTGCATGATATAAGGAATGTCTTGAACAGATCCCAGTTATTGCTGCTCACAATTAATAATTCTATCCTATCTAACTTTTTAATACAATATACCAAACATAGCTGCCTACCATAAAATCATAAGAGTTTTGCCTACTAGGCTACTATAAAATCATAGAAAGTTGAAATTCAAGGCATAATTTTGGTCTTGCATGATATAAGGCAGGGAACGGCTATTGCAACCTCTCAAAGGGTTAAGTTGCCCCCTTATGTTATCCCCACCCCCCAAAAATATATACCCACCCCTCTCAAAGACCTCACTACACCTCATTCTCACCCACCCCTCTCACTCACCCTACACCATGGCAGTGACGATCGGCAAGAAGAAGAAGAAGAGACGGCGACCGGCGACCGGTGACCGACGATTGGCGGGGGGAAGGGCGACGACGACCGGCGAGGAAGGGCAACGGTGGCAGCGCGCCCTCCATTTTTTCCGGTGACTCTTCTCCTGTTCTTTGTTTTTTTTTTTTTTCTTCTTCTTCTCCTCTGCTGGTCAGATCTGATAGATCTGTGTTCCTCCATTTTTTTCGGCAACTTCTTTCTTCTTCTCCTCTTCTTTCTTTCTGTCTTTCTTCTTCCTTTTTTTTTTTTTTTTTTTTTTTCCTCTGTGGTCAGATCTGTGTATTCCTCCATTTTTTCCGGCGATGGGGAGGAGGGCTGCCGACGAGAAGGGGGTGCGGGAGAGGGGTTCTGGGAAGGAAAGAAAAAAAAAAAAACAGAGAAGAGAGAAGAGGAGGAAGGAAGAAGAGGGCTACGGGGTTCCGGCGAGGGGTGTGGGGTTTCGGCGAGGGGTGCGGGAGAGGGGTTTTGGGAAGGAAAAGAAAAAAAAAAAAAAAAAAAGGCAGAGAAGAAGTGGGAAGAGGAGGAAGGAAGAAAAGGAGTGCGGGGTTCCGGCGAGGGAGGTTTTGTTTTCAAAACCTCCATTTTTTCCAGCGAGTGGTGCGGGAGAGTGGTTCTGGGAAGGAAAGAAAAAAAAAAGCAAAGAAGAAGAGGGAAGAGGAAGAAGGAAGAAGAGGGGTGCGGGGTTCTGGCGAGGGAGGTTTTGTTTTCAAAACCTCCATTTTTTCCGACGAGGGGTGCGGGAGAGAGGTTGCCGGTGAGGAGGGGTGCAGGAGAGGGGATGGGTGAGGGTTAAGCCCTTTTTGGTAATTTCACATAATAATTTTTTTAATTAAAAAAATATGGGGGGCAACTTAACCCTTTGGGGGTTGCATTAGCCGTTCCCTATAAGGCATTAGTCTTGGACTTCTATGACTGGTGTACAAGGCCTTTATCAATTGAAACAGGGAGGCCCATAAGTTATGGGACATAACTTATTGATGTTAGTACATGTTGACTGCTGAGTGCCGAGTGTTGGTATTCAGTGAGCATCTACCATGTCCTAGATTGTTTTGGTTATTATTAATTTTTTGGGTAAATTGCAGAAAACCTCCTTGAAGTATGGGAGGTTAGCAGATAACCCTCTTATGTTTTAATTTTGTCAATGTGCCTTTTTTATGTTTTAATTTTTGTCGATGTGTTCCACCGTCACTCGCCGTTAATGAAAATTGACAAAAATTAATCACACCGTCACTCAAAATTGATAAAAATTAGTTACGTGACTATGCATATGATACCATTAACGAACACGTATTGCCTAAAATTGTTAGAACACTCGCTGGCATCATGGCTAATTGAGTAGCCATCAATGATTGGTTTTGCCTTCCAATTAAACTAGGGGGCAATTTGACAAAATTAAAACATAAGAGGGTTATCTGCTGACTCCCCCATGCTTTAGTGGGGTTTTCTGCAATTTACCCTAATTTTTTTTATCTTTTACAAATGGTAAAGGGTCCCTCTACAATGAGACCCTCTTCCTGGGTTCTCTCTCTCTCTCTTTTTTTTTCTTTTTTTTTTAGTTATGTTTATGGATGCAAGTCAAGTGGACTCGGATTTGGTGTAGTTTGCATTTTTAATTGCATGGTGTAATTACCGGTGGATGGGCGACACGTGGTAAGGGAGAATCATAAATGGCTGAGATTTGAAAGATGAGTTTGATGTCAAAGTATTTAACGCCATAACTTTTGGGTATGGAATCCTTACAGTGAATCTCAATCATTCATATTTCTCTTTTGCCACGTGTCGTTTATTCATTGACAACTGTACCATACAATTAAAGTGGCAAACCTCACCAAATCTGATTCCCAAGTCAAGGCGGGCGTGCGTTGTATTTTCAGATTTACTATTTCGTGTTTTGTCTTATAAATTTGGCCAAAAACATGTTAAAGGGGTTAACATGTACTGATGTACTAAAGTTGATGGAGAATTTCCGTCAAGCGCGTTTTCATAAAAGTGAGATTCTATAGATGCAATCCTAATGGGGTCCTTTATTCGATGGTAATGATGTATGATTTGAAAGTTGTGTAGTATCCTTCCAAATCGAGAAACACTGGGCGATTCACTCATAACTGTGTGCTCATTGTAGCTTTTCTCAATGATGATTATTTGGTGAAACTTCAAACCCAAACAAATAGAGAAAAATAAATAAATAAATAAATAAAATGACTGTTTGGTCCCAATTAGAAATCATGAAAATGCACTCCTATTTTCCAGCTTTTGAGGGCTCACAGGTTAGCTTAACATTTAGGACTCTTATCATGCTCTCTCCCGACCAAAAGAAAAATGTTCAAAAGACTTCCTGATTGGCTTATAATTGGTGAGTTTTGACCAATTATGACTCGGCATTGACACACTTTTTGGCAATAATATGGCATGATAAATCATTAAGTGGCACGTGGAAGACACTAACCATATAACAGCAAATATGTGACGAAATGAAAAGTACCTCTATTTTATTCTAAAACTAAAAAAAAAAGGTACTTTTATTTTATTCTATGCATAAAGCCCAAAACAGAAGGTGATTACCGCCCCACTCATTCGGTTAAGTGGTTAACGTGGCTGTGGAACCTTTCAAGTCATTAGTGGCCACTAGTTGACTTATTGTTATGCTTTATCATTAGATTAGGAGTGGGTTATTTTATGCTAAATTACTAAGGCTGGGCTATTATGAGGCCGCGCCCACATCCCTCTTGCTATTACTTCTTTGATTATTAATTTTTAGTCACTATATTTTACAACTAATTCGACCCACATGTCACGTTTTCATATTTATTACATCGAGTCAGCTCCATTAGTTTAAATTTAATTAAGAATATGTTAAAACTTAGAATAGGACTACATGTATCGATCTCAGTCAATGAAAAAATTGGATCCAAAGCCGTTGAATGCGAGAACATCAAACTTTAATTGACACGTATGATTAAACCCTATGGCATTTTTTTTTAATAAAAAAAAAATCCCTCTTGGGTTCGTCATGTGTTCTGAAATTCGTGTAATATTATTTGAAATGTGGGAAGATTGTCAATATACTAGTACGAGTGTCCTCTTAGTTGCTTTTCTCTTTGACGTGAACACTCCTTAAACTTATTCTATAGGTAAATTAGATCCAATATGCTTAATTTTAGTTCAATATTAAATTCTTAGCTTTGGTATTAATGGTCGAAACGTGTCCAATCATAACCTTAGCATTTTGTGACCTTATTTAGATAATGTAATTACCTTTTTAAACAAATGCCTAACCATTAAAAGCAATGCAAATCCATCATGAAAACTTTTTGGAGCGATTATATAAGCAATGACGTAAAACGTAGAACTACTAATTTCAATCAAAACTCAAAAGATAGTGATCTTAAAAGCATATAATTGACTTACATTTCATATATCAAAGGCAATAAGGTGCATGTCACTCTAATCATACTCCTTGCCACCACTTTGTGTCCTTCATTAGATTATCTAATTGCACGTATAAACAAATGTGGCATCATGAAAAACAATACAAATCTCTATCATTAAAACTTTAATTGTTAGATCATCTAAGCACTGACGTAAAACCTTAAACTACTAATTTCAATCGAAATTAGGGTACTTAAAAAATTCGCATCTCAGATATGAACCATGCAAATGGTGAAGGGTTTTAAAACATGAAAAAAGGCGAAGAGGATTCTCTTTTTTCTTTTTTTTGTTTGTTTGTAGGGTAGCAAATGCATGTGTGCCCTCCCTCTCCATAGATAGATCAACCCAAGTTTATTTTTCATTTATTATTTTTTTTGGGTCACATCAATTGTCGTAGTGAAAACCCAGATCGGAGCTTTGCTGTTTACTGGACTAGATCATGCCATATGGGTCCAATAATGTTTTCTTCATCCTAGATGGATAAATGATTAAATTCAATCCCATATGCTAATTTTACCAAAAGAAACCTGGAAAAATGAAATAAAATGATGCATCCATGACAATAAAGGTCCCGATAATCATCATAGCCCCACAAATTACTTGCATAATTGGTAGAATTGAAGTACATCATAAAACAATTTACCTATATTGGAAAAGCAGTACGAATTTGCATTAATTAGATGTTGGATCATATGATTCCGACAAGAAAACAATGTAGCACTACCGTATTACAAAAATAATTGAAGTATATTATTACACCTTTTTTTTTTTCTTTTAAAAAAAATTATATTACAAAATAATTGTTGTAAAACTATGAATTGAACCATTTAAATAAAAAAGGAATCTAAAAAAAATAAGAAAATAAGAAAAAAATTGGTGGTAAGGTGCGTCACGCAACATCGAAACTTATGAAGGCGTCACAAAACTTCGATTTACCTCCGTTGATAGAGTGGAAATAATGCTAGAAACAAAATAGCGTAGATTTTAGATTGACCGGGTTACAGGAAAATAATTACATTTAAGTGCTAAATGCTGCTAATTTCCTAATAAATAACTACTAACTTAACTATTAATTGTAATTATTTTTCCATAGGCCGACCAATCTAAAATTCGCCCTTTCCTTAAATAATCAGAATAAGTTTTGACTTATCATGGAAAATAATTATCGTAAATTGCAAAAAACCCCCTGAAATATGGGGGGTCAGTAGATAATCTTTCTTTATATTTTAATTTTGTCAATGTGCCTCCTAATTCAATTGGAAGACAAAACCAATCGTCGATAGTCACCCAATTGACCATGACGCTGATGAGAGTTTCAATAATTTTGGGTAATACGAGTCCGTTAACGGTATCACGTGCGTAACCATGTGATTAATTTTCATCAAATTTCATCAACAGCAAATTATAGTGAGGCACATTGACAAAAATTAAAACATAAAGGGGTTATCTACTGACCTCCCATACTTCAGGGAGATTATCTGCAATTTACCAAAATAATTAAACAAGTTATTATTATTATTACTAATGAATATAAGGCTGCCAAGAAATGAAAGGTATGTGAGCCATATTTATCCACATCATTTTCATGGAATAAGGACATAAATACGGTGGTGGGTTATCCACCCACATGAGATACATGACTACGCGTATGACTTGCGATCCTATTCATTGCGGTTCGGTGCACAATTTGGACAATGAAAATTTGAAGGGGCATAATTTTCAACTTAATTATCGATAGGTATGACCCAAAATTGATTGAAGGACTAAAATTGGCGTGCGGCATTGAAATAATAAAGTGTCTTTAAATTAGGGTAAGCGTCGTGGAAAATGAGAAACTAAGCCACGTTTAGATGCATGCATGCAAACTTTTCTATGCAAGAACAAAATTTTTAGACATTCAAAATTGGTACCTTGGTTTGTGCCAAAAAGCTTTATCCATACCACTAAAGAATTGGAGCCTATAGTGAGGGGTGAAGTTAGAAAACTAATTTAGATGAGACAACTTATTACAATGTATTACGTTTTAGTGATGACTTTTCAACTTGATACCATATAAAGAATACTATTTGTCAACTTATTGCAAATTTACTGTATATGTATTTCAAAATGACTACTAATTTATTTTATTTGATATTAAGTTGGGAAATGATCATCAAAAGAGCAAACTATTAAAAATTTTTTTTTTGAAATTTTCAATGGGGCCATTCGCAACACACTGGCTTCGCCCTTGCCTACACTGAATTGAAGGGTGGAGGAAGACCTAAATGTAGAATGCATGCCAAACTTAACAATTAGCGTGATATTGGTTCAAGGGCATGTGATAAATGTGGAGTGATTTTATTTTACTAGTATAGGATTAGGGTGAGGAATGTCAATCCAATAAAATTTGACTCATACGTAGTCCGCCAAATATCAATCCTTTCGATTTCACTCGCTTGCCCAATTAATGAATGAAGAAAATGGAATATATGTGTTCAACACTCTCATGACTTTTTTTGTCGTTATTTTGGGTTTTATTTTTTTATTCTTTTTGAAAAAGATAAAAAACCCTTAAAGTAGGGACAAAATTGCAAGAACTTATGAGAAGTGTCTATAATGATTCGTGATCACAGGATTGTCTTCACTCCCCCATGATTTGAGATAAGCTAGAGTGAGCTTATCATGATAGCCTCATATGGTTCTTCTAAGTAATGACAGACCAATTAGTACTATGCTTCTTGCTGAAAAGGGGTCTATACTCATTCCCTATCGGATAGATCGAGTTTATTACGTACTCTTTTATTTAATTTTTTTTCAAGAAATGTTGCTTTTAATGTTTTTGTGTTTTTTGAACAAAAAAGGGTAATCGTGAACGTCATTTTGAGATTTTCTAAAAGTGGATTATTTAAATTCAACCAAAAAAAAAAAAAAAAAAAACAAAAAAACAAAACAAAACTGTTTTCAAAAACATTTCCTAAAACATGTTTTTTATGGAGTACATTTTTTTTATTTAGGGAAAATTAGCAATTACTCCTAACAAGAGACTGTTTTTAACAATAAACCCACCATAAGACTTTTTAATTCTATAAACCATTTGTTTAGAGATTCTTTCATCAGTATAAGAAAAACAATTTTTTTAAAATTCTTGTTTTAACCTTTTATATTTATATTGTAAATTTTTTAATTGGAAAGGGACCTTCGACTATGGAACCAGATTTGGTGACAACATCATGAAGAAGAGGGAGAGAGAGAGAGAGAGAGAGAGATAGAAGTGATCGCTGGATTTCCTTCTCCGGCAGCTTCATCTCAAATGCTGGCCACTAGCGGCGGTTTTGGTTTCCATGGAAACAACGTCGACAGTAGCTTCTTCTCCAGCAGCTCTTCATCAAGCCCATGACCAGACCTTCTCCAATGATGGCCTTCTCCAAAATCCCTCTCTCTTCCATTGCCCCGCCATGGCTGTCCTTTGTTTCTTCTTCTTATTCTTCTATTTTTATTTTTCTTTTGTGTGTCTTTGTTTACAACTCCAGATTTGTCCATTTTTGGGGGCCTGCTGCAAGTTCAAAGACAATAATAAACTGTTACTATGTGATGTATAATTTTTTCAAAACATACAATAGTAAACTATTACTATTGTCTATATAAACTTTTCAAAATACACAATAGTAAACTGTTACTATTGTCTGTATAAATTTTGCAAAGCATACAATAGTAAATTGTTACTATTTTCTATATAAATTTATTAAAGAATAAAATGGTAAAGTGTTACTATTTTATATACAAATATTGCAACTTCTCAACCAGTGACAATGAAAGCACGGTAAGCTAGTAAAAAATGGTAGAAGCAAACCTTTATTTGTTTATTTTTTATCTAGTGCTAGTTCTTACCTTTTTTTCTCAGATCTACTCGATCATGATGGTCCTTTGACAGAAATGGGGTGGGGTTAGGACGAATTTCGTCGGAAAAGGGAGATTGATGGTGAGATTCGCCGAATAATATGGAGAAGGTGGAACTCATGATTGACGGAGAGGTGTGTTCGAAGAAGAGAGGTTCGCGATTGGATATCGTTGATGGGGTGGCTCTACGAGGTGCGATGGAGTTCCTGAGATGTTGTGGTTTGACGACGAGGTGGACGATTTGGTTTTGGTGCTATGTAGATGGTGGATTGGTTCAGGAAGTTAAGGCTCGATGGGTTGCTGCATTGCCGGCAATGGATGAGAAGGGTTTATTATTAAATCAAGGGCAATTTTGTCTCTTTTGGGTCAAAAGGGTTATCGGGTTAATGATTTTGTTTGTGGGTCTATTGTAAAAGAACTATGGCCAAAAATCCCTTTTATTTATTTCTTCTTCTTATTATTACGGGGAATTATTTTTTGGGTTTAAGAAGAATACAGCCTTGTTGCTTCACGGACTTTAATAGGAGTAGTAAAGATCTAATTGAACAAGCAACACAATGGATAAATTGCATAGAGTCCCGTGTCGTTATTTTGGAGAAGATTCGGCTCCTAGAGGCAACAATCCCTAAATTCTAACCAAACATCAAACCCACCCAAGTATAGGTAGGCCACAAGGGCCAGTGGTCCTCTTCATGTAAGTAGTATTGACTACTTATATTGGGCAAGCCAATGGGTGGTGAAGTCAGCTGTAATTCAGTTACATGATATACCTAGTCTGAATGAGTAGTCTGAATGATTCTATGCGCAGTACCAGACAATGTTACAAAAGAATTAAACAGCTTGCAAATAAATCCTGCACTCCAGCAGTAAGAACAAAATGAAATTAAAGCAACAAGAAGCCTCAAGACATTAGGATTCATCTGGTTCATCCAATATGTGTTAGGTCCATAGACAATAGCTGGCCATTATAAGAGGCCCACTCTTGTCTCAAAGCATAGTGGATGCTTCACCAAATTCAAGTAACAACCCAACAAAGCAATAGCTTACAACTTCAAATAACTTGATTTTGGGTAAGAACTTCATGTTACTTGACTTCTCTTTGTCTTCAAAGTGAGTCTAAAAAGCGTGTGACATCAGCCCTAATGAAAACCGCACTACAGATACAACCCCAATTAATGGATCATATATACATTGTACCAACCCTCAGCTCAAAGTCTCAAACCCATTTAGTTAGGCTCCTCCACCTGATTTTTAATAGATAGTTAGCCTAATACCCCTTTTAAGAGAGACAGATATCATCTGAAAAAGTGGTCGTTTAAGAAATATATGTGGTCAAAATGAAATTCCAAAAGAATGCTTCTTTCATTTTTAAAGTAGAAAACCCATTAATACAAGAGAAATGAAAAGAATTTGGTACAAAAAATGGTTTAATTAAGTGAATTTAACCATCTACGAATTTTTATTTAAACCAAACGGCTAGTCTCCTAAAATTTAACTATTCTTTTGGTACGTTGAGATATTAAATAGGGCCCATCGACCTAGTGAACAAACTTAATAAGGTTTTGATGGTCATTATAACAATGACCAAGATTTAAGATACAACACTTGAGACTCATAAGGCAAAAAAGGTTGAAAAAATAAAATAAAAAGGTCAAGATGGATGAGGTGAAGTGCTAGATCCATACCCTTAGTCCCATCTCGCCTGATTACGTATAAGACGTATTTTTTTTGTTTTGTTTTGTTTTTTTTATTTGGTTTTTAAGTCGTGAGGAGAAGGGCAAGAGGTTGCAGTCACAGTAGAGTATGGGAGGGAGGATTTCAAGATATAAAGATATTCTACCCTAAGATTAAGAAATCTTCAACCTACGGCTATGATCATTTGATTCATTAATCGTAGAAATATATTCCCCTAAATCTGAGTAGACCCCATCTAGCAGTGGTCCCCTTGCTCCCTTACCTGCAACTCTGCAAGTGCAACAGCCAACAGGCACACCCCCCCCCCCCCCCCCCCCCCCCACCCCCCCCTTCCTCCAATTTTTCTCTTACCAAAAAAAAAAAAAAAATATATATATATATATATATTAAATATATAATTTATACCGCCACAAAATGATAATTACTGCCTAAGGGCGCAGAAGCTGCCATAAAAAATGGCATATATCGACCTTTAGTCTCTGCCCTTCATTTCTTATCACACTCACGTCTCTATATCTCTTTCTTCTCTCCTCACCATTTTCTAGCTCTAGTGGATGGAAAGAAAGCTTCAAAACATACCCTCTTTAATGGTGAAGTCCTCTTCATTATCCAATCTCTGAAACCCCCTTTCAGAGAGACAGAGAGACCCCTTCCACCTGCAGCTTTCACACACACACACACACACACACACACACACATATATATATATATATATGTTGTTTTTTCACGTATAGCTAGTGTTACACTGTTACTCCCTCCTAGTGTTATTGCCCTCGGAGCTTGAATGGCGTATTAAAGACCCTTCTCTATCAACCCTTCAAATATTCTTTAGAGAATTGAATATCCTCTGTTCTGTTATCTGGTAATTAATTAATTAATTATTTATTTTCTGAAAGTCTTGGAGGAGTGTGTTGGTGTTAAATGAAAATCCATGTTGTTTCAAGGTTGCTTTTTATTCAATTTTTAAGCTATTTTTGATTGATTTAATGGAGTTTATATAGACCATTATTTTCTGTTGGGTATTGGATTTAGCCTTTAACTTCTCTACTGGATTAAAGATACTTCATTGATTAAATCAACAAATTTAACTGTTCTAATACTTTAATAATACAATTTCATCAATATGTAGTGAAACAGGCATACTTGGGAGCTTCAAGTTTCAGCTCAGTCAATCCAAAAAAGGTCGAAAATGGCGCCTAAGAACGGTCGCGGAGGAAAGACCAAAGGAGAGAAGAAGAAGAAAGAAGAGAAGGGTAATGGGTTTTTATCAATGAAAATTTTTCTCTATAAAGTTCATTAAATATTAATCATTTATTTAAATTCTATCTGTTTGTGAGGTTTGCAGTTCTTCCTGTTGTCATGGATATCGCTGTGAGTCTCCCCGACGAAACTCGTGTCATTTTGAAGGTTTGGTTCTCTTACTTTCATGGCTCTTCTGGTCGGAATTATTGGAAAAATTATGCTCAGATTGGCATTTACTTTTTTTTGTTTGTTTGTGTTTCTATTACACCCCTTTCCTTTATAGGAATCTTTTGCATTATTTGAATTTACTCTAGCAAATTTGGTTTTGTGCTTAGTGCCTTGAATTGTTCCAATTTCCAAGTTTAGCCATGGGCCAGGGCCTTACGAGTGAGCTCATTAGTTAAAATTCGAATTAGCCAAGACAACGAATTACATATAAGAAGCGAGCGGCTGCTAAATATATCCGAGATTTGAACAAACAGGATAGAAGATGTCATTTAGTTTCGATGGTAAAATCTCTTGATATATATCGTGACCAACAACTAAGAGAATCGGGTTCACTTTCGTCTTCACCTAACTCTCTAATCTTCTGACTTTCTTTTTTCATTGAAAAAGAAAAAAAGAAAAAAAAGTCTTTTTTTTCTTTTAATTCTTATATTGGGAGTTTGAACAAGCAAAACTGAATATGTCATTCAGTTGGATGATAAAGTCTCTCGGAATCGTGTTCGGCTAGCTACCTAGCGAATTGAGTTCAATTCCATCTTCACCAAACTCTCAAATGTTCTAACCTACTTAAAATCTCCACGTTTGTAATGATATTCTTTCTTATAACCAAAAACTTAAAAAGAAAAACAAACAAACAAACAAACAAACAATGAGATTGAACAGCCGCTCTTGTTGAATACTTGATGTTATTGTTATTGGAAGCATATATGTGTTACATACATGACTTGAATGGTTACAAAAGGTTGCGTAAATGAACCGTATATAAGACTTAATTCGAAGCGTGAGTTAATCATCAATGAATTGACGACCATACCCTTAATTATTGCTAAATCAAAAGGCTTTATTGGTATTATTACTAGTAGTATATGTTTTTGTTATTATTGTTGATGTTGTACATATCATTTTGATAATTGTTATTGAATTTGATTTTGTGTAGGGAATATCAACGGATAGGATTATAGACGTTCGTCGGCTGTTATCTGTGAGCACAGTAACTTGCAACATCACAAATTTTTCATTATCCCATGAGGTAAGGACCAAATTGCAAATCTATCTTTCATTTTTCTCCCCCAAAAAAAAGAAGAGAAGAAAATAAAATTCAGGTACCAGAGAGAAAAAGAAAAAAAAAAAAAAATCTATGAAGACAAAATCAAGCGAGTACTGGCTAGCTCAGCCCGGCCCAAAATCTAAGTGGACCACAGACACGCTGGTTTCCTAGTCTGGTTAGGTTGAGTGCTAGTCGAATAAAGATGAGAAGTTAATCAATGCGACAATCAAATTGGGAAATTTTCTCGGGAAACGTGCATTTTTCTATAAGGGACAACGTGGGTAGAAAATCTCCGATTCTCCACGTCGGAAGAGGTAAACTTAGGATAAGGGTAAATTTAGGATAAGGGGAAGAATTGGACCGTTAGAAACTTTTGTTTTCTTTGACGGTAAAAAAAAAAAAAACTCATTATCTCTAATTTACATAATTTTCCCATTTTCCTATATCCTTTTTGTTTTACTGTGGCTAAATGTGTTATTTTTGCTTAAATTTAACCTTAACTACGTATTAAAGTGTAGAGATGACAAGCCATTGATTTTGTCACGAATTCAACCCACTTAACTTAACTTAACTTAACTTGTTGCTAAATTTTAAAGGGTTTTTTTAACGTGTGCCCTAAAGGCATATTTTAAGCTACAATTAATGACCAAATAATTGTATTGGAAATGATGAAAATTGCTTGGAAAAATGCAAAAAATATTTGAAAAACTGTGAAAATACATTTTTTAATGCAATGATTGGGTTATTAATTACAACTTAACATATGCCCTTAGGGCACACATTAAGAAAATCCAATCTTAAAACGGTTATAGTTAATTAAGTATAGTTTTACTCATATGAAGAAACTAAAAAAAAAATAAAAATAAAAGGCTCAATTTACAACTTACCTTGGGCATTTTGTCATAGAACAAAGACTATTTACATTTAAGATTATAGGGTTCAAATATTTATGATAAACTATAGGGTTTCAAAAGAAAGAGAAGAGAAAAAAAAAAATCCTTACAAAACTTTACACAACTTTTATTTTTTGAAATACCATTTTCACCCAACTAAAAATTTGAAATATATATAATTATATTTGAAACCCAAAAATAGGGGTAATTTTGACTATTTCCGCTAAAGGCCAACATTATCCTCTGTGTGGTTCGCAGGTGAGAGGGCCACGATTAAAAGACACGGTGGACGTTTCCGCACTGAAGCCATGCGTTCTAACTCTAGTCGAAGGTGAGCCGATTCATCTAAACGACGCCGGTCATTGTGGGTCACATACTACGACGCCGTTTCCCCGTCTCTCTCTCTCACTCTTGACATTTCATCTCTTTCTCTCATTTTGTTTGCTGAACAGAGGAGTATGACGAAGATGGCGCAACGGCGCACGTTAGAAGGCTATTGGACATCGTGGCTTGCACATCGTGCTTCGGCCCGTCGGCGACCAAAGACTCAAAGTCTGATCCCGGGAAGAATGCGCTGGGTGCGCAGGATAAGGGCAGCACCAACAAGAAATCCAACAAGTCTCAAGCGAGCACCAAGCAATCATCATCATCATCATCACCGCCGTCTTCACCGTCTGTATCATCGAAAGATGCGTCGATGGAGGCAGAGGGAGAGATGAGCAACTCCTGCCCTAAGCTCGGGTGCTTCTACGAGTTCTTCTCTCTCTCCCACCTCACTCCGCCTCTTCAATGTATGCTCTCTCTCTCTCTCTCTCTCTCATATTTCTTACTTTCTGTATGGTTCTCTGGTAAAAATGAGGGGAAGGTAAATGCTCGAGAAAGAAGCCCGAACAAACGGTTAATAACTTGATCAATGTGCTTGCATTTTGTCTGGCGAATTGTTTTTGTATCTTGGTTTGCGGCTGAATACTCGGCCGAATTTTTAAGAAATTTGGTTTTCAAAAAAATTATGAAATTCGGATAATTTCGGATTACCTGCAAATTGACTGTAAATTCATGACTTCTAACCCATAAAAATAGTCAAAGCTGATCACTCAGTGGATATGCCATGAATGTTGCAGTTATAAGGAGGGCAACAAGACAGCAGGATGACGAGAATTTCTCGACTGATCATCTTTTCTCCCTTGAAGTAAGGCCTACTTCCTCACCCAGTTTTTATTTTATTTTATTTATGTAATTTCATTTTGTAGAAAAATATATGATGTTTGGGTTTGTGCCATTTTGAAAGTCCTGATGAGCTGTGCTATTAATGGGGGCAGGTGAAGCTTTGCAATGGAAAGATGGTTATCGTTGAAGCTTGCAGGAAAGGATTTTATAGTGTTGGAAAGCAGCGGATTCTAAGCCACAACCTTGTTGATTTGTTACGACAGCTTAGTAGAGCTTTTGATAATGTTAGTTTTTCCAACTCAGTGATGTCCATATTTTTATTTTTTTATTTTTTGATAAGAAGTGATGTCCATATTTTTATAAAAATGAAAAAATAAATAAAAATACTCTAGTTTAGTTCTGCTTATTATGTGCAAATTTTTCTTTCATATATTGGATGAGGTATATTCAAAATTCGGATCATTAAAAAGGTTCAGTCTCAAGTAGCTTTTAGGAGTCAAATACCCTACAACCGAGCTGTCTCAGATGCATGTTTGAAATAAATTTAGGCATTGTTATTGTGACTTGTTGATAAATTTCCATGGCTTTTACTCTGTCTCTCTCCTAAATCCTTGGTCCTAATTTATTGAAATGGAAAGGTGAAATGTGGCAGGGTTTGTGTATGCCACTCAAATATATTCTTGTGCAGTGGCCATGCGGTGGCGTTTAGTTTTCCATACATTTCCCCGAAACTCCATTTACTTCAAAATGTTAAATGGTGGTGGCCTTTATCTTCTGTAGTTGGTCAAGTTCTAACAGCAGGCAATGTTGTGAAGTATTATGACTAATTGTTTGTCATGCTGATGGGGTCCTTAATCCCCCCCCCTCCTTCTTTTCTTCTTATTTTCAAAATGGTTGTTGGTGATGGTGTCAGAATCCTAGAATCTATGCGACAAAAGTGTTTTTGAAATTCTAGCTGCTTTAGTATAATCAATTTCTTCCGTGTGAACTTAAAGAAGGTTGAGTTGATACATATGTACAGTACACTTTTGTTATCATTTACATAAGCCAAGAACCTATTTCGAGTTTGTTGACATGGTTTTATTCTTCATAACTTGATATTTATTTTTGACTAATCTGTCTTATTGCTTTATGCTTTCACTTTTGTATGGTTAAAAGACTGGATGAATATCTGTTACATATATCGTTTCTCATACTTCAGGCTTATGACGATCTTATGAAAGCATTCTCAGAACGTAACAAGGTACACATTCATTGCCCTGAATATATATGTTGTGCTTTAAAATCTGACATCCTGAAATCCTCTGTTCTGTAAGATATTTCATTGCATTCTTCCTTTGGCCCTCCTAGTTTTTGTATCCTGTAATTAAACATTTTTTTTTCCTCCCCCCTTGCAGTTTGGGAATCTTCCTTATGGCTTCAGAGCCAACACGTGGCTCATTCCTCCTGTCGCTGCACAATTACCCTCAGTTTTCCCTCCTCTTCCTGTGGAGGATGAAACATGGGGAGGAAATGGGGGTGGCTTAGGAAGAGATGGCAAAAGTGATTTGGTACCATGGGCTAATGAGTTTTTGTTTCTTGCATCTATGCCTTGCAAGACAGCGGAGGAGAGGCAGGTTCGAGATAGAAAAGCTTTCCTTCTTCACAGCCTATTTGTGGATGTTGCCATCTTCAGAGCCATTTCAGCCATGCAAAATGTAAAGGGAAAATCAGAATTAACTCGTTCAGCTGGAAATGGTGAAATTGTTTACACTGAGAGAGTAGGGGACTTGAGCATCACTGTCATGAAAGATGCTTCTAATGCAAGCTGTAAAGTAGATACAAAGATTGATGGGATTCAGGCAACTGGAATGGATCAAAAGAATTTAAGAGAGAGAAACCTGCTAAAGGGGATCACGGCTGATGAAAGTACTGCTGCCCATGTAAGATAAATTTCTTGAAATTTAATTAATTAATGACATTCTCTCTAGAATTTGGATTTTTTTCATTTTTTGTTGGTATGTCGGAAGTGATTTCTGTTATATTGGTTGAAGAAAATTGTACCTTTTGGGTGCAGGATATTGCCACACTAGGTGTTATCAATGTAAGATATTGTGGTTATGTAACCGTTGTGAAAGTTGAGGGGAGAGAGAATAACAAAGTGGATCCTCCATTTCAAAGCATTGAGCTACTTGACCAGCCTGAAGGCGGTGCCGATGCTCTCAATATTAACAGGTTTTTATTAACCCCTATAACACGTCAAAAGAAAACAGTGTATAAGTTTCTATATATATATATATATATATATATACTTTAATTTTAATTTTTTTTGTTTTTCGAACTTTTGATTTGTTTTTCAATAAGAGAATGCGCAATTTTCATGCTACAGGCTTCCAATTTGTCAAATTGCACCATAAATTTTTGTGGTGCTTAGTTCACGCTTCTCAGTTTGTATCTCTTT
Organism: Liquidambar formosana; assembly: GCA_039720395.1. Classification (NCBI taxonomy): domain Eukaryota; kingdom Viridiplantae; phylum Streptophyta; class Magnoliopsida; order Saxifragales; family Altingiaceae; genus Liquidambar; species Liquidambar formosana. The sequence continues at coordinate 2,341,589 of CM077827.1, read as the reverse complement.
TTGTTATTTGTGACTTAAGTATATATATTTCTTAGTATAACCTTGCTTTTTACAGTTTGAGATTGCTTCTTCACAAAAGAAGAGCTTCAGAACACAATAAACCAGTAACACATTCACAAACTTTGGAACGTGAAGAGCTCAGTGCTGCCCAAGCTTTTGTGGAGAGACTGGTGGAAGACAGTCTTGCTAAGCTTCAGGAAGAGGAAGTAGAACATGACATTTTTGTGAGATGGGAACTTGGAGCCTGCTGGATACAACATTTGCAAGATCAGCACAACACAGAAAAGGATAAGAAACCATCAAGCGAGAAGACTAAGAGTGAGATGAAAGTAGAGGGACTTGGGACGCCTCTTAGATCCCTAAAACACAAGAAAAAATCAGATGGAAGTTATCTAAAAATGCAATCTGGGAACTCAGAATCCCATTCAGATGGTATTAGTGGAGAAGCTGAAAATGCTATATCGCCTACTATGCAATCTCAGCTTGAAACCAAAGCTGAAGAAAATGAGCTTGCACTAAAGCGGTTGTTGTCTGATGCAGCCTTTACCCGGCTAAAAGAATCAGAAACTGGACTTCATCTCAAGGTAATATTAGACGTTCTTGGAGGCAATATGTATCTCCCTGTTTGTTCAGTTCAGTGTACTAACGTACCACATGTTATTGACAGTCTTTGCAAGAATTAACAGACTTGTCTCAGAAATATTACAATGAAGTTGCTCTTCCGAAATTGGTAACCACTGACTACTATTTGGTTAAACTTTTCTAATCCATTTGCAAGCAAATATAGTTGTAGTGATTCCCAGTTCTAGTAATTCATTGTGCAATACAGGTTGCAGATTTTGGTTCATTGGAACTCTCACCAGTTGATGGTCGGACTCTAACAGATTTCATGCATACTAGAGGTCTGCGGATGCGTTCTTTGGGACATGTTGTAAGTTCTATATCCTGACGTGGGTTTTTAATTCCTTTAATATATATATATATATATATATATATATATATATATAACATACACACACACACATATACATTTGTTTATTTTACAAATCCATGCCGGACACTAACACCCATTTTAGTAAAATTATTCCATGTGTCGAGTGTATATGCCCTCCCAGGCTTCCGGACACATAGCACCATCATGTGATATCACGTGCGGAGTCGTTTGTGTCTAGGAGGGCACATACACCCCACACATGGAATAATTATTCTGTGTTGGTGTCCTTGTAACATATATTTTGACATAATAAGCATATGTCCTGTAACCTTTTTTTTTTCCCTAACCTTTCAACCATGAACTCCACATCAATCATCAATTGTTACCTATCCTCCAGCCCCATCCCAAAGAAAATATTATTTCCTGTGTGAGATATATAAAACAGTTACAGTAATCAATTTTAGATATAAATTGAATATCATCTACAGTGGCCTTCTTATAAATAATAAAATTACTTCGAGATTCATAGACAGGATTACAAACAATCCACACTAAATTTACCATCCTATTAAAGTCCATTTCTTCAATTGAAACATTGGATTTAACATCTTTTCTTGCTTGTTCTATTCACATAACTACCAAAATTTTTTTTCCTCCCTTGTGCACATTCAAATTGTGCAATGTCCCATCTTTACTTTGATTCTGTCAGATTATATTACATCCTAAATAAAGATGAGAATTGAGAAGTAAGCTTTTAGTTTGGATGTTCAAAATATTACCATTTATGGGTTTATTCCACCTTGAATGATGCCTTTTCTTTACCAGGTTAAGCTTTCAGAAAAGCTATCACATGTGCAGTCGCTGTGTATTCATGAGATGATGGTACGAGCTTTTAAGCACATTCTGCAGGCAGTGATTGCTGCTGTTGTTAATACTGAGGAAATGGCTGTGTCAATTGCTGCTGCATTGAATCTGATGCTTGGGGTTCCTGTAAATGGAGAATTCAATCAGTCCTGTAATGTCCATCCCCTTCTGTGGAGATGGCTGGAGACATTCTTGATGAAGCGATATGAGTGGGATATTAGCAGCTTAAACTACAAGGATGTGAGAAAATTTGCAATTTTACGTGGATTATGTCATAAGGTATGTGGTACTAACCTAAGAGTTCTAAAACTTGGAATGCCCAGAATTCTACAGTATTGGATCTGTGAATTTTTAGTTTTGTAATTCTAAATTGTCTTGTTGCCCTTTTTGGGGTAACAATGAGCTAAATTGTAGGACACATCAAATGATTACGATGCTTATTGTTTAAGTTAATGGCATTTTGCATGATTTGTTGAAATATGCAAGTGGTAGAGCATACGTGTCAATCTGATGGCCATGTCATTCCAATCATATCATTTTGAATAGATAGATCTGTTTGAAAGGGTGGCTACAAATCACTGTGGTGTGTCACATGAATATTGTGGAGGACCTGATCTCCTCCCTGGCCCCAGGTGTTCCTTTAAATGTGAAAATTTCCATATAGACTTTATCAATGAAGGCAGATTGTAAAAATATATTGCAAATAAAGTGAATGCTTTGATTTCGAAAAATTCGCAATGAGGGGAAAAAATGTTATTAGTTGTACAGTGATGTTCCACCTTTTACTTTTGTAGGTGGGTCTTGAGCTGGTTCCAAGAGATTTTGATATGGATTCTCCTAATCCCTTCCAAAAAGTAGATGTCGTCAGCCTGGTACCAGTGCACAAGGTGATGAACAGAACAATGTTGCTTGATAGTTATTATTATTATTATTTATCTTGTATCGGGAATGATTGAATCAGTCATTATTTGTTATTTAATTGCAATTTCTCTTTCTTTGCAGCAAGCAGCATGCTCATCTGCAGATGGAAGGCAACTCCTGGAATCGTCAAAAACAGCTCTAGATAAGGGAAAACTTGAAGATGCAGTCGGCTATGGGACAAAGGTATTTGATTTCCAAGACTATTTCTAAAATATCCTTTCTATTTAAGAAATGCTAATTAGGATCTTTAACAGTCCTGTTCTTATGGTGTATGATATTGGTATACTAGTCTGTAATCTTGCTGTGCTTCGGTGGTGTTTGCAGGCTCTTGCAAAGCTTGTAGCAGTTTGTGGTCCCTACCATCGAATGACTGCAGGAGCTTACAGTCTCCTTGCTGTAGTTCTGTATCACACAGGAGACTTCAATCAGGTCTATTGGTTATTTATCTTGTTTGTGGTGTTGATGGGACATCTTTTCTGATATAGAACAATAACATTATTTTTGTATTTCCAAAATTTTATTTAACTATTCTTAAAAATGGACCTAGTTAGGTTTGCCCTCTGGGTTCTCATTACTGCATGTACATTCAAACATCAAAGACATTAAGGTTTTTCCTTTCTTGAAGTAGAAGTTTCAAGATATGTTGATTTTTCCCTATAAAAATATATAGTCAATTTAAGAAGTTGCTCCAATTACAGGCCACGATTTATCAGCAAAAAGCCTTGGATATCAATGAGAGGGAACTCGGGCTTGATCATCCAGATACGATGAAGAGTTATGGGGATCTTGCTGTGTTCTATTACAGACTTCAACATACAGAGCTGGCTCTCAAGTATGTTTTGGTCTTCTGTAATGTAATATTACCTTTAAGTTGCATGATTTTAATCTTTAAAAGAAAAAAGAACAGAATCTTTATGAGGATTGCATATTATAACTACTTTTTGTTTGTTTATGTTACTAAGGATCATGTAGTTAAGACCATTTTTAATTCTGTGGCAAGCTTGAAGTAGGTTATTGATATATATATAAAGCATAGAGTGGATCTTATTTCGCCAACGCAATTAGTATTTTCTGTTTAATGTCTCTGGAGATATAGTCACATCTATTATAGCATTTTTACTTATTTGTCACTAAAATTTTTACTCTTTTTCCATGCTTTATGTTTACTCTTCTTTCCCACTGTGAAAAGTCTACTTTTTTCTCCGATCAGGTATGTTAAGCGTGCACTATATCTTTTACACCTCACATGTGGCCCATCTCATCCAAACACTGCGGCAACTTACATCAATGTTGCTATGATGGAGGAAGGCCTGGGAAATGTGCATGTTGCCCTCAGATATCTCCACAAAGCTTTAAAGTGTAACCAACGGTTACTTGGCCCAGACCATATTCAGGTTTCTCTCTATATCGGCTAATATGTTGTTTTATTTATAATATAATCTGGATTCTAGTCGATGGTAGGTTGAGACATTACAATAGAACTATGCTTGTCACGGTGATACACAACGTTACCTGCAACATGAATTACTATGGTAGTATGGTATGAGGAGGAGAACAAGTTATGCTTGGGTTAGAATGATTAGATGCTCATGCTAATTTAGATGAGAGATTTGGCCATAGCCCCATACTATCAGAGTTTTTTTTGCAATAAATCTAGAATCTTTTTAACTAACCCAATAACTCCTTTTGATTAGATTCGGACTAAAATACCCCTATTTTATTAATATATTATTTCCAAACATGACATGAGTTAAATTAGGGAACTGCTTCTAAAATCATGAAATAACCGTGATTTTAGGAATTTTTAGGAATTTTCAAACATGACATGAGTTAAAAAAAAAAAAGGGAATTGATCCTAAAATCATGTAATCGTGATTTGGGAATTTCCAAACATGACATGTGTTAAATAGGGAACCGCTCCTAAAATCACGAAGTAGTCGGATTTTAGGAGCAAAAAGAATTCATTAACGTCTATAAAAAAAAATTGATTGTAAAAAAACAAAGTTCCAAATAGTAAGAGACTCTAATTCATGTCATTGGAAGTAACAATAAACACATGGCTGTCTCAACAAATTTTATAGGTGGAACCATATCGGTTTACTACATGATTTTCAAATTTTATAAGTGGAATAGTAACAGTATACTTCACAATGTTGCAAATTTTACTGGGAACAGTAACAAGTGTTTTAAACCTTTGTCATGTGGACATTGCTCAAATACATCTCCATCTCAACAAATTTTGTACATAGAATAATATCAGTTTAATACGTTTAAATTTTATAGGTGGAACAATAAGAATTTAATACATTACGTTTCAAATTTTATAGGGGAAATCAATAAAGTGTTACTAATTAACACATAACAATTTTCATAATGCAATATTCAGTAAAAATGTCAAAGACAAATAATTTCAAGAAAAAACAAAAATATTGTATTACTTGCAATCATTACAAGGAATGAAACTGATTCTATAAAATGATCAAATTGAAAAAAAAAAAAGTGATAAAACAAAAAAATTAAAATAAAAAAAATAACAAAACAAAACGAAAAAGGAAAAAAGAAAAAAAAAAACACAATGTAAGATCATATGAGAACCCAAAATCCAAAAAGCACATTTTGACTTCAAAAATCGACTTGAAAAATGCAATCCACGCATGATCTGTGGAAAAACAAAGCTTGAAGATCATGACGAATCATCAAGCTTGAAGATGACAGAAAACCAAGCTTGATTGGACATGGGAAGAATGAAGGGTGAAGATGATGGAGAACCAAGCTTCAAGATGTTGGAGAACAAGGCTTCATAATGATGAAGTTCTTGATCGTAAGAAATTTGAATTCAAAATCTCACCATATCTAGCCAAAACCACTAGAAAGGAAATCCCCCAAATTGTGGTCATTGTATTTTCAAAATAATGTTGTAGAAAAATCTGTTAATAAATTTCGTTAGATATATTTAAGGCTAATATGGGAATTAATAAAAAATTATTTCGTTATGGTTAATAAGAATACTAAATTATGGGGTTAAGGAGTTTAAAAATCTCTTGATGGGGTTAACGTTAAAACCACATTTCTAATTAGGGTTATTGCCAATTTCCCCAATTTAGATCCTAATTTAGGTGGAGTTTTCTTTTTTACATTTGTTGGGAAGTCCCACATCCCACATCGTTTAACTATAAAAAGTTGATATGGCTTAATATACCTAGGCCCTCCACCTAATAGCTTAGGCGTTTAGGTTGGAAACTTAACATGGTATCAAAGCATGTCGTTCTTGAGCCCTTTCATTTGTGAGTCTATTATTGTTGTTGTTGTTATTGGGCCTATTTTGTTCGTGAACCTGTTATTATTATCCACGTGACAGGCCTGTTGTTGTCTTGTTAGGCTTGCACGTGAGGGGGAGTGTTGGGAAGTCCCACATCCCACATCGTTTAAATATAAAAAGTTGATATGACTTAATATACCTGTTTAGGCCCTCCACCTAGCAGCTTAAGCTTTTCGGTTGGAAGCTTAACAACATTAATAGCATTATCTTTAAAAAGCTTGAGTGTTTACATTAGGAAACTTGTTCTCATCAACGCCTATAGTAATTAACTGGGTAAGAGCATGACACCAAGTTTTTCCAATTTTACATTAGGGTCTTAAAATAAGGCCTCCACACAGACCCCACCACCCTTAAAAGAAAAAATGAAAAAAGGAAAAAAAAATCATGTAAGTGAGGTTCATTGGTCTCTAATTGTGCTGAGGCCTTTGTATATTTATTCGAAAATATTTTTTCAATTAGGCTTGAGATCTAGTATTCTTCTATTTTTTATTCCTCATCATATAGAAAAATAAATGAAGAATTTTTTTTGGCGGTTGGGAAGAGGGGGGTGGGGGTTGTTAACTACATGCCTCTATGTGACATTTTTTTTTTTTTTTTTTTTTGATAAAGATGCCTCTATGTGACATTTGGAATAAACAAAATACAATGTTCTGGATGTTGTGACCTGGATTCCAAATTACTAGAATATTAGTGAATTATGGTGACACCTTACCAAAGTTCTTTCAACCACAAGTTAACTGATTGGCTAATGTCAATCATTGTTAGAAATAGGATGTTAATCTTGTATTTTTTCCTTGTTTTCTGTTAATATGCAATTTCCAGATGTTTAGAATTATGATACTAAAAACTTCTTAGCCAAGGTTTTTTGTGAACTGATGTATGAGACATCACAGATTGACAACTATGCAATTTAAGCTGTAGAAAATTAATACTGTTGATAACCTTTGCAGTCAAATGGTAAACATTCAATAATTCCATCAGGGATGTTTTGCTCAGAATACAGACTTTGTTGTAAACTATTATTTAGCTGGAAAAAAAGAACTTCATTTTGCATGTTATGCATGCTAAAAAATTACCTATTGTGCAGTATCTTAGGAGGATTTCCACTGTGAATTCCGATTTTTGCAACATTTTGCTAATGCCCTTGAGAAATAATCCCTTTCTTTTTTTTAATTGCTCTGCAGACAGCGGCAAGTTACCATGCAATAGCAATTGCACTCTCGTTGATGGAAGCATATCCTTTAAGTGTTCAGCATGAGCAAACGACATTGCAAATTCTCAAAGCAAAGCTGGGCCCAGATGACCTGCGTACACAGGTATATTACTTAATGCCCCATTAAAACTACAACACTGCTAATAGCTTAATCGTTTGGACACATTTATACCTCCTTGTTACTTCGTGTCACAAGAGATCAATGATCTGGATCACTTGGCAAATATCTCATGGACACAAATCGTGGCTACTTGAAAATACTGGCAATCTTATAACGTGAACTTTATGTGGCATGCCAGTAAAAAAATTTGGTTAGCTGTACACAAGATTGCAACAAATTGGATAGTTGGGATCATTAGCATCTCTGTGATCTTGGAAGTGGGGTCCCTCAGCTAAATGACTTGAATCAATGAGTTCTTGTACTGCATAATTACACTTTTTATAATTTTTTTGAAATACGTGTCATGATTTGTTTTGTTTTTATTCTATTCAAGTTTTGTTATCCCAAATGCTTCTAAATTTTATTTATCCTGCAGGATGCTGCGGCTTGGCTTGAGTACTTTGAGTCCAAGGCTTTTGAGCAGCAAGAAGCTGCACGAAATGGGACTCGGAAACCTGACGCATCTATAGCCAGCAAAGGCCACTTAAGGTATGTTGGCATTTCCCCTGACAATATGGACCTTTTTGCAGTTTATCATTTTCAAAGGTCTGATATTTCTTTGCTACATTATTGTCTAGTCACGCCATTGGGATACCCATCTATGAGTCTGGTACTCTGGGTGCTTTCTTATTTCCAACGAATATAAATATAATTTATGTTTCTAATTATTGTATGGGAAACACTAACCTAAAAATGTGTGGTGGGAAAAGATGTGCCTGCTGAATGTAAGTATGTAACACTCAGCAAAGATTGTGGACCAAACATGCACCGGGTTCATTATGGATAGTTGGCCACAGACCGACTGTATGAAATGACTGTAACCATCATGTCTGCAGTATGTTTTGTGCTATCTTTACTTGTTCGTAGATGTTTAAGATAATCAATCTGGTCAACATGTTTCATAGGAATATTTCCCAACTACTGAGGACACTTTTTTAATGATCACCATTACCATAAATATGCACCATTTGTGCAGTTTGCTTGAGGTTAAAAGTGTGGCACAATGAATTTCTTATACATTTAGTTAATTAGGCATACACGAACATACTGTTCCTAACTGATAGTTCTGCTTGATTCTGCTTTGCAGTGTATCAGATCTTCTTGACTACATTAGTCCGAGTGATGATGATGCCAAAGGGAGAGATGCTGTAGTAGTGAAGAAGAAAAGCTATATTACAAAGGTATGGTTTTTTGAAATAAGTTAATCCATCATCAATGTCAATGAAATTTGGGTTGGACTTAAATTGGTTTCTTTTGCTAATATAAAGGCATGAGAAGCATTATCTAATTTCTGTGGTAGTTGTACCATGGCCATATGAAGAATTAAGTGCTTATCGCACTGTTGGCAGCCATTTTTCCAATGGCCAAGAGTCATTGAGGAAGGTTGGTTATGTAATCAGGGCCCATTAATCAACATAAACCATACAGGCCCATTGAGTCTGTGCAAGACAATCTAGTGGCCCATCAGCAACCTTCCCACAAGTGTATATACCTTATGTACATGGGCTTCCCCCCTCCCCTCTCTCTCTCTTAATACAATACTTCATAAAAAAAAATGCAACCTTCCCACAAGCCTGGTGTGGCCAAATTCGTAAGACTCAACCATGGGTCAGAATCCCAAAATAGTCTGCTTCCATTTCAGCCCAAAAAAGATAAAAAAAAAAGTAGCCCTTGAGCTGCTAAGGTACATGGAATAATAGTGGCCTCCACGCATTCATCAGGAGAGTTTGTCAAAAATGAGGAAACATTCTCTCTCACACAAAGATGTCTTTTTTTTATAAAAAAATAAAAAAATAAATAAAAGAGAAACCTTGTCCACATTACCATAGTAGATAAAAGAAGAGGAAACATGTTCCTCACTTACTCCTTAAAGAGACACACATCTTTTCCCAATGAAAGAGAAATTTTGTCACTTTTACCATAATAAATTTGTGGGTGCCTCACTTGAGATTGGATGTGCTCCATAACAAATGAAAATTGACTTTTCCTTACCTTGGATGGGGTGGATTATCCATAAGGGGTGAGTGTAGATGATTTAGCAAGTAGAATTAGAGCAAGGTGGATAAAGTGAAGAGGTGCTTTTCAAGTGTTGTGAGGCTAGTTATGCTTTATGTACAGGATGTTCAGTAGTAAAGAAACAGGTTTAAAGAGTGAGTGTGGCTGAAATGAATATGTTGAAATAGATAGAGTGCTATATTAAAAATTTTAAACTAAATAAATAAATAAACCAAGAAGGTAGAGGTGGCACCAAATTGAGGACAATACGAGCAAAATTTTTCTTAGATAGTTCAGTTATGTGCCACAAAGACTGAGAAATGCATTAGGAAGGAGGGCTATTGTGATTCAAGTTTAAGGTGCTACAAGGACAGGATGAAGTCTATGAAGAATGTGGGTAACATGGAGAGAAAAGAAACAATTGCCTATAACTAACTGAGGTTCTGCCCTAGATAGAGCTAAATGGCAAAAAATGGTTTGCATAGCCAATTTCAGGTAGTTTGGATCTGAGGCTTTGTTGAGTTGAGTTGTGTTCTATAATTTTTTGTTCATTCTGGAAAATTTCACTCCCTTGTTGAGTTGTATAAGAAACTATACTTGACCGGTTAAGCCTCAGGAAAGAATGGTTAACTTAGAAATTTAGGAGTTCAACCCTTTGATTGTCTAATGATGGTTTATAATGCTGTGTTACCAGTCTTTAATTAGAAGCAGAAGGTTCTTTCAACAGCGTTGATGACTGCCAACATGCATTGTTTTGGCGTCCTTCATACAGATGTATTGAGTTCTAATTTGGACCTTATAAAATGATTTCAAATTTTGATTTGCAGGTTAAGGGAAAATCCTACCAAAATTTCAGCCTATCAAGTTCTGAAGGATCTCCAAAAGAAACCCTGAAAGAGGTTTCAGATGAAGAGAAACAAATACATGAACCTGAAGGTAACACAGATACGAGTCCTGAATTGAGCTTAGCACCAGTTCAGTCCAAACAGCCTGCCGTCGAAGAAATGGCAGGGGAAAAACCAAGCATTGCCAATGAAATCTTGTCTGAAACACATGCTGAAGGAGAAGATGGATGGCAACCAGTTCAAAGGCCGAGATCAGCTGGCTTGTATGGGCGGCGACTAAGGCAACGGCGGGCAACTATAGGCAAGGTCTATAGTTATCAGAAAAAGGATGTGGATACTGAATTGGATAATGCTAGAGTGAAGAATACTTATCAGAATAGTAGGTATTACTTGTTAAAGAGACGGACAATACCTCCTGGAAGTTATACAGATTATCACACAGTGAAGAGTTCCTCCCCAGGCACCAAATTTGGGCGGAGAATAGTAAAAGCTGTCACATACAGAGTAAAGTCCTTGCCTTCATCTACCAATACTGCTGTAACAGAGACCTCTAGAAATGGAGGTGAGGCATTTAGTTCTCCATTAGAACCTGGGCAAACTTCTGCACCAAATGGAGTAGGTTCAATTTCACCGAAAACTTCAATAGTTAGTCTTGGAAAATCTCCTTCATACAAGGAAGTAGCACTTGCTCCACCAGGTACTATTGGTAAGTTGCAGGTCTGGGTGCCCCAATGTGATATTCCAGATAAAAAGGAACTTGGTGTTGGAAAACTTGATGAGGAAACGAATGATGCAAAAGCTAATGCTGATTCCAATGTAACAAAGGTAGAAAAGATAAATGAAGAGAAGAATCAAAATTCTATTTTGGATTCCACAGGTCACACAGAAGATGAAATTGAAGTTGTTGGGAAGAAAGAAGAAATTCAATCACATGATGCTATGGAAAGCCCATCTAATAAAGTGTCTGTGGGTGTGGAAGTTGAATCTGGAGGCGTTGAGATTCATGAAGTCATACGGGAAAACATTGAAATGGATCGTGTGCCAAATTCTCTTGATTCTCCCAAAGAGGAGCTATGTGAGAAGGAATTAGCAATCAGCTTCGAATCCAACAACATACCAAATTCTCTTGATTCTCCCAAAGAGGAACTATGTGAGAAGGATTTATCCATCAGCTTTGAACCCAATAATATTCCAAGCTCCGCCTTGCAAGGACAAGAGGCTTTGAAGGCAAAACCCTTGGTTTTGAATTCTGGAGATACTCGAGAATTCTCCAACAGGAAGTTGTCTGCATCGGCTGCTCCATTCAACCCATCACCAAACACTGCACGTGCTGCACCGTTGGCCATGAACATTGCTCTCCCTTCTGGTCCTGTTGCTGTTCCACCTGTTGCCCCATGGCCAATGAACATGACTCTTCACCCAGGGCCTCCTACTGTCTTACCTACTGTTAATCCAATGTGTTCCTCCCCTCATCACCCATATCCATCACCGCCTCCAACCCCAAACATGATACACCCGGTGCCGTTTATGTACCCGCCCTATTCTCAACCCCAAGCAGTTCCAAGCAGTACCTACCCTGTAAATAGCAGCTCCTTTCATCCCAGTCATTTTGCATGGCAATGCAATATGAACCACAATGTATCAGAGTTTATTCCTGGCACAGTTTGGCGTGGCTGCCATCCAACAGACGTTTCTTTCTTGCCACCTGTCAGTGAGCCCATTTCTGATCCCATCTTGGAGCTAAAAGTGCAATCTGATAATTCTGAAAGCCTGAGTCCAGCTTCAATTTTACCTGCGGACATTACCAATGGTGGGGAAGCTAAGAAAGACGTAAATCTTCTAGCATCCGAGGAAATGGATAATGCAAATAAAGTAGCTGGGATTGGGTCAGAAAATGAGACAGAGAAAGGTCATTCAAATTTGTGTAGGGTTGAAACTGCTGAAGATGAAACAAATCAGATAAGCAGCCCAAATGATGGAAATAGTGGTGAGAATCATGTGTCAAGACAACCTTGGAAGATTGATGGTGAGAAAACCTTCAACATTTTAATTAGGGGAAGAAGAAACCGAAAGCAGACTCTGAGAATGCCAATAAGTTTGCTGAATCGGCCATATGGCTCGCAGTCTTTTAAAGTAATATATAACAGAGTAGTTAGAGGGAGTGAAGCTCCCAAGCCTACCAGCTTTTCTTCAAGTGAAGAAGATGCAGCTAGCGCTACATGAGCCCAGGTTTTTTGTTCTTACAAAACAATGGTAGCAGGATAGTTTTGATACAAAAGAGACAGGAGTATCTTGGATTTTGTCCCAGCTTCATGGTTACAAATTGCCTTGTCAGTTTTCTCATGAGACCAACTTCGTGGAAAAATGCAGGTCAGTTTCCTATAATCAAATCCAATATATTTTTCATTTTTATTTTTATTTTTTTAATTCTTGAAGAAACAATGGGTATTCACGGACTTTGAACATCAGATGTATATTTTAAATAAATTTCCATCATCATGCGTTTCAACAATCTGTTGTTGGAACCTTGTGGGCAGAAATATAAGTAACCAAGTGGGTAGAATGTTTAAATTATGTATGAGTTATAAGATGAGTATAATAACTGTATAATACTGTGCATAATAATGTAATTTGATTTCTCAAGTTACTATACCAACAATCAGAAGTTTGAATATATTGCAGATTCTCGAGTTGACTTGGTCTCCTGTCTGCACATAAAGACCATTGATGGTGGAATAAAGACATTTTTCTTCTTTTAACCTCAGGTAGTGTTTTCTTTTTTGGGATTTCTTAACGGGTCCCCTAAGGGCACATGTTAAGATACATTTAATGAACCAATAATTGCATGGGAAAACATATTTGCACAATTTCTATTTACTTATATGTTTTTCTATGCAATTCGCACCATTTTCCACGTATTATCACGTTTTTTTATACTATTTGCATCATTTCTATGTATTTCACATTTTTTCATGCAATCATTGATTCATTAAACAAATCTTAACCTATGCCCTTAGGGCCACACGTTAAGAACTTTCTTTATTTGGTTGAATTGAATGATTAATGTTGGAAGTTTCCTTTTTAACATTGGGGCATGTGCATTTGGATGAGAAGCAAAATGGAATTCAGGAATGTTTAATTGAGCTTCTACTTTAAATATTTTCCTTTTTTCCTTTTTTTTTTAAATTTAAAATTATGTGTGTGTGTGTGTGTGTTTGTTTGGTTTTTTTTTTTTTGGGGTGTGGAGGAGGGGGGGGGGGGGGGGGGGGGGGGTTGGTGGTGGTAGTTTTTAAAACTTAAAACTAGTTGGCTTGCTTGCATATTATCCTGGATTGATGGGTGGACTTGCTTGATTTGCAGGTTGACAATAGGAAATTTACTCTTGGGAGTTGAAAAGATGTCTTCGAAGGTGACAATTTTGATTCCTATTTTAGATGGAGAAGTTTGGTCCTTTTTTTTTTGTCTAGTTAGAAAATTTTGATATTTTGGCTCGCAGCTTTAGAAGACTAAAATCAGTTTTTTTGGTTGCGAATAGCAATGACAGTGACGATTAATTTGATTTTATTGTAATTTTTTTTCTACAAGACTTTTTTTTTTCCTTTAATTATTTTTTGACTGGTATCGACATGTCACATATCTCTCACCAAGACTTGAAGTTTACCAGTTTTCTTTGTTACTTTCACTTGCAACAATGTTGCTGAAATATATAGTATCAAAGATCTTAGATTCTCTGAAACTCCTCTACGGAATATCATTATTCAACCATCTGCAGAGGCTCATCAAGTAGATATATAGATCCATGTGCTGGTAAAACTATCTCGTTTGGCACAGAGGAACTGTGATTTCGACTTCGATGGCACCACTGTAGTGACAGCGTAGCCAATTTCTTTTATGGCATTTTAGATGGGGCGATTTGCGATTTTATATTCATGACTTATGCATGAGATTAATTAGTGAATTATGTCAAGAAATATTTGCTTGGGGCTGAACTTAACAAACATGTTTTCTAGGAAAACTTGGGATTACCACTGCTTGTGCATGGGCATTGTGGTTAATGGTATCAAACTTGGGATTAGAAAACACGTTTTTGTTTTTTGTTGGGATGAAATGAGAGAACAACACTAAGGCCATGTTTGTTTAGTGAGAATGGAATGAAATCTTATTCTAATTCATTCCAAACAACATGTTTGGATGAGGAAATTAAATAAAAATGAAATCAAACAGTAGTAGTGAATTATAATGATATTTATTTTGTAATGTTTATTTTAATCTTATTCTATTTTAAATTATTTTGAGTATGGAATCAAATTCCATTCTCACCCATTCCATTCCAGCCAAACAAACATGGCCTAACATTAAACCAAAAAAGAGTTCATAATACAAAATATCCAAGAAGGCCAACACAAGCACATTCACGTATCCCAAAATGCCAAAACAACCCCTAAACAGACCAAAAAGTATTGCGCCAATTTTCTACGAGAAGCAAAGCTCCAGGCTAAAACTGCCAAGTGATGAGCACCCTACACAATACTGCTCAGCCAAGGACAAATATCTTCCGGAAGGAAGTCAAGTCTCTTGATCAATGATGCGTCACCTCCCTGTCGGTTGATTACATAGAAGTAAACAATCACTGGAAATATAAGCAAAGTTGACATCCATTGTCTAAAGGCATAAAAAACTAGCAAGCGCCTTAACGTGAAGGGCATAAACCCTGGCTTCACTAAATACGCATTTACCATATCTAGCAGGCTCCATCTAGGAAGATGAAGGCATTAGAAAGACCATAAAACTTAATGAGCTTCCTCCATTGCTTGGTTGTAATTTAAAATATAGTAAGAAAATGACTGTATGTCAATCAAATCATGAGCACAAAAATAATATTGATTGGGATTTTTCTCCACACATTTAATACATTTTTTTGGTGGTCATAATTTGATTATCATTGTTAAAAGTAATGACACTTTGTCATGTTAAAAGTATCTTTTAAATGAGGACGCAAGTAGATTCGAAACAAAACTAAACAAAAAATAAGGGAATATGTGCAAAAAACTATCAAATCATCACTCTTTACACATAATATTCCAAATGAGAAAATGACAAAACAATGGGTCAAAATAAAAGTAATCCTTAAAAGGGGGCTAAAACTCCCATATTTCTTCCGAAGTGGCAATAATGAATTCTAATTCCAAAAAGATGGGGTTTATGGTCAAATGTCCATTGTACTATTTTAGTATTTTTTTTAAAATTTTTTTTTACCCTACTCAAATCCTATCGGTTTGTTCTCATCTCTCCTTATTAAATAAAATTTAAGTAATATTTCTCCAATGTGTTGAGAAAGAGGAAAAAAGTTATTCTCTATGTTTTTTATTTTTTTATTTTTTGCCATTGCTTATTGAAAAGCATGATTTAAATTTAATTCACATACCTAGCTGCTGGAGGGAATTTTTTTTTTTTTTTCAAATCCAAATGTGTATATTATTATTTTAATTGAAAAATATATATATGATCGGTTTTTTTAATTATGTTTTGAGACTTTTAAAATAGAAGAGAAGATATGGGTTTAATGTGAGAAGGGTATTTAGGTGGGATAAAAAAAAAAAAAAAAAAAAAAAAAAAAAAAAGAAAAGAAGAGGGGGCATAATAGTTATTATAAAGGGTAATGTTGCTTTGCTTTACACTTTGTCCTATTTAGTGCATTTAGGAAAATAAAGTTGTAGGATTTACTAATAGAGTTAAAACCTTAAAAATTGAAACTCTCCTAAATGCACTAAATAGGACAAAGTGTAGGATAAGATATGGGGTAAGGTAGCATTATCCTACTATAAAATTGCATATGGTAGATCTTTTTTTTTGTGGATTAAAGTTTGTTACTTTCATTTTAAATAAAATAGGAGAAATTTGACCTTTATTTAAAATAATTTAATTTAAACCACCATTTGATCATTCTTCCTCCTGAATTAGTCTCCCAATCCGCTGATTTCTTTTCCCGCGAGGGTCGTTGAGAAACAGGGGCGCCTTTGGGTATGTGTAACGTTATTTCACAGAGGTTAAATGAAAAAGCTTCCGTGATCTCATCCCCACAAAAGCGAATCCAGATCCTCTGCTTTCTCTGCTTGGGTTTCAAGCAGATTGCGCCACATCATTAGAAGACGAATCCAACGGTTGGAAAAAGCGCTGGGAGCAACACGACACCGTTTGGGATTTTTTTTATGTCCTACGAAATTGTCGCCCCAAAGGAAAAATCTCAAATCTGCATACCAGAGACGAGCCTTGTTTTGCTGCATCGTTTCTCTCCTCTCTGCTCCGACGCCGTGCTCTCCCTCTCCTCTTTTCTCCGATGCCGAACTCTCCCTATCTTCTCTTCTCCGACATCGTTTTCCCTCTCTCTCTTCTCCCCCAAATCTCCAGAAATCTTAGCCGTTTATTTTGCCTTTTTGTTGACGTGTTGAATGGATTATGATACTTCCTCTACTGGAGAGGATCTGTTCCCGAGAAACAGAGGCAAGAGATATAGTATAAATGTTGCTGGAAACAAAGCCCACAAAATTCGACTCTCTCTCAAATATCATTGAGTTTCCCAAGCGCATCCTTTCCTACAGACACGCCAAGAACTATTTCACCACATTGCCTCAAACCAGACCAACCCCACCTCAAAATTCTCAACCATTTAGTATGAATACTTCTCTAGACTCTGTTACTTATACAAAACTGGTCCAATCCTCTGCCAGAAATGGCTCTTTGACCCATGGGAAGCTCGCACACGCACACATGATCAAGACCTGTTTCAAGCCTTGTCTGTTTCTGCTAAACAATCTTCTTAATATGTATTGTAAAGGTGGTGAAATGGATATTGCTCACCAACTGTTTGATAAAATGCCTAAACGTGATGTTATTTCGTGGAACTCTCTAATTTCTGGGTATACACGGATTGGTTCTTATGGTAAAGCCATGGATGTCTTTAACGAGGCAAGAATCGGTGGTTTGAGACTTGATAAATTTACTTATGCGAGTGCTTTGGGCGTGTGCGCTCAAACTGGGGAACTTAACTTGGGTAGGGTGATTCATGGGATGATTATTGCAAGTGGGTTGGGAGCACAAGTTTTTTTGACTAATTCACTTATCGATATGTATACCAAATGCAGATGGGTTGATCAAGCGAGGATTTTGTTTGAGAATTCGGATGACCTAGATGATGTGTCTTGGAACTCCATGATTGCGGGTTATGTTCGAATCGGTGCAAATGAGGAAATGTTGAGACTTCTTGCTAAAATGCATCAATCTAGATTGAATTTGAATAGTTATGTTCTTGGAAGTGTCCTAAAAGCATGCTGTTCAGACTTCTATAATTCTTTGGAATGTGGAAAAATGCTTCATGGGTGTGCAGGCAAACTTGGGTTGGATTTGGATGTTGTCGTTGGGACTGCATTGCTTGACATGTACGCAAAAATTGGGGATTTGGATGATGCAACCCAAATTTTCAAGCTCATGCCTGACAAAAATGTCGTCATGTATAATGCCATGATTGCTGGATTCATTCGAACAGAGGCTATTTGTGATGAATTTCCAGATGAAACCTTGAGTCTTTTTTCTGAGATGCAAAGGCAAGGAATGAAGCCTTCAAAGTTCTCATTCTCCAGCATACTCAAAGCTTGTAATGTAGTTGAAGCTTTTGAGTATGGAAAGCAAATTCATGCTCAAATTTGCAAGAACAACTTTCAGTCTGATGAGTTTATTGGAAGTGCCCTTGTTGAGTTGTACTCTTTGTCAGGTTCAATCGAGGATGGGTTGAAATGTTTTCATTCGACTCCCAAGCTGGATATTGTTTCATGGACATCAATGATTGTGGGCCATGTTCAAAATGGGCAGTTTGAATGTGCATTGGCTCTGTTCAATGAATTGCTGGCATCCGGAAGAAAACCAGATGAGTTCACAATATCAAGCATGTTGAGTGCTTGTGCAAATTTGGCTGCAGCAAGATCTGGTGAGCAGATCCAAGCGTATGCGATGAAAACTGGCATCACAAGCTTCACTATTATTCGAAATTCGCAGATTTGTATGTATGCAAATTCTGGAGACATAGATTCTGCTAAGTTGACCTTTGAAGAGATGGAAAATCCTGACGTAGTGTCCTGGTCTGTGATGATACGGAGCAATGCACAACATGGGTCTGCAAGGGAAGGTTTGAACCTCTTTGAATTGATGAAGGGTTATGGGATCGCTCCCAATCACATTACGTTCCTTGGAGTTCTTACAGCATGTAGCCATGGGGGCCTTGTAGAAGAAGGATTGGGGTAAGCTTTTGAAACCTTTTTTTTTTCTCTCTCTCTCTCTCTTTTCTTTTTGGTACTAGGGGAGTTTCACTGGGGTTTGAAGTGGGTTTAACTTCTTATTATCAAGTTTGAGTAAAGAGTTTCGGTATCAACTGGAGAATATTTATAAGGTTGGGAATTGATTAGGAAACTGTTGTGAATAAGGAGATAAAGCAAGAATTTTAAGGTGGGGAAAGATCATGTGTTGTCTTTCCCAAATTGTGTGAAATAATTCTTTAATTTTGCAAATTATTTAGGATTTAAAGAACCAATATTTGAGGGTCATTAGCTAATTGAATTATACACTGTTCATTGATTATGCATCCTTCATTAAAGAGCGAGGTATGATTCATAAAATTCAAAGACATTTATGAAGATGCTTAGGCGTGATCTTTTGGAACATGGATTCAAAGGGATTTATTTCTTGAATTTTAGTTCATGTAACTCAATAGGTCTCACTATTCTTGATAATTGCAGATATTTTGAAAGTATGATCACAGATCACGGTATGACTCCAAATGTCAAGCATTGTGCCTGCATTGTTGACCTCCTGGGTAGAGCCGGAAGACTAGCTGATGCTGAAAACTACATCATGAACTCTGGCTTTGAGGATGATCCTGTAATGTGGCGAGCCTTGTTGAGTGCTTGCAGGGTACATAAGGACTCTGTCACAGGGCAACGTGTTGCAGAGAGAGTAATTGAGCTTGAACCTCAAGCAGCTGCATCTTATGTGCTTCTTTACAACATCTACACCGATGCTGGTAAACATATGCCAGCCACAAGGATCAGAGACTTGATGAAAGTTCGAGGAGTTAAGAAGGAACCTGGTCTAAGTTGGATAGTGGTTGGAAATACAATTCATTCTTTTGTGGTGGGTGATAGATCCCACCCTGAGAGTCAAATAATTTATTCACGGTTAGAAGAAATGTTAAAGAAGATAAAGAAACTGGGTTATATAGATGAGACACTTGTTTCTGGTGCCTCTGAACCAGAATACCAAGACAACTCATTGGCGAATTACCACAGTGAAAAATTAGCTGTGACTTTTGGGATAATCAGTTTGCCAACATCAGCTCCTGTGAGAGTGATGAAGAACTTGAGAGTCTGCCAAGATTGCCATACCACAATGAAGCTCTTGTCGAAGGTGGAAAAGAGGGATATAATTCTTAGAGATCCAATTCGTTTCCATCGTTTCAGAGAAGGTTTTTGTTCTTGTCAAGACTATTGGTAGCCAACGTTTGGATTGTTGCTCTCTTGAATTGATTTAAGGTACAATTTTGATTTTATTAGAAACTCAAGAGTAAAGTCACACACCATTAATGAAAAACAAAAGATCATAAACGTATGGGAAACGAGATATGGAATTAGTTTGGAGATAACTGGATGCTCTTTATGAAAAAAATATTTCAGAATGTATACAAAGTCTTAGGTATGTGTAATCAACTTCGAGAACTCACTTCACTAGTTTGGAAACATTAGTTTTAGCAGCATGTTTCCTCGAAATTTTGAGACATTTGCAGAATAGGGAATTTCTAGAAACAATATTTGCTCTAAAGAAGAGGGTTTCTTTATTTTTATTTTTTTTACTGTATCTCAACATGAGATCGGCTACATGAATCCTTTTATGCCATTCAGTTCTATCGAGGGCTGTCTCTAAACCCTAAATCTTAAGCATACATGTCATTTCTTACCACTTCTAACCATGTTATTTTGGGTCTTCTTTTTGTCCTCTTAAGGCTCCTTATAATAAATTTACCAACCTACCCACTTATTTTAAAACTTCTCATTCAACTTAGGGCTAAAGTCATACATTCATCTATAGGTCACAAACCGACCAAACCTAAAACTCCTGCACCCGAAACTACTTTTTTTCTTCTTCTTCTTCTTCCACCACTCCTACTACTATTCTCTATTCATTCTATCATGTTTTGCTAACACCATGGCTGAATTACGTAAGTTCTTGTCTTTTTAGTGCATCTATGCTTGTTTGATCTTATTGGTATTTATATATGTTATTAGTTTGACTATACATTTTTAGTTTGATTTGGTATAGTGTTGAAGCAATGATATAGGTGCATAGGTACCATTATTTCATTGATGGGTTTCTTTGGACAACCCAAGATTTAAGTGGGGGCCATGGCGGTGGGTTGTTGCGCTAGTCTCTTCGGGGGTTTAGGTTCTATGGGTGGGTCCAAAGGGCCCTGCTGTGGGATGGTTCCACCATTATCAAAATTAAAAAAAAAAAAAAAAAGGCTTTCATCTCCATCTTTCACTCTCCCTCTCTACATTTTTTAATAGATGTGAGGAGACCTATTAAATAGAGTGATATTTTTACCAATAATCCAGTCAAAATGTTATAAAATGGGGCAATTAAAAACAGGAGAAACTGAAAATGGTATTCAGCTTTGGGTTTCCTTAAAGTGACTATCAATTTTTTGCTACCACAACTAGGTTACCAGTCGTTGAATTTTGTTTCATTTGGAGTGATATGTTTATACCTTCAAAATACTAGGTTTTTATTATTTTATGCAGTTAAGTTCTTTTCTTTCACTTTTGATTAGGATAATTATCTATTAATTGTGTTCTCCTTTCGATTTAGATGGCGCCGCTAATGTGTGGAGCAATAGCTCTCACAGAGAAGATGGACATGCCTTTAGGTATACACTTATAAGCAACGGACGTTATATACTACTCTTTATTTTTTTGATGTTATATACACGAGAATTTCTCGAATGATCATCTTTTCTCACTTGAAGTAAGGCCTACATCCTCACCCAGTTTTTATTTTATTTATGTAATTTCATTTTGTAGATAAATTTATGATGTTTGGGTTTATGCCATTTGAAATTCCTGATGAGCCGTGCTATTAATGGGGGCAGGTGAAGCTTTGCAATGGAAAGATGGTTCTCGTTGAAGCCTGAGTTGATATGTACTGTACACTTCCATTATCATTCACATAAGCCAAGAACCTATTTTGATTTTGTTGACATGGTTTTATTTTTCATAAGTTGATATTTATTTTGAATAATCTTTGTTTTCTTGCTTTAGGCTTTTGCTTTTGTATGGTTAAAAGACTGGGTGAAAATCTGTTACATATATCGTTTCTCATATTTCAGGCTTATGACGATCTTGAAAGCATTCAGAACGTAACAAGGTACACATTTATTGCCCTGAATATATATATATTGTGCTTTAAAATCTGACATCCCCAAATCCTCTGTACCATAAGATATTTCATTGCATTCTTCCTTTGGCCCTCCTAGTTTTTGCATCTTGTAATTAATTTTTTTTTCCTCCCCCCTTGCAGTTTGGGAATCCTTCCTTATGGCTTCAGAGCCAACATGTGGCTCGTTCCTCTTGTTGCAGTACAATTACCCTCAGTTTTCCCTCCTCTTCCTGTGGAGGATGAAACATGGGGAGGAAATGGGGGTGGGTTAGGAAGAGATGGCAAAAGTGATTTGATACCATGGGCTAATGAGTTTTTGTTTCTTGCATCTATGCCTTGCAAGACAGCGGAGGAGAGGCAGGTTTGAGATAGAAAAGCTTTCCTTCTTCACAGCCTGTTTTGTGGATGTTACCATCTTCAAAGCCATTTTGGCCATGCAACATGTAATGGGAAAACCAGAATTAACTTGTTCATCTGGAAATGGTGAAATTGTTTAAACTGATTGAGTAGGGGACTTGAGCTTCACTGTCGTGATAGATGCTTCTAATGCAAGCTGTAAAGTAGATACCAAGATTGATGGGATTCAGGCAACTGGAATGGATCAAAATAATTTAAGAGAGAGAAACTTGCTAAAGGGGATCACAGCTGATGGAAGTACTGCTGCCCATGTAAGATAAATTTCTTGAAATTTAATTAACGAACGACATTCTCTTTAGAATTTGGATTTTTTTCATTTTATGTTGGTACATAGGAAGTGGTTTCTGCTATAATGGTTGAAGGAAATTGTATATTTTGGGTGCAGGATATTGCCACGCTAGGTGTTATCAATGTAAGATATTGCGGTTACATTACTGTTGTGAAAGTTGAGGGGAAGAGAGAATAACAAAGTGGATCCTTCATTTCAAAGCATTGAGCTTCTTGACCAGCCTTAAGGTGGTGCCAATGCTCTCAACATTAACACGTTTTTATTAACCACGTCAAAAGAAACTGTGTATAAGTTTATATATATATATATATATATATATATATTTAAATAGTTTTGTTTTTTGTTTTTCGAACTTTTGATTTGTTTTTCAATAAGAGAATGCACAATTTTCATGCTGTAGGCTTCCAATTTCTCAAATTGCACCATAAATTTTTGTGGTGCCTAGTTCATGCTTCGCAGTTTGTATTTCTCTTTTTGTTATTTGTGACTTAAGTATATATATTTCTTAGTATAACCTTGCTTTTTACAGTTTGAGATTGCTTCTTCACAAAAGAACAGCTTCAGAACACAATAAACCAATAACACATCCACAAACTTTGGAACGTGAAGAGCTCAGTGCTGCCCAAGCTTTTGTGGAGAGACTGTTGGAAGACAGTCTTGCTAAGCTTCAGGAAGAGGAAGTAGAACATGACATTTTTGTGAGATGGGAATTTGGGGCCTGATGGATTCAACATTTGCAATATCATTGCAATATCATTGCTAAGCTTCAGGAAGACTGCTAATTGCTAAATTAGGTTGGGGGTGACTGATCTCTTCCAGGAGGATCTCATTGCAGCTTCTGTGATTCTTGTTCTATTTTTACTTTCATTGGGTCCGTAGTATATCAATGTATACTGAATAAGAGGTAAGAGAGAACCTTGTCATTGCAAATTCTACTCCCGTTCCATCTTGCTTCCACTGGGTTCACAATCTATAAATTCCTCTTAAGCAATCAATCTCATTTAGCATTCTGAGCAGGGGTATATTATGGTCAGTCAATTCTTTATGGCTAATGAATTGTGTTGTACTCTGAATATGACTAATCATGAACCTTCTAACAAATTTTTCTTTGAAATGAATGCCAAAGAAAATGAAGAATACCATCGAAACAGTAGGAAGAGATATAAGGTTTGAGCACTCAGTTCTCTCCAGTGCAGTTGAACCCTTTTCAAACCAGTTTTCGTTAGGTTTCGTTTCTCTTTTGAAAACATTTCCGGGCAGAGAATTTGTTATGGGAACCCTAATTCAGGGAAAAAAAAAAAAATTGATGAACTTTAGTAGAAAATTCTTTGTTCAAAACATTAAGAAAAATGGTTTTTCCTCTTCTCCAGAATGAGGAGTACGTATGCCCCTTGTGTAAAGAAGTGTGTGCACTAACCAAGAGTGTTGCAGTTTTTGAACATTCTCACACATTTTTTTGGGCCAAGGAATGATTTCCATTGAAGAACAAATGCATAAGTAGACCCTGTTCTTGATAACAAAATGCTTAACATATCCAATAAAGTATTTACATTCGGATGTTGAGCAAGGAAGAATCATAATATATATCAAGAAGAGGAAGTTTGTCACTCAGTTTTTACTTTCGATAGAAGGGAAGCTGACGTTGGAACAGTCCAAATTGGCACACATCAGTCCAACTACTTTTTTTACCATTTTTAAAGCATCCACACACAGACAGCCCACACGTTGAATGGCTTGCAAAAATTAGGTTCAAAATCTGGTTCAGACCAGGTGCCATAAAAGTTGAACCAGGGTGCAGTTCAACATGGCTTGGCCTTTTTGAAAAGAGCATTGGGTGCAAGTCTGAGTATCTCTTACCATCACCAATAAAATTTCACCGGAGGCAGAAAATCTAGCATCGATCTTAGCTAGTCACCCTGTTTTAACAAAATAGTCTTGAAAATTTCAATATAATTTTAGAAGGAAAATAGATGAAATGAGTATATTGAGAAAGAAAAATTGATTGTGTTTGCATTACTCAGGAAATGAGAGCCTTATAGATCACACCTTTAAATGGAGTACTTACTCAATCGGATTCAATGGGAAGGCAGGAGGAGGAGAAGACTTCTCTGATCTTTTTATATATGCCAATGCTTCTAAAACAATAACTGCGACTAAAATTGTACCGAGAAGAAATCCATAGCCTATCTTCCAATCATTCCCTGCACCTCCAATTTGGATCCCCAACACTATATTCAAAGCTCCGAAGAAGAGGGCTAGCCTTCCAAACCAGTGATGGTACCAATTCCAAAACTTACGCATCTTGGCATCCTTGTTGGGCCTAAGAAAAAATGCCAGTATCTGAAACTCAAAGAAGTATAGTTACAATCTCCCTATAATTACTACATAAAGAAAACTGCAGAAAGAATGCATGTATTTTCAAGCTACAAATACATTTTAATGCAAGAAGTAAAAAAACACTGTAGAACTCTCAGACTGAAAAGGGTCAGAGACAAACCTGGAGGATACCAAGTACAAGAGCAAAGATTCCGATGCCTCTATGTGCTCGTTTATTGGCATGTATTCTCTCATAGAGTTCTCGTCCAAGTACCACATTAGCAAGAACAATGATAAAACCCACAAATTGTATGACTGTATGAAGATAATACCACAACGGATCCTTATGCTTAAAATATCTCGCAACAATAGCGCCCAAAGGAAGGATTAGACCCCATCCTATTATACCCAATATCCCATGGTTCATCTTCATCTGGCGGACGTTTTGGGATCCAACAGACACAGAACCTGAGGAGGAGTTTGTTTCATCAATTACGTGTTTATCACTGGACATAGAGCCATAATTAATGGTTGCATAAATATCAAGTTACAAACAAGAACAAAAGCAACTCAACAAGGAACGTCTTCTTTGAAACAAGAGGGATTATCTGCTTGAGAATATCAAAATGGAGATGATCATACAAACCTGCAGAGAAGTCGAACACAATGTTTGTTTTGTCATCATGCTCTTTTAGGCGGGTGTGGAGTGGATACGAAGTTGAAAAAGCTAATAAAATCTCTTGGCGAGTGAGGCCAGACGTGAACTTAATTTGAAATGCCAAGTAAATCGTGGCGCCATGAAGCACAACAACAGGTGGCATATTGGTCAGTTGTAGTTCACCTTTGTCCGCTATGACTTCTGATGGCTTGGTACCCTGCAAGTAGTATTGCTTGATTCTTGCATGACCCAATTTACTAATCCATCCAACCATAGCACTGGACCCAACCATCATCCCATCTTTCGAAAACCCTATTCCAACCCATCCAGTCGTATATACAGCTGACAGAATAATGGTCACAACATGATCTTCACTCATGGAATACTGCAACAAAATTTGTTCATATTTCAGAACAAATAAGTAATTGCTTTAACACAATGGTCACTTCGTTTATCCATACTGGTCCATTACAGATTTGTCATTTAATTTTTTTGCTTTTAACTCTATTTTTTTTGGTGAGGGGCAGGGGATCCAATCTATCATAGCAATTTCTGTTGCCAATTGTATGGGATCTTTAGATCAATTTTGCAATTTGACTTCTTACCTGCTGACAGAAAGTTTCTGAATTTGGGCCTAGTACCTTCCTCAAGTATCTAGTGATGAATGTTTCCTATTTCTTTTTTAAAAAACTTATATGGAAAATTTTAAAAATATGCTGCATATGGTGTTGGCTTTAGCAGAATTATTGTCAATCACTTCTGAAATTTAAAAAACAGCAACTAAAATGAAAGTATTTTAGCAAAAAAACATATTCCCAGAAATTTTCAAATCTCCAATCTTGTTTTGTGAGGTTTGAACAGTGTTGAAGTCACAAATTTTATCCCTACCCATTACATCTAAAAAAAAGCACACAAAAGCACAAAAAAGAAGCACATTCATAAAAACCAAGAAAGATCAAAACTCTAATAATTGCTATAAAGTGTAAAAATAAATGAATCTACCAAATTATTCATACCAATATGAACAAGTTTCTAAAATTACATCATTTCAAAGCTATAAAGAGTTAAGGGCCCGTTTGAATGTCCAAATGGAAATTAAACAATATTAATGTATTTACATAGTATTGAAAACACAAAAACCATCTTGTATTTATCTATTCAAAATAGTTGAAGTCATTCTCATAATTGATGTTGTAGGATCAATTTTAATAATTTTTAAAAATTCATGAAATGCCACTATTTTGAATTTTCACTCTTATCTATATAGACGGCCATCATTTTCTTGAATTTTCCCATTTAAGGTGACGGATTTCAATCAAACTAGTCATACCAATTAAGATGAACAAGTTTCCAAAAATTACGTCATTTCGAACCCAGAAAGAGGCAAAAGAAAAAGAAAAAGAAAAGAAAAGGGTACTAAATGCAGCGGATTAATCGATTAGCAAAACTACAAGAGACACATTCAGATCTTTTCCATACATTCACCATACACATAAGCTAAGGGAAAGACGAATGAGAAATGTGAATCAGTCTTACCCTTAAAACGTAGGTATTCCACACAGGTTTACAGACCACTTTAGAGAGATTGTTGTACGGAGGAGGAAGAAAGCTGCTTAAATCGGCATTGCAATGCACCAAGCCTTCAGCAGCAGGGTCATCATCATCGGCCATTGCAAAATTCTTGGGTCTCGACACAAGAACCCAAACGAAGAACACGAAGAAGAAACACCTCGAAATCGAAACCCAAGATCTGGAATCCGCCATTGCTGAAAAAAATGCCGGAAGAATTGAAGCAGATCTAGTAGGAATTGTATCTACAGATCGAGTTGAAGAAGAAACAAGAAAGATTGTAGTGAATGTGAAGGCATTCAAGAAACGGTGGTTGAGAAGTGTCAGTCTCTTGGGTTTGAAGGGTGCGTTTTGATTGGTGGTGGTTGGTGGTGGCGGGTAATCATGGTTCCCGCCAATTCTTGCATGCAAATTAACCAACCAACAACATGTCTCTCTTAAAATTAAACAAATTAAGGGAAAAAAGTAAAGAAATTATAGGAAATTATTTAAGATTTTGGAATACCGATAAGTATCGGCCGAAATGACATAGATGTGATGAAATGATTGGTTGGGAATGTGTGGACAGTTTTGAGCCTAACGGTTGTGTAAAGCACAGCTCACATTCTCACAGCCTCTTTGGCTCTTTTTACATAGCACAACTACGAGCTGTGATCTTTACAAGCCAACTGCACAAGTACGATGATCATCTAAGCAAGTGTTAATATAACTTATATCAATATTTGTATTATAGGTTATAACTCGTGTATTAGTGAGTTATAGGATACATTGGACCAATACATGGGGTACAATCCCCAATGCATGGTGCTGATATAACTTATATTGACACGTGTTAATGAGAACATAATCATTTATATATATACACACACTAAGATTAGGGACGATTTTATATATAGGTATTAATCCAATTTTCAACACAAATGATTACCATATTCATTTTTGAGATTCTTATAGCATATGAATATGGCAATTTTTGCCCGATCCATAGGATTCCGATTTGATCCATACCTGTATGGGTGGGCATGGATTTCATATGCAATTGACCCGACCCGACCTGAATATGTTTTTACAATTTTAATTATATACAAAAACTATCTTGGTATAGGCTCATGGAGTCCATTAGAAGGCTCATTATTTATTTTTACTTTTCTTAATTCTTATGCTTGTGTCTAATATTTTGTGCGATCATATTAGGTATGATCTTATTTAAACAAAATCATATTGGGTGCTTAAAATATGCATAGGCTTGATATATAAATAATATGTGGTAAGTAGCAAAAAAATGAATTTTGGGAAAAAAAATTGCTAGGGCAAGACGGGTTGGGCATGGGATAGTTCTGACCCGCCCCTGACCCTACCCATTGCCATTCTTACATATGAATGACACAAGAAAAATGGATAATGTTATTTGTGAATTATATTGTTAGACGCACGGTCCAGCATCCAGCCATCCAGGTCCCCACTTCAAAGTATTATTCGTTTTGACCTAATATAATAGTTGGTCTTATGGGTTTGTCTTTCTGGGTACCAAGCTCAAAACTCCAAATGACGCTTCTTTTTGAGGTTGTCTAACACCATCTTATATTTACATCCGGCTTTTTAAAATATAAGTCATACAAAAAGGCATCAAAATTCGTTTGAAAAAAATCTGAGTCCTCTTATTTTAACCCATAACTGAGTCCCATTCTCTTAACCCATAATAAAACTAGTTGGGATGAACCTTGCCAACATAACTTCCCCAATATATGGGAACTGTATGCCCTCGTACCAATAGAAAGAAAATGCTACTGTCACAACTATTTTTACACAATTTCTTTACGTACACCTAGATATATACAATTCACGGTCATGTAATTAAGAGCAAAATGACTGCCATTTATCCCATAGGTCTATCTGTATGTCTAATAAATTTGTCACTCAAATCCAACTATAAGACTCTATCAGGATAGCTCAGATAGTTAGGGATCACAACTGATCATGAACCGGATGTTTCAGGATTGAGTCTTGGCATCCTGACTATCGACATCCCTATGAATTAATCTGGACTCAACCTTTGGGAATAGAACTCGGATGTCCTATGTTATCAAAAAATAAAAAAAGAAAAAGAAAAAAGAAAGGTGGCTGCCATCTTTCAACTAATATTCATTAACAGTCATATACAAATATAGGACCCTACATTGGTGAAATGATATGTGATGTTTCTCCAATTTTTTATTGTCCCTTCTTCGGTTGAGCTGTCAAAGCTGAACCTTCATGTTACCTTGAGATGCAAAACAAGTGGGGCTTGAAGTTCTTCATCGATCAATCTTAAGATGGGCTGATTAGTGGGCCTTTCACTAATTGATGCATGGTCCCTCTCTCTTCTTTTTGATGATAAATTAAAGGATAAGATGGACCTTCCAACTTGCATAAACTAAGCAAACTTACTTTTCTTGATCTTATTCCCTCTACTCGCCGTACCAACTTCACTGTAGATTAAAGAGTCGTAGGTAGCTTAATTGCTGGAGGACAGAGATCGATGTGGGTTAGATAAATTGAATCAGCACCCAACCCATCCAACAGGTCTAGGTCTCTAGATTTCTAGCATGCAGTTCTCATATCGTTTACTTGCAGTGAGATTAATTATAATATAAAAGCATATATCGTCGATATTGTTGGATCAATTAAATTTAGCTAAAACCTTGATAATGTGGCAACCTATACAAGAACTTACTTGGTCTAGTTCTTTAATTTCATTATACTCTGTCAAATTACACAAGAATATATTTAGGAAAATTTGTCAAAGCTGGCTAGCTCGAGGTAAATTATAATCTGAATCAAGGATGGTCCCAGCCATGGCAAATCCAGGTTGAGATGATCGAGTTTGAGATTGACCAGAAATCAACTAGTACATTTTCAGATTGGCTTGGTAGGTTTGCGCGCTGGCTGAATTCGAGCTTCTTCATGAATATATCCTATCAACTTATCGCATGAACTAATCAAACATTCATATTCAATCATGTTAAAATGAGATACCCCTATACTTACCAATGTGATTAGCAATCAAAACATTGTCTCTACCAACATACTGCAACAGAAATTAGGGCAGTGCAAGATCGACTGCCGAAAGGAGGCGGTGGGTGAGGAGGTCAGACAATATTAATCATTTGCCTAGCCTATTATTTAATTTATTTCTCATATATTCACATATAACTTTATTTTATATAATATTACAGATTAATCAGATAATCTCTCAACGTATACAGTCATGGACACAAGATTACATAATATTTTCCTACATTAGGCAGAAACGAATAAATAGGTGAAAAATAAGGGTAGTTTTGAAAGTCTGGGTGACCCTTCGGCTGGAAACCTGACATTGGGTCCGCGTGTTCACACCTGATTAAGGTAACACACAATTATATCTTCAACTCGGCTAATCTCTCAGATAATCAGCCCTCCATCTGCGTTGCAATATATGTGGAACTCCATGATGATCACTTGAGGAACCTGAAGACTCTAATCAAAAGATTATGAGATCCTAATCACATCTTCCACTCTTTCTTGAACTCCTATGTACAAATGGTACCAACACTGAAACAGATTTGGTTTTCACTTGTACTATATATAGAGGCAAAGTTCTTGGAGTTCAATGTTGACCCTACCCTGCCAAAAAACAGCCCCTCAAAGAGATTTGGGCACCCTGAAAATATGTTCCTCCCCACTTTCTTGATCAACCTTACAAACCCATTTGCTTTTACCACCCCTCCTCCTCGCTGCACCCTCCCTTCTTTTTTCTCCTTTGAAACTACCTCCTCCACGCCAATCTCTCTTCTCAAACTCATCCCCAATCATAGTCACCTCCATGCCTTTCCCTATAGGACACTTGGTTGACCTCACTGAAACCTTCCCCTTCTTTCCCCCCACATGCCCTCCCAACCCTTTTCCTTCCTTGTCCAAGTTATTAGCTACCACCACTGATTTGCTAGGATTGACATCTAGTAAATTCAACAGTCCTTTGTAGTTGTCCCTTTCACAATCGACGAGAGAGAAATCGACGTTTTCATAATTTGGTAGTAGCTCAAAGGGGTCTTCGGTTCTGAATTCTACCATGTCTTTAAGGCCTGAGTCTTTGATTACTTTTTTGGATTCGGCAAGGGTTGGCTCTGGGAGGATACACACGAGGCGACCTCCGGTTTGTCGAGCTGCAGCTGCCAAGGCAATTGTGCATGGGGATGCACCGGATGTGACTTCCACTATGAGTTTTGATTTTGTGCCTGCTGCTAAGGCTGATATGAATTCGTTGCACTCTGGCTCTGGTGTTTTCCATGAGTTGTATCGCCTCTCATGATCACCACACTGAAAGGCAAAAAATTAAAAGTAGAGTTAGCTGTACATAACCCTCCATGGAATTGAAGTCATGCTCCATAAGGGGGAAGAACCAACATTTGAACTTCAATTTATGATGGGTTTTACATTGAACTTTTAGTTGTAAGTAGCCCATAACACCCATTTTCCAGTGAAATAACATGAAATTTTGTTAACGTTGCAGTGTTCTTTAAGTCTCTATTTACATCTTGGAAAGAACAAAGGAAAAGAAAGGAAAATGATCAAAGTTGTTTAATAAGGGGTCAGTATTAGCTGGTGCTAAAGAAAGAGAGCCATTTCCAAAAGAGAGGAAACTTGATCCAAAAGTAGTTAACAAGTAAATTATGAGAACTTAAAAATAATTAATTAAGAAAAACAATATTAACCAAGTGTTGAGAACAATTAATTAAGCATTTTGATTGCTAAGGTAGCCATATGGAAAACTTCCCACAATTTATTGGTCAAGATTGATGAATAATATGCTCTCGGTGTCCATATGCATGGGGCAGATAGAAATGAAATTCAATGATATGATCGAATATATATATTATGACTTCTTATTCTCTACCAAGGAAGTGTTCTTTTGGAGGGGCTAGCTCATATATATCTAGACAAATTGCATTTTCGGAAAACAAAAGACAACAAAAAATAATTTTGGAGGATGCATGCAGATCGGAACATCTACAATTGCTTTTCAAAAAATGAACACAAATTAAAGACAGGAGGTAAAACCCAAACCCAGAAGCAATTTCTTCAAAATAATATGAAACAAAACACACACACATATGAGAAGAAGAGAGAGGAAATTGAGAAGCTTACCAGTTTGAGGGTATCAAGAAATGCATTCGTAGCAGAAGTTGCAGACCATTCCATGCTGAGATTTTGATCAAAAGAGAAAAAATAAATTCTACTCTCTATATAAATTAAATAATATCTCAAATCCAGAATTACACACTCTCAGATAAAAAAATGATAGGGAAATTAACTCTGGTGGGCAAAAGAAGGACGGCAATTGAGAGAGGCGTTTTTGTTCCGTCCTGGTTTGCTCCAAGAGATGAGAGTTTTATAATTTTCAGTAAATTTTTTATTATTTTTTTTTTTGGGTTTTGGGAGGAAGATAAGCACATATGGCGTCTTTTTATTGTTGTGTAAGTAAAGTAATAATAAATGGAAATGAGGTGGCATGAGCAGCCCAGCTTGAACCAAACCGCGGAAGTTATGTCCGTGGCCGAATTCAACGGAAACTAACTTTTCCACTACCGCTGAAATTTACCCATATTGGATTTAAATTTTAATTTATTCTAAAAATAAATAATTACAAAAAGATACCTGAGATATCCTTACCACTTTTCTAGATAAACTGAGTTTTTTTTCTTTTTTTTTTTTTTCGGGTACCCAAAAAGAAAAAAAAAGAGAAAAAGTTTAAAAAATCTATAAGAAGCTCTACGTGGCAAAGCAACACTCATGGTATCAAAACTTAATAATGTCCTAAATTCGCCGTTTTTTCAGGCTACTTTTTCGTAGATTTGATTAGTACGAAGGTTCTCAAATTGGGTAAGGATTTTTCTTGAATGCATCTCTCGAATTTTAATCTTCTATCTCTCTTCTTTGCCACGTGTCATTGATCTTACGTTTACTGCACCATGCAATGATTTCAACAAAATCCAAATCCGGATAGAATGGTGGATGACAGAAACGGAAGTATAGCAAATTAGTAATATAGCATTAAATTTACTCTTTATATCCTGAATGAGAATCAATAGTCATCATTGCAGCCTTGATCTTGTACAAATGATATCAGAATGTCTATAAATAGGTACTTATGATGGAATTGAATTTATGCATCATTGTATTAATTAATTCCCTCAATTTATCAAATTATATCGCCATTAATTTCCAATCGTTTCATCAACTTGGTTCATCTTGGAGAAAATTCTGTGCAACAAGCTTTTCTCATGATTGCCAATTGGCCATGATAGTAATTAGGACAAAGTTGAAGAATCCAAAATCGCCCTCGATGTGGTAGACAAAACGCGTGAGAATACATATAATTCAAATTCAAGCACTAGTTTATTAAAATAAAACACATAATTAAGTACATTGAAACATATATCTCATACACTAAAATCACAACACCACTGTGGATAAAGGCGAGGCAATGGTACGGTTTTACATCTGTCGTAATGGTGACTAATATTTTTGCGATAAATGGATATAAGACCCTTATTAATCCAGCTTAATCTCGGATCACATCTTGGCTGTCATCCTAGCTTGATGAGCCTCCTGCTATGACAGCATCCTTGATAAGCTTGAGAGATTCTTCAAGGTCATCACACAGCTGATGAGGATCAGGAACCAAGCCTTCAGCTATTGATAGAATTAAGGTCATCTTGTTCGCATAACTCACAGCATGAATCATAAATCCCTACGATAAATATTAGTGTCAGCTAGAGCTAGAAGATGGAGTAAATAAATATAGGCATCCAATATTTTTGAGGGCATGCATATTGAGACAATCCAGCCCATGCAATTCAATACAATTCTCTATTAGAAGTGATGATGAATACTTACACTGGGTTGGCCATAACAACTGGGAGCAATGTAGGCCACTGGATAGCCAAAAAAACCAATTTCTTCTTGTGGTCCAACAACATTGGAGTACCACATTGTTGGGTGAGAGGGAAAGCCCACAACCTGTTTACCATGGAAGAAAACCCATGAGTTGAAAAGCACTAAATAAGTACTGTTGATGTGGGGTGAATTCTTCAGCAGCTATTGTGCCAAGTCCCTGGAGGTGGTCTTCTGTTGGTTCAATATATTCCTTAGCTTACTCAACATTGATCCAACGTCTTCATTTGAGTTGGGACATACTTATTGTAATAGTCTCATAGTCCATAAAATGATCTAGAAAAAAAAAGTGTATTCAGAATTAAGGGGTTGTGTCTCTTTCCATTAGTGAAGACAGAGTCATATATGTCTTATAAGAGAAGCCATTTATTATTGTTATTAAGGGATACTCAAGCCCTCCTTTCCTATTTTATTAATCTCTCCATTTTATTTTTTGAATGTTCTAAAATTATTGTCACATTAAAAAAGTTGGTGATTCTTTTTATTTGATTTCCTAAACTACCCTTGAAAGGGTTTTTTTTTTTTTTTTTCCTAATGTTTTATATACTTAAAGAAAAACTTGGAATGTCAAAAAATATGTGTTGATGTGAAAATATTTAATAAAGTTTCCAACAAAAAAAAAAAAAAATCAATTAAAAATGGTTGAAGTATTAAAAGGTGGCAATTTCTTGTTGATAAATCTTAGTTTCATGGACAAATTACCATCATCCATATCATACACTTCAATCTATTCGATCTTTGTCATGACTTTTGACAAAGACATAAATTTTTAAAATTAGCTCAACTACCACCTTGTAGTCTTGAATCCACCCCCCCCCCTCCACTCTCTCTCTCTCTTTTTTTTTTTTTTTTTTTTTTTTTTTTTTTTTTTGGGTTTGATGGTCAGGGTGTTCGGACCAACTTGCGCGCACCTTTACTAAATCTTTTTCTGGATGATTTTAAAGACGCACTCCTTCACTTTGATCTGATGCATTTAAGAATTAATTCCTGAAATGCTCCCAAAAAAATTGTATAGTGAATTATGAAAGTGACATCATGCCTCATCAAAATATATAGGTAGTAGTGAATTAATTGTAATGAATGTCATGTTAGAAATTTCCTTGTTTGTTGGTCCCACAAGCTGTCTTATAAAATCTATGATACAAGCATTAATCCCACCAAGGTATCCCACCTTTTTTTTTCATTATTTATCATTATTATTAATATTATTATTATTTAAATGTTAGGGTGACTAGTCATTGGGGAAAGCCCCATGACGGCGGCCTCTTCTAAGTCCCAAGATTAAATGATAGAACCTCGTATATGAAGGAGAACGATGATACTTTATCCAAAAATAAAAAATAAAAAAATGAAGGTGATCGATGTCTCTCAACCGCTTGAACCAAAGGCCCCTCTCTCTCTCTCTCTCTCTCTCAATTTTTTTTTGTGGGGGGAGGATTATTTTAGAAGGGATTTCGCCCCTAGACATGCATGCAACTTGTACCTTGACCCCACTCGGGTAATACTGGGTCACATGGGCTTGTGGTGAACCAAAGGCCTTTCACTCCTTGATAACTCGACTTTTGTTCCCAAAATTTAACATCAAATTACTAACTGCATATTTTTGGGTCATCTACTGTGTTTCTGAAATAGCATTACAACCATGGCTCTATGCTTTCTGATCTTGGGATCATGTGGCACTTGACTTTGTTTTCTATAATGAATGAATTAGGTAGGATGATTCGTACCTTGTCAAAGAACTTGAGCATTAGCTTAGCAATGGAAAATGTGTAGGTAGCTTCGAGAGAAGCTTTCTTTCGATCCATAACTGCCTTAGCTTTGCGAACATAATCTAATGGATTGTCGCATAATGCAATGGTGAGAGGGCAGAGAACATAACCAATATCGTTACCCCACTTGGCTTTAGTACCCTTCTCGATCATATCGGCCAAGGCCTGTTTATCGAATACATGCATGAGAACAATGTGAATGTGAGGATATGGAACCAATCATTTGTTGGCTAATTTAGACACCTTGAGATGCATGAGTGAGAGTTCAGCCATCCACTGCAATCACACACACAAGGCTTAAAACATTAGAGGAGAAACACTCACATGAATTCCTGCAGATTGTCTTAAGTTGATGAAAAGAACTGATGTAAGGCGAATATTCTTTGGAAGATTATTTTCTTTCTCTGTTGCTCCCTCGTCTTTCTTACCCTCACCTGCCATATAGAGAATGCATTGAAGCTATAACATCTGATTTATAAAATGTATTGTGATGCAAAACATACTTTAATTTCTATCAAAACTACTGTTGGGGCATGTGTGATATGCTAATGATTATTTTGGTGATTCCACCATGGATATTGTGTTTAATTAATTTTCTTATGAAGGCTTGGAGGACAAAAGATTTGAAGATGTTCACATACTATAAACACATAAACTACTAATTGAAGAAATAAATCAAGACAAGACAATCAAGGAAGGGATCAAAAGCTTCTTTTTTTTTTTTTTTTTTTTGGATCAGCGAATTGAAAGAAAATCATTATATTCGTCATCAAAGACATACAACGGCATACAACACACCCAAACAAACAAACTCCACACTAGGCCCCAAGCCTACAAAGATGATCCCAAAAAAGATCCTACCGGACAGCCAACACCAACGGAACACCCTACCCGAAAAGATAAATAATCTCTCTTATATTCTCTCAATTTTCATTTTTGATATGCTCTCTTTTGATTTATTTCCAAATTTCTTGATCCCTTAGTCGATTGTCTTGTCTTGATTTATTTCCTTGACACCATTCAATCTAGCTATGGAAGATTCAAAGCTGATCAAACGAAAGTAATTGGTGAAATTGTAAATTAAATTGCTTGTCTTAGAAAGTAATGTGTACGTAAGATCTGAACCCCAAAAAAAAAAAATGTAGGATGCAAATTAGCTCACCATATCTCCTGTTGAGATACCGAGACAAACCAGCCTGCGTGACTCCCAACATAACATCATTTATCGTCTGCAAAACCCAAGAGCATAATAATTCAATTCATCTTGCCTGCACAATTTTCTTTTCATTTCTTTTCTTTTTTTTGGTACAAGGGAACAGCAAAACAAAAAAAAACAAGAAAACACAGAATTAAGAGCTAATCATCTTGGGCAACTGCCCCATGCAATTTCATTAGAAAGGAGTTGTGAGGTGTGGTATATTTAATTTATCATCAAAAAAATGGAAAGATAAAATCTATGAGTTCAATAATCGGATTAAGTGTGATAAAAATCATCTTAAAATATACTCCACACATCATTTTATTTTTTTCAGGAAATTTGGAACGAAAGCCACCCCCTTTTTTTGGTGCAATTGATAGAACCCAAACCCACATAATCGCTTTTCTTCCTAAAGAGGTTCAAGTTTCCCTTATGTAAAGAAGAGTCGCTTCAATGAAAAACAAGCAGTGTGATTGTTTCAATCGGATTGCGACATGTTAGGAAAAAATCGAAATGATTAATGGTTGAGACGCAAAGCCCAAAGTTATTTGGCTTTACGCCTTTACATATCAGCCATTCATTTCAAAATTTTCCTTATGGGTCGCAATGGGGTTGAATAAAACAAAGGTAGAAATTTTGTATTGGGATAAAATGATAAATTGACTTACAGTGTTCATTGCATTTTTCACCAACTTAACATCATCCAAACTAACAGTCCTGTGTAGGATCCTCCGTGGAGTACTGGATCCAACACCCGACAAAGCTTTGAGAGGTGTTTTGGTATCATTCAAGAACAATGCCGTCGCCAAAAACATTAAAACATCAATCATAGTATTCCAAAGTAGCTGGAAAACCGACCGAAGCCAAAATTGTTTGGACGAATTTGATTTCGTTATCTTGGGAAAAGTCGGCAGAGCCTTTGGATCAGAGGCTTTGTGAGTGCAAGCTTGCAGAAGAGACATTAGAGACGTGCCGTCGCCGAGAGAGTGGTGGACTCGGAATATGGCGACGGCCTCAGCCTCGGAAGTTCGAACGTTGAGTAGGTGAATGTCCCACAGAGGTTTTGACATGTCGATGGCTTTTTTGCTGAGGTCTGCTACGTAATCTTCAACGAACTTGTCTGGTGAATCCATGTTTATGTTTGGGTTTGATTCTGGGACTACAACATGCTCCTTTATGTCAACCTCGGTTTGAACCCATCTCATCTCACCTTCTTCGTCCACAACCTGCTTTAATTTTCAAGTTGGTAGTTGAAAAAGAAATTGAATAAAACAAAATAAGCAGCGCTATATTTCATTATTACCCAACTAATTTGCTCAATTTTATTTTGTCTATCACACCAATCAATAAAAAATTTCAATAACAAAAAAACTATTTCCAATGTCCATTTGCTGCCATTTAGGGGAAAAAAAAAAAAAATTCTTTGTAACATTTTCCTAAAATAAATTACGCTTTGACCATGACCATCACTCTTATAATTTTTTTTATTTTTATTTTTAATATCAACATATGGGTACCAATACTTTTCCATAAACTTGAATCTTCACTCAACATTTATTTTATTTATAATTAATATTTATTTTTTATTAATAATTTAATTAACTTACATTATTATATTATCTATCTAATTAGTTAATAATAATATAACTATAATTATATTATTGTATTGGATAATAATAACATCTAATACTAATGAAATATGAAATAATAATTAGATAGATAAATAATTAGAATATATTATAATAAATATAAATAAATTTCTATCAAATGAGGCAATGTCATTAGGCTACAATGCCATTGGATACTCCTATCACTTATTGTGAGATCTACATCGGTTCAATATAAGTTTGAATACTACCACTTAGAAAGAGACGGTAAGAAAATATAGTAAAAGTAACTTACAGATGATGAGGATTTACTCAGCCAAAATAAAAATTTTAAATAAAAAAAAAGGAAAAAAAAAACCCTCAATGGACAAATATAAAAAATTATTGAATAATATTGCATTGCCTAACTCATTTGTTCCAACAAGTTATTTCAAAACTTCAAATGATGTCATGATAGATGAAGTGGCATTTATATCAATTGGACAAATAAAATTGAACAAAAAAATTTAAGTTTTCTCTCATTTTTCAAAATTATAATATGATCGTGAGGTACATGGTATCATAGCCTCTCACATGAGGTGAGACATTTAATGATCCTATGTATAGCCTCACAATCAGAGTGGCTAAACCCAATAAATTTCTACGACGTACAATATACATATTCTAGAACTTTGACTAGGTAAACCCAATAACAATGTCCTATTCTGGCTTCTATAATGACAATAATAACCAAAACAAAAGTTTCCTAAAACGATAAAATTGTAGTTTTAACAATTTGAATGATAGAATTTGGGGTCAGAAATGAAAATTTCATGGCAAAGCCATAAATCTTAAAGATCTCGCCGTTTTCATTTAGACCACCAAATTTCACATGATTCTAACATATATAGAGAATCTAGAGCCCGCTTAGTATGCATGAGAAAATTTGCCAACATCAGCTAGCATACGATCGATTCAGGCAAATAATATGTCAACCTCCTAGATTGACGTGAAGCCTGCTTACTTTTTCTGTGAATATGGTTTCTTCCCATTCCTATAATTAAAATCTCCCTTAGAAGCGACTTATTTTGTTACCTGCAAACTAGAGAAACGAGGGTGCTTAAGCAGAGTAAGCACCAAGTTGGCTTTGATGACATCTGGGTTAACCTGGCTCTTCAAGCCAAACATGGTGATGATATAGACACTAGAATCCGGATTATGAAAGGAACGAGCCATCGGACTCAATGGCTGTCCTTCCATCATTTCCTTGCCAGCTGCATTGCCCTCTCTGGGTGTTTGAATAGGTTCGAGAGCTTGCTTTCTCAGATTAAGATCTTCTGCATGAGTATCCATGGCAGGCTGATCTGAATATATCTCTCTGGATGGGTTGTGGGGTGGGGAGAGTAGCACACTAGGCAAAGCAAGCTTATAGGAATTGGTGTGCATTGTTGCAAGGGCTTAGTGCTCCTATTTATAGCCTAGAGGTAAATGCACCAAGTCGTTGGGTTATTTATTGCCCCGCCCTCCTTTTTCTCATTTTCTCATTTTCGAATTTAATTCTTTTGGCCCACAAGCATATATATGCAAGCGCATGCGGAGCGTGTGTGGAAAATGTATTACACGTGACAGAGTACATCCTTAATCCGACAATAGAATTAATAATTTGATTTAAGGAGGTCAAATATTAATTGATTTCTTGTATCAATCTGATTCAAGGAGGTCATATTTTAATTGATTTTTAGTTGCATTTTATCTTAATCCAAAATATCAAAGAAATCAATTGACCATAATATTCTTACTATTTTTTGGAGGGAAATACGAATTGGTCTAGCTATGGGTAAATATTTACAATTCAATACAATGACTATTAACTTCACAGTAAATGACTACTAATTGTAATGATTTGCCTGTAGCCAGATCAATCTGTAATTCTCACTAATTTTTTTTTCTACTTCACAACAACCAAACAAAACAAAAGAAGAATTTTAAATTAACAATGAAGGTCCAAGAATTCAAAGGTAAAACCCACTCCATGCATAGAAGATGCCTTTCTATTGTGTTTTCGAGTGGATGGTAGAAAAATTTAGGGATTGAAAACAGCCCAATCAACAAGAAGAAGAAAAATAAAAATAAAAATACCAACCAACCAAACATGCCGACTGATCCCTTCGGTCACATGTGCCTCCACCCTTGTACCTATCACATCTAACATCTTATGTACTTGTCACGTAATAGGCGAATGTTTAAAGATAAATAATGAAATGACTGACAAATTTATAAAATTGTTATTAAAAAAAAAAGTCTAAATGAAAATATAAGTTGCATAAATGATAAAAGACGATTAAAGAAATATAATTTAATAGAGATTTTTTTTAGTTTCAATTAATTATAAATTTTGTTTAGATCTCTTTATAAAACAATTATTAGGAATATTAGATTGAAATGGCTGAGGGAGTTTCAAACTCCAACTGAACATATATACCAATATACCCGGGGCGGGGGGGGGGGGGGGGGGGGGGGGTGGTTGGAGTTGTGGATATGTAGTGCAGTGAACGTTTAAGGGTGTGACCCCCGCCGCGGGGGGGGGGGGGGGGGGGGGGGGGGGGGAGGGGAGGGAGGAGGGGTTGTTGGGGATTTATGGATATGTAGTGCAGTGAACGTTTAAGTGTGACCCCCGCCGCCAGGGAGGGGGAGGGGGTGGGTGGTTGGGGGTTGTGGCTATATAGTACATTGAACGTTTAAGGGTGTGACAAATTTAGCTAACCGATTGATATATGGGGATTGCTAGCGTCAGGTGTTTGCCCCATCGCGGATGACCCTTAAAACATGACGTGTGTGTCCCATTAAAAGAAGAAACTCTCCGAACTTATCATTACCGGTTGTTATAAAAAGGAGAAATAAAAAGTATAAAAGTAAAAAATAAAAACAGGAAATAAAAAACAAAAATAAGAGTTTTGTCATCTTCTAAAGCATTCTCCATCTTTCATTTAACACCATCTATGAAACCTAGCCCTTGGTGACGAAACCTTTGCAAAAAACCACCTAAACAAAATCACCATCTCTGTTACCAAAAAAAAAAAGAAAAAAAAAAAGAGAAGCCAAAAATCTGGTTCGTCGTCCTTGCCCCCTGGCAAATTTGCCAGCCACCACTCTAACCCATCTCCATCCCCATCACTACCGTCGAAATCCCCAAATAAAATTGGGGAAAAAAAATAATGAAAAAACAAAAAGCTTTAGGAAAGAAAAAAAAAGTATTGAGGGGGTCGTCTTCTCCAATGGATTCGCCGACCACCCACAAAGGAGAAAACCTAAAAGATACAGTGTGATTGACAATAGTTCCAGGTATAGGTGATAGCTTCAAATTTTTTTCGAAATGGGTTGCTTGAACACGATATTTAGATGGATTCAAAGGATGCTTTGTAATGGGTTTGGAGAAGTGAAGAGTGATTAAATCCCCAAAAAAGGAAAACAAAAGTGAACATCGATTAAACCCCCCAAAAATGAAAAAAAAAAAAAAAAGGTTGTGAAGATGGATAATGAGGGCAGGATGGAACAGCTAAGCAAGATAGAGTAAACCTCCTGCCATGGACACCGTGGTCGACCACTATTTCACCTCCATGTTAAGTTTGCAAACCCAATATTGTTAAGTTTGCAAACCCAATATTTGGGTGATGTAGGATGCGTTATATTTCCAATACTTCCTCTCACGTGCAGGTTTAATACAGGCCTTGCACGTGGATAACAAACACAGGCTCAATAAAATAGATCTAAGAACGATATGCTTTGATAGCATGTAAGT